>OX031071.1:26117618-27317618 GCA_943736015.1 Tridacna crocea | reverse complement strand
ATCAATAAAAAATACTGATCTGCACAAAATTTGAATAAATCATCATTAATATTCTTTTTTTCAAACATGCCAAGGGAGAGACAAACACACAGAAGACTCAATGAAAGAGATAGACACACAAAGAAAGAGATTATTTTTGTACTATAGATAAAAACTTAGAATCTATGATGGACCTAGTATCAGGATTATTGTTTTGGAAGCAGTTGCACATAGAATGGTTACTTACCATGCCTGTAAAGAAGGTCTGTACCACTGCATTCTGGTTCTTATCTAAAACCAAATATATACCTGCTGACCAGTCCAGCTGCATGGAAACATGTGTTAACTAGCTCCTTACCAAATGACAAAATTTTAGATCTGACAAAATAATATACATTTGCAGACAAAAAATTACATGTGATTTAAAAGTTCAAACTTGTTTTTTGAGGGGCAAAAAACATTGTTGGAAAAGAATTTTTTTTCTTTTACCACAAGGTTTTCAAAAGCTTTTTTTTTTATAAGTTTTTGTATTTGATTGCTTGGTAAAGGATTAACCCCACATCCCCCCAAATTGAAATATTTCATCGCAGATGAAATCATGATTTTCATCTCGTAATCAATAGATTTAATATGCCCTTCAATTCAGAAAGATCAAAACTATGAGCAGCAGAAGTCATTGCCTGAATTTACAAGATCTATTTTCTTTTTTCATCCACAATGTTTGAAGAAAACAATATGGTTAAGATTGAATATAGTGGACAAGGGAGCCAGGTACAGGGAGAGGTCTATTTACTGAGATATAGATCAATGGTCAATATTTAATTAGATACCACAATAAAATGATATATTTTAGCATTGGTCAAATTTCCTTTCTAACCTGGAGACTTAAAGCAGACATCCCTGTGTTTTGATGACCCTGATGAAGAAGTCTTTTAAAACTACATGTATTGTGGGAAAAAGGAGAAATGCTGGTAACCAGCAATTTCTTCTTTTCCACAATGTTTTCTACCCTTTTAAGAACAAATCATATCATATGAGTTGCACTGAATTTGTCCTTGACTAAGGTTTCCATAATGTATGAGTCAAGATTCCCATTGTCTGCAAATAAGCTAGATAAACAATGTAGACTTTTAATGATCCTGGGACCGTGGCCTTTTCAAAAACATTGAGGGAATAGGTGAAAATGCTGGTAACCATTTTCTACCTGATAAAAAAATACACCATTTGAGCTACATTTAAATCATTGTCTGCAAAAATGCTTTCAATTTGGACAAGGCTACAATTTTGTCACCCAGTAAAGGGTTAAATACAGCAATAATAGTTTTTTCCACCAGGAACTTGTTTCCTTTTTATCCACCTACAAATGATCCTGTGTTTAAACAAACCCTAAAGAAGAAGGCTTTTGAAATTGTGAAAAAAGGACATGATGCTGGTGACAGTTTTTTCTACCACTTTATATACAATCCTATCACCAATCACATTTCATTTGCTGTTTGGAAATCCTTTCAAGATGGGCAAGACAATGGATACGTGCATGGATAGACCTGCTCTCGTGTATTCCTTTGTCAAGACGGGTTGTTCTGAAAAATATAGACGTGGTCCAAACAAAGGAGCCAGTATGTAATAGTCAATGTTGACAAAATTCGCAACTCACTAAATGACATGTTCAGCGAACCTCTTTTGGCTCTCATGTATAACAAAGGAAATGGCCGAAGCTAAGTTGTGAGAACTTGTGGGCAGACCCTTTTGCCTTATTTGGATGAATACTGTCTTTGTTATATATAAACAATTGGCAATAAAATATGTTTAAACTATAACAAAGAGTATGCGAGTCGTTGTGCATAATGCCTGGCCAAAACTGTTTCACCTCTGTGTCAGTGGTTTTAGGCTCCAATGGCCGAAGGCCAGCGGGATTATGTCATGGCCAGGTGTCCGTCGTGCGTCCTTGCACCCGCCCTTAAGAGGCGGACATTTTGGGGTTAGGGTAGGTGTACATTTAGTCTGTATGGGGTTGCATTCTGTCCATCTGGTAGGTATGGGGTTAGGGATTAGTGGGGTTAAAAAATCAACTTGTGGGGTTGCATTGAATAAAGAGCAATTCGATCCCACAAGTTCCTCTCCTTAGAATGTCCGTCCGTCTGTGCGTGTGTTAACTTTTATTTCAAAAACCTTCTTCTCTGAAACTACCCATACAAATTTGATGAAACTTCACAGCAATGATCCTGCCATGGTCCTCTTCAGAATTTCTTGAAAGAATTTGATGATGGCAACAAAACTGAAATAACATTTTTAAAAATCTTCTCTGAAACCACAAGGCCCAGGGCTACTGAATTCAGCATGTAGCTTTATCTAATGGTTCTTTACCAAGTTTCTTCATATTATAGGCCTGGGGTCTAAAATGGCTCGATTCCAGGAATCACAAGTTTAATATGGGCTTCAAAGTATAATAACTTCAATTTAAATATTAATCAAGTGAAGCAACTCTTTTTATAAAGGATAAAGTTTACCTCCCTTGATTATCCAACTACAGTGATACATGATTAGGTTTTTGATAGAAAATATTCTGTTTTCAGGCAGTGTAATTCATTTTGATGCTAATAGTTATGCTCACATGAGCTGAATAATAAATTCAGAGTAAGGTTTCTATCATTCATCTTTTTTTTTTCCCCAAGAACTTTACCTTTTATGCCAATAAATTAACCCGCTTATATTGCTTGACAATGTTAATTGTTTTCGAAGGCCCCCTTTTTCAGGGTCATGAACACTTCAATTTGAGTGGTAAAGGATTAAAAAGCCAGTGGAGCGACACAGGGCCATTATGGCCCTCTTGTTTCCACTTTTGACAATATGTCACTTTTGACAACATGCGAGTCCTTTCGCAGCAACAGCCATTGGTGAATGTCTTTCCTGGGAAAATAATCAAGGAATCATTTTCTAGGTTAATATTCATCAGATGAAATATATCAGCAGTAAAAAACTGGTTTATTTATGAAGAAAATGAAATGGTGTCATTTAAATACAGAACGTAAACATAAAATTGACATGTGACAACAGTTTGAATAAGTAATAAAAATATTCATTTATGGAAATGTAGAAATTACCAACACACATCTGCCTGGTTTATCCAAACTTTATTACTGGAATTTGTCTTGTCACAAAGTCTTCACAGACCAATGAAATTGTGGACTGAACCAAACTGAAAGTCAGCAACCAAAATATGATGATCTTTGTTTTTGAAAGAGAAACTCTCTTCATCCTGTATTTTAAAGGTGGCCCTGCAGATTTTGGGACGAAAATTTTACAAAAATGCAAAAAAATTATCCTTATACTCCTAAAGCCTTTTAATTTGCGTTCATAAAACCCCAGTAGTCGAAAACCATCCAACAACACGAGAAATTAGAGATTTATTACGGACCAGGTTGACAACAGCGGGAGACACGTTCTATTTTTAGATTATCAGTTCTCTCATTTAAATACAGGAAAAAAACACGGACGAAGTTTCAAACATCAGTCCGAAGAAGACATTATGGAAAATAATTTTTACATGTTTGTTATGTATTGGAATTTGAATGTTATTTGTCACGAGCCAGTCACTTGACATTCCCACAATGCTTTATTGATTTTTGGCGTGAAAACTAAAAATAACTTAAGAGAATACGTAGCCTTTTAAGGGAATACCATCAAAAAAAATTGGGGGGGGGGGGGGGGTAATTTTATGATTATAAATTATTGATGATTTGTATTGTTTTTCATATAAAATTCAATGATATACAGTATATATGTTTTAATTTTGTGTAATATGAAAATTCTAAATACCCATCTTTAAAGGAAAATATTTACTTATTATATCATTAACCGTTTCCTAAACAAGCCCTTGTTTTTACGTGTCAGCAGTACAAGTCTTTTGAAAACACTACGGAAAAAGGAGAAATTGGTCGTTACGAGCAATTTCTCCTTTTCCCCCAGTGTTTTCTTGCCGTTCGGGTAATTTTCTGCCATTGTCATGAAAGTTAAAACTCTTTCAGTTTGGAAAAGTCTAAAATTTGTCGGTTAATACTCTGCGTACGATCATCCGCGTTCCTACTTAATTTCTACTGACTGTATACGCAGGCTGACTCGACAATGACGTCACGCAGGTACGGGACATAAGCTAATCAGGGGAAGTAAGCCATGTACCACTTTTAGAGCCGTATAGCACCGTGACAATTAAGTCGTGGTTAATGAATTTACAGAGTGGTATTTTAAAAAAAATCTTATACATGTTTAACTGACATCATTTGCAGCCGATTAAAAGGAAAAAACGGTCTGATCAAAATATATTTTTAAGATTTGACGTTTTCGGTAGTAATTTCTTCTCATCATTTTGGCGATTTCAAGGAAGACAATATCACACAGTTACTCTTCTCAAAGAAGGTACTTGTATATTTTTCGGACAATACCTTGAATTTCGGATATGGTACCTTTCGAAGCGAAGAATGAGTCTACAATACCGACTTAACGGACATTTTGCAAAAAGATATAAAGGGGAAAAGGTAAGAAGAATACAGGAAAGTTTTTCGGCGGTATCGACTTTCTCAGAGACTAGAGTCTACTGAACATGACAGTCAGAGCACCTAAACGGTTACTATGGAAACGGCCATTTTACAAAAGATCTAACACGTCAGCACATCTTTTTCTTCTCATTTGTTTTACTTACCATTAAATTTTACTATATATACCAAAAAATTAGAAAATTCTATATAAGATTTTTTAAAAATTGGAATTAAATGAAGACTACATGTTGATTTTGCTTATATTTTAGCAAGTCAAGAAATTGGAAAATATATAATTTTTTTAAAAGAAAATGAATTCAGATTATTATTTCATTTATACAGAATCAAGAAATAATAAATTAAATATGGAAAATAATATTTCCATTGTATTATAAACTTTCTATCACTGTATTACTGTCTTTTATGAAGATATAGTCATTTTAAGTGTTTTGATACAAACGGTTACCATAGAAACAGCCATTTTGCAGAAATTCAACTCGTCAACATACCTTTTTAAACAGCGATTCGATTACGTAATCGCTGTTTTAATAATATTGGTTTTATACTGTTTGGATTTTTTTCGATCTGCAATATGATAAGCACCCCCTGGCGACAAAAATTAACTGTCCACCTGTTTTTTAAATCCAAATTTACCAGGTATGCATGTACTTTTGTTTATTGATATATTACCTGCCTCGGTAGTTTGACGCAATCTTTCTCCCTGATTCATCCATTACGTAACAAATTATTTATATAAAACAGGAGCAAAAGTAAAAATCTTGACCTTCATAACCTTTGAATCCTCTGGAAACAACTTCCACAGTGAACTCCCGTTTGTTTTGATAAGTATCCTAGTACAGTCAAACAGATTCCCACCAGTCAAACTTTTTTTCTTAAAATAGAATATGTGTATGTTAGATTGAGCACAAAGGGATCATATAAAAAACATTTAACCGTAAAATACGATTTACGACAGGGTATTGAATTTGAACGGTCCAAAATGCAATTTTTTTAGACCTTTAAATAATAATTATCTTCAACAGGTACATCTTATAAGAATTAATTATTTGATACCGAAGTGCTTTGATCCAGTGGACTAGTCATCTTGCACATTCCGTTTTGCCTGTTGTACACGATAACTTTGTTGATTTTTTCACGATAGTGTAAAGGAGCTAAAAATGATCAAATTTATTAAACTCTAGAGCGATTAGAAATTTAACTATGTGACTGACAGATTCTATGGGGAAAGTAACAACTCGCAGCACCCGATATATACCGGTATTTTTTTGGCCTTTTATTTAAACTCCACTGCCATCGAAATTTTAACTGTACTACGTTTTTAGTGTTTCCACTGAACGATTTATATGAGTTCATTTGTCGAATTTTTTAACGCAGCATCAAGCACGAAAGCGGGATTGGATTCAAGGTACAAATTTGGCACTATTTTCTTGATAATTTCTGGACATATTCTCACCAAATTCTGATTTAAGTATAGTGTATTGAGAACAAGTTTTAAGTACCCAAATATGTTATTCTCAATAATAAGACGCCCAGGTGATCTTTTTCATATTTGGACATTTACTGTATACCGTACCCTCTCAAGTCCATCGTAAATTTTCCGGTAGCAAATATAGAGCGCTATACTGACTTTCTGTTTCGTCGGTTTTATCTGTGTTGCAGCGAAATGCAATTAACTTTAAGTAATAAACATGACCAAAAACAAATTGTTTACCACTCATTACATAAAGATGAGTACCAGTACTCTTACATGCCTAAGAAACTTAATCAAAGTACTGATAGTACTGAAGGCCAGGAAATTGAGGATACGAACCAATACAAGAGGTCAATTTTAATTAATACAAACAGATAGACGGACAGGGATACAAGCGGGTTCCACTAAGCCCCTGGAATTCTTTGTTTTAACAGGAAATTTTAAACTGATACAAGAAAGCACCAGCCAGAAACTAATTAAGCCAGAGGTAGGCATGTGCTTACAGTTATGGGGTGCTTGATAATGGCTTAGAATACTCAGTAATTTGTCGTGCTTGTAAACAATCTCAAGTCAAAATTGAACTATTCAATCGGTGCAATACCAACTTTGGTTATCTAAATTTTCTGAAAACATGTGAAGTCCTGAATGGCGTTATTTTTCACATTTATGAGTCGTCTATTAACAGTAGCATATTTTTCCCCAAAATTTATCCTAATCAAATGACAAGTTTCTTTATTGTCAATTACGTCGCACAGTAGATTGTATACATGTATTAAAAATGTTTTATCACTATTTTAATTGCCAAATCAACTACCTCTATTTAATTTCCATTGATGACCCACATGAAATTAGTAATCACTTCATGAGAGATTATAGGACCAACATATAATTACAATTAAATACTGAGATTTATAAGCAACTTTTACAGATGGTAAATTAAGGTGCTTCATCAGAAGCAAAATTTAACATGGTGTTAGCCGAAAGAGCCTTGAAAAACATTGTGGTTTTGTCTCACAATCAGGATGCTCTGTGGACAACACGCTTTTTAAATCAGCCTGGCTGGTGTAACGTAATTTTGAGAGAGAGAGAGAAAATAGGCTGTTTGAAAGATATTTGTAGCTTGCAGTAGTCAGTATGCCTCCAATCCCCAGATTTTCAGAATTATCAACATTGAATGTATCTTGCAGACAAATGAAGTGTTGCTAAAATGATGGTTTTATCCGTGGAATATAGTTCAGATGGTAGCGAAGTACATTTTTAGAGTCCACAAGCTCGGTCAATTTCCTATTGAGGATTGATGATAGGTATTGTTATAGGGTACAATTTTCTCTAATCACATACTAAACATACAGGTCTCTGAAATCTAAGTCCTTTGAATCTCTGTAAATAAGTGTTTGTTTTTTTTTAAATCTCCCTTAACCAAAAGACTTCTTTTTTCTGGAAAAAAAGTTGAAAGCAGTTGCAGAAGACAAATCAAATGTTAATAAAAAAGTAACATTCGTCTTTCAAATGCTAGAAAATATTGTGGGAAAAGGAGGAAATGCTTTTGTTGAAAAGGGTTTCAATATACAGTAACCAGAGATGTGATTCAATAAAACACACTTTATGGGATCGAACTAGCTAGTGACTTCAGGATCGACGGCTGGACATGAATCTCGTATTGGGTGATGGAAAATGTACAAGTAGGAAAGGGCAGGAAAATATACGAGAGAGAGGGAGAGAGACAGAATGAAACAAACTCTTCATACAATAAATCAAAATAATGGGCATATATGAATATAAAAAAAAAATACATTAAATGACAAGCGAACCACTAGAGAAAAAAAATATAAGCATTTATTTGGTTTCAAATCAAAGTCAATCAAATACATATTTAAAGAATCACACACGTATAATCTATTTGTGACAGGTGTAAAATGTGTGAAATACATCCTATCAGTGTGAAATAGGCAGTTATAAACAATGGCAAAACTACCAAATAACTCTTGGATAAAGGTAACTAATACACATAATGTACGTACTAAAGACAACGAAGTTTCAAAAATAATTTTTATAGATAACTTGAATAACGACATGGATGAAATTTGATGTTGGGGTCGATTTCTCTAAAATTTTATTTGGGGATGATTTCACCAGATTTCTCCGGAGAAATCGTCTCCAAGCAGTTTTGGGGCGATTTTTCCAGGGGCCGATTTCTCCAGCAGTCGGAAATTGCTATCACAACAGCAGGTGGTATGCAGAGAAGTGGACACACTAGTGGGAAATAGTTTATTTTTGTCGGTGTAGAAAGCACCACAGTCAAAGTACCCTAGATTTAGTAGATATACATAAGAAAAATTGATAAACGTAACACGGGCCAATATTCTATATGTACATGTAGTTTGCTTTATTTACAATCGCATGTCAGCGGACACGCGTTTTGTGACACATATGTTCAAATGTCATCACAACGTTATAGATATTAACCGTATAGCGCGTAGGAATACACAACTGCCGGATAAAGCTAAGTTTATTAGGTTACCCCTTTATTAGGTTAATGACGAAAACGGGATAAAAAACACACACTCGTCAGTTATTTAAGGGTCGTAATACCCTTGCAATTCCATGGTATTTTGCAGATGAAAGCTTTGAGGGAAACTAGTTGTTTTGGCGGACTCAGCAATCACGAGTGGACACGCCGTTCAACATTTTGTCTGAAAGTAGTCCGGAAAAGGCAGCTTACGATCCCTATAGGCAAGGGAATCCCTCTCAAGGGGGATTCCCTGGCCTAAAAATGGCATTATTATTACATTACATAAAGGTGGCAGAAAGAAAAAAGTGACCCCAACAATTATCGAGCCATCACATTGTCGTCTGCTATACTGAAAGTATACGAGTTATTATTACTTAATGAAGTAAAATCTCAAATGACTGTAAAATTAAACCCATTGCAATTTGGTTTCCAAAAAGGTATTAGCTGTTCTATGACATCGTTTTTACTGAAGGAATGTATTTGCTATGCTAAAGAATCATCTAGCAAGTTATATACATGTTTTTTAGACATAAAAAAGGCTTTTGATACGGTCTGCCAAGATGGTCTGTTTTATAAGTTTTCGAAAATGGGAGTAAGTAACGCAACTCTCAAGTGTGTTATAAGCTTGTATGATGAAACCGAGTGTTGTGTGTTATTTAAAGGGTACAGATCAGATTCGTTCAATGTTGCAGTCGGCACGAGACAAGGAGGATTAAGTTCTCCATTTTTCTATTTATGCTTCAGAAATGAATTATTGTGTACATTAGAGAACAGCCGACACGGGCTTGTCCTATCTAACATCCACTTACCTTGTATAACTTCAGCAGACGACATGGTTTTACTTAGTTTATCCAAGCGAGGTCTTGATCGACTGATGGATCTATGTTACTCGTATTCGAGAACCTGGCTATTTGATTATAATCCTGTAAAATGTAGTGTAATAGTTTTTAATGAAAATAAACGCCAGTTTAGGTTTTCAAATAGGAAATGGCAAATTGGTAACAGTACTATTCAAGAGTCTGAAAACTATACGCATATGGGAATCAATTGCAATAAATATTTATCAAATTTTGACAGTGTTCAAGAATTTGCTTTGAAATTAAGAGGATCTTTTATGAATCTGTTCAATATCGGGGTAAACTCTAAGTGTCTGCATCCTTTTACATGTAAGAAACTTTATAACAGTATTGTTATACCGCGGGGGGTATTTGGGTGTGAAATGCTGTTTGCACTATCCTCCCAGGACTTATTAAAACTGGAGAGAGTTCATCGGTTTTGTTTAAAGAAAATTCAAGGACTGAATAGGTTAACCAGAACTGATGTAGTCTTGAGTTTGTTACAAATGACCGACTTGGTAACTATTATAGATAGGCGCAAGTTAAATTTATTGGTCAGTTATGTCGTTTAAAAACTGATAATATTATCAAACTCGTCTTTCTAAAGCGACTTTGTAATTTTAAAATGAATACCAATACAATGCAATACGGATATTTCAATGACATAAGTAATGTTTTGAAGAAATATGGCCTGAATGATTATTTAGACAGTTTCTATAACAGTTCACAGTTTCCTCTTCAGTCCGCATGGAAAAAAATCTTTAAGAATCATACACATGCATATTATGTAAATCGCTGGATGAATGATACCGGAGCTGATCCAGACCTTTACTTATTTTCCAAAATATACCCAGCTTTTTGTGAAAGTATATTTTGGCATATAAGTAAATGTAAATACAAATTACTTCCTCAGTGTAGAAATGTAATATCTATGATTTCAAGTTTTGGACAGAGTTTAAGTTTACAAAATACTTTGTGTGAGAGATGTGGGATCTTGTACACCAATGTGGTAATACACTGTTTGGAGCATTGTTCATTTACTTCAGGAAAAAGAGCACAAATCTGTAACATTATTAAGTCTAAGTTTGGTGATGATGTATTAAATTACTACAATTCATTAAGTGACGAAACCAGAGTGTATATCTTGTTAGGAGCACCTGTTGCCGAATTTTTACAAATTTTAAAGGTATCTCATGTGGAATTTTTGACTTCAGTATTATTTTGTTTAGACAGTATTTGGGGATCATACCAAGATAAACTGTAGAACTTAGGTCTGTATTTCTTAAGAATTCAGTAGGCTAATAGTAAATTAAGATTATAAGATTAAAATCTTAGAAGCCCGAAGTATACGGGATATATGTGGAATTAGGATTAACTAGGTAGGGGGGGGGGGCGGTATATGTGTGGGTGTCTGTTTCTGTGTTTAGTTGTCATGAGGGTGTTTTTTTCCCTCTTTGTTCGTACATCCGTCTGTCTGTCTTCTGATGTTGTTGAATGATGGATGAAACCATGTTAACATGTGGATCTGTGTATATGTATGTATGTATAATTGTCTTTAATAATCTGTAATCTTCAATTATGGAGGAAATAAAGAATTAATAATGACCTGTGTAATGGAAAACAGCTATTTCCACTAAAATATCATCATGCAAAATTAGCTATAATTAAAAATGAGTATTTAAGAAATAATCTTCTTTCTATCGTGGTATATCGTTCAATAAACCACAGTTGTGAGTTATGAGGCACAATAAATAATCCACGAGGGCGATAGCCCGAGTGGGTTATTCATTGCGCCTCATAACTCACAACGTGGTGTATTGAACGATATACCACGATAGAAAGAAGATTATTTCGATTCTAACATGGCCAATTCTTAATGAAAGGAAAACAAGTTCAAATTAAGAGTAAAAACGCGGATGAAGATTACGTTCCAATGAATAACTCACTCATTGAATGACGTCACTCTACGTGGATTGTTGCAGATTTCACCACGTTTGCCTTGCACTGTGTTTATAGAGCCAAAGTCGCGTGTCATGTTAGAATATTGAACTACTTTCACCTTTTCATTTTTTCCATTTTTTCCTTCTTTGAATTATCATTTATAAATCTAAAACTGCTGTATTCTCAATTGAAAAAGAGAATAATTACCTCCCTTTTTAGAAAACAAACAAAAGTATCAAAAAATAGTTTCAAGATAGACATAAACGGAATTTCTGATCTGTTAGAAATGTGCAAAAATATTATTTCTGTATAAATCCTTATTTATTATTTATTCTAACATGACACGCGACTTTGGCTCTATAAACACAGTGCAAGGCAAACGTGGTGAAATCTGCAACAATCCATGTAGAGTGACGTCATTCAATGAGTGAGTTATTCATTGGAACGTAATCTTCATCCGCGTTTTTACTCTTAATTTGAACTTGTTTTCCTTTCATTAAAAATTGGCCATGTTAGAATCGAAATAATCTTCTTTCTATCGTGGTATATCGTTCAATACACCACGTTGTGAGTTATGGGGCGCAATGAATAACCCACTCGGGCTATCGCCCTCGTGGATTATTTATTGTGCCTCATAACTCACAACTATGGTTTATTGAACGATATACCACGATAGAAAGAAGATTATTTCTTAAACAACCAATTAGAATTTTTGCCAAATGTTCACCGGAAGTGCATTACACAGGTCTTACCTTAAGTCAACACAATTTACTGTAGAGAACCTTGGGTGTAGGTTTCATGATTAAAATGGTTTTTCGAGGAAGTTAAATCATCGATGAAACAGTCTGAAAGATGGCAAATACCGTCATAACCGAATTAGGGGGCATTTCTACTTTTCAACTGGACGGTGAATGCTGCGTAGTTTCGAACTGTAGGCCTACATGTCTACATTACCCGAACCATTAAAATAGTTGACCAGAAAGAATATTTCATTTACATGGGGAAAAGCGCAACAAGAAAGTTTTACGAATCTGAAGAGTGAGTAATGCAAGACCAAGACTTTGGGCTACTTTGATGTGTGATTCTGAGTTGAGTGAGATCAGACCACCTTTAATGTCAGGAAGATGGGAGAAATTGGGTAATAAGCACTTTTTTCCTGTGAAGCATGATTTGACATCAATAGGTTATTTGATTCTAGGGGGAACTAGAACAGTCATTCCACAAAGTTTGAGACAACGTGAGATCAAAAGTTTGGTACGAGTTATAGAAACATTTGTTAAACATTTTACAGGATGTCAACTGGTAACAAGACCAGATTGACCAGAACCAGTAATTAGAAGAGATTTACCTAATGCACCATGGGAACATTTGGTGCTGATCTTTTAGGTCCGTTTACCAAATGTAGAAAGTATGTTAGTAGATTATTACTCAAGATTGGGTGCAGTTTTTCCTATGAGATCAACAACTTCAGAGAAGATAATTTACAACTGGAATGGTCTATTCAACATACATGGTTTTCCTTATCCATACAGACTAATAATGCAATTAATTTCAATAGTACTTAATTGATCAACTATTTTGACGAAATGGGAATTCAACATCGAAATACTACTCCGTTATTGCTCCAGGCTAATGGTTAGGTGGAAGTACAAAACAAAGGAATTATGAAGAGAATCAGAATTGCTCATTCCCAAAGTAAAGATTGGAAACAAGAACTGAACAGTAATATGTTAATGTATAGATTATCTCCACACTCAACAACAGGTGTTAGTCCTGCATGAATTTTATTCAAGAGAAAGATAAGACCCAAATTATCTGAATTACAAGATTATGATGCAAATGATCAACAAATAAGAGACAGATATAGTGAAATGAAGATGAAGAGTAAAATGTATGCAGATCAAAGAAGAAATGTGAAAGAAAGTGATCTTAACTCATTACCAAACGACAAAATTTTACGATTGTCCAAATCGAAAGCATTTGCAGACGACAAAATAAAAGTGACTGAAAAATTGAAATTTCTCTTGTGAAGGGTAGAAAACATTGTGGGAAAAGGAGAAAATGTAAGTTACCAGCATTTTCTCCTTTTCCCACGATGTTTCTAAGGGATTCTTTCTCGGGGGCGTCAAAAGTAGGGATTGTGTGGTAATAGGTTAAGGAAAGACATTCAGTTTTGATGAAGAAGACCAACAAATTGTCCAAAACATTCAGTCCTGATGTTATGAAAGTCGTCAGAAGAACAGGAAAAAAATGTTATAGTAGAAAATGATGGTAGAGTGAAATATACCAGAAATGTGTCTCATGTTAAGAAATATCTCGGTCAAGATAAAAGTAGTGAAATTCAATCAGAAAATGTGTTATGAAGAAAATGTGCAAATAGAAAAGCTTTTGAAATATATATCATAGTGTTGTTAAAAATCAGGCAAATGAGAAATAATGTGCTATTAAGAATCAGAGTGATCAAGTTGATATAGATAAAAAGTCAAATAAGAGAGCCAACAGAAAGTCAAGGTGAAATGATACAAGAGAGTAAGGAAAGTCAAATAAGAGTGCCAACAGAAAGTCAAGGTGAAATGATGCAAGAGAGTCAAATAAGAGAGCCAACAGAAAGTCAAGGCGAAATGATGCAAGAGAGTCAAATAAGAGAGCCAAGAGAAAGTCAAGGCGAAATGATGCAAGAGAGTCAAATAAGAGAGCCAAGAGAAAGTCAAGGCGAAATGATACAAGAGAGTCAAATAAGAGAGCCAACAGAAAGTCAATGTGAAATGATACAAGAGAGTAATGTCACGTCATCACAAATGATGAATACATGTAGTGTTAAACTATCTATTATGAAAACTCCAAACAAAAAGGTATCCAGACTAGTTCGATTTTCTGACTATGTGTTGAATGATTGACTGTTACTATAACTTACGTACAGAATACAGGTTAATATTTGGATGAGAGAATGTGCTACAACACTTTAACCCTTTTCCAAACAATCCCTGGTTTTCACAACCCGGAGAAAGAAGCCTTCTTAAAACACTGGGAAAAGGAGAAAGTGCTGGTAACCAGCATTTTCTCCTTCTCCCACAAAGTTCTCTTCCCTTCTCGAAACAAATTTCAAATTTTTAGTCGCATTAATTTTGTCGTCTGCAAATGCTTCCAATTAGGACCAGTCTAATTTTTTGTCGTTTGGTAAAGGGTTAAGTCTTTACCAAACGACAAAATTTTACACTAGTCCAAATTGGAAGCCCTTGCATAACTCAAATACTGAAATAGTTTCCAGTAGGGTAGAAAACATTGTGGGAAAAGGAAAAATGCTACTTACCAGCATTTTCTTCTTTCTCCACTATGTTTTTAAAAGGCTACTATCTCAGGATAGTGAAAACCAGGGATTGTCTGGGAAAGGGTTAATGTGGTAAAAGATGAAAGAACAAGTTTTGCATAATGTTGGTTTCCATGAACATTTAATATTATTCTGAAAGTACACAACAAGAAAACATTACTTTTTAGTTTAAGTTTCAAAAAAAAAGTAGGGACTCTTTCATGATTCTTTAACCCTTTACTCCATAGATACTCATTTCTACGCATTGCTTGTAGGAGCCTTTGGAAAATATTGTGGCAAAAGGTGAAATTGCTCCTCACGAGCAATTTCACCTTTTATCACAGTGTTTTCTAGGCTATCAAAAGGTGCCATATACCATAAAAAATGGCTTCATCCTTGCTATTATTTAGGCTCAATTAGAGATACCATAGAAATGCCCTATGGGGTAAAGGGTTCAGTAAATGTGATCTGATTTTTCGTAAGGAATACTTTGAAAAGGTTTCATGTCAATATCAATTCATGGTTACACGTGTATTCATGAGTTGGTATTTACATAGAAATTTTCAAGCGTAACAAACCTGATTTTGTCAAATTTTTCCTGAATTTCTTGAACGCATTTTAAAATCAAATCTGATAAGGGGAGGAATATGTAGTACACAAAAATTTAAGTACCCTAATTATTATACTATCCACAACATGTTTAGGTCAACAGTTTACTGTAGAGAATCTTGGTTGTAGGTTTCATGATTAAAATGGAGTCGATTTAAATCAGTTTCAAAAAATTGTGTGAATAAAATTACGATCAAATGATGAATCATTCATAATATAACAACTAGCCACAATTGTTCAAGAAAATACTGAATTTCAAAGCTAGTCACATGATTGGCTGCCTTTGTTTAAGGGACTGATGATTATATTCTGTTGTTTGCACCAATTGAACATTTAACCCTTTACCAAACAATCCCTGGTTTTTACAACTCTGAGATAGAAGCCTTTTGAAAACATAGTGGAAAAAGGAGAAATTGCTGGTAACCAGCATTTTCTTCTTCTTCCCACAAGGTTTCTCTGGAAACGAACTTCAAATTTTTAGTTACTTTTAATTTGTCATCTGCAAGTGACTTAATTTGGACCAGTCTAAAGTTTGGTCGTTTGGTAAAGACTTAGAGTTAAAATAGCCAAGATAATGCGCATTGGATCAGTTGATATCTTAAACATATTCAGCTCAAGGAAAGAACATCCCACCATGTTGTCAATGTATCCTTTCTTTTCAATCAGCAATACGATTGACATGTAGACTTTGGACCAAATTCTTTTGATGTGGATACCAAGACTGCTTTGAATAATATTTTCATTTCTAACTATCTTATTTATCAGACTTCTTATTCTAGACATATCTTTGCAGATTCATTTTTGGACAAACTAGAGACCCTGAAGGGCCTGAAATTGCTCTACTGATAGTGATTTTGCTTCAACGCCTGTCAATTATCAATTCTTGATGCATAAGAAAGATGCAAAGATTAAATCAAGAAATGCCGACTTCATCGCGTACACAAAGAATCGAAATTTTCAACTTGAAATGGGTATTTTTTCCCATACTGTTTGTTGGATTATTTTTAAATTCAAAGGGTTGAAGCTATTGATGAGATAAACAGTGCAAGTTTCACAGAAATCTGATAACAAAGTAAGAGTTCATGGCGTAAACAGGAAATATTTTTTTAACTTGAAATGGCTACCTTTCCCATACTGTCTGTTGGATTTTTTTCAAAATCAACAGGGTTGTTTATTAAGATAAACAATCTGCAAGTTTATAAAAATCTGATGACAAATGCTTTCTTTATCACGTAAACAAGAAATGAATATTTTCAACTTGAAATGGCTACTTTTCCCATACTTTATGTTGGATTTATCTCAAAATCTATGGGGTTAAAGCCATTTATAATATAAACAAACTGTGCAAGTTTCATGGAAATCCGACCTCAAATAATGGCTTTATGGCATAAACTAGAAAAAGACTAACAGACCGACAGTTGGACAGACGCACACGCGACAGAAACCACGCCATGGCATAAGCTCTGCTGGCTTTCAGCCACTAGAGCTAAAAATGAAATGAATTTTCATTTAAGTTTTGAACTTTGTTGTCAATATATGAATATTGTTGGAAAAGGACAGTGATTTCTGCTTACTTTCTAGAAAATTAATAAAAAATGGAATCATTCGATACGATTTAATGTTTAATATTACTTTAAACACCGAACCTTTTATCACACAGTCCCAAATTTGTATGACCGTGACCGTAAGAAAGAGTCCTTTCGAAAACAATATGAGAAAAGGAGAAAATGCTGATAACAAAAAAAGAAAACTTAATTCAATCAATTTGAGTTATTGCCTGCAAATGCACCATTTTTTGTGTACTTGATAAAGTCTGCATTGATGGTCAAATTTTCGTGAAAGCCATTATTTGAGGTCGGATTTCCATGAAACTTGCACAGTTTGTTTATGTTATAAATGGCTTCAACCCCATTTTTAATCTTTGCATCTTTCTTATGCATCAAGAATTGATAATGTGTACAAGCGTTGAAGCAAAATCACTATCAGTAGAGCAATTTCAGGCCCTTCAGGGTCTCTAGTTTGTCCAAAAATGAATCTGCAAAGATATGTCTAGAATAAGAAGTCTGATAAATAAGGTAGTTAGAAATGAAAATATTATTCATAGCAGTCTTGGTATCCACATCAAAAGAATTTGGTCTTATGTGTACATGTCAATCGTATTGCTGATTGAAAAGAAAGGATACATTGACAACAATCTTTATTTTGAGAATGAGCAATTCTGATTCTCTTCATAATTCCTTTGTTTTGTACTTCCACCTAATGCCCCAGTCACAAATAACGAACTGCCGCCGGACGGCGAGTTTTTCAGGAGATTTTGACGCAATCGTCCGGGGCCCGCACGGCGACCGTCCGGTGGCAGCTCAATTTGAACGGCGGCAGTTCAATTTTGAGTCGCCGTCAGGCGTCCGTTCGAGTTTTAAAACAAAGTTATAATTGGACGGCGACCGGACGATTTTTTGGCCATCGGCGAGCCCGTTAACTCATCGTCCGGGCGCTGTCCAGGCGCTGTGCGGTGACCGGACGATGCCTTCAGAGATCGGACGGCGCCCGGCCGATTTTTATGAAAACGTTTATCTCCAAATCGTCCAGCGACCGGACGGTCATCGGGCGGCGACGGGACTGCCTCCGTCCGGTGACCGTCAGATCGCCGTGCGGCATTGATTTTGTTAAATCTTTCAAGTCGGCGACCGGACGACAAACATACACTTTGGCGGCATGAGAATATTATAAAAGTGTATATTAATGCCTTACCTCATAATTTATCAGTTCCGAAGTAAAAATGGCACTTATATCGCCACAAAATCTGTTGAACCTTTTCCTTCATCGAGAGAGATTGCATGCTGCCCGCCGAAGGCAGATAAATTTAATAGCAGCTGCTGCTCTTTACAATCAGGAGCGTGCTGGACTAGGCCGCAGAGTGAGGACTGTGTGGGTCAAAACGTGCCTACAGAGGCATGTCATCCTCGGACAATATGACACGCCTCAGTAGCTAGCCAGACGGCGGCACAAAGTCCGAAAGATGTCCGTCCGGTCGCCGCCCGATGACCGTCCGGTTGCCGCCCGGTGCCTTTCCGAACTGAAAACTGCACGCACAGCATTTCCAAAGAAGTTGCCGTGCGCTGCCCGTTTGATTTGTGACTGCTTGAGCAAACTGTCTGAAAATCGTACGGCGCCCGGACGATATCTCAAATCTTTGAGTCGGCGAAGTTGGGAGAAATCGTCCGGCGCCCGTTTTATTTGTGACCTAGGCATAACCATTAGCAATAACGGAGTAGTATTTCGATGTTGAATTCCCATTTCGTCAAAATAGTTGATCAATTAAGTACTATTGAAATTAATTGCATTATTAGTCTGTATGGATAAGGAAAACCATGTATGTTGAATAGACCATTCAGGTTGTAAATTATCTTCTCTGAAGTTGTTGATCTCATAGGAAAAACTGCACCCAATCTTGAGTAATAATCTACTAACATACTTTCTACATTTGGTAAACGGACCTAAAAGATCAGCACCAAATGTTCCCATGGTGCATTAGGTAAATCTCTTCTAATTACTGGTTCTGGTCAATCTGGTCTTGTTACCAGTTGACATCCTGTAAAATGTTTAACAAATGTTTCTATAACTCGTACCAAACTTTTGATCTCACGTTGTCTCAAACTTTGTGGAATGACTGTTCTAGTTCCCCTTAGAATCAAATAACCTATTGATGTCAAATCATGCTTCACAGGAAAAAAGTGCTTATTACCCAATTTCTCCCATCTTCCTGACATTAAAGGTGGTCTGATCTCACTCAACTCAGAATCACACATCAAAGTAGCCCAAAGTCTTGGTCTTGCATTACTCACTCTTCAGATTCTTAAAACTTTCTTGTTGCGCTTTTCCCCATGTAAATGAAATATTCTTTCTGGTCAACTATTTTAATGGTTCGGGTAATGTAGACATGTAGGCCTACAGTTCGAAACTACGCAGCATTCACCGTCCAGTTGAAAAGTAGAAATGCCCCCTAATTCGGTTATGACGGTATTTGCCATCTTTCAGACTGTTTCATCGATGATTTAACTTCCTCGAAAAACCATTTTAATCATGAAACCTACACCCAAGGTTCTCTACAGTAAATTGTGTTGACTTAAACATGTTGTGGATAGTATAACATATTAGGTAGTACAGATAATTGTCCCTAAAGGCGATGTTATCTTTTGACTGGTCGCCTCTGGGTACAGAAACAAGACAAAATCAGTTGAAAGCTCCACACAGATTTCGTGCGCAAGTTCGAACTCTAGTAATTTCCCAAATACAGCACAAAACTAGGATTTAAAAATACCTGTGGCTTTTGTATTCAATATTCCTTCGTTTGAAATACAAATATTTTCAATTTAAACGCTGATTGTAAGAAAAAACCGTGCATTTCATCAGTTACTCGAGTTGTTTACTTTCCTGAAAACATACAAAATGGCCGTCACGCGCGATAAATTTCGTCCGTGATTTTTCCGAGATAAATATAACTTCTGCAAGCTCTTTATGTAATGAATGGTAAACAATTTGTTTTTGGTCATGTTTATTACTTAAAGTTAATTGCATTTCGCTGCAATACAGATAAGACCGACGAAACAGAAAGTCAGTATAGCGCTCTATATTTGCTACCGGAAAATTTACGATGGACTTGAGAGGGTACGGTATACAGTAAATGTCCAAATATGAAAAAGATCACCTGGGCGTCTTATTATTGAGAATAACATATTTGGGTACTTAAAACTTGTTCTCAATACACTATACTTAAATCAGAATTTGGTGAGAATATGTCCAGAAATTATCAAGAAAATAGTGTCAAATTTGTACCTTGAATCCAATCCCGCTTTCGTGCTTGATGCTGCGTTAAAAAATTCGACAAATGAACTCATATAAATCGTTCAGTGGAAACACTAAAATCGTAGTACAGTTAAAATTTCGATGGCAGTGGAGTTTAAAATAAAAGGCCAAAAAAATACCGGTATATATCGGGTGCTGCGAGTTTTTACTTTCCCCATAGAATCTGTCAGTCACATAGTTATATTTCTAATCGCTCTAGAGTTTAATAAATTTGATCATTTTTAGCTCCTTTACACTATCGTGAAAAAATCAACAAGTTATCGTGTACAACAGGCAAAACGGAATGTGCAAGATGACTAGTCCACTGGATCAAAGCACTTCGGTATCAAATAATCAATTCTTATAAGATGTACCTGTTGAAGATAATTATTATTTAAAGGTCTAATCAAAAGACTGATAGTCCTGAGAGTCGCCTGGAGGGTAATGGGTAAGAACTTTTCACCCTTTTTTTTTTTTTGTTCAAATCTATTAAAAGCATTCAAGATACAAAATAACCACAAAACAGTATTATATGCAAGCATATTTCCGAGTTGTCATCCTAAAATTCAAAATATCCTTATTAAAATTTACGTTTAAAAAATCGTGGTGGAAATTAAAATTTAGGCACCAGGACCAGCTTTAATAAGTTCAAAGTTTTTTACTCAAAGACAACAACCCTTTACAAATAAAGACCAGATTATGTTCTGGTATAGGATCTAGTGACATACCTTTAGACCAAAAATGTCCTTTTGCAATTCGCTCATATCTAATCTTAGCAGTCTGACAAAGTTTCATAAGTATTAGACTGAACATAAATGGATTCTACAGCTCTATTAAGGTTTCGTCTGATTTGACCTAATGACAACCTTTAGGCTTTTTCTTTTAACCCCAGGTGACCTAAATTCAGTTTTGTCAAAAATATCATTGAGCAATTTCATGATCATTGTACTGAGCTGTAGCCTTTGGAGCACAAACAAATATTTGACTCAGTAATCTACCTGTCCTTTGGAAATAATTTGTTTTTCTTGTTGTCCAGGTTGAGGTTTAGACCAGCAGTGGACTCTATGAATGTGGCTGCTACAACTCAAGAAAATCTATAACACAACAGCATGATCATCAGCCTTTAATCTTTGCGTTTTATAACGTCCCAGGGATTAATAGATCTAGTGCTTCCACACCGATCGAAAATTGTCTACATGTACAGCCACGTAGGAAGCATTTCAAGATGGGGGGGGGGGGAGGCTAACTTCGAGATACCGAGATTTTTTGCGTGGATTTTGCATTGTACTAAGAACTCATATTTTAGTTACTATGATTTTCAAAATTATTGGGCCCCCAATATAAACCCCCCCCCCCCCGTTCCTACGGGCCTGGTGTATATTGCTTTGGTGTAAATTAAATGTTTGCGATTCGCTTTATTACCCTTTACAAAAACCCTTCACAAGATTACAAACACTCCAATAAAGAACTTGTTGTTCGAGCGGGTAAACACTGATCTGTTCTACAATATTTGAATTATAGCAGAGTAAAAAGTTAATTTCTCAGATTGCTGGTTTGAACTGCGTAGTGTAAATTCAGATTTTGGCAGGTACAAAAGCACCTTGCGTTAGGCAACACCTGCACTAATAAACTGTTGTTTAATAAATACTAGATCTAGGTTAATCGCTCATGGAAAAAAAAAAAACAGCAGACTTTAACAAATTTTGGCCGTCTTCACGAACGAAAACCAATAAAACACAGTATGGACCAACGTACAGTGTCGCAAATCGGAAGCTGCTGCTACTGTACGCCCCAAATCAGTTAGCTGCAGTAAACAAGTTTAACAAAACAGGCTGGCACGCGTAATCTAGCAGACAGAAAATGATCGGGTGTTTTGCATTTGAAAGGTAAGTTTTTCTACAAATACATACTGCGATTGGGTTCAAAAACCGAGCGAGTTTTGTATAGGAAAGCTGCATCACCAAATTTTGTCGTTGGCGACTGCAATGATCGCTAAACATTTGCTTTCTACTCCTTCGGGAAGATCGGAAACTATTTTCTGATACTGCATACAGATAAAGAAATCATTCAGCTTTGCGTATACATGTCTATGGTAGTATTTAGTGTCATATCCATTGAAATATTTTAGTTTTTATCAAGGTACCATCAAAACGTTCACTGTACGGCTAGCTGCATCTGTACGCAACGATTAGCTGCATTTCACAATAAAAAATGTGTACGCCTAGCTGCATTAATGCATCATTATACTGAACAAAAAGGTTCAGCCCATATGGTACAACACGTTTTTTTAGCTCGATATAAATGTCGTATGCCGGATCGGAATCTAGGCATATCCCGGGAATCTGCCTAGACCGAATTAGAATAATACTTTAGTGTAGATCAAAATAGATCTAGATTCTTTTCCAAATTTTTAATCATATTAATTCTCATGTGTTTACAATTGAGACGTATTTTTAATTGAAGCAATTTATTTGTTTTTCCCTTAATTGCTCCGTTTTCCTCGTTGCATTTTCTCCTCGAAAGTGCTAAACATTCAAAATTTAATCTTACTCAGAATTTCTAATTAAACTTCTTTTATGTTGGAGTTTAAGTTGACTAAGATGGTTAATATGTAGTGGCATTATATAAAACGAGAAAATATTCCGATTTGGTCTAGGCAGATTGTGGAGCTGCCTAGCCAAACTGTTAAACTATTTTGGTATAGACAAAATTCCAGTTTGGTCTAGATTCTGGATCTGCCTAGATTCCAGTTTGGACGGCGACATACATAAATATATAAATTCAAACAATAGCAGGTATGATTTTCTTGTTTCTTCAAGGCATTTCATGAATTACACAAATCCGGCTCCAGTGATATATCCTTTTACTACATGGAAAACATCGCTGACATTATTTCTTGATTTAGGTCTAGTTCCTGTACAACAGATAGGTACAAAGTTTGCCACTTTTTGCAACCCCTAATCATTGATTTTAATTCACTGATGAACATCAATGAATTATACAGTATTTTTTTGTGTAGCTTTTCAACGAAATAAAGAATTCAGTTCGGGTTAAACGTAAAGTTTTCAGGTTTTCTTTCTTGACCTGAATTCACGATAATATCTCGCACATCCATCCTCAAGTCTTAAGTCTTTACCAAAGCATTTGCAGACGTTCAGTTGGTAGCGTTTTTCTTTGAATTTATAAATCTCAGTGAAAACAGAAGTACAAGCTTAAAGGCAGCCGATTCTTTTAATACATCTAACCTCTAAACGTGCTCAATACTGACTATGGATCGTTTATAGACGATGGTAGAGCTATTCACGACTCTTCGATTCACCCAGTCTTTAAAGGGTGGAAATGGAACCTGGAAAAGTCGAATACGAACTTATACATTCACCACTGCCAACCTCACATCTTCAGAGCTAGATTTATATGTCATTTATTGCAACACTCTTAACCAAGATGTACACAATTCTCATTAGTCGCCGCGCAAAAGCGCGCGCCTATATTTTTAATAGTTTTTCGAGTTAGGACATGGATAGTGGGAATTTCGTTTTTATAGGGGTGTTAGGTTAACAAGGAATCTTTCTAACGTTACTTCGCCTTAAACTGGCTTTTTAATTCATTCTTAAACTACGAAATTGCAATACGATACTATTTTTGTTCTTTTAATACTTACAACATCAAAAAACCGCCTAATTATTTCTTTTATCGTCGCTATTCGTGAGAAATGGACTTGTCCACATAAATGCCTTGTTTCCATTGGTCAAGGCTGTACAGGTTTCCAGTCATTTCGTACCTTGTTAATTTCGTACCTAGGTCATTTCGTACGATTTTGGTCATTTCGTACCTACTTATACTTTCAACTTTGGTCATTTCGTACCCAGTTGGTCGTTTCGTACAACCTTCGTACACAGGTTTAATAATCATTTTGATTATTTTGTAGATAGTTTTTCCTACTATTTGTGTGTTTTTTGTTGAATGACCACTGCTAAAATTGTGCATTGCTGAAATTGTGCTAAATTCCGCCGAAGAACGGGTATGATGGTTATGATTGTATCTGACCATTATTGGTTACTTATTTCTAAGTTTAGTTTTTACAACAAAGATAGTTTAGAACTCCTTTGTTTATTTCTCAACGAGCTCTGCATAAATTTAATTTGTGGAAAAAATCTGGAGAGAGGCCACTTTTTCGCTGTGTTGTTCATAATGATAAAGCGCGATGCAAAACCATGATTCTTTATGAACACTGTTCACCAAACACTATTGACTTGTTTAAATTGAAAGCATGCCTTGCAAACTTACGTCCTCTTGAATCATACTTTCCTAGGACAGCAACATTTTAGTAACTTAGCCCTGCTTTCACCACTTTCCCAAACAAACACGGGTTATCACATGTGTGCTATCAAATTCTTTTGTCAAAACATGTTGGATAAGGAGAAATTGCTCGTTATAAGCAATTTCTTCTTTATTAAATACTTTTCCCCACTACTAGCGAATTTTCCACCATTTTTGCAGCTTTTTAAATTGTCATCTGCCAACTCTTTGAATTTGGAAGAGTCTGATATTTGTCGTTTGGAAAAGAGCTAAGAGAGCGCTGTGCTAGGGTATTAGATACTGTAACAGAAGACAAGTTTTGATATAGGTTACTATTCACATAATTTCATAATGTCACAGTGTTAAAAAATCTGCTGATTTAAACTGACATTTACTTACTTGCCCTGGCTTTCTTGAAGCATTAAACAAATTTTTTTGCGGCGACTTTGATGCTTTGCATCAACTTTTTCTTGTTATAAGCTTTAAAAGCCTTTTTCACATCAGCCTTACGACAGCCGTACGGGAACATAAATCGCAGGACTTCGTGCGGATTACGCAAGACTGTCTTACGAATTAAAGACAATTAAGCTGGGTTTTCAACATTTTCCTAGCGATTTCTTCGCGATTTTTTGAGTTTGCACGGCAACTGTACGGTTGCCACACGGGAGCCCTACGGCTACCTTGAGACCATAGCACATCAATCACACGGTTTAATAACTTGGATTTGTCCTGCGAAGGCTGCAAGACGATCGCATGAACATCTTGCGGCTGCCTTGCGAATGCCTTGCGTTTGGTGAAAGTCTGTCTGAAGACTACTGCGGAACGTACGAACAACGTAGAGATTCGCACAGCTGCCTCGCAAATGCCTTGCGAAAAGTTAGCGTCATCCGTCTTCTTTTAAAAAGTTTGTATGTCTTGTTCGTCATCAGTCGCTATCGAGATTTCAGGACGAGAACGTCATGCAGAAACAAAGATCTCAGAATGGAAAGGGGTAGGTTCCGATTGCTGAACCCATTGAACCCGAGACATTCAAGGTACCACCAACCCAGGATTTAGATGAAGAAGGCACATGCTTGTACAAGAATTACAAAATGCCCTTAGCATAAAATATCCCGGTCTTTATCTGCGAGTATCCTGTCCATTGTTTCAATATGCAATCTATGTGCCGAGGTAGCATTGTGAATATATATATATCCAATCGGACAAGAGGAGATAATTCCTCCTCCTTATGGCGATCGCACGAACACCGTGTAGCTGTCTTGCAAAATCGTGCTTGCCGTGCGGTGGTCGTAAGAAACTTTGAAAATTCTTACGGCAGTCTTGAGGGTGCCTTGAGAATTTGTGCGGCAGCCTTAAGCTAACCGCACGACAGCCGTGCGAACTCGTCGCTTTGTTTTTAGCTCACCTTAGCACAAAGTGCTAAAGATGAGCTATTGTGATCGCCCTATGTCTGTCGTCTGTCGTCCGTCAACAATTTCTTTAAAAATCTCCTCCTCCTAAATACTGGGTTAATCTTCATGAAACTTGGCAGGAATGTTCCTTGGGTGAAGCTCTACCAAAATTGTTCAAAGAATTTAATTCCACCCATAACTCTGGTTGCCATGGCAACAAACGAAATCTTTGAAAATCTTCTTCTCTGAAACTACAAGGCGTAGAGCTTTGATATTTGGTATGTAGCATCTTCTAATGGACCTCTACCAAGTTTATTCAAATCATGCCCATAGGGTCAAAACTGGCCCCGCCCCGGGGGATAACGAGTTTGAGCATAGGAACAAAGGAGGAAAACTTTAAAAAATCTTCTCCTGTGAAACTTGAAGGCGTAGAGCTTTGATATTTGGTATGTAGCATCTTCTAGTAGACCTCTACCAATTGTATTCAAATTATATCCCTGGGGTCAAAGCTGGCTCTATCCCAGGAGTCACAAGTTTGAGCATAGGAACAAAGAAGGAAAATTTTAAAAATCTTCTCCTCTGAAACTTGAAGGCATAGAGCTTTGACATTTAGTATGTGACATCTCCTAGTGGATCTCTGCCAAGTTTGTTCAAATTATGCCCCTGGGGTCAAAACTGGCCCCACCCCGGGGGTCACAAGTTTGAGCATAGAAACAAAGAAGGTAAACTTTAAAAATCTTCTCCTCTGAAACTAGAAAGCGTAGAGCTTTGATATTTGGTCTGTTGAATCTCCTAGCGGACCTCCACCTATTTTATTCAAATGATGTCCCTGGGGTCAAAACTGGCCCCACCCGGCGGTCACTAGTTTGAGCATAGGAACAAAGAAGGAAACGTAGAGCTTTGATATTTGGTATGTGGCATCTCCTAGTGGACCTCTACCAAGCTTATTTAAATCATGCCCTAGGGGTCAAAACTGGCCCCGCCCTGGGGGTCACAAGTTCGAACATAGGAACAAAGAAAGAAAATTTTAAAATTCTTCTCTAAAACTAGAAGGCATAAGAGCTATGATATTTGGCATGTAGCAGTGGATCTCTACCAAGTTTGTTCCTATTATGCCCTTGGGGTCAAAACTGGCCCTGCCCCCGGGGGAGGGGGGGGTCACAGGTTCGAACATAGCAACAAAGAAGGAAAACTTTAGAAATCTTCTCTGAAACTTGCAGGTGCAGAGCTTTGACATTTGGTATGCAGAATCTTCTAGTGGACCTCTACCAAGTTTGGTAATATGATGTCCCTGTTGTCAAATCTGGCCGTGCCCCGGAGGTCACAGGTTGGAACATAGGAACAAAGAAGGAAAATTTTGAATTTCTTTTTCTCTTAAACGGGAGGGTGCAGAGCTTTGATATTTGGGATGTAGCATGTTTGAGTGGACCTCTATAAAGTTTGTTCTAAGGATGCTGCTTTGGTTAAAATTGACCCAGCCCCGGGGACCACAAGTTCGAACATAGGACAAAGAAGGAAAATTTAAAAATCTTCTTTGAAACTGGCAGGTGTAGAGCTTTGATATTTGATTGCCCTATGTCCGGCGTCTGTCGCCCATCAACAATTTCTTTAAACATCTTCTTCTCCTAATCCACTGAGGCAATCTTGATGAAACTTTGCAGGGATGTTCCTGGGGTGACATCTTTACCAAAGTTGCTCAAAGAATTGAATTTCAATCATAAGCTATAGTCTAAGGTGAGCGTTCCAGGGCCAATGGCCCTCTTGTTTTTATTCGTACGTTCAACCTGCGGACACCGTATAGTTCGTGAGTCAACTGTACGAACAACGTACGGAGATCGCTTTGAAAATTTGCAATATGTACGACGGGTACGAATAAAAAGCGATCGTGTTTGCGGCGAAAATCGTAAGACGAAAAAATCGCACGGCTGATGTGAAAGAGGCTTTACCAAGAAAATCGCAGCTAACCGAGCAGTACAAAAATTCGGGTTAGCAGCTAGCCGTACAGTGAACGTTTTGATGGTACCTTGATAAGGCGAGAATTCTTTTATTAGTTGATTTACAAACCCGCCGACTGCAATTTTCCCAAAACCAGAAAAAAAATATAAGAAGGTTCTAAAAGATTTTTTAAAATTTTTTCATTATTCGTTTCGTCAAAAAAAATCTGTATTTAAAGCGAACGTCAACCCAAACTTTTAAACTGGTACCTGTCTTGTCTCCTAAATAACCTTCCGATACGAAGATCAATAACATGCAGCAGCGGGACCCACGCTGCTTATCGCCATTTTCGCCAGTTGTAGTTTTTCTTTAACTGGCGAAAATAAGTGTCGAAAGGCTTTTTTATTCACATTTTTGTTTCAACTCACGAGATAAGTGGAGAAAGACTGAAGCAGGAACTTGAGGAAGTATGGTACAGGGTGAAAAAGTCGTCTTCAATGACTCAAATTTGCATCATCAAGCTTTCACAGCGAAAAAACTTCGCCTAACAAACAGTCCCGACCAGGCCTATATTCATGAAATATCCGCAATCTAAGACAAAGGATGACAGGTTATCACTAATTAACTTTATCAATTTGGACAAGACAGGAGAGTGTTATGATCCTTACCTGTTACTAACTCGCTAAATCCACCCCTTTATCCTTCGAAAATCACACTTTTTTCCCCCACAGGTAAAGCGTCTGCATATTTGTTTAAATGACGTCACACTATCGATCATTACTGATTCTCAAAACATGAATAGTCATAAAATAAACTTGAATTACCACTTCTTACAGCTGGAGATATTTTTTCCAAACATATTTTAAATAAATTATAATGGTAAAGTGAAGGATTAGAAAAATCTTGAAACGATCTTTTGCCTTCCTCATGTCGGCAACTCGAGCAAAATATGCAGTGGAGTGTTCTATTTTTAGAATACTCTACACCTTCTCCTCCTTATCAGCTATTTTATTGACTAATAGATTACATCTCTATAGATCTTGTTAACTTTCTTTTAAACTCTAACAAGTCATTATCAAGATTGTGGTCCCCATCACAGGCATAAAGAAGTTTTTTTTTTCCCCTCTTACCAGTCTGGACACTATTTGCAATCTGATGAGAAATGTTAGAGTTTTGAGTTAAGTGTAACTCTGCATAAGTGGGGTCATAGGCAATCAAAAACAAAATGGTTTGGTAATGTTCTTTTGAGTCAACAAATACGCCAGGATAGAAATCCTTATTAATTGTCTTTCTTTGATATAGCAAATCATATCCAAAAGGGATAGTTAGGTTCAAGTTCTTTTCTTCCAGAAATTCTCTCATCACATACTTTCTTTTGTTAGGTTCAAGAAAGGGATACTGTCTACTTGCAGCACAAGTCTGCTTCTAGATTCAAACAAATTTAACTACATTATGTGTTTTTATCATGCTTATACCCCCCATAAACAAAGTATGGGGGATGTATACTGGAGTCACCATGTCTGTCCATCCATGTGTCACAAAAAGCTTGGCATAACTTTCAAAGTAGAACAGCTAGTGATTTCAAACTTTGGATTTTTGTTCGAGGCTTAACTTCCAAAATAAAACAGCTAGCAACTAAAAACTTCATGTACAGATCGGCCACATTAAAGAGAAGTGCAGTGTACAAGAAGCATAACTTTTTCCACTATTTTAAAGGTTATATCTTTTTGTATATTTAACTTTGGATTTTTATCTGGGGCTTAATTTCCAAAGTACAAAAGCTAGTGACTTCAAACTTCATATATAATTAGATCACCATAAAGCAAAGAGCACTTTACCAGTACCATAACTATATTCCCACTATTTTCACATTTATTTCCCTTTGTAAATTTTAATTTGGATTTTTGTCTGGGGCATAACTTTCCAAGTGTAAAAGCTAGTACCTTCAAACTTCATATACAGATGGACCACATTAACAAGAAGTGCAGTTTTCAAAACTATAACTCTGTTCCTGCTACATTTAGAGTTACTGCCCTTTGTTAATTGTAACTTTGGATTTTCAAAATGGGGCATAACTTGCAAAGTACAAAAGCTAGTCACTTCAAACTTCATATGATTCTGAATCACATCAAAGTAAAGTGCACTGTGCAAGAACCATAAATCTTTTCCCACTATTTTCAGAGTTATAGCCCTTTGTAATATATAATATTTTTAAACTCTTTTGTACTACACCATTCTGCATTCTGTGACAAAGAGCTGTTTAGTGACAAGGAGCTGGTTCGGGGTCACATTTAGTGATAGCTCAATTATTTTTGTTTTGGGAGCTCAAACAATAACAACTTCATAACGACCTCAATAGAGGCGACTTAGGAAAACATTATGAGAAAAAAAATGTCTGTTTTTTGTAGATTCACTGCAATGAATTTCCAGAACTGTTTCTGTAAAATTGTGCTAAATTTATTGGAACTTCAGAACTTCTTAGCTAATGTTGTGGTTTGTGAAAGAGCGACTTTATGTTTCTTCTCTTGTCAGACAATCATAAACAGCCTTAAAGTTTTAATAATTCATTTGGCAGCAAACGTCGTAGAGCCAGATCAGACTTCTCATAAAGGAGCGAATTCGATCAGAATCTTCAATGTTTGCTAAATTCTGAATGTCTCTTTGTACCTCATTGATCTGTGGCATGACACTATTAAAGGTGGTCATTACAGTTTTTAAGGTATCCAAAATAGATTTTTAGGAAAATTATGGTAATTTGAAAGATGTAACTATAATACAGACTGTTGGTTTACTTCACTAGTTATATTTTTAGTTTCTTGCTGTATTGGTAGGGAAAAAAAATAATGAAAAGAAAAATCTCTTTTTTTTATATTTTTTTATCGACTGAACATTTTTAGAGCTTTTTATTTTTTTTTCGTCCCCCCGACCCTAAATTTGAAAAAAAGATCCCGTAAATCAACTTATAAAAAAATTCTGGCCTAAAAAATGAAATATTTCAATGGATATGGCACTGAATACTACCATAGACATGTATACGCGAAGCTGAATGATTTCTTTATCTGTTTGCAGTATCAGAAAATGGATTCCAATCTTCCCGAAGGAGTAGAAAACAAAAGTTTAGCGATCATGGCAGTCGCCAACGACAAAATTTGGTGATGCAGCTTTCCTATACAAAACTCGCTCGGTTTATGAACCCAATCGTAGAAAAACTTCTTACCTTTCAAATGCAAAACACCCGATCATTTTCTGTCTGCTAGATTACGCGTGCCAGCCTGTTTTGTTAAACTTGTTTACTGCAGCTAACTGATTTGGGGCGTACAGTAGCGACACTGTACGTTGGTCCATACTGAAACATAGTAAACTTCAAAACACTCTCTCTACATAGGTCGGTGCAAGCTAAAAGTAAAGGCCAGTTCAGTGACAGACTCATAAATATGTAAATTTATAAAGATTTCCGTGGTGCAAATGACGTTTATACGTCACGTGATTACAAGATCTATATTTCTCGCAAAGGGTAGCAGTACACGGTTGTCGGCTAAACTCGTCTCGGTCCACCGTATGTCGACCTGAACTCCCTCAAACAAAGGTCTATTTAGTCAGCCTGAAATTATAAGGAGCACTTAAATGCAACAGCCCAATCCTAATTCTTTAGATTTTATCAATAAATCATGTTCAATTTGTGAAAGGTTGATATCAATGATCAATATAAGCAAGTGACATGGTCGGAAAAAAACTGAAAAAAATTGCCATTTTAGCCTATATTCCAAAATTCACAAAATCCAAACCCAGGAAGCTAGCCTGAAAATGCCAAGCTGAATTGAAACTCCAAACAACACTTAATCTGTGGATGAAATCCAAAATAGCACATTACCATGCCGTTTTTCCGCAATCTTTCGTGCCCTGACCCTACCCTTGTTTTCTCCGCTAAAAACAGCCGCTTGCTCCATGACCCCTCACTTTCGCATTTGGGGTCAAAACTATCGAACAAAGAAGGAAAGGTCATGACCCCCTGTTTCACATAAAAAACAATGCTTCTTTTCCTTAATCTAACACAATTCATGGGTGTAATAACTACTCTTCTTATCAAAATTGCATTAAAAACCTACCTTACTCACTTATTTCTATTTTTGACCCTGGCCAATTCGAAGCAAACTGTTTACTTGTGCCAAAGCTACATTCCAGAAAGCACCTGCAAAGCGATAACTTGGTTATAACTAGAACCGCGTACGTTGCTTACGCTATGTACTCGTCTCTGGTGCACCTAGAATATGGGTGTGCAAAGTATCTAAAGTCTAGATTAAAAGGCTGAAGCCACGTGTAATAATGTCTAAGAAGCAATGCAACCATTCCAAGTCGTTATAGATTTGTTAAAAAGAATAGCCTACTGTTCAGAAAAAAAGCAATTGAAGGCATCGCCTTTCTCTGTCCAATCATCGGTTGAGCGTTGAATTGAAATAAGGCTTGCAGTTAGGATTGTAAGAGTGTACTTCTAATAGGTAATTATCAAATAATTTTCAATGAGAATTGTTCACAAATAGAAGCAGAAAATATACTTGTAGCTGAAGATTTCTCAGCGTGTCCGCAGACTTGTTTAGTTCACGGTAGCTATTTTTACATATATACGTAATGCGCTATTCTTAGAGATGACGTCTTACACAGACATCAGGATAAAAAATGTGTGTACCCTTGCGGACGAAATGATTGTTTCAAAGGTTAGAACCGTTAAACACCTCAGTCTTTATAGACATATTCATTATCACAAAGGCACAATTGTAAATTATTTACAACAGAAAAAAACTGGGTTGTTCACCGAATAATCAGAAAACTGTTTTTATCTCGTAAACCGGAACCTGGGACAGGAAGCAGTACAAGGCCGGAGGTATGCTTACGTCACCCCATAGATCAGGACGATAACAATGAGAGCCTCTTTGCTACGCAAACAGGCGACTCAAAAAAATTGCATTTTGGACCGTTCGAATTCAACACCCTGTCGTAAATCGTATTTTATGGTTAAATGTTTTTTATATGATCCCTTTGTGCTCAATCTAACATACAGATATTCTATTTTAAGAAAAAAAGTTTGACTGGTGGGAATCTGTTTGACTGTACTAGGATACTTATCAAAACAACGGGGTAATTACAAACGGGAGTTCACTGTGGAAGTTGTTTCCAGAGGATTCAAAGGTTATGAAGGTCAAGATTTTTACTTTTGCTCCTGTTTTATATAAATAATTTGTTACGTAATGGATGAATCAGGGAGAAAGATTGCGTCAAACTACCGAGGCAGGTAATATATCAATAAACAAAAGTACATGCATACCTGGTAAATTTGGATTTAAAAAACAGGTGGACGGTTAATTTTTGTCGCCAGGGGGTGCTTATCATATTGCAGATCGAAAAAAATCCAAACAGTATAAAACCAATATAATTAAAACAGCGATTACGTAATCGAATCGCTGTTTAAAAAGGTATGTTGACGAGTTGGATTTTCTGCAAAATGGCTGTTTCTATGGTAACCGTTTGTATCAAAACACTTAAAATGACTATATCTATATAAAAGACAGTAATACAGTGATAGAAAGTTTATTAACCCTAAACCCTAAGTAGTTAGCTTAAATTTTGCCGGAATATCCCGGATGTTTGTAGCTTGAAAATGCTTCAAACGCTTTGGAATATCATTACGTTTTCTGTCCTAACCACATACAGACAAAGCAATGATTACATGCTCTTTTATCGCAAAAAAAGCCAGACGGGCTGAAAAACGTAATTTCAAGTGTAATAACTCAGTCCTTTTCAAAAAAAGTCGGCCGTCAATGACACTGATAAATTAATCAACCTCCGAAAGGTCCCGGGCTTTAGCGCAAGAATATAAAACTTGGCATAAAGTAGTTCAATTTAAATACATGAATATTGCCATTTTCTTCATAATTTGCAGCCATCTAGGACGACATCTCAGTTTAAATCTTGATTTGCAGATCTTCTATATGATACATATTTCTACATATGCCAGCGTATCCATTTTGTCATAGCGTACCCAAACTCTTTAGAGTCTATCCCAAGTCTATACCGAGACAGCGTACCCAAACTTTATAGAGTTTTAGTTCAACCATTTTGTGCAAAGCCGAAGGAAATAAACCCAGTTAAACACGTTTTTTCTCGGGCAAATTACTTTTACGGTGGCACTCAAATATGTAATTTGAAATGGCATATTAAAATACATTGGGCGAGGCCATCGATTGTTGAATTACTTATTTTTGATTGAAACTAGCTTCTCTCGATCATAGCCTTTTATTGGCGAAATCATATATATTTGCCAACTGACCTTGGGCTTTTTCGTTCCAAAACCAATTCGTTCCATGGCTTGTTCGTCCTATGATTGCACGCTACTCCATTTGATTGTTCATGAATATTTATAGATCGAGGTAATAGACCATTTGCCAAATACCGTTACTGACGCGTCACCACGAGTTACTTCCCTTTCAACCCGACAATTTTTCCCAATCCTGTATATACCCGAATTGTCATATTTTTTAAATGGATTACACACTAAACGCGATAAATAAACAACCTAAAACGGCCGTGCCGTTAGTTTCATCAATTATCTTTTTCGAAGACACACACAAAAAAGAACTGTTGTTTTATCAATTTTTCGGTAGACTTCAGAGAGTAAAGCGGTATCATAAGCGCTGCCTCCTGCCGGGCGTTTTGATAGAGCTTTTTGTATGCAGACTGCATTAACCCTTTGGCTACCAAGTGCGACTCAGTGACCTTTTGCAGACAATATAGATTCAGATCACACCAGGAAGAACGTGCAATCTGATCCTAGATCTACACTATCCGATACGGAGATATTTTTCATCGAGATATTCCTTTGAAATAACTTTTGGGGTTTTACTATCGGCTTTAAAAGTGGCATTTAATTTATTTAGTAAGATAAGGTTTAACTTAAATTAAACAAATAACCCCCCCCTCCATTCCTAAAGAAATTAGTGCAAATATACCGTTTAAAGTGGGACCTATTAACCCAGGTTACATAATGATGCATTTGAAAAAAAAAAAAATTCGGGCAGAAAAATGCATCTTTCGGCGCCAGAAATTAGAACAGACTTACCCTCCGTCACAGCTTTTAACAATTCCAAACCTTTACAAGTGATCAACGTAAGACTAAACGGGATAAACACATTATTTATGACACGTGTGCGTTAACTAGTTGGTGCCTAAAAAGAACACAACAGCTTTTCATATAGATCATCCACTTTGACGGTGAAACACCAAGATCAAACGTACACCCAGCTAACCCTTGACTAGCTTTTCAATGAAAACAAGTATAGCACGTATTTAGTTCCTGAAAATGAATCTCTAACATCTTTTCTTCTAGAGGGAAAGGAAGGTTTGAAATTTGAATTAAACTTTGTTATTACGACAGTCAACTTATAAGGTAGTTCAAACAGGAACATGGCAAACATGCAACTATACAGATTTTTAAAAATGTTATTTAAAAGTTAAGATTTTTGCTATAAATTCAAAATGTTTGATGTCCCAGATTTTTGTTAGTAGACTGTCTCTGTCTTTTAGCAGATACAGGAACGATATTTTGGAAAAATTATCACATTAATAGTTTAAATAAATCAAACCACAGATTCCTGGACTTCGAGCCTGTACGTTAGAAACTTGGCTACAGAATTGCGCAAACATTGGTTGAATAATCGGACATAAAATTAGGAAAGGTTTATTGCAGGTATATTGATGTTATCCCCCCACACCCCATTTTTTTTGTAACATTGAATCTTTCACCAACTCTTTACGAAACAAAAATTTGAGACTTGCCCAAATTGGATTTCTTTGCAGATAACAATTTGAATGTGGCTTAAAAATGAAATTTTCTTTAGGAAGGATAGCAAGGGAAAAGGAGAAAAGGTTGGTTACTAGAACTTTAACCCTTTTCAACAACATTTTTAAAAAACTAAATTTCTAAGGGTCGTAAAAAACTTGGGTTATGTGGCATAGGGTTTTAAATACTAGTACCACTTCAGCGTTTTCAACGCTTTGATTCTTTTAATCGGCTGCAAATGATGTCAGTTATAAACATGTATAAGATTTTTTTTTTTTTTAAATACCACTCTGTAAATTCATTAACCACGACTTAATTGTCACGCTGCTATACGGCCCTAAAAGTGGTACATGGCTTACTTCCCCTAATTAGCTTATATCCCGTACCTGCGTGACGTCATTGTCGAGTCAGCCTGCGTATACAGTCAGTAGAAATTAAGTAGGAACGCGGATGATCGTACGCAGAGTATTAACTGAGATTTGATCTGAAAAAAATGGAAAAATGTGCAGGCTATGGCTGCAACGTCGATTCGGAAACTTATAAAATTAGTATGTTCAAATTTCCGAAGGAATTAAAACGGAGGAAACTATGGATTTTGAAACGTTTAAACCGGGGCCGGACAGTAGCAACGGATTTTGTGTGATCAGTTCATTCCAAATTGTGTCTGAAAACCTTCGATGACGGTCAGTTTTTAATAAGTCCAAAACTCGGAAAAGAATTTGGTTATAGGAATTTTAGGCTGCGATCAAAATCTGATGCTTTGCCGACATTATTCGAAACGCCAAGTCGAAAGGAAATAGGCCTTAAAATGAACTTCCGAAAGACAGACATTTCGCAACGGCAATTTCCAAAGGGAAAGTCCAAACATGAAGTAGGTAATTTCTTTTCTTTTTTTTTTTTAAATTGGAATACAGGAATTGCTATTCGTACTATTCTACCCTTTTCTACATTATCGCTTCGCCCTGGGTAAATTTCTTCCGTTTTCTAAATTTTCCAAATAATTAACTTTTAGCAAAATTATAGATTCATCCATTTACAAATGACGTAAACTTTCAAGAGACAATAATCATGCTTTGAACAGCAAACATCATTTTCTTCCCACACTGTTTTTCAAACACTCTTACTTTGGGTATTGGGTATTACTATGGTTTGTATCTGGCTACCCCTAGTCATGGTAATAAATATCAATCCATCACCAACCAGCTGAAACAATACAGGAAATGGTTACATAATATTTGCGTATGTCACCCCTTTACACTGTAATGTTTGTTTGTGACAGTAAACCCATGTTACAGCTTTTATCCCATACACTACTTCTCTTCTACATTTCACTCTTAATAAAAGCGTTCAGAACGCTGTAGTGGTATTTGTCAAGGAAACTGTTGTGTGAAAATGATAATTTGAAAGAGAACGAAAAATAAATTATTGAAATGTTAGCTTTAACTCAACCAACTTAGCAAATGAATACCTTTTTGGTTGTAAGGAGAGTACTCATGACAAAGCTAGGATTATTTGTGTATTGGTGGTATCCCTTTGATCATTAGGAGAACTCAGGAGTAACGTCCCTTGACATTACGATACATGACGGATAGAGAGAGGAGCCATGTGATTATTTCAAATGAAATTAATTTTGTACCTGAAAATTATGATTTTGAAATATGTTTGGCTTTTAACATTAAATTCCCAACATTACATTAAATTATTTTCATCTATAAATATTCATGCCAAATCAAATGGAGAAGCGTGCAATCATGGAATGAACAAGCCATGGGACGAACTGGTAATGGAGCGAGAAAGCCCGGACTAAGCGATCGGTAGACAAATTTGTGTCATTGCTCCAATAGAAGGCTATAAAAGAGTGAAGCTATTTTCAATCAAACATTAGTATTTCCACGATCGATAGTCTCACCCAGCATTTCCAATTGCATATCTGGGTACTACCGAAAAACTCATTTGCCTGAGAAAACTTGAGTTTGATTGGGTTTGTTTCCTTCGGCTTTGCACAAAATACGATAGGTGGTCTTCAAATTTCAATCTTGACCTTATAGTGGTATTGTCTTCGACAAATACCACATAAATGATTTGACAAGTTACATGTATTTTCAACAAACTTTGAATTGTATCTTTACAATTCTTATTTGTGGATATTTCCTTGTTCCTATCCATATTATGTTTTCTAGACAGGCTACTGAGAAAAATCTTTTGTTTTAAAGACCGCTTGTGAACATAGAGTAAAACTTTTGAAAATATTGTAGGTAAAAGAGAAAATGCTGCTGACCAGTATTTTCTGCTTTTTCTACAATGTTTTTTACCCCATCAAAGACAAGTCCAAACAAACGAGTTAAATTTGACTTCAATTGCTTTCAATTCGGTTGAGTCAATATATTTGATGTTTGGTAACAATTTAGACATGTATTTTCCATCTCTTGAGAAACAAGTCCATACAACTCGTATTAATTTCTTCGGATACTGCTTCCTGTGAGCTTAACCAGAACTCGTGCCCAATGTGTAGGATTTATATTTAAACCTTTACCAATCAATCCCTAGTTTTTACGACCCTGAAGACAGAAAACTTTAAAATACATTGTAAGAAAAGGAGATAATGCTGGTCACCAGCATGTTCTCCTTTTACCACCATGTTTTATTCAGCTTGAAACAAATTTTAATTTTTGAAATACTTACATGTAACTTTGTTTTGTCGTCTGCAAGCGTTTTCATCTTGGACCTGTTTAATATTTTATCGTATGGTAAAGAGTTAAAAATAGAAAAAAAAATGTGGATAAAGGATCAATTGATAGTTACCAGCTCCTATGATTTTACGATGAATCCGAAATCGTCTATACTGCAATTTGACCAGAATGTCTATATTAACTGCTCAGTCCCTAGTAGACCAATTTGAGACTCACCCAAATTGAAACAATTTGCAGAAGACAAGCAAAAACTGAACAAATTGACATTTTCCTTTCTCACGGCTTACAATTCAGAGTTTAAGACTTTCACAATTTAGAGTTTAAGACTTTCTTTATGGAACATACAATGACATGTATGATAAATTTTTGCACTGAATGGATCATGTGTAAAAGGTAAACAGCGAAAAAGTATTTCATACAGGTAGATCTTCTCTACCTCTCTGTGATGATAAGAAATACAACTAAAATAGTTTTCAAAATAATTTTGAGAATTATCTTAATAATCTCGGAACATATTCTTTATCAAATTTCACGCTTGTTAACAGCATTTCAAACTATTCTTATTCTCATGAAAATCGCGATTTATCGTGTAACCCTTCACCCATGAGAGAACAAATTTGGACCTGTCAATGTTTTACAGAATTCTTTACAAGGTGCACACCAGTTAATCTACTAAAAATGCTTCACGTGAAACAAAGCTTATGCCATACACTTAATTTTATCATGTATAAAATAAATTTTCTGTAAGCGATGTTGGGCCCGTAGCCGAATAGGCGCGATACTCAACACGCTGTTCAGAAGTCTGGCACAACATCGTCTTTTTCGCCATTAGTGGGCGAAATATTATTTTTATCCTCATCATCAGAAACTTATTAAGTTTCATTGAAAATTTGGTGATACATGTACGGCCTTACCGGCCTAGAATCGTGTATTTCTTCGTCTTAAATATCGCTCATTTCACTATCTTAAACAAGGTCCATATTGAAACAAACGCTCCTATGACATCACAAATCAAGGTACGCTACAATAAGCGATGCAAGAAAAACTAATAAGCAAAAATATGAATTGGAAAAAAAGTACTTTTACTTTTTTTTTTTTTTTTTTCAAATTACAACATTACCAGGTTACCATTTGATAAATATAGATTTGAAAATTATTCATATCAGAAATTTGTTGATTTGCGCTTTAAGGTATTGCACTTCCTGTGAAAATTCTAATTGGTTGATAGATAAGGATAAATAAGGTTTTATGCAGAAATAATATTTTTGCACATTTCTAACGGATCAGAAATTCCGTTTATTTCTATTTTAAAATTATTTTTTTCATACTTTTCTTAGTTTTCTGAAAAGGGAGATAATTATTATCTGTTTCTGAATTGAGAACATAGTGATTTTAGATTTATAAATGATAATTCAAGTAAGGAAAAAAATGGAAAAATAAGTTCAATTATACTCATTTTTAATTATAGCTAATTTTGCAGGATGATATTTTAGTGGAAATAGCCGTAACGGCTTTAAACAGTAACTCCTCCTAAACCGCTCGGCCAATTTGGACCAAATTTTGCTGGATTGTTCTTTGGGAGGTCTTGTTTAAAACTTGTTCACAGTATTTGATTCCGTCAAAAACTCTGGTTGCCATGGCAACCAAATGGAATTTTTTAAGAAATTCTTTAAAAATCTTCTTCTCTGAAACGGATGGCCAGATTTTAAAACACTTTCACAGACATGTTCCTTGGGTAACTCTTTTCAAAAATTGTTCGCGAAATTTTGATTCGTCAAGAAACATGGCTCTGGTGAATGGGGGCTACTTGCACTTTACAGAAATGAAGAAATTCTTAAAAGTTCTTTTTTCTCTGAAATCTCGGGTCAGATTTTGAAATAATTTCACAGAGATGTTCTTTGGGTGACCCTTTTCAAAAAGTCTTCATGAAATTTTGATAGGTCAAGAAACATGGCTCTGGTGAATGGAGGCTACATGCACTATAGGGAAATTAATGAATTCTTGAAAATTCTTCTCTGAAACCTGTTGTCAGACTTTAAAATAATATCAGAGCAATGTTCCTTTGATGAAATGATGAACTAAACATTGATGAAATGATAATTTTCCCTTTGATAGAGTATAAAACACTGAAGGAAAAGGAGAGAATGCTGATTACCGTCATTTTCTGCTTTTCCAAGGGTGTTTTCCTACGAATTTTTCTTTCAGGTCGATAAAAGTCCGAATTGTGTAGTAAAGACTTACCACCATAGGAACTTACCTGCAATACAACTCTGAAATCCAACAAATAGTTTAAGAGAAGAAAATTTTCAACGATTTTACTTTATACCATAAAAGGAAAATGAGTCTCGCATAAAAGCCATGTTTTTTGACGGATCTTTATTTTATGTCATGGCCCGGTGTCCGTCGTGCGTCCGTGCGTGCGTCCGTCCGTCCGTCCGTCCGTGCGTTAACTTTTATTTCATACATCTTCTCTGAAACTACCCATCCAATTTTGATGAAACTTCACAGAAATGATCCTGCCATGGTCCTCTTCAGAATTCCTTGAAAGAATTTTATTCCTTCAAAAGTTGCCATGGAAACAAAACTGAAAAATATTGAAATTTTTTAAAGATCTTCTTGTCTGAAACCATAAGGTCTAGGGCTACCAAATTTGGCATGTAGCTTTATCTAGTGGACCTCTACCAAGTTCCTTCAAATAATAGCCCTGTGGCCAAAATTGGCCCTGCCCCGGGGGTCACAAGTTTTATATGGGCTTATATAAGGAAAACTTTAAAATCCGTCTAGTACCTAGCCATAGGGCCTAGGGCTACCAAATTTGGCATGTAGCTTTATCTAATAGACCTCTACCCAGAGTGCCCAAATGATAGCCCAGAGGTCAAATTTGGCCCGGCCCCGGGGGTCACAAGTTTTATATGGGCTTATATAGTGAAAACTATAAAAATCTGTTCATACCAAGGCCTAGGGCTACTCAATTTTGCATCTAGCTTTATCAAGTGGTTGTCTACCAAAGGTGCCCAAATTGTAGCCCTGGGGTCAAATTTGGCCCTGTCCTAGGGGTCACAAGTTTTACATGGGCTCATATTGGGAATTTTTTAAAAATCTACTTGTACCTAGCCATAAGGTCTAGGGCTACCAAATTTTGCATGTAGATTTATCTAGTGGGCCTCTACCAGGAGGGTTCAAATTATAGCCTTAGGGTCAAGTTTGTCCCCACACCAGGGGTCACAAATTTTACATGGGCTTTTGTGGTGAAAACTTTCTAAGTCATCTTGTACTAACCATAATAAAGACTAGGACTACTAAATTTAGCACTGTCTCATGGGTTTTGTTTTACAGGGCTTTTTATTGAGAAAACTTTGAAAATCTTCTTGTTTATAACCACACATTCTAAACCGGTATTATTTGGTATGGGGCTTTATCTTGTAGACTTCCACCAGGATTCAAGTAATTATAGCTTTGTGGTCAAAATTGGATTTGCCCAGGGGTCACAACTTTTTTGTAGGTTTTTATGGAAAAAAAATTGTATGCCCTCAAGTTTGAAACCAGTTGGCCAAATAATGTAATGTTTGGCTTGTAGTGTTTTTACGAATTAGCCAGTGGAGCGATACAGGGCCATCATGGCCCTCTTGTTTTTTTAAGGAATTCTGTAAACCTCTATCTAAGGAACATTCCTGCAAAATAATAATACTATCCAATTAGCGGTTTTGGAGGAGAAAATTTTTTAAGGTAACATAAGTACAAAGTGGAACAGGGTTTTACTGCTGTGATAAGGCATTTTGTTATCCAATCAGACTGATCCTGCAACTTCAATATAAACAATTGCTTCAATACATATTTTCTATATTTTGATGTTTCCCAACCCAAAATGGTTTGTGACAAGACCCTTTCTAACTATAACCAGAAGACAAAATTTTTAAAACTTGTTATAATTGAAAGATGTTGCGGACTAGATATCTTCAAATTAGTAAAAAACTTTGGTTACCATGGCAACCAGAATTCTTAATGGAACACAATTATTTGAAGGAATTTAAAAGAGGACCACCTAAGAAACATTCCTGTGAAATTTGGTGAAAATCCAGTCAATAGTTTCTGAGGAGAAGTTTTTTAAAGAAAAAGTTTAAGGACGCACGGACAGACGAAAGAACGGACGGACGGATGCAAGACGCACACAACGCCATGACAATAAAAACAACAGCTATTAAGACAATACAAAGACTTTCAAGGCATTCTGTAATTATTTAATTCAAAAGTTATTTTATACATGTACAGACATAATTTGTCACATTTAATTCGTGTTACGCGACCAATTCTTCTTTTACAGGTGACCTTTTAAAAATTGCTTGCAAAATAAGGATTTTGTGTCCAGTGTTTCAATACCTCAAAAAAAGAAAATGGCTATGATCCTTTAGAAAGTTCAGGTGAGCGATCCAGGACCCTCTTGTTCTCTACTAGTGTTTTCATTTATATAAGTTATTCAGCCTGTTGTTTGGTAACAACTTTACGTAGATCTTTGATATGGACTATAAAGTAATATACGTGAAAATCATACATGAAATTTGAATGAAGTATGTTTCATTGCAAGGCCATTTGGTTACACATACAGACAAACAGACACAAGATGCAACGGCTTATGTCAGTGGTTATTAATGGCTCTCTTTTCATGTAAACATTGTAGGTAAAGAAATTCTTATCCCAAGGTGGGTTTGTGGGAGAGAAATTATCATTGAAGTTCACTAGTAAATCTTCATCGGAAAGATATTGTGCCCAGTGTAATCCAGCAAAGGATAATTTTCAACAGCTATTAAGACAATACAAAGCCTTTCAAGGTATTCTGTAATTATTTAATTCAAAAGTTATTTTATACATATACAGACATAATTTGTCATATTCAATTCGTGTTACGCGACCAATTTTAAACCTTTACTACACAGAGAATTTCACGCATTATCTCCTTTTTGAAGGAAAAAAATGACCCATTAGGATAGACTTACTAAAATTATCTTTTTCTCTGAAACTATGCATCCAAATTCGATGCAACTGCACAGAAATGATCCTGTCATGGTCCTCTTCAAAATTTCTTAAAAGAATTTAATTCCTTGAATAACTGTAATTGCCATGACAACAAAACTGAAAAAAAGAAATCAACATTTTTAAAAATCTTCTCTTCTGAAACCACAAGGCCCAGGGCTACTGAATCTGGCATGTAGCTTTATCTAATGGTCCTTTAACAAGTTTCTTCATATTATAGGCCTAGGTTCAAAATTGGCTCAATTCCAGGGATCACAAGTTTAACGTGGGCTTCAAAATATGGTCACTACAATATAGTTATTAATCAAAGGAAATAACTCTTTTTTTATTACATACAAATTTGTTACTTGTTATTTGTTACCTCCCTTGATCATCCTTTTTTGCAAATTGAAAGAATTGATTTCATAGATCTCAAACTCAGGATAGCTATTGTGTATGTTACAGGTGGTCATTTTTCAAGTCACTGTGGAAAAGATTAGACAGGGACTGAGTGTCAACAGGACTAAGATTAGAACATGTCTTACATTTGCAATCCTGAACTTTTTCATTTCAGTTTGACAAATTATTCACATTACAAGCAGTCATACAAAAATACTTCTCGAAACAAGGGGAAGGGGCTTTTATTGTTTGTATGTAGACTTTAGTAAGGCACTCTACTCAGTTTGAATGCTTGAAATGTTTTTCTGTGAACTTAAATAGGCATGTACTCTAACATTCTATCATGTGTTAAAACTGGCAGAGGTTTGACAGAGTTATTTAGTTGTAATAACCGTTAGGTCAAAATTTTATTTCAAATATCCAGAGTCAAGCTTAACAAGCCGACGTAGAGTGACGACCCTATGGAATTTTTATCAATGAGAGCATACAAGATACTGTTTGTCTTATGTTTGCAAACGATCTAGCTAACTGCTAAGATACTGTCGTGAACTTTCAAAATCAAATGAATATTATTTCTGTTCTGATACTAGTACGGAGATCAATTAAAACAAGAGGACCATGATGGTCCTATATCGTTCAACTGAGTACCGAACAGCAAAAGTCTGATAATGAAACAAGAGCAGCAAATTGTCGCAATTTGACTTGAGACTTCGAAGTTCAGTAAGGAAAAATGTATTTTTTCACAATATTTTCTTCAACAAGGGAATTGAAGAATGACACAAATACAATTTTAGTGTATTTTATTATGGTATAACCAAATTAAAATAGAATAGAACAGAATTTTATTGCTATAAGTAATAACAATACTTCTAGCAAACATAAATGAAAGATAAAGTCGTGAGAGATTAACAGCGAAAAACTGTTTTGTACACTGACATACGACGCACGACGTAATTGACATGGTGAAATTTTTTTTTTAAAGCAATTTCTGATTCTACCAGCCACAATTCTTATAATTCAATGATATCTTCTAGACGTTTTGCTGGTGTAAATAAAATATAAAAAAAAATGTATGTAATAAGTGCATGTATCAAATAATTGTTTTACTTATTGTTATGGAAGTGTAAATCAAAGCATTGATAATAATTACTAATCGTGGGCTTGATGCAGAAAGGAGTCAAGTGACATTTTTAATAAAGATGTACGTATAGTTTTTGATAATACTTGCAACCTTAACCCTTTACCCCATAAGGCATTTCAATGGTATCTCTAGTTCACCCTTAATAACAGCAAGGATAAAACCGTTTGTTATGTGTATATGACAAAAAGTCACCCGTTTCTTAATTTCTATACAGTGCAAATAGCCCCCCTTCACCAGAGCCATGTTTCTTGACCTATCGAAATTTCCCGAACAATTTTTGAAAAGATTCATTTAAGGAACATTTCTGTGAAATTATTTCAAAATCTGACAAGCCGTTCGAGAGAAGAAAAAATTTAAGAATTTCTTCATTTCCCTATGGTCCAAGTAGCCCCCATTTCCCAGAGCCATGTTTTTTGACGAATAAAAATTTCGCAAACAATTTTTGAAAAGGTTCACCCAAGGAACATCTCTGTAAAATTATTTCAAAATCTGACAAGCGGTTTCAGAGCTTCATTTCTGTATAGTGCAAGTAGCCCCCCTTCACCAGAGCCACATTTTTGACAGATCAAAATTTCACGAACAAGATTTGAAAAGGGTCACCCAAGGAACATATCTGTGAAATAATTTCAAAATCCAAACGGCGGTTTCAGAGGAGAAGATTTTTAAGGAATTTGCTAAAATGGAATCAAATATTCTGTGAACAATTTTTAAAGAGGACCTCCCAAGGAACATACCAGCCAAGTTTGGTCCAAATTGGCTCAGCCGTTTAGGAGGAGTTGATGTTTTAAGAATTGTTGTCGACGGACGCCGGACACCGGGTGATCCTAAAAACTCCCCTTGAGCACGTTGTGCTCAGGTCAGCTAAAAAAGGGTATAGGAGGCAAAGGCTCTTGTTAAAAACTACATTTTGTTAGAACCAAAACAGGTCACCTGTAAAAGTCCTTTCAAAATCTGACCAACAGTTTCAGAGAAGAAGAGTTTTTAAGAATTTCTTCATATCCGTATAGTGCAAGTAGCCCCCATTCACCAGAGCCATGGTTCTTGACGGATCAAAATTTCGCGAACAATTTTTGAAAAGGGTCATCCAAGGAACATTTCGGTGAAATTATTTCAAAATCTGACCAGCGGTTTCAGAGAAGAAGAGTTTTTAAGAATTTCTTCATTTCCCTATAGCGCATTCACCAGAGCCATGGTTCTTGACGGATCAAAATTTCACGAACAAATTTTGAAAAGGGTCATCCAAGGAACATCTCTGTGAAATTATTTCAAAATCTAACCTGCGGTTTCAGAGAAGAAGAATTCTTACGAATTCCTTCATTTCCCTATAGAGCAAGTAGCCCCCATTCACCAGAGGCATATTTCTTGACGGATCAAAATTTCACGAACATATTTTGAAAAGGGTCATCCAAGGAATATCTGTGTGAAACTATTTCAAAATCTGACCAGTGGTTTTAGAGAAGAAGAATTTTTAAGAATTCCTTCATTTCTGTATAGTGCAAGTAGCCCCCATTCACCAGAGCCACATTTTTTGACGGATCAAAATTTCACGAACATTGAAAAGGGTCACTCAAGGAACATTTATTTTAAAATCTGACCAACGGTTTCAGAGGAGAATATTTTTAAAGAATTTCCTAGAAATTTTCATTTGGTTGCCATGGCAACCAGAGTTTGAAATCTGTTACATTGTCCGTCACCCCCATAATTAACCCTTTTAATTACATATCCGTTTGAAAATTAGTTAAGTATCTTTAAATTGCTTACTGAGAATTTATCATCGTTAGAAATATATGGTTAAAATACTTTTTCCGGATTTTAATGAGAGAAACAGTCAAGACAGCACGATTTAAGTAGCCTATCTGCTATACTGTATATGTATTGACTGTGTTTGTCTGTGAGACCTTGGCAACAGTAACTAAGACGTCGGTATATCTTATCACCACGGATCCATTTATTGTTTACGACGCACGACAGACGACGGACACTGGGTGATCCTATAAGAGCTAAAAAGGGAATTCTGGTTACCAGCATTTACTCCTTTTCCCGCAATGTTTTTTACCCTGCTGGAAACAAATTTCAAATGTTGAATTAAGTAGTCTTTTATTTAGCAGGATAAAAATTAAGAACTTTTGGAGGACTGAGTAAAATTTTGTAATATTTAGATTTTTTTTTTTTTTTCGCCAATTTTATTATATAATCTGACCTGTAAAACTCACTTTTAACTTCAAAAATTCATGTACTGTATTAGAATTGCTATCAAATGTTCATTTTATATACAAATTGCCTCTCTTTCTTTTCAATGTTAAATTCCCCATACCTACAAGACAAAGTTGTGATGCAATGCATCACAGAAGCCTTAATATTTTGGACTACAGTTTAAAACAACTTTTTTTACTTACTAAACGACAAAATTTAAGATTGGTCAAAATTGAAAGCACGTGCATGACATGACACGCGACTTTGGCTCTATAAACACAGTGCAAGGAAAACGTGGTAAAATCTGCGACAATCCATGTACAGTGACTTCATCCTATAGCGAGTGACGTCATTCAATGAGTGAGTTATTCAATGGAACATAATCTTCATCCGCGTTTTTACTCTCAGTTTGAACTTGTTTTCCTTTCATTAAGAATTGGCCAAGTTAGAATCAAAATAATCTTTCTATCGTGGTATATCGTTCAATAAACCACGTTGTGAGTTATGAGGCGCAATGAATAACTCATAACTCACAACTGTGGTTTATTGAACGATATACCACGATAGAAAGAAGATTATTTCTTAAACATTAAGTCATTTTTTTTATATTATGGCGGTCCTTTATCATTGCCAAATGGAACTATAGCAAAAAAATGCAAGAAACAAAATTGGCAGTATAAATGACAATATAAGAAATTATTTACAATTATATTTATAATTCTATAACTTCATCGGAAACAACATTTACATTTACAAAGTCCTAGTTTAAATACAAATGCTAAGATGGATCACAATGCTATATATTCAAAATCCATGTGAGAAACTACTGCTTGATTTGAAAGTTTAGGGAGAAAAGCAAAGATTTCCAATCATTGTTTTAACTCTTAATAAACTAAGTTTTGGGCCAGTCCAAATTATAAGCAGATGCAAATACAAATTAGATGTGATTACAAAATTTGTGCGTGATACAATAGTTAGCATTATTGGAAATGGAGCCTACAATGGAAACTAGCATTTTTTCCTTTTCCCACATAGTTTTTGTTATTTTTTTCGAACCTCGGGGTCATTAGCAGTTGTAGTAGTATGGTAATGGGTAAACAAGGATATTAAACTCAGGATTTGTAATTAGCAATTTTCATAAAACAAAATAATACACAAATCCAAATTAGAAGTATTTCCAAAGGACATAGTTAACGTGGCACAAGTGATGAAATTTGTCTGTGAAAGAAATGAAATGAAAACATTGTTGGAAATGAAGAGAAATCTTGTTACTAGCATTTTTTTCTTTCTCTCACTGTTTTCGAAAGCTTTCTTTCTATGGTCATTATAACTCGGGATAGTGGTAACATATTTTATACAGTAGTTAACAAAATGTAGCACATGATGGTAAGTGTTAAAATCGTTAAATCAGGGAATGCCATAGCACAACTTTTTAATTTCCTGCACTGGTCTCAAAATTAACCTTTTGCTAGAAAAACTAAAGGTTAAATAATAAATGTATATGTATGTGCAGTTCTGCTTATATTGACAAATTAGGATGTCAAACATTTGGTGAAAATATCACAATGCTGGTAACTAGCATTTTCCTCTGTTCTGAATGTTTTTAGAAGTTTTCCTTGGGGTCATTAACCTTTGGATATGATGGTAAAGATTAACCATACGTTTTTCATATATATCAAGATTAAGATCAGCAATTTCGTACTACTTATGTAACCATACAACTGAAAAAATATGAATACAGTAGAAAAGAAATAACAAAAGGTATCACTAAAAAAAAAAGATACGGTAGTGGCAAAAAAATAAAAACAGAATGTAACACATGATGATAGGCATATAGTTAAGATTTTTTCTAGCAGCAAACTTTACAGCACAACTTCCTGCAAAAATCTTAAAATTGATCTTTTGCCAGGAAAAGTTTTTTCTTTTTACAAAAAGTTGCACTTCTCTAGCATCAGGTCTTTTGATTTTGAAAATTTACAAATCTTGACTATATGATAAAGCCTTCAATGATCGTCAGAGTAGTGAAACTTGCACAGTTTGCTTAAATCACCAATAGCTTGAACCCTACTTATTTGGAAAACAATCCAACAATCAGTAAGGGAAAAGTAGCTATTTACAGTTCAGGTTTACAATTTTTATTTCCACAATAAAATCTGAATTTGTGAAATTCGCACAGTGTGTTTGTACTATCAACATCCCAGTAGCTTGAATTCTTTTCCTTTTGATGGTCCTATATCGCTCACCTGAGTACTAAGTCGTAAAGGTCTACAATGACGATAAATACCAAATATCAAAGTTCAAGGTCAAATAATTCTGACAGGGTATGTAACTGCAAATTGCATCTTCTACTTTTAGAGAAGAAGAATTTTAAAGTTTTCCTTCTTTGTTCCTATGTTTCAAACTTGTGACCCCCGGGGCGGGGCCAGTTCCGACCCCAGGGCATCATAAGAACAATCTTGGTAGAGGTCCACTAGGAGATGCTACAAACCAAATATCAAAGTTCTACACCTTCTAGTTTCAGAGAAGAAGATTTTTTTAAGTTTTCCTTCTTTGTTCCAAAGTTTCAAACTTGTGATCCCAGGGGCGGGGCCAATTTTGATCCCAGGGGCACACCATATGAATAATCTTCGTAGAGCTCCACTTGGAGATGCTACATACCAATTATCAAAGCTCTGCACCTTCTAGTTTCAGAGAAGAAGATTTTTAAAGTTTTCCGTCTTTGTTCCTATGTTTCAAAATTGTGAGACCCGGGACGGGGCCAGTTTTGACCCCAGGGGCATCATATGAACAATCTTGGTAGAGGTTCACTAGGAGATGCTCCATACCAAATATCAAAGTTCTGCACCTTCTAGTTTCAGAGAAGAAGATTTTTAGTTTTCCTTCTTTTTTCCTATGTTTCAAACTTGTGAACCCCGGGGCGCGGCCAGTTTCTGGTTTCAGAGAAGAAGGCCATGGCAACCAGAGTTATGGGTGGAATTCAATCTCTTGAACAACTTTGGTAGTGCTTCACCCAAGGAACATCCCTGCCAAGTTTCATCAAGATCGGACAAGTAGTTTAGGGGGAGAAGATGTTTAAAGAAATTGTGGACGACGGACGACTGATGACGGACGACGCATGACGGACGACGGACATTTGGCGATCACAAAAGCTCACCATAAAAGCACTTCGTGCTCAGGTGAGCTAAAAAAAAAGAATTAAAAAAATCTGAACCAGTTGAGGTGTAGCCATTTGAAAGTAGCAAGTTGAAGAATGACATTTTTAGTTTACCCAATAAAATCGGCATCTAGGGTCAGACTTGTATGAAACTTACTATGTTTCTTTATATCATACAATTAGGCTTATTTAATTATAAAATAAACACAAGCTTTCGGCGGTACAACCGCCTTCTTCAAATGTGATCGTGTGATAAAAAAAAAAAAATTATGCTATACTGATTTTTTTTTTTTTTTTTTTTTTATCACAAGATCACACTTGAAGAAGGCGGTTGTACCGCCGAAAGCTTGTGTTTGTTTTATAATTAAACATTACATATCTCAAGAAGAGGATATATCATGGTTTATTAATGGCTTGAACATCACTGATTTAGAGAATAATCTATATAGGGGAAAAGTAGCCCTTTTTTAAGTTGAAAGTTTAAAATGCTTGTGTATTCAATTCACACGCGGCTCAAATATTTTTACTAGGTCAATTTTGAAACTAGTGTGACATTCATTAAGGGAAAAGTAGCCATTTGAAATTAGAAATTTGCATTTTTTTGTTTACCGGATAGTCCTTATCTTAAATCTTTTATCCAGTTCTTTTGGGACTTGCACAGACTACTTGTATTATCGAAATTGCTTAAAGTAAGGCAAGCAGTTTAGGAACAGCAGCCATCTGATGATTTAGTCTTGTTTGCCTATTGCAGTTGTTACCATTGGTCATATTTCCTTGAAACTTGCAAAAATTGCTTAATACATTAAGTACTGTGGGTCTATCAAATTTGGTTGGATTTCAAACCACAGGTTTTGAAAAAATTCACTTATTTCTCTATAATTTGCTTAAGTCATTACTGCACAATCCCAACTAATAACTATTCTAAAATTGAAAGCTATTGAAAACATTGTGGGAAAAGGAGAAAATGCTGGTAACCAGAATTCTCTTCTTTTCCCAAAAATGTTTTCAAAAGTCTAGAGTTTATGATAATGGGTATAGCATAAATCGGGTTTTGAGTAGAGATTGTGGGGGATTAGGATGTGTGAACTGTATGTGTTGTATATACTGTATTATGGGGCGGTGGCGTTGTATTACTTAATAAAGTTTTTCAAAGTTTCAGTTTTTCAAAGTTTGAATCTTTTGAGGCAATTATATATTTTTTCTAAATACAATCAATTAACTACAAATAATATTTGTACTTTTAGAATAATTCCTTTGGTAAGACCAAAGGGGAATCAAATTAAAGGAAGATGCCCAAAGACGAATGGTGATTAATCTAACAGCACTCTTTTGACCTATTAAAGAAGAAGAGTGTGAAAACGATCAAAACAAGTCGTGGGCCTCATGCAGAAAGGAATTCAAGTGACGTTTTTACTGGAATTGAGTTAAATGCATTTTCCTGTTTGTTTTAATGACTACTACAAACCTTCAAAACAGCAGATCCTTAGGTAGATAATTAAAAAAATTATTGACCAATGACTAAAGGGTGCAAGCGATTTTTATCCAAATCTTGCATGTAGTAAGGAGTCATGTGATTTACCAGTTATGCAGAAGGGTCAAGTGGCAGATGACTTCATTCAACACAAACATATACCTGCGGTCTGATCAATGTTTTATGATTCATTAAGGAGAAGTGTAGCCTGGCAATCAAGCCCTGCATTTGAGTTATTCTCATAAACAAGGTACACAACCACACAACCACATAAACTCACAGAAATAGGAGTTGTTATTTGCCCTTCTGAAATACGTTAAATACCAAAATGTTAAAGTATTTGATGTGCAGTTTAATTTGATGGTCTTTTTTTTTTACTGAAAATACTCTATTTAACGGACTGATACCAGTCTAAGAGAAGTGAAGCACTACGATACCAGATATCGTGGGATTGATGCAGAAAGGAGTCAAGTGACATTTTTAACATTCTGAGAAAATCGAAGTTAAAGGTTTGACTGGTTAGGATAAAAGCTCCTGTATTTTAAACTTTTTGGTGCTGAAGATAAACATATCTACGAGGATTATCCATTCATATGGACAAAATGTAGCTTTTAACAAGAGCCTTAAGTTCATTTTTCCTCCTAGTTGTATCCTTTTTTTTTACTTTTTCCTCAGTGCCTTGTCAAGTCTTTCTTTATGACTCTTCTTCAGTCACGCTTAATTTACAATGTGGAAACACAAGGCTATGATTAGTATTATAATTATTACACTTATTATCATTTAAAGGCACCATTAACCCTTTACTCCATAAGTACTCATTTCTAACTTTGGAAAACATTGTTGCAATGTTTTTTATGCTATCAAAAGGTGTTGTAACGTTTGTAGCCTGCCTAGTCTGATCTTTCTCTGCTGAATGATCGGCATGTTTGCAAAGCTTATCGCTCTTGTAATCATTGCCGATCTTTATTTGGAAACATTGAGTAAAGTTAAGGTCATTCTGGATTGATACCTTAAATATTGTCTTTTATTCTGAAGGAATGCTTTGTCTAAGTATACCTTCGATCTAGTTCTTAAACATTCCACTTTGTTTTTGATAAGTTTTCGTGCATTGTGTGTAAATACTTTATTATAATATTGCTTAGCCAAACTGCATCCAAGATTTAAACTACGTCGGGCACCAGTATATTGCTGTTCCTTGTCTGAGACACAGAGTTTGTCTTTCCGACGTGGAAAACCAGTTGATAGTCCATTGTTATCCGAAAGTTGCGATTTGCTAAAATGACGTTATGGATGGCGTCATTTTCTCAGTATAAATACCCTGCTTCTTTAGCGCTTCGCTCAGAGGATTTCTAGCTCCCATACACTGTGTTGGATGGGGTTTTCAACATAACTACAGATTTGTAGATTATAATATTTTCCAACAGGCTTTCCTCCAAATCAGAGAGACCAATTTTATTGGTAACATTTGAAAATGAGTCAGGAGGTAAGGAATTAGTGCCAATGTTGTGTGTATTTTGGATGACGTCGTTGGAACCGTAATGGAGCAACCGACGTCCTCCAAAATCCCCCAATAAACTCCATCTGATCTCTCTCTCCATTTGCAGTATAAATTCTATCTAATCGTATAGTATATAAGAAATTCGAAATAATTTGGAATTATTAAAGATTGTTAACTGTGATCGAATCCTACGTTTTAATTCCATTTCCAATATTTTCCAAATTCCTCCAACCCCTCCCAGTTTCCTCCAATAACTGCCAAAAGCCGGGTCTGGGACGAACCCATTGTAACAGAACTTGCACACGGGTATTGGCGCTAGCGAAATAAACTTTGGAAGCATCTGGAGAAAAACCCGAAGTCCGTTTCAAAATTTGGTGGCAGCGGTGGGATCGTCTCTTGGAATTTTTGTGGCGGTTGTCGCCACAGAGTCAACGAAAATTCCAAAATTCGAAAAAGAAATCCAAAATTCGAAACAAAATTCGAAAAATAAATAAGTCTAAAAACCAAACTCATTGCCTATGATTCGGTTAAGAACATACCTAATAACCGCCATAAAATTTCAGTTAACTCCATAAAAAGTAGTCCACCAAATAAGCTACTGCTTCTAAAGAAGACGGCTTAAACTAATTTTACTGATCAAGGAAGTGTTGATAGTGATTGATTTTATGCTTAAAAATGCATTCTAAGAGACAGGTAAGGTTGGCCACCTGTTATTGCATTCTGAAACATCGGCTAATGTCGGTATACTACGTACTTGTAACAATCGAATTGCCTCGGTAAGCTGCAGAGAATGGTCGGGCATTCACGTCGGACACGGCATGATTAAATCATCTTTAGCATTATTTCGTTTTAAAATACAATGATACTTTATGAAGAATATAAATATTTTATAGGTGTTTTGTCGATTAATGTAACCGATAGATCTAAAATAAAAAAAAAAACGATTTTTTTTCTAAGACTTCCGCACTCTCTCGCACGGTGAGAGTAACGAACGACAACTCTGCTCGGAGATTAAGACTTCCGGTGCAGAAGATTGTCTTGCAATTTCGCGACTCTACAATGAAGGCCGATTCACGCAAAACAGAAAGATAGGGTGCCCAGTCTTACCCCGAGATAAGTTTTGACTGGCATAACTATGCTTGTGGATCGTTTGCCTGAGGCTTGTGATCATGTTGAAGTTGCCTCGACAGGTTATAGTTTGAAGGTTGGCCGACGTAGGTTAAATTCGATGTTCTTTCGAAAACAATGAGGGCGTGTCAATTTTGCCTTCTCTGGCCTGTTTCCTTCTCTTACGACAGCGTTGTTTGGAGAAATATAGAAAGGACACGGTAGATACTTGTATGTGAAATGTGAATTTTGTTATGATAAATAATGTGACCCATATGACCCACCACGTCAAGAGGGATGGAACTGAGTTCAGGTAATTAAGATCTATCATATTTTCTTTTTATCTTTATAAATTTTGTTATACCTGAGTTATTTGTTTAACCCATTACCACACAATCCCTACTTTTGACGCCACTGAGAAAGAAGCCTTTAGAAACCATTATGGAAAGAGGAGAAAATGCTGGTTACCAGCATTTTCTCACAATGTTTTTCTGCCCTTCACAAAACAAATTTGAAATTTTCAGTCACATTTATTCTGTCATGTGCAAATACTTTAGATTTGGACAAACCTTACATTTTGTTGTTTTGTAGAAAGTACCAATCCATGTACATGTGTCTGACTCACTTTTTCTGCAATAAAATATATTTCTCTACTCTTTACCAAATTTTACCTAATTAACTCAGGCCTGATTTTTCTGTTACGGTGAAGAGAAGTTTTTAACAATTACCATTCAGTCCTGCATTTAAGGTCACTAAAGAAAAAAAGCTATGAAAAACATTGTGGGAAAAGAAGAAAATAATAGTATCCTGCATTTTCTTTGTTTTACACAGTCTTTATGACCAAAGACTGAAATTTGAATTTTTTCACTGTATGGTAGATAATTCTAATACATTATATCCCTTTTTGATACAAGTTTTACTAATTTGAAGATTTATTATGTTGTCTGCAACATCTTTCGATTATGACCAGTTATAAAAAATTTGTCTTCTGGTTATAGTTAACTCATTACCAAAGGACAAAATCTTACACTGGTTCAAATTGAAAGCATTTGCAGACGACAAAATAAAGGTGACTGAAAAATTGAAATTCGTTTTGGGAAGGATGAAAACACTGTGGAAAAAGGAGAAAATGCTGGTTACCAGCATTTTCACCATTTCCTACAGTGTTTTCAAAAGGTTTCTTTCTCAGGGGCGTCAAAAGTAGGGATTGTGTGGTAATGGGTTAAAGAGGGTCTTGTTACAAACCATTTTGGGTGGGGAAACATCAAAATATAGAAAATATGTACTGTGGCAATTGTTTTATTGAAGTTGCAGGATCAGTTTGATTGGATAAATTCAATAAAAACTAAATTTTAAAAACTAAATCGGGCCCTTGTAAATTGCAAATTCTCCTCAGAATTCCATCTACTTCTTGTTTGTGACTGTGAAACAACATACCAATTCAAAGGTTTGCAAGCTACATTTGAAAATGGCAACAAAAACCATTCTATGGAAAATCTGCAATTTTGGTGGAATATTTTCACAAGTGTTTACAAGTAACATAGAACAATTACAGAATTTCTGGGCAGACTGGTGGATCATATATAATTTGTTATTTTCATTGTCTTTATGACCAAAGACTGAAATTTGAATTTTTTCACTGTATGGTAGATAATTCTAATACATTATAATGCAATGAACTGTATTTCTATAAAACATTTTTTTTTTTACAGATAACCTGGTTGGACAACTTCCTGGCTGCTTTTTGAAGCCACTAGTGACGCAAATATAAAGAATATGGAAGAGGAATTTGGGAGGTGCAATTGAATTACTTTCTAAGGAAATCAACCCAGATAGCAGCTAAGCAGGCATACATGGCAAAATACTGAAGGTTTTATATTTTTAAACCTTTTTTTCATGAAAATAATAATTAATGCTCTGAGATAGGGAGGCAAAATGAAATTGAAATTCAAAATGATCAGCTGTCTTGATTTTTTGGCTATAAGGAATTATTAGATTAATTTTTCTAAACCCTTGAATTATGTAAATTAGATGCATGCTGTATTTTTAACCCTTTACCACACAATTCAAAATTGTCTTTTTCAAATTGAAAGCATTTGCAGATGACAATTCAGATGTCTTATATCAGGTAAACTTTGCTTAAAATTGTGACTACTCTTCGTTATAAACACCTATTTACAAAGTGACTAATAGCATGACTTATTGTAACTTTTTGTTTGTACAAGTCGAAAATAGGTTTTGCCTTCTGCACAGGAAAAATATTCATTCATTAGCAACTTGAAATTATAGGTTCTTCTGAACTGGAAATATATGCAGGACATAACTTGAAATGCCATACTCATAGGCTGATGATTTTACTTTTCATGGTATTAAAATATGGTGTGAAAAATGAGAAAGTGTCCTGCACTGAAAGTTTTAGATCAACATATCTAGTAGGTAAAGGTTTGATTTGCGTAAACTGTGTGAAATATTTCCTTGACCATTCTGGACATAATAATTATGCCGAGCAATGCTGAGGATAAAAATAGAATATTGATTTATGTAAATGATTGTTACCTGGGTCAGGTTAAATGAAGTAGATAATAATGAGCATTTCATTTCAAATTCTGAAAATCATTAATATCACATACACTCATTTAGTAATCTGGCACTGTTTCACCACATGGCATAAACACAAAAAGATAAATATTTGTCAAAATATGGGCCATGCTGTATGAAAAAGAGACTTAATGCATTTCTTTGATCTATTATACCAAGCAAGGCATCAAATAATTATGGATCTATAAACTCCATTTTGGCTAACATTCAACTGAATCATGAAGTAGACTGGTCCATGGAAATACAGAAGATATTCAAACGGCAAACATTGTGGGCCCATGTCAGCCTGGGCAGACTACACAGGCTGACCTGGGTCTATTCTTTTTGCAGTTGCAGCTCCTTTTTTTTTATAGAGCATGGCTCAATAATATATGTACATACATATTCACAGGTATTGGCTATGATCAACATGACATTGTTGATACCAAACAGATTCAAGCTGCTGTTTGGAAACAGGTGAAATGGTATAGAAAGAGGATCAGACCAGAAAGACCATACCAAAATCAGACTAAAAAGATGTATAGAATGCTTTTTGTACAATAGTGTTTTATTAGTATTTATAGATGATATTGTCTTTCTTCTAAATATTTTTTCAAATGTTGTCATATTATGAATAAGAAGTTATCCATTTGAAACAATACTTAGACTGCAGTAAGCATTATTATTTTTCATATTGGTAAGTCCCACGTTTGTTGTATTTTTATATTTTTGTAACTAAAGCCGGAAATATGACAGGAAACATGATTTGGTTGTCTGAGCAAATGCTTTTTTTTTCCACAATGCTTTCATATTAACTCATTACCAAACGACAAAATTTTAACTTTGTCCAAATCGAAAGCATTTGCAGATGACAGAATAAAAGTGACTGAAAATTTCAGATCTGTTTTGCAAAGGGCAGAAAACACTGTGGGAAAAGGAGAAAATGCTGGTTACCTCCTTTTCCCACAATGTTTTCAGAAGGCTTCTTTCAGGGGTGTCAAAAGTAAGGATTGTGTGGTAATGGGTTAAATATTTTCAAGTGGACATGAACTGTTTTCAGTCATTTAAATCGTTACCAAACGATAATATTTTAGACTTGTCAAAATCAAAAGTATTTGCAGACGACAAAATAAAAGTGACTGAAAATATGAAATTTGTTTTGAGAGGGGTAGAAAACATTGTGGGAAAAGGAGAAAATGCTGGTCAGCAGCATTTTCTCCTTTTCCCACAATGTTTTCTAAGGCTTCTTTCTTCAGGGTCGTTGTTAAAAGTAGGGATTGTGTGGTAATGGGTTAATCTATGGTTACCAGAGTATTCGAATCATACTCCAGTGTGATTCATTGGAGGCTTTGCTGTGCAAAAAGTGTTCATGAATGTTTGTGCCCAATAATTAAGAATTCTTTGACTCATTTAACAATTACAAACCTATGACTTTCCCAAATTTAGAGCATTTGCAGCTGACAAATACTTATTGTATGGTAATCGGTTAAGCTAGAGTAGTATTCCCCAGGGTTGCTTGCTATATTTTCCATAATGAACATTTATGCAAAGTCATTTGAAAATTCTCAAATGGTTGAACAACAGCTTTGATGAGACTCTTGACATTTTGATCTCCTTGACCGTGTATGAAAAAAATAATTATTTAATCTTACATATTGTTATTAATCTAAAGGCCAGTTTCTGGTCTTTGTTAATTTTGGATTTCTCCGTGTCTTAATATGACTAGGAACTTTCAGCCTGTCATTGTTATGCTAAAAAGTTTGCCTCAGTTGAGAGTTATCTGCCAGTATTTACTTTTGCCTACCATGTATGCTGGGAAATCAGCTTTGCATGGGTGTCTTGTTAAAAGCTTTCTTCACAAAGATTTGTATGTTAACCCATTACTACACAATCCCTACTTTTGACAACCCTGGAAAAGAAATCTTTTTGAAAACATTGTGGGATAAGGAGAAAATGCTGGTAAGAAAACAAATTTCAAATTTTCAGTCACATTTATTTCGTTGTGTGCAAATGGTTTCAATTTGGACAAACCTAAAATTTTGTCGTGTGGTAATGATTTAAACAGTCTTAAAAACATTTTACTTTGTGTTTCTTCTGAGTGATTTCAGTATGCATCTTTTCTTGACTGAAATGCTTGTGTACCACAGTGAAATGGACAAAATCCTGTGGTTTCACTTGACTGGTTTAAATTGTAAATATAAATCTCTAAGCACTAATTAAGATTAACTTATCAATAAATAGTTTACGGAGATACTAAGTGGTGTGTTTTGAACTTAAGAATTGAAGATTGATTTTAGGTAACAGTTTTTATATATTTTTGTGGAAACGTCAGAGACAAATATATCTATGTATATTTCATGATACATGTACTGAGGCTAATGAAGCAACTGGTTTTCCAAACTCAACAATACAATGTTTCCTTAAATGTACATAGGATTAAATTTTTGCTGATAACTAAACAAGGGTAACGTGAAGAACTATATTATTGTGAAGATTTTCCAAATCATATGTCTCAAGATTTCTAGGTGAAGACAATGACAAAAAAAAATTACTTGGAATATGCAGTGTTTTTTGTTAGTGTTTACATTTTTTTCAAACAGAATGTTTCAATGAGCATAGACTCACTACATGCATTATTGACCACCTCGAAAAAAATCTCTCAAGATTATTTACTGAAAACATTGACAAAAATGTAATTTTGCTAAAAGTATGCAATTGCTTTTTGTTAGTGTCAGACATATCTGTTAAAACAGAAAGACTGGGCCTAGATTCAGTAGATGCATTATTGATTACATGGAAAAATATATCAGGATTATCAAGGTGGAAACATTTACAAAAATGCAATTTTGCTTGAAATATGCAGTTGCTTTTTGTTACTGTTGACATATCTTTTAAACAGAATGACTGAGCTTAGATTCAGTAAATGGATCATTGATTACCAGAAAGCAATAGTGTCTAATTTTTGTCTTGTTATAAGTTTTAATCAAAGAGGGAAGCTTCAGCGAGCTGATGTTATTCTTAAAATGCTTCGATTAGGTCAAGCAGATCACATATTCAGCAACTTCTGCAGATATTTGCAAATTAGTCTGTACATATTTGATCGTGTGAGATTTTAGTCTACATTGATGTCTTTACCAAATTGGAAAGCATAAGTAAAAAGCTGCGTTCTTGCCAAAATTTGTAAAATTGTAGGTGATAAAATTATTCAGGTGAAAACATGGACAGAAATGCAGTTTAGCATGGAATATGCTGTTACTTTTTGTTGTTCACGTTGACATATGTCACCTGATAGTAAAAAGCATAGATCAGAGAACCAAAAAAAAAAAACTACTGAGACCTGTAGTTTGTTTTGACAGATTTGTGTAATTACAAGGCTCAGAGTTGGTCTTGAGTACTTTAAATCAATGGGTATTTACTATTGTATTCCTTATGTGTATATACAGATTATTTAATTTACTAACAGCATGATGATCATTGAGTAGTTAGTTAATGCCATTTGGTCGATAGATCAGGGACATACTGTTTTAAAGTTGTTCAGTCTTAAAGCTGGATATTTTGTTTAGTAGCTCTTTTACATGCCAACAGGTTATTGCACGACTATTGTAGGCGAATAATTAATCCTTTACCAAACAACAAAAGTTTAGATGGTCCAAATTCAAAGCACTTGCAGACAACAAAGTAAATGTTGCTAAATAATTGAAATTCGTTTCCAGCAGGGTAGAAAACATTGTGGGGAAATGAGAAAATGCTGGTTACCGACTTATTCTCCATTCTCAAAATGCTTTCAAAAGACTTCTATTTCAAGGTTGTAAAAACCAGGGATTGTTTACACTTACAGTAGTATTGTTCAGTAAGCACCTCCATGTATATTTCATGATACAATTTATCAGGCTAATGAAACAATTTGTTTTCCAAACTCAACGACACAATGTTTACTTGGATGTACATCAGTAAAATTTTTGCTGATGACTTAATATGCATATCGTGAAGAACTATGTTCTTGTGAAGAATTTGACAATCATCTGTCTCAAGTTTAAGATGGAAACATTGACAAAAAATCAAATTTGCTTGTAATATACAGTTGTTTTTTATTTGTGTCGATACATTTTTAACTCTTTACCACACAATCCCGACATTTAAAGATGTTAACAAAGAAGCCTTTTGAAAACATTGCTGGAAAAGGAGAAAATGCTGGTAAAATGCTACCCTTTCCAAAAAAAAGTTGAATATTTAAGTCACATTTATTTTGTTGTCTGCAAAGTATTTCAACACAGACTGGTTTAAAATTTTGTCGTTTAGTAAAGAGTTAAGCAGAATGATGAAGTTTAGATTCAATAAATGCGTTACTGATTACCTTAAAAATATGTTCAGGATTATTCAGGTGAACACATTGACAAAAATGCAATTTTGGTAGGAATATGCATGATTACCTCGAAGAAATATCCAAGATTATTAGGCCTAAATGAAAATATGGACAAAAATGCAATGTTGCTTGGAATATGCAGTTGTTTTTTGTTAGTGTTGACACGTCTGGTTAAACAGACTGACTGAGCTTAGGTCCAGTGAATGTGTTATGGATTACCTGGAAAGAATAATGTCTAATTTTCTGTTTTTTTTTTTTTTTTTTTTATTATTTGAAGTTTTGTGCTCGGTGAAGTTGAACTTGAAAAAAAATTATAGTCATGGGGGTAATATTTCTGACATTTGTTACTGTATAGTTTACATTTAAATAAATACATATACCAGGTGATAAGCAAAACTGTTTGTAATACCCACAGCAAGCAAAGTTTTAGGGGGTAATGCTGGGGTCACCTTGTCCATCAGTCTGTCTATCGTTTCACCTCGAATTTTTCACTCGGGCTTTCAAACTATAAAAGCTATCAACTTGAAACTTCATACATTGGCAGAACACATTATGGAGAAGTGCAGTGCATAAGAACCAAAACTGCCATTCATGTTTTTTGTGTTATTGCCATTTGTTGATATTCAGATGGAATTTTTGTCCAGTCCAGGCCATAACTACCTGTTGAAGCTCAAAACTTATATCCCCCACATTATGATTGGGCGGTATAAAAGGAGTCAGCTTGTCTGTCTGATCAAAAACTCAATATCAACCGGACAACCGCCACAACAGTGCCTTCAGCGCTTTGATTAATATTACAAACTTAAATACACCGGTGTGTCAAATCAGTTTTCATCATCTATGGGCGCAGCCATTTTTGTTAAAATTGGCGTAAGATTCTGATAAGTGAAGAAGATCGAAAAAAATAGTTCCATTCTACACAGGTACATTCATCAGTTTGAATGCACCTATAATGCATCCAGAATCATATTTCCTTTGTCTATTTTATAATGTTACACATGAAACAATTAAACAGTAACAAAACATGTTTCCCTCGGTTTGACAAGATGGAAAATGAGTTGGGTAATTAAGAGTATCTGCAAATCGTCGTGCCGAAATCTCTTGTAAATGTAGTTTTAGCGGAACTGCACGACAGTCCGACGGGAGAACATTTAGGTATTACCAAGACCTTAAGTAAATTGCGTGCGAGATTCTTCTGGTATAGTATGTGGAGAGATGTAAAACAGTGGTGTAAAAAGTGCGATACGTGTGCGATGCGGAATACCGCAAAAGGAAAACCTAAATCTGCTTTGAAACAGTACAATGTTGGGTTACCATTGGAACGGATAGGAATAGATATAATAGGTCCTATAATTCCAAGTACGTGTGGTAATAAGTACATACTTACAATATGTGACGATTTTACCAAATTTTTGGTTGCGGTGCCGATGGAAAATCAAGAAGCGAAAACAGTAGCAAAATGTTTTGTGGACAGATTTGTTTCGGTATTTGGAATTCCGTTGCAATTGCACTCTGATCAGGGTAGAAATTTCGAGTCCGCTCTTTTCAACGAAATCGCATTGCTCGGAATTGAAAAAACGAGGACATCTGGTTTTAGACCACAGTCTGACGGTCTGGTAGAACGATCTAATCGCACACTACAAGACATGTTAGCAAAATTTGTGTCCCATAACCCCGAAGAATGGGATCAGTACCTACCATTAGTTTCATTGGCATACAATACTTCTGTACACGAAGGTACCAAATTTTCGCCGTGTACTGTAATGTTCGGTAGAGAGTTTAACCTTCCTGTGGATCTTTTAATGGGAAGACCCACATCTGTACAATAAAAAATGACAAGTGGTTATGTGTTATCCCTTGAAGAGAAAATGATAGAAATTCATGAATTCACGCGTAAACATATAGCTTTAGCTAGTCTTACGCAGAAGAAGAATTACGACCATAGAATATCTCAAAATCTGTATAATCCTGGTGAAATGGTCTGGTTATTCAACCCAAAACCTAAAAAGGGCAAGAGCTCAAAACTTATAAGCCCTTGGGATGGGCCCTGGGTTGTCACAAAACATCTCAACGACGTAATTTACAGAATTCAGAAAACGACGCGTTCGAAGCCCCGTGTTGTACATCATGACCGATTAAAGCGGTATGAAGGATCAAAGTCCTCATGGTACCATGACTAGAGTCTGATTAATGGATCGGTTATACGACTATATATTTACACACATTTCCATTTCATTTCAGTTCAAACAAGTTTCTAAAGTACCATCGAGCACAACGGCACGTACAGGAAAAACACTCTGGGTTCCAACACCAATGCCTGAAATGTAGAAAACTTATCAGTCGAAGAAATTATAAACATGGTTGTGGTGTTTTGAAATAACAAGACATAGATTTATTATCTCCCAGGGGTGTTAGGGGAGAGGAGGCTTATGTGTTATTCAGAGAATGGAAATTAAAGGTCCAACCTACCTTGATAAATTCCACCACAAACTCTTGTATTGACAAAAGTGTAGACATTTCATCTAAGAAAAGAAAACTCGACCTCTCCGAGTCTTGCATCACTACCAAGGTTCTTTCGGCTCTCCCTTCTACCCCAAAACGTAGAGTTAATGTTTCAACAGACCAATATTCAGATATATCGGACACTGAGATGGACAATGAGAACGAGAAACCAACGAAATTTGATAGAATCAGACTAAGCCAGACGGACAGCGACACAGACAACGATACGATTGTGGAAGATAGAGAAGAGGAAGAGAAGGATGATAACGCAAGTGGAAACGACGGTGCTAATCAAAGTAGTGAAAATAACATTAAGCCAGAAAATTGTGAGAATCATGAAAATCAGCGAGAAGACGTGATCTTCAACGGACCGGAAGTAGAGATCCTGGAAAATGTCAATGTAGAAGAAGAGTTCTCGGGGGTAGTGTTTAGCCCACCGACTAAAGTATTAGTTACCGCGCACCCTCCTGTCACAGATGAGATGCAGGCTAAGCCGAACAGTATCATTTCAAAGCTGGAAAGTTTTCGTTAGGCACAGGGACAGAAAATTTGTGTTAAATGTCGGAGGAGTGAGGTTTGAGGCAAGCAAAGGATCTTTGTTGTCAGTTAAGAAGAGCCTGTTTGCAGAGATTTTCAAGAAGGGGTCAGATGTGAAACCATCGGTTAGGGGACGCTTTTTTTTTTTATCGTGATCCTACTCACTTTAGATTGATTCTTAACTATCTCAGGAACGGGTGTAAGATCGATATCAGAACTCTTCCGAAAGACGTGAGGTACCTTTATGAACTGTTTTACGAGGCCCAGTATTACAACCTTAACAAATTGATGGAGGCGATCGTTGCCAAAATCGAACAAGTGAATGTTTTGAGTGTAAATCTGACTGCTGGCTCCAACGTTTTTCAGTAATTGTAGATTCCATTGAAGACATGACAGACTAGTTATTGTAAACTTTACTGTCGTCTTTTTCTTGTTTCCTTACGGCAAGTGTATGACTCTGGTGAGTTAGTACACTCGCAGTATGGAAAAATTACAAAAGTCCGAAATAGGAATTTTAGAAGTTGCCATTCCTACCCCTTTGATGGTAAGTCAAAGTGGTCTGAGTAATGCAAATTCTTTAAAAGCAATGTACACGGGTGGTAAACGGGGCAACTAGCTCCAAAAAGAGTCAATGGTATTTTGTTGCCTTGTAACATACGGATATTTGCGTGCTAGTTGCATAGATAGAAAATTTGTCAACAAAAATAGGTGTCGAATACTTTAATTTCTATTTATTTCCTTAGCTTAGCAGAGACCTTTTGAAAAATCCGGCAATGCAGTGCGATATAGAAATGACTAAACTTTATCACCGCTAGCATATGTCATATAAGTGTGCAGCGCTTAGATAAAATCTTGGCCAAACTTTCGAACATCGAGCGGTAAAACTGTAAATCGGAGTTATGAAACCACGGATTTCCTCATTGAACGTCCAATACATAGCCACTACAACACCTAATGCACCTTCCCTATTAATTTCAATCCCAGGGAATTACGAAATAACAAAAATTGAAAATTTTAGAAGTCGTGCATGTAGAATATTAGCTGAATTTGTGTGCGGGCTAGTTGCCTAGCTCGGGGGGTCGTTGAATAGACAAAGAGCCAGCTTTTTATTCAGGTTGAGCTTAGTAATATTTGTCGTCTGCCAGTGCTTATATTTTCGACTCTGTCTAAACTTGTCACTCGGTCATCGGATGATTAAATAATACTTTATATAATATTTCCAAATGAGCGTGTCCGAGACACTGACACTCGTTTTTCCGATGTTTGAACAACTCACAAATACTGAGATCAACAAAATACACAAGGTTCCGTAGCTGCCATTTTTTCTAGCAACGGAATTTTATACTGACATCACGTTTGGGCTGCGTTCATTTCTATTCAGGTTTCTGACATCTTTGATACCATTATTAGAAATTGGCACAGCCCAAACATGACGACAGTGTAAACTGGAAAAAAGCAGCTGCAAAAACGTGTGTAGGCTACTTTATATACAGTCATAAGAATTGGCAACTTGTTAAAAGATCAGAAAACCGAGTGCCTGTTGTTCTAATGAAAAACTGCAGGGGATGGGTGGCATCCTGATCATGCTTGTAACTGATACATCCCCTTAAGGTAGTTTAACTTGTGAAATTTGACATCTTTTCAGAAACTAGCATAGATGTCAAAAAATCCAAATTCTTCACGGTACACATGCTCAGTGTCCAAAGAGCTACTCAGCCAAATCAAGACTAAAAGAACACTTGAAAAATGCTCACCAGGATCCATCATCGACAGTATCTAATATATGCCAAAGACATTTCAGCACGAAAACAATATTAAAAACTCATGTGGATTATGCACATTTGGGTGTTCGCAAATATGAATGCGACTGCAGTGGAAAGCACGTAGCCACGAGAAAAAGAGTTTCAGATCACATGAGGAGAAGTTAACATGTGAAAGCTGCGGAAAAAGCTTCGTCCACCATATTTGAATGGGGTTTCATACCGTTTCAAAGAATCTTTCAGTTATATCACGGCAAAGTTCACTAACTCATGTGCTTCCTGGGTATCAACAGTACTGCGCTGGGACCCTGAATGCCGTCTCCATGGACATACCCACGTGACCAGCGGCGCGGCCGGGACTCGAACCCGTGACCCTCGACACCTTTCAGGTCACGAGTTAGCAGCTATTCCTATTTCAAGTATCGAGGGTTCAACGCAGGACTGTAGTAAGTCTGTTTTAGAAAATTTTACAGGAGAGGGAAAAAACGTTCTTTTTATCATTTTCGATATTTGAAAGAACAAAATTTCAACATACATACAAAGGCTACATTAAACAAAAGAAATAGGAAACAAGTTGTATTTTATGAGATACATGGACATATATAAGTTACTACTGTATTGCACTGGAATTGTAATATTTTTCAGAAAAAAAAATAGTGCAAGACTGTAGTAACTTGAGTTACTACAGTCTTACATATCGAAAGTCATACATCTAGGAGAAAAGTACTTTTGCAATAATGTAGTAAAAGTTAAATTCAACAGATGAAATTGGTATAACAGAGTCAAATAATTGTATTCTTTATGATTAGCAATAGATGAACTTCAGCCTTGTTTTTTTTTTCAACCGTTTCCCTACCATAAACCATAAAACCATTACTTCCAAATATTGCATGGTCATACCAGTCTTCTATTTCATGATCTTGAAATTAAACTTCAAATGATACAAGTAGGTCATGATCTGTTTGCAAAATGACTACAGCACATCTTAATGATTGATCCAAAATTGTGATCCGCAAAAAATGGGATAAATATCGCATTAACAAAACTTGAACTGGTGGCTAGAGGGTCATTCTGAAACACTAATGATCAGAAAGAAAACCCAAATATAAAAGACAGTTACAAGGAATAGTAACTCATTATTCTAACATGACACGCGACTTCGGCTCTATAAACACAGTGCAAGGAAAACGTGGTAAAATCTGCGACAATCCATGTAGAGTGACGTCATCCCATATCGAGTGACGTCATTCAATGAGTGAGTTATTCAATGGAACATTATCTTCATCCGCGTTTTTACTCTAAGTTTGAAATTGTTTTCCTTTCACTGAGAATTGGCCATGCTAGAATCGAAATAATCTTCTTTCTATCGTGGTTTATCGTTCAATAAACCACGTTGTGAGTTATGAGGCGCAATGAATAACCCACTCGGGCTATCGCCCTCGTGGATTATTTATTGTGCCTCATAACTCACAACTGTGGTTTATTGAACGATATACCACGATAGAAAGAAGATTATGTCTTAATTAACCAATTCAAAAAGCAATCTCTAAATGGGGCAAATTAACATCATTTTATTTATCTAACACTGAACGACAATGACAGAATTTCATTAAAACCTTAAAATTTGAAATTATGTTGGTTTGTTCACTAATCTCTAATGACATCACATACTTATGTTCCATGTCTGCATTACAGTCCTCTTTTTCCAGGACATCATTATGCAAAAATACACACAGGAGCAATATTTAATGAACTTGAGCTAATTTCAAAGCACTGACAGGCATTAATCTTCAGAGACGTGGTAACCTTTTTCCTGACAACAAAATCTGGGACTTGTCCAAATTGAAAGCATTTCAAACTGACAAGTTGTTAAAAATTGTGGAATTTGTATTAGAAAGTACAGAGGGTATTGTGTGGGGAAAAAAAAAGAAAATTATGATTACCAGCATTCTTTTTACCAAAATGTTTTCAAAAGCTCAGTGTTTTCGTATTATTTAATTTTGATTGTTCTGTAAAGGGTTACATAAATATGTTCTGACAAAACCATATTAGTCTGAATAATTCAAATTTTGAACTTTGTATAAAGATAAAGAATGACTGAAACAGTTTGGTTTTGTGCTTATAAATAGCTGCATGATATTAATTCAGACTCCCTTTCACACATGTTATTTCAGTATCCATGAATCGCTGAAATTTTTATAGTCGGGTCTTCTCCCATTTTCCTAATGTCAACAGTAGTAGACAGAATGACATTAATGTATGGGTGTAATTTTTAATGAATACTCATATCATACATATTTTATAATCTTATCAGCTATTGCTAGAACCATTTTCACAGACATCAAATATTGTAGAAATTATTGTAGACAGGTAACAAAATTGGCAACAAGATACAGTTCATTCTTGGCCCCCCCAAAAATGGCTCTCTCAGTCACCTCAATAATAACACTTGTAAGTTACTTTGTAAATTGTACTTCATTGTCAGAGACTTTGGCAATATGAAGTGACAGAATATTATTTCATTAAGAAGAAAAAATGTTATATGAAATAAATTTATATTCCTGTATGCCCAAATAAATAAACAATATATGACAGCCCATCACACCACTCACACTAAGCTGGCTGTATTATATATAGTGGGTATATAGGTAAAAATAATTTTGGTTTTCAATATTGTTTAATAACAAATCCATATCACAATGTGTCTCTTCTATGTATACAGGACCAGAATTTGCCATTTCATTTTCAATAAGTCTTTTTTCAAACTGTGTGATCATGGATATTTTTATATCATTTGTGGGTATTAAAAAGGTTATTAAAACCTACAGTATTATACCTACATTTTGTTATTATGAAACACAATCATTGCAGATAAAAACACACAGTGTATTACAGTATTAATCAATTCACAAGAGAACAGGGCTTCCCTGTAAACATAACTTGAGATCAGTTAGAATAAATGTTTTTGTTTGTGAATACATTGGTCATAAATTTTATACTTTTATATAATAGAAATAGGGTTTCCTTATTTCCACTTTTTAAAAAAGGGAATATAAATTATCAGAATACAATGACATTGTAATTGAAATTATTGTCCTAATAAGTTAAAAAATGAAATTACTGGTTACTATGACATTCAAGATGTTTGATAAGAGAACAGCAAGACCTCAGTCACTTTGACTTACATTACTGAAATGGCAATAAGACAAAGAATGAATGATAAACTCTAGGGATAATACAAGTAACTTTTTCACATAAATAGAGGAAATCATGATATTTTTCTATGCTTAGTCTGAAACCAACCAATGCAAGATATTTTAATTTAATGTTTTGAGGCAGAGGTTGGACATCTTTTGATCTCAACCTATATATAACAACTCTACTTTAATTACAGATTAAACTGCTTGTATAATCACTCTCACTTGCTGTTGAAAAACCAGTCAGTTCACTTTCAGAATCATCAGACTCATGAATTTGTGTATATATCTGGACATAACATCCCTGATCTGACAAATTCAAAGACCGTGCTGCCATGTAGACTTAATCAAAATGCAAGTTTCTCATAAAATTACAAAGCAGTTTTATAATGGTCTGCTTTGCCATTGTTACCTTACTATCAGGTGCAACAAAACCATCATTATTTCTGCTATGAGAATCGAAAAGAAATATGAGCCAGAGTGTTTTATGATGGCACTAGAATATTGTTTTTTGCATCCCATGGTAAATGTATAAGCATCTTCCTTTGACCCGTTTGATAAAGTATGAAATGCATCATCTAGCTTACAAAATGACATTTACAAGTGTTTCTGCTAAAGCCATTTTGCTATAGAGGTGGTTTTCAAAGTAAGTAATATCATTTGCTATGCAGTTAGTTTGCAGCAGCTAGGTATAAAACACCAGTGCCAATAAAGACTGTAAATAGTTTGTAAGATACTGACAAGGAATTGTGGGATCCCAAGTCGGTCAACTACCTTTAATGGAGTACTTTATTGTAGCAATAGAATTGGAAAGGCACTGCTTTTCATACTCTTTACTGAAAGACAAAATATAAGGCTGGTCCAAATTGAAAGCACTTGCAGATTACAAATTATTTTGTTGCATCCTCGGATACCCTGGGGTCTCCCTATTTGCTACGCTACATCGACCCCTGGGACAATTAATTGAATTTCCCTCGCTTTACCGCTGGCCGAATGCTGGCTTTTCATTGGTTCCATCATCATTTTGTGATGGGCAAGTGGACTGTACGCTATGACGTTTCGTATCGATTTTCGGCGGCTGATTCAAAGTTTTATTAGTCAATTGCCCCAGGGCAAATAGGGAGACCCCGGGGTATCTGAGGATGATTTTGTTGCACTATTGATAGGATTTAGGATTAGTTCAGAAAGGATGGCGACCATTATAGAAAAAATATTAACTGCTGCATTTCAAAAGTCCTTTTCCTTTGGATCGTTAAAAGTAGGGACTGTGTGGTCATGGGTTAACCTTTGAATGTAGTGTTTCCTTGACAGGCTTTTAGGGCCATGATTCAACCTTCAATAAAAAAGCCAGCCGGTTTGATTATAATTTAAGAAAACAACATTTTTTTGTGTATGGTTTGATTAAGTGATTAATCATTATTAAAAACCTGCAATTAGCTTATTCTATAAATTTTTCTAACTTTACGATAAGAATAGTTCTTAACCTTTAAACACATACATGTAATTCAAACTTCCAAAAACCCTGAGGGAGAATTTTGAAAACAGTGCATTACAGGTGAAAATCCTGGTAACCAGCGTTTCTCCCTTTTCCCACAGTATTTTCTATCCTATCAAGAACAATTTTTGTCATTTTGGCCACCTTCATGGAAATGTTTTCAGCTAAGAACTATCTAAAATCTTACCCTTGTCATGGCAGACCTGACAGTTAGCTTTTGCAGACGTACAAAGCAACAAAGATCACCCTGAAGGGGTAAAAACCAAAATGGGGAAAAAAAGGAGAAAATGCCTGTTACCAACATTTTTCTAACTTTACGATAAGAATAGTTCTTAACCTTTAAACACATACATGTAATTCAAACTTCCAAAAACCCTGAGGGAGAATTTTGAAAACAGTGCATTACAGGTGAAAATCCTGGTAACCAGCGTTTCTCCCTTTTCCCACAGTATTTTCTATCCTATCAAGAACAATTTTTGTCATTTTGGCCACCTTCATGGAAATGTTTTCAGCTAAGAACTATCTAAAATCTTACCCTTGTCATGGCAGACCTGACAGTTAGCTTTTGCAGACGTACAAAGCAACAAAGATCACCCTGAAGGGGTAAAAACCAAAATGGGGAAAAAAAGGAGAAAATGCCTGTTACCAACATTTTGTTCTTTTTCCACAGTGTTTTCAAGAGCTTCCTTCCTCAAGGTGGAGGGGAACTATTTCTTATGTATTTTTCTTTCTCACATACATGTGAACAATAATAAATATAATTTGGAAGGTGATATATATATTTTCAATGCTTATCCTTTGGCTGTTGTTCGTGCTCCTGGTGATTTCTAACAGATAGTGTAATGTCATAATTGATGCTATCATGAAGAGATGATGTCATTTCAATGCATTTTATTGAGATACTACTTTATTGCATAAATTTTACGGTATAGTATCACATGTTTTTTATTTGCAAGACTGTAGTAACTAGAGATACTACAGTCTTGCAATGACAAATTTCTTTAATTTGACTTACTACTATATGGCAATTATAAAATATCCCCAAAAATTATTTGATTTGAGGGCTAATATTTTTAAAGGACGTGTATTGTGCATTAAGATGTACAAAACTGTAAAAACATGAATTTTGGAAAAAAAGGTAGTTACTACAGTCTTGCGTTGAACCCTCGGTATAGCATGGGCATCCAATTACAAAGGCCAAATTTTAGAAAGAGTGAAAAGCACCTGCATATTACAAATTTTACTAAGCTCAAAATTCTGAAATGAAAAGAATATATAAATCGTGTGTTTCAAAATATGTTCAGAATCCTAGATATGTAAAATTACTTGTTGAATTACCCTGTACAGTGCTGATTTGGGGAAAATAGGTTAACTACCTCCTTGTCTATTCAACTACTCCCCCCCCCCCCCCCGAGCTAGGCAACTATCCCGCACACAAATTCAGCTAATATTCTACATGCACGACTTCTAAAATTTTCAATTTTTGTTATTTCGTAATTCCCTAGGCTTGAAATTAATAGGGAAAGCGCATCAGGTATTGTAATGGCTATGTATTGGACGTTCAATGAGGAAATCCGTGGTTTCGTAACTCCGATTTACAGTTTTACCGCTCGATGTTCGAAAGTTTGGCCAAGATTTTATCTAAGCGCTGTACACTTATATGACATATGCTAGCGGTGAATAAAGTTTAGTCATTTCTATATCGCACTGCATTGCCGGATTTTTCAAAAGGTCTCTGCTAAGGAAATAAATAGAAATTAAAGTATTCGACACGTATTTTTGTTGACAAATTTTCTATCTATGCAACTAGCACGCAAATACCCGTATGTTACGAGGCAACAAAATGCTATTGACTCTTTTTGGAGCTAGTTGCCACGTTTACCACCCGTGAATGTAGATAGTTAGGTATTCATGGTAACCTTGAAGTTATGTTTAAAAACCTGTTTGATTTTAGATTTTTTTAAAGAATGTTTTATTCGCTTTTGATGCTTTGATTGAATAGTCAAAGTACTGAACGCGACGCTAATCCCTTGTCTCGTGGTTTGGTTTCGTGATGGATTTGTTTAGCCACATCACGATGGACTCATTTGATATTGTCATGTACCGTATTAGAATTCAGACCTTTAAATATTATACTTCTTTTTGCCTTTGTACTAATGATTAAATAATCAATGTACTGAAGGTACAGACTTCTCACCAGGAATCCTATTCGATTTTATGTCATTTATTGACAAACATTGTACAGCTAATTGAAAACTGGTTAACCCATTACCAAACGACAATATTTTAGACTGGTCCAAATTGAAAGCATTTGCAGATGACAAAAGTGACTGAAAATTTGAAATTTGTTTTGTGAAGGGTAGAAAACATTTTGGGAAAAGGAAAAAATTCTGGTAACCAAGAAAAGCTTTTCCTTCTTTCCCCACAATGTTTTCTAAAGGCTTCTTTCTCAGGGGCGTCAAAAGTAGGGATTGTGTGGTAATGGGTTAATTTTATTCATTGTGGTGAGAAGAATTGAAGGAGGAAAAAAATTGTTGTTTCTAGCTTGAAACTTGATTGTAAATCATAACGTTCAATAGTCTAGAATGTTATTTATTAGTTATTAATACCTTAAAATGCCGTTGATTACTTTTCATGCAATGTTTCCTTTTTATCATGCAGCATTCCAATTTGAGGTCAAATTCCATATTTGGAAGGGGGCAATGTAACATTTGTAGCCTACCTAGTTTCTCTGCTGAATGATCGGCATGTTTGCAAAGCTTAACGCTCTTGTAATCATTGCCGATCTTTATTTGGAAACATTGAGCAAAAGTTAAGGTCATTCTGGATTGATACCTTAAATATTGTCTTTTGTTCTGAAGGAATGCTTTGTCTAAGTATACCTTCGATCTGTTTTTGATAAGTTTTCGTGCATTGTGTGTAAACATTTTATTATAATATTACTTAGCCAAACTGCATCCAAGAAACTGCGTATTTAAACTACGTCGGGCACCAGTATATTGCTGTTCCTTGTCTGAGACACAGAGTTTGTCTTTCCGACGTGGGAAACCAGTTGATATTCCATTGTTATCCGAAAGTTGCGATTTGCTAAAATGACGTTATTGATGACGTCATTTTCTCAGTATAAATACGCTGCTTCTTGAGCACTTCGCTCAGAGGATTTCTAGCTCTCATACACTGTGTTGGATGAAGTTTTCAACATAACTACAGATTTGTAGATTATAGTATTTTCCAACAGGCTTTCCTCCAAATCAGATAGACCAATTTTATTGGTAACATTTGAAAATGAGTCAGGAGGTAAGGAATTAGTGCCATTGTTGTGTGTATTTTGGAGGACGTCGTAATGGAGCAACCGACGTCCTCCAAAATCCCCCAATAAACTCCATCTGATCTCTTTCTCCATTTGCAGTATAAATTCTATCTAATCGTATAGTATATAAGAAATTCGAAATAATTTGGAATTATTAAAGATTGTTAACTGTGATCGAATCCTACGTTTTAATGCCATTTCCAATATGTTTTCACTTGAGCTAATTTGAGAGTTAAAGGCATAGCTTATATTGCTTATCCAATAAATCTCTGAAGTGTATTTTAACTGTCACTTGTGCTTTCAATATTATAGAAGTGTCTAGAATTTTTAGATTTTGAGAGAGAGAGAGTGGGAGAGAGAAATAAGATTTCATGCATTCGTAAAACCTATTTGTTTTTTTTCTTTGTTTATCCAATACTATCTCTCAAGCATTTTTGAACACGTCTATTTTCAGTCGTAAATCGGATGAGATTTGCAGATATTTTGACTAGATAGGAGGTTGTCTGATCTGAGCAATTTCTCTTTTTCTTCACTATGTTAGTTTGACTTGTACGTGCATAGCAAGCTTTGGCTTTGTTGTTACCCTTTACCCATTACTATACAAGCGTCAAACTACTTAGAATAACATACGTCGAAGTAGAGACACATCAGTTTATCGTTTTAATATTGAAATGAGATTCGTTATTGAGATTTCATACCATAAGCTTTTCGAGAGTGAGTGAGAGAGAGAGAGAGAGAGAGAGGGAGAGAGAAAGAAACCTTTCAACCTTCCATTTATTTCGCTTTCGATAAAATTGAAGGTATTTATGTAATCAAACTGTGTAATAAACCAAAAGAATACTTAAAAAATTGGCGGCCAATTACTTTGTTGAATACAGTTTATAAAAAAGGAACAGGATGTATTGCAAATTGAATTAAATCATTTCTCCCTAACCATATCCACACAGACCAGTCCGGATTTATTACAGACAGATACATCGGAGAAAATTCACGATTGATATACGACTTACTACATTATACTGAAGAAAATGACATTCTTGGAATTTTACTTTTAATTGACTTTGAAAGTCAATTAGATGGTTTAACATTTTTTATCAGGATGCAAAATCAACAGTATCTCAATGTGGATATCTATCTGACTTTTTCAAAATTGAAAGAGGATGTCGTCAAGGAGACCCTTTGTCCAGCTACATTTTCATTTTATGTGCCGAAATTTTATCTATTAACATCAGAAATAACAAACATATAAAAGGAATAAGAATAAATCAAACAGAATTTAAACTTTCACAATTTGCTGATGATACAAGTATTATTCTTGACGGATCTGAAAGATCCTTAAACGAAACATTAAATGTTCTTTCAAGATTTTCAAAATTATCCGGTTTAAACATGAATTTTGATAAGACTAAAGTTATTTGGATTGGAAAGAAAAAATACAGTGCTGATACTATCAAAACAAAGTGGAAATTAATATGGGGCCATAATAAATTTGAATTGCTAGGTATCATTTTTCATGTAGACCTGAATAGAATAATTGATATAAATTTTTTGACAAAATTTAATGAAATAGAAAACATAGTTAAAAAATGGAATCGACGTGTCCTTACGCCTATTGGTAAAATTACAGTTTTGAAGAGTCTACTGATTTCTAAGATGAACCATTTATTTTTTGCTCTACCCAATCCTTCTGTACAACTAATCTCGAAACTAAACGATGTTTTCTATTAATTTATTTGGGAGGGTTGTCACAAAGTAAAGAAATCAGTAATCACAAAAGACTATGAAGAAGGTGGACTAAAAATGTTAAATATTGAATCTTACATTAAAGCACTTAAAATCACGTGGATAAGGCGCTTACTCAAAGATAATGGTGGATGGTCAAATATCATTAAGGAATTCATCGATATCGAAAAGTTGTGTTTATGTGGAAAAGATTACATAAAATTCCTAATTGAAAAAATCAATAACCCTTTTTGGATAGACACACTAAAAGCATTAAGTCAGCTATTCGATAATATCAGTATTGAGAGTACTAATATTGCAGAATGTCCTATTTTTCACAATAACAATATTCACATTTCTGCAAAAAGTTTTTATTTCAAAAGACTGTTCAATGCCGGTATTCACTGCATTGGAGATACACTTGATATTAATAATTGTTTTCTAACTCTCGATCAGATAAACGAAAAATACAAAATATCTGCAAATTATTTACATTATATACAGATAAAATGTGCTATTAATGAATATTTCAAAAATTTGTTGATAACACCTCGAGACATAACTTTACATCAAAAACCGCATCTGCCACCACACCTTCAGATCATTCTCAAAGATTCGCAGGGTTCTAAACATATCTACCAATATCTGATTAGAAAAAAAGATGAACCTGCCTGCATAAAAACTTGGACAAAAAAAATAAACATTGATCTTGACAAAAATTAATGGAAACTGATTTTTTCTTTACCATTTTTAGCAACAAGGGACACATACATACAGTGGTTCCAATTCCGTATAAATCACCGTATCCTTGGAACAAACTATTTTTTTGTATAAAATAAAATATATTGATTCTACGAGCTGCACTTTTTTTTCCAACGATCAAGAAACAATTGAACACTTATTCTGGAATTGTCCTAAAGTTCAACAATTAATTACAAATTACTTGAAATATGATAATGCCATTTACATGGACCTTGACATCAGTAAAATGTTATTTGGTTACACAAAAAATTCAAAAAGCGCAAAAAACATCCTTCTCATTCTTTTTAAACTGTATATTTATAAATGTCGAACATCAAAAAACACACCGGTGTTGAAAAATTTATATCTTATAAATATAAAATTTTGAAAAAAGTTGCTATTGAAACAAAAAAGTTAGAGAAATTCGAAAGAAACTGGAACGATTTTGGATCTTTTCTTAAAGAATAATAGGTAAATAGCAACTTTATTACAGTTCTATTTTATTTTCAAACGCTGGGAAGATTCGAACCTTTACTATTATAAATTACTCTTTACATCTTTTCTTTACCATTCTCTTTTCTCCTTTTTCTTCACTTTCCAGTTTTCTTTTTTTTTCACTAGTTTCTTTTTTCTTCACTTTTTTCTATCACATAAAAATGTTTGTTGTTCCTTGTTACGTGTTTATATGTAAAACGTCAGAGATTGTAAGATGTGGAGAGGGATAGATCCCCGACCCTCCTACGTCATTATACGGGGACAATAAACTTTATTGAAAAAAAAAAAAAATGACCGACAAAAAAAAAAAAAAAAAAAAAAAAAAAAAAATTTGGAATAATTTGAAATTGTTAAAGATTGTTAACTGTAATCGAATCCTACGTTTTAATTCCATTTCCAATATTTTCCAAATTTCTCCAACCCCTCCCAGTTTCCTCCAATAACTGCCAAAAGCCGGGTCTGGGACGAACCCATTGTAACAGAACTTGCACACGGGTATTGGCGCTAGCTAAATAAACTTTGGAAGCATTTGGAGAAAAACCCGAAGTCCGTTACAGTAAACGATTTCATCCTTGCTGTTATATAGGGTCAATTATAGACACCATAGAAATGCCTTATGTTATATAGGGTCAATTATAGACACCATAGAAATGCCTTATGGGATAGAGGGTTAATATTGCAAGAACTATGCATACTTTTCCATATAGTCCACCACAAGAACTCTCTCCTTCATTAAATCAAAATGCATGCATATAATTCCTTGTTTTCTTTAATAACTGATATGATTTCTTTGAAATTCTGAGTGACTATACAGTAAACTAATCAGAGTGAAACCATTGAATACTTAATCATTTAAATAATATGAAGAAATTAACTTTTATCCATTCATTTCTTTTCTGAAATATCTTAACCTGTAATCTGTATTTCTTGCTGTAGAGCCTAGGGACAAAAACAAATATGATCTTCAGATCTCAATGAGATACGTATCAGAAATAAATAAAGTGACATAACTTGGAAATGGTGGTGTAAACAAAGTCTAAGTAATGATGACAAAAGTATTCTTTTCATATCCCAGATCATATTTCACATATCTGGTATCACAGTGCTTCACTTAGACCCTTACGAATCATAAAACATTGGTCAGACTACAGGTATACGTTAGTGCAGAATGGAGTCATCTGCCATTTGACCTCTTTCTACATAACTGCATGCCTGATTTCGATAAAAGCCACTTGTACCCGTTAGTTATTGGTCAACAATTTTCTTATTTATCAACCTAGGGAGCTGCTGTTTGTATTAGTCATTTAAACAAATAGGAAAATGCAATTAATTTCAATTTTGGTAAAAATGTCACTTGACTCCTTTCTGCATCAAGCCAACGATATGTGAGATATGATAGAAGTATGAAAGGAATTTCTAATCAGGATTAGTACTTATGTTAGCATTACTTAAGCTTTGTTTTCACCACCACTTTCAAGTTATAATCTTGTCAGAACCTAAACAATCAAGAAGTATCAAGTAGACCTACACTGACGAAAGAGTGTGGTCATTGACAATCATTGACAATCGACTTTACATCTTTCTTGCTAGAATGTAATACAGTAAAGACGGAACATGCTTGATTGATATGGGGTGTAGTGTCATTTTTAACATTATTTCGATTATATTGTGAAGGCCAGTTACTCTTCAAGTCATCTTATATGGTGATGAAGATCTTGATCAACCTGATAACGAAAAAATATTTGCAGCAGTTCATTCTTATATTAGTCAAAGCAGAAGATTTACTTACAATAATTATGGCTTTTTCTTTCTTTGGATGTGTAAATTCTGCCTCCAAAACTTATTTCAAATGCTTATATTTAAATAAGTAACTGCATGTTCTGCATGTTTATTGATAGCATCCAATATCTATTGATATGTGATGGTCATGGAGGAGGTCAATTGTTTGCGAAAAATTCCCCCACCCGTTCCCACAGTGAACACTCCACACCAATTCAGCTTATAATTCAGTTTATTTTTCAGCTTATTTTCCTGTTCTGTTTTTCTTTGCCACGGTTTTCTTTCAATAGCAATCAAAATACCATTAGAAACATTATAAGCTTAGCTTTCGTTCTGATCCATTTCGTCAGTTATTGTTTGTTAATTTGTTGATTTGGCTTTAGATCTTTGTAATTGCATGTAATTGATGAATAAAATATGTTTAAACTAAATCATTGCGTAAGGATTCATTCTTCTCTCACTGCCGACTCTTGCTTCCACGATGGCTAAATGGAAAAGCATCAGTGGCTTGAAAAGAATATTGTGACAAGCGCACTAAAATAGCCACTAAAATTAATCACAAAACCAATACAGACCTACAAATTGAAGGTTATATTAATTGTTTATAATGAATTTCATTGATCGATTACAAAAGCTCAGGTGAGCTTATTATCATCAAAGATGGGACAAAAAAAAAAAAGAATTTGTATTTAAAAAAGGCCGTTACTCTACGGATTTTAAGCTTGACTCTAGTTCGGATTTTTAAAAGCTTGACTATATGTTTTGAGTTTGACTCTAGTTCATTTTTGAAAGCTGAAGAAGAATGCGTATATTTGAGATAAAATTTCAACTACTTCATTATTATCCTTTAGTTTTCATCCCTTCTCTTCGAAATGAATACACGAGTATGGGTGATGTTGATCTAAAACTTTACAGAGACGTCATGAAAGATGCTACAAATCGCGTTAAAAGTTTAAAGTTAAAAGTTGAACTTTAAAAGGCCGATTGTTAAGCTTGATACTAGTTCATTTTTGAAAACTGAAGAAGAATGCGTATAATATATTTGAAAAAAAAAAAATTTAACAACTTCGGTTATATTTTCCTTTAGTTTTAATCCCTCTTCTTCGAAACAGATATATGATATGATCCAAAACTTTACAGAAACGTCATCAAAAATGGAACAAATCGCGCTTAAAAGTTAACTTACAAAGGCCGATTGTTAGGCTTGACTCTAGTTCATTTTTGAAATAAAAACTGAAGAATGAAGAAAAATTTTCAATTTCCTTATATTCCTTAAGTTTTCATCCCTCTTCTGGATATGTATGGACGATTTTGATCTAAAACTATACAGAAACGTCATGAAAGGTTGAAAATATCGCGTTTGAAACTTTACTTCAAAAGGCGGATTAGTGTTGAAATTTGACGAAAAATTGAAGAAAAATGAGGCTAATTATTGACTGTTAATCCAAGTTACTGAAGTTTGAAAAGTGTGCAGGCGAAACCGCCGCTGGGCCATTAGCCATTGCTTATGGCCGGCATCGGGCTCGCCGTAAGGCTCACCGGGGTTTTTTTGATCAGAAATTAAGGTTCCTTCGATGGTCATCCCGAGCTACGAAAGCGTAGCCTACGTAATTTATCTGCTGCGGCCGAGAGATTTGCGTGGAAAATTGGGTCTGTGTCAGTGATTTACTCCTAAAATTTACGGTGATGTCGCCGTAAAGCCAATAATCACTGCCTGCAGATTTTGCTCCCCAGAATTGAACAGTTTTATCGCTTAATTTCGTTACCGTCAATGTGCTCCTCAGACTTTTTGAACACTTTTATCGCTGATTTCCTTTACCGTCGTCAACTTTACCGTTTGACTTGGTCTTTTTTTTCTCGGTGTTCAACTCTGGGGAGCAAGTTAGACTTACTTTTTTTCCGAGTTTTTCTGATGAGCCAGATAAAATATCTACTGTCTCGTGGATAGAGGCTAGTAACAAGACCAACGCCGACCCCGAGCAATGGCTAATAGCCGCCTTTACTGTCTTGCACAATTCAGTAGCTCGGGATAGACATAGAAAGTTAAAAGATATAGGCAACGGCAGCATTTTTTGAGCTGCTTTTCTCAGTAAAAATGGCAACAAGAGGGGCCATGATGGCCCTGTATCGCTCCACTGTCTTTTTAACTCTTTACCCAAGAAAGTGTTAATGACCCTGAAAAAGAGAGCCTTCGAAAACAATGAACACTATCAGGCAATACAAGTAGGTTAATTCATTGGCATGTAAGGTAAAGTTCTTGGGAAAAAACCTGAGTGATAGAAATCTTATTCTGAATTATTCCACTCATGTGCTAACTATTAGCACCGAAATTAATCACCCTCCCTGAAAACAAAAATATTTTCTATAAAAAAAACTTAATGTCTAGCACCAATTATGTATCACTGCAGTAGGTAAATAGTAACAAACTTTGTATTTAATAAAGAGTTATTTCCCTTGATTAATGTTTAAATTATATTGTAGTGACCATGTTTTGAAGCCCATGTTAAACTTGTGATCCCCACACGGAGCCAATTTTGACCCAGGCCTTTAAAGGTGGGTACTTAGAATTTTCACATCACACCAAATCAAAAAATATATATATCACTGAAATTTATATGAAAAAACAATACAAATGATCAATAATCAAGAATCATAAAATTACCAAAAAAAAAAAATATATATGGTAAACCCTTAAAAGGCTACGTAGTCTCTTAAGCTATTTTTAGATTTCGCGCCAAAAATAAAAAAAATGCATTGTTGGAATGTTAAGTGACTGGCACGTGACTAATGACGCTTAAATTTCATTACATAACAAACATGTAATTATTTTTCATAATTTCTTCGGACGCTATGTTTGAAGCTTCGTCTGTGTATTTCCAGTATATAAATGAGCGAGTTATTCATGTAAAAATAGAACGTATTTCCCGTCGATGTCGACCTTGGCCGTAGTAAATCTCTAATTTCTTCTGTTGTCGGATGGTTTTCGACTACTGGGGTTTTATGATTGACGATTATAAGGCTTTGGGAGAATAAGGATGATATTTTTGTATTTTTGTAAAATTTTCGTCCCATAATCTGAAGAGCCACCTTTAATATGAAGACACTTGCTAAAAAGGTCCATTAAAAAAAGCTTACATGACAAATTCTAAGCCTTGTGGTTTCAGAGAAAAAGATGATTAAAAATGTTCATTTTTGTTCTAGTTTTGTTGCCCTGGAAACCGGAGATTTTCAAGGAATTAAATTCTTTCAATAAATTCAGAAGAGTACCATGGCAGGATCATTTTATTGAAAATTCACCAAATTTGGATGGTTACTTTCAGAGATGTTTGAAATAAAAGTTAAGGAACGGACGGATGGACGTACGGACGGACGCACAACGGACACCAAGCCATATATATATATATATATATTCAACAGTCTGTTATTAGCTTATGTCATGGCCTGGTGTCCGTATATCATATATAATAACATCACATGGGAGCATATATCGGTAACATTCATTGCCAACCGGTTAACCCACTGATGAGGCGTTAGCCGAAACATGTTTGGTTTTATTTAGAATTTATGAAATTTAATACATTCAAAGGCGTGTGACGTTATCAGTTTAACCACTAAACCTTGTGTCGGAGCGGCATATACATACACATGATCTTGGTATCAAAGCAATTCAGTTTTGGTTAGAAAAGTTCTCTAATTTAATTCATCAAAGATTTTCAAAAGAATTCATTTTAGAAGGCATCAAAATTGTACTTTTAAACAACAACTTTTCTTTCAACAACAGAACATATATCAAGTAAAAGGTACCGCAATGGGTACAAAATTTACCCCAACATATGCTACCCTAGTGTTAGGATATTAAGAAGAAACCCTTTATTTAAAATCTGAAATAAAATTTGGAAGAAGTTTCTCCGAATACCTAATAACAAATTGGAAAAGATTTTTGAACGACTGCTTCATTTTCTGGAAATACACACTAGAACTGAAAGACTTCCATACACTCCTTAATGATTTGCATACTGACATAAAATTTACGATAGAAATTAACGAAAAATCATTACCATTCCTAGACATTTTAATAACTAAGTATAACACAGAAGTTAATACTCATATTTACTTCAAAGACACAGACACTAAACAATACCTTAATTACTTTTCATGCCACCCCAACACGGTGAGGAAACTACATAGACGGAGCCATTGGCTCTGTTAAGGAAATCTTGTGTGGGTTTTTCCGGTCACGTGCGGCGCCGTCAATATCGGCTGTTTCGGTGGACACGAAAACGTAAGTTTTCCATTTATTGTCAAAATTTGATTTTATACTGAACACTAGCGAGAAAAGGGGAATTGTATGAGGGGCCTATGACTTTCAACTTACTTCCTTGTCCGTAGGGAGTTCCAAGTCGGCGCGGTTTTGTCTGAAACACTTTTGCCGTGAGCCACGGCGAGGTAAACAAAGGTCATTTTCTATAATGACCACAGGCTTTCTATTGCTCTTTCTGCATAAATATTACTTATCTAAATGTTTACACCGTCCGAATGTATGAAGTGATTATCTAATCCTTCCCCACTCACGAAAAACAAAATTTGAATCAAAATAAAAAAAATTGAGAAAAAATAAACAATGGCTCCGTCCATATCGGCCGGCTCTGTCTATATCGGCTGGCTCCGCTGTATGAGGGTGAGTTTTAGAAGCGACGTATATGCACAATTGAAACAAAACTCATACACACACACACACACAATTCGCTTTATTTTCTTTCGCACGGGAACGCGGACGACCGAGGTGAGTACAATAGCTCTTCACACTTCGTGCAGTCAAGCTAAAAGTAAGTACTCAAGTCTGGAGTGTCAACTTCAGACATACCTGCAAAACTTTTACAAAGGTTATTCTCAAATATTGGTTTTATTCAGTTTTGCGTCCCCCAAGCTGTTAAACTGGTATTGAGACGAATGGATCGGTAAGTGGGAGGAAACGGGAGTACCCCGGGAGTATCCCGGGAAAAACACCCGACACACCCGCAAGCAGAACTTGGCTTGTCCACGTTGTCCGAGAGTGCCCTGTACCCACAGGGTGATATGGTCGAATGATCAAGAGCACTGAAGTCAACCACTTTAACCACTCAACCACGTGACCGCCCTTTTTGAAATGATAGATGGTTCGAGAAAAGCATCACCATTCCAAAAATAACTTTCAAAAAATCTAACTTTTGACTGGTAAACCGGATAGCGAAAAAAACCTATCGCTTCTAAAACTCGCCCTCATACAGCGGAGCCAGCCGATATAGACAGAGCCGGCCGATATGGACAGAGCCATTGTTTATTTTTTCTCAATTTTTTTAATTTTGATTCAAATTTTGTTTTTCGTGAGTGGGGAAGGATTAGATAATCAATTCATACATTCGGACGGTGTAAACATTTAGATAAGTAATTTTTATGCAGAAAGAGCAATAGAAAGCCTGTGGTCATTACAGAAAATGACCTTTGTTTACCTCACCGTGGCTCACGGCAAAAGTGTTTCAGACAAAACCGCGCCGACTTGGAACTCCCTACGGACAAGGAAGTAAGTTGAAAGTCATAGGTCCCTCATACAATTCCACTTTTCTCGCTAGTGTTCAGTATAAAATCAAATTTTGACAATAAATGGGAGACTTACGTTTTCGTGTCCACCGAAACAGCCGATATTGACGGCGCCGCACGTGACCGGAAAAACCCACACAAGATTTCCTTAACAGAGCCAATGGCTCCGTCTATGTAGTTTCCTCACCGTGCCCAAGCATACAAAAAATAGTATACCATACAATGGACGAATTTGCACAATAGTTTCAAGACGAATTTGCACAATAGTTTCAAGACCCGAAACAAGAAATGAACGTCTGACAGAGTTGAAATACGCTCTCTCTGCTAGAAAATACCCTAGACGCATTATTCAAATAGGTATTGACAAAGCTTTAAAGATTCCAAGAGAAAACCTTCTAGAGGTAAACAAACAACATATTCAAAATATAATACCATACATTTCAACAATTTAACCCAAAAAACTTTGAAATGTTCGGCATATCTAAAAATAACATGTATTTATTGAAGTCTGACGAAAGAATGAAAGACGCTACCAATAGAGAGAGAGAGAGAGAGAGAGAGAAATGACACTACAAAAAGTTTTGAACTTACCAACCGGTTTCGCTTTCGCTCATCAGGGCAACGCTTTAATGAAACCCTAACGTCATTTTGACGTCATAGAACAATGGTTAAATACATAGAGGATAATCAACTGGTTGTTTTTGATATGAAAAATATCTCACGAGGATGCGTTGTTAGGCGTTGAAAAAACGAGTGCGCAGCACGAGTTTTTTAACGCCTTACGACGCGTCTGAGTGAGATATTTTTCATATCAAAAACAACCAGTCGATTATTCTATTTATAATATACCTTATTAACATCATTATTTGTAATTTTGCGTTTGAAAGTCGAAAAAAATGTAGGCGAAAAAAAAAGTAGTTCCCAAATTACAGCAGGAAGTGAAAGTGAAAGTTGATAACGTCACTAGTGATGATATCAAAATTTATTACACTGGGAAATTCCAGGATTTCACTGCTGGGTATATAATAAAATTCAATTTTGGACGAATTGTGTTTATGAAATATTCCTCCTTTGTTACTCTAGCTGAAACGTCGGGTGATTTGCATTTTTAAATAAAAAATTGAAAATTATGGATCTGTTTTCAACAACCATCTAAATGAGAACTCAATGGTATTTGTCTTGTTGAAGGGTCCCTAATCTGTTGATTAAGTATTGTAATTCTATTACTAAGTTTATCGCCTGTTTGACCAATATAAAACTCTTTGCAGCCATTGCATACTAAAAGATACAAACAGTTAGAAACTTTACAATCCATATCTTCTTTAACAGTAAAAGTTTATCCTTGATTTTAAATTCGTTTCTTTCGATAATATGTTTACAGAGTCCACAGCAGGACTCATTGCATTTTTTCACAGAAGATTTTGAAGGTTTGTCTTTGAGTTCTGGTTTAATCAAAATCTGTTTAAGATTTGGAAGTTGTCTCTTATCTTTAATTAATTTGGTATTACTTAGTATTTGTGACATTGTTCGATCATTTTCCAAAATTTCAAAATTATTCTTAATAATTCCAAATAACTCTCTGTTTTTAGGATTAAATGTCGAGAAATATGCCATTATATTGTCATCATGTTTAACCTGTACTTGTAAGAGAGTATGTCTTGGAATATTAAGAGCTTTATTTATACCAGCTAAGATTACTGCTTTAGGGTATTTTCTTTCAATGAAAATGTTTTCAAGTTTACGTAATCTTAACTGTAGAATTTTTCTGTCAGATACTATTGTGCAGATCCTTCGCGCTAGTCAGAACGGAATGTTGACCTTGTTATGTTTTGGGTGACATGACCTGAAATTCAAATATTGCTTAGAATCTGTAATTTTGAAATAAATATCAGTGATAATTGTACAACCATTTTTATCACTAACACGTGTAGAAAAGGCATTTTATTTGAATTCGTATCCATCTTAAATTTTATATCTTTATGTAACGAGTTAAATATGTCATTAAAGACAGATAAATGCATTAATTGATTTTGTCCAAAAAATAAAACAATCATCAAGATATCTTTTCCATTGTTTGCATATATAATCTGAAAAGTTTTCGTCTTTTGTTCCCATGGCCGTTCCTTTACACTGATTGAAAAATGCGGAATTAAAACTCTTTACCACACGAGAAAATTTTAGACCAGTCCAAATTGAATGCATTTGCAAACGTCAAAATGAAGGTGACTGAAAATTAAGATTTGGTTTGGGAAGGGTAGAAAACACTGTGGGAAAAGGAGAAAATGCTGGTTACCAGCATTTTCTCCTTTTCCCACAGTGTTTTCAAAAGGCTTCTTTCTCAGGGTCGTTAAAAGTCGGGATTGTGTGGTAAAGAGTTAAAGGAAAAATTGTTATTAAGGACATAGACAAAAAAATTTTAGATTGTAACCACGAACACAACATTGGTCAATTACACCAAGAAAATGAGAACAGATTGTTTGAAGCTGAAGGTATGCGTGTTAAGTCAAGAATTGCAGCCATTCGGGAAAGAAAATTAAATTCGAGAAAAGATGCGTATTGGCGAAAAGTAAGAAATAGTGGAAACTTATGTTTCTATGAAAAGTGGATACAAGCATCCCCCGCCATTATACCACGGAAATTCCAAAAGTATGAAATTAAAAACAAAACTGAAGATCAAAGAATTCTGAGAGAAAGAGCTGTCATTCACGACTTTAGAATGGAAATTGAAGTTAAAATCTACCTCTTTTGAAGAACAAGCAAGAAGATTAGATCAAGAAATGATTGATTTGATACAATGAAAATGTTCAGGACAAGCTGCAGCTTTTGTAGCATCTTTGACAAAAACACGTCAAAAGAAATGAAGAAATATCACACAAAAGATGGGAAAATAATGCAAAATGGCTTCGGGAATACGAGGAAAACTTCGTTAGAAATTACGATGGTTCAAATCCATTTTTCAAAAAAGGCAAAAATTATCTCGCACCAACCGTAAGAAAGCAGCCATATACTTATGCAGATGCAGTGAAAACCTTTCCCAGGCGTACAGAGCGAAACGGAAAATCAAGAGATACAGTGGAGTCATTATTACATCAACTTTTAACACATTTGAAAACTGAGCCAAAGCATCCAGAAAATGGTTATTCGAATACTAGATAGAGATACAATAACAACAGAAGAACAGGCAATCATAATTACAGAAAAAATAACAAATTCAACCCCAGCCGACCGTGGAACAATATTTCTAACAATAATAATGACATGGAGGTGGTCGATAGGGAGTCTTCTTCTTTTCAAGAGGCAGACCACACTTTTTACAGCCAGTTATAAAGAATGAAAATCGAGCTAAAACGTTTATAAAATCTACAAAAAAGTACATTCTTTCTAATCGGAAATTAACAAACAATGAAAAAAATGTCTTGTAGATGGGTCTAAAATTCACACCCACACCTTTAAAAAATTAATCCATGTGAACTTGAAATTGATTTAGATGATTTTTTTTAGAAAACTTAGATTACAAGAAGACTTTTTACAAAACGTAGAATTTAATAATAGCTTACTGAGAAACAAATCTTCTTTTAATCCTCCTTCTGGGAGAAATACTAAATAATGAATATATTTCAACTATCAAGTCATTATGCTTTAAAGATGCCTGTCTACAGCCGTGAGCAGAAACGCTGTTAAATTTCAAAAAGAAAAATAGAATGGTACAGAAATCTGTCCTTTGTGTACACAAGGATAAATTACTGACATATATCGTGTAAATGAAAAAAGAAACACGGGGGTTTGTGTGAAAAACCGAAAATTGGCCTGAAGAAAACTGGCTGACGATCGAAGCTGTAAACAATGGCGGTGACTCACGGAAATTTATCGTTGGTTTCCGCCTAGAGTCGGATACAGTGTAACTTACATATAGGCCTCGATCTCCGTCTTAAAATAGAGGCTGCAAAAGAGAAGCATCCATTTTCCTTTATTTACCGCATCAAGGCCAAGGTCACGTTACAGAATGCATGATCATCATACGAATCTACCCGAGTGTATAACGGATATCGAAAATCTCCGATTCAAAATCCGGAAACGACCAGTCTGTTTACATTGAAGGCCGCAAGTTAGCGAAATGCATTTTCTATCAGGCGTAATCTAAGCAACCTTGCAACCGTCAGGCGCAATATTTGGCATATATATATATAAGAATGACTATATTTTGATAAAATAAAAACAAAATGAGTTAAAACTGGCTTAAAATGAGTATTATTGCCTCTTTAATGTTTTGAATAATACCAACCCTGTAAAACATAACATATCTCAGAAAATCCATAAAATCACTAGCAGATGATTCTTCTATTATTATAAAAGAAGCTGACAAAGGAGATGGAATAGTAATGATGAATAAATATTTTTATAAAAATAAAATCACAGAAATGCATTCTGATATCTCCTATTATAAACCTATTCCACATGCTAATACAACACAGATATTTGACTCTATCAAAATGTTGATTAACAAAAACAACACTATCACTAAACAAGAAGCAGATTGTTTGATTACAAAACTAGTACATTTTACGGTCTTCCAAAAATTCACAAGAGCAAAATAGTTCAAATATTTGTGACATTATTAATTAAGAGTATATTGAAAGTTTAGATCCAATTGATCTTCAAATGAGACCAATTGTGGCAGGACCTAACTGTAAAACAAGTCGATTAAGTTGTTTTTTAGATAAACTTTTAAAACCTTTTGTAAGCAAGGTGCAAAGCTATCTCATAGATGACATAGACTTCCTTAATTCTCTACCAGAAGCAGTTCCTATTAACACAACGTTAGTGTCATCTGATGTAGTTAGTTTGTATACAAATACTCCACACAGCTTAGGATATGAAACAATTTCTTATTGGATGAAAAGATATCCAGATCTTATTCATAACAGATTTGACCAAACTTTCATATTGGAAGGTTTGAAAATAGTACTAGAAAATAACAATTTTTCCTTTAATTCTCCATTTTTCAAACAGTGTAAAGGAACGGCCATGGGAACAAAAGTTGCCCCAACATATGCAACTTTAGTTTTAGGATATTTAGAAAAGATACTATATGAAAATATAAAAGAACTCAAAGACGAAAACTTTTCAGATTATATATGCAAACAATGGAAAAGATATCTTGATGATTGTTTTATTTTTTGGACAAAATCAATTAATGACATACTTAACTCGTTACATAAAGATATACAATTTAAGATGGATATGAACTCAAATAAAATGCCTTTTCTAGACGTGTTAGTGATAAAAATGGTTGTACAATTATCACTGATATTTATTTCAAAATTACAGATTCTAAGCAATATTTGAATTTCAGGTCATGTCACCATAAACATAACAAGGTCAACATTCCGTTCTGACTAGCGCGAAGGATCTGCACAATAGTATCTGACAGAAAAATTCTACATTTAAGATTGCGTGAACTTGAAAACATTTTCATTGAAAGAAAATACCCTAAAGCAGTAATCTTAGCTGGTATAGATAAAGCTCTTAATATTCCAAGACATACTCTCTTACAGGTACAGGTTAAACATGATGACAATATAACGGCCTATTTTTCTACATTTAATCCTAAAAACAAGGATTTATTTGGAATTATTAAGAATAATTTTGAAATTTTGGAAAATGATCGAACAATGTCACAAATACTAAGTAATACCAAATTAATTAAAGGTAAGAGACAACTTCCAAATCTTCTGTGAAAAAATGCAATGAGTCCCGCTGTGGACTCTGTAAACATATTATCGAAAGAAACGAATTTAAAATCAAAGATAAAACTTTTACTGTTAACGAAGATATGGATTGTAAAGCTTCTAACTGTTTGTATCTATTAGTATGCAATGGCTGCAAAGAGTTTTATATTGGTCAAACAGGCGATAAATTTAGGAATAGAATTACAATAAGGGACCTTTCAACAAAACAAATACCATTGAGTTCTCATTTAGATGGTTGTTGTAAAACAGATCCAAAATTTTTAATTTTGTTATTTAAAAAATGCAATCACCCGACGTTTCAGCTAGAGTAACAATGGAAAAATATTTCATAAACATTTTTCGTTTGTATTTAACCCTTTACCCCATAAGGTATTTCTATGGTATCTCTAATTGACCCTAAATAACAGTAAGGATGAAGCCGTTTCTTATGTGTATATGACACCTTTTGATAACATTGAAAACATTGTGGCAAAAGGTGAAATTGCTCGTCAATGTTTTCCAAAGACACCTACAAGCAATGTGTAGAAATAAGTATTTATTGAGTAAAGGGTTAACTGTTGTTCTGTGACGTCAAAATGACGTTAGCTACGATGTTTCATTAAAGCGTTGCCCTGATGAGCGAAAGCGAAACCGGTTGGCACGTTAAAAACTATTTGTACTGTCATTTCTCTTTGTTGTGTGTGTGTGTGTGTGTGTGTGTGGGTGTGTGTGTGTGTGGGTGGGTGGGGGTGTGGGCATAATATGGTTTTAATTCACGCGTGAATTATTCGTTTTGTAAACATTGATCAAGGTCAATAGACGCTTGAAAAATATCCCAAGTGTGTGAAACAAAGGAGAATAAAAATATTCCTACGCGCACGCAACTACTTTCCACCGTTCACATCATGAGCATAAATAATATTGTTCAGGTTCTGGAAATGCACGTTCAACAAACCATTTCAACTTGTCTTAAAATGCAATGCTTCAAAAATAACGCCGAAATGTTTCTGGAATAATATATATCGTGTACTGTTTTTGCCCGGGAAAAGGGTTTCTTTTGGGGACCAATGCACCAGCAAAAAGGGGCTTGGAATGTTTTTGGGGGAAAGGAAATTTAAGTTTAAACATATTTATTTTACATCGATTGAGAAACAAGTTCTTACAACTTATACTAATCTCTCTCGATTCTGCTTCCTGGGAACTACACCAGTACTAGCGCCGATTGTGTGAGCCTATGAAAAATCCCAAAGTTGAAACCAGCTCCCGGGTATCGAACTCAGGACCTTTAAGTTATGAGGCCGACGCTCTACCTCACGACCACGGACACCACACATCACGACCACGGACACCACACAAAAAAGAAGAATCTTAAAATGCACCGTAAAAACAGTAGTGCAAGTTTTCCAGAAATGCACGTGTATTACGACTTGCGTGAATTATTAAGGTACCAATATATATGGTACAATTTTAATTCACCGACAATGCTCCGTTAAGAAAAGTTGTTTCTGTGTGAGCGACTGCGTGAATTAAGAGTTGACCAATATATAGCAGACGATATTGGATATGTGACACAAATATAGTATTGCACTAAAGGGGACGTTTTCCCCGGGAAAAGGGTTTCTTTTGGGGACCAATGCACCAGCAAAAAGAGGCTTGGAATCACTACTGCAGAAGGTAACAATGAAAATGCCATTAAAAACCCATAAATTGCCAATTAATAATAACAAAACCATTAAAGGTACCCATTAATATTTTTTTCTTTTTTTTAAATGGTGTTAGCTTATAGCCATTATTTTCAACATTAATGGCCAATTTTCCCATGAAATTGCCATGATAAACATTGAATTTTGTCTAATACCCTTAATGTGATGGCATACATATATTAATGGGGTCATTAATTCATAATCTTTACAAGTTTAATGCCAATTGATTTCAAATTAATGGGGCCATTCATGCAGGTAAATAAAAACTAATTGCCATCACACATAGGAAACCGCATTCACTGCCATTAAAAAATTTCCGCATATGGTTGATGACTATTATTTTGTAATTTAATGGGAATATACTTGAAAAGTTTTTGAATTTGACACTGAAAAATGCAAACCCCATTAATAAACCCATTAAAGGGTATCTTGAAGAAATAACCATTGAATAAAACCAACACTAATGGGCATTATTCTACACATCATAAAACAAAACAGTTGATACATAAAGTGTACTTGTATATATATGTGTATATGCTGCGTACATAGCAGTACACAACAGAAGTACATTTTACATATACTGCATGTGGTACATATGCTGGTATATTAAACAGTAGGCATCATGTAATCTACATGGACTTATACAGTTTCTCTTGGTATCCTGACTTAACTTTTGTATCTCAATTCTGCAGTACACTTTACATGCACTGGACTGACTTGAAAAAAATAATCTTGGGCTTGGTCAACTTAATGTATAGTTGCACAGACCATGCATAAAGTGTATTTTGCACAAACTATACATGAAGACTTTAGTATATATGTACTACAGGGTCTGTGAATTAATTATGATTGATAAAAAGTGCCCAACGTAAGTTTGACATGGTCAGATAAACTTTAATCTAAATGTATTTCATACAGTATAATTGAATCTACTTGTATGTCACCACATTTTACTGCTAACCTTTTTGTGTGAAAATGATTTTAAAATACAAACATATTTTTATATTTATGGCCAAACCTCTGAAATAACACCATTCTGGATCAAGGAAACTTCATTAATCTGTTCATACTATATTGAATTTGGTTGAAACAAAGAAGTTCGGACAAATAAGCTAAAGGTGGGAACAAGCAGTGGGACGAAAAAGCCTATTCCTCTTGCATACTCTTCAGAAATAAAGACCAAGAAAAGTGTTCAACTTCCTGTCTGACATGAGCATTTTGAAGCGGTACATTTGAAAAATCCAGGAAGTCAAAAGTTTATTGATGAATTGACCATAAGACTCTAATTTCTTTTTCGAAGATGACAAGCATATCTAGGAAATTGACTGATGGGAGAGACACTTAGGCTGAAATAGGTTTGGACAAGGAAATCTTTTTAATAAAGTGTAAAGTGAAATCGATGATGCCTTGCCGTTGTAAAATATTAAATTGCTTATGATCTAATAAAATTGAAAAAAAGCAAGTTCTAGCTAATACTGCTGAATATGAATAAACAATTTTATGACATTAATGTTTTTTATCTCACTGAATGTGGGGGATGTTTTCACTTTGGTGGAAGAGCATTCGGCCCCAAGACAGTTCGACCCAATACAAATAGTTGAGGGACCCACGATGATTTAACCCATTACCACACGGAAAAATTTTAGACCTATCGAAATTGAAAGCATTTGCAGACGACATTTTCAAAGTGGCTCAAATGGTGCAATTTTATTTTCATAGGGTAGAAAACTTTGTGGGAAAAGGAGAAAATGCTGGTTACCAGCATTTTCTCCTTTTCCCACAATGTTTTCTAAAGGTTTCTTTCTCAGAGGCGTCAAAAGTAGGGATTGTGTGGTAATGGGTTAACCCAGTAAGGAGAAGACTTGTCCTCAGTCCTGGCTTGTGTTTGTTGTATTGACTTTGTTCTGACTCAAACTTTATTATAATAAGAAGAAATTGTTGGTTAAGAGCAATTCATTGTAATTCACAATGTTTTCAGAGGATTTCTCTCATGGGGTCATGAAAATACAATGTTATTCGTAGCAGTTTTAGTTTGGGCAATTCAGATCAGTATTGTCAAAGCCCTGTCATTGTTACTTTGTGTATGAAAATTTTGACAGCTTGTAAAATCTTTTTAAGACCCTTAAGAACCAGCCTTTTTGAAACAATTGTTGAAAAAGGAGAAAACACTAAGAATTATCATTTTCTCCTTTTCTCACATTGTTTTCTATTCTTTCCCAAACAAATTTAATTTTTTGAGACAACTTTATGTTTTTAGCAGCAGATGCTTTGAATTTGATCCAGTCTAAAATTATGTCATTTGATAAAGAGTCAAAGACGGAAAAGAAGAATCAAGCATGTAAAAGACAGAATCAAGACGAGTCAATCTGTGTTACTACATGTATGTTACAATATTAATGGCTTGTTGTAACTGCTTATTGCATCAGCATATTAATTAATTGCCATTTGATGGCTTATTAATGGCAAGAACATATCCAGAAATGTTCTGGCCATGAATTAAGTGTTCAAATTAATTAACTACCATTAATATGTCATTTATGGCCTATACCATTACTGAAGATGTAATGGTCTTTTTTTCCACTAGCCATTAAATGACTGTGACGTTCATATATAATAATGTTCATGGCCATTATTATATACTTAATGGGTAGACACGATCCCCATTACTGAAATTTTAATGGCATGATGTTATCCAATGACATTGCCATGAAATTATGATAAACCCATTAATTAATTTTAATGGTCCATGAGTTTTGTCGCTTTTCATGGCCGCTAACCCCATAAAATTGACCATTAAATTTTTCAACGATCAAGTAATGACCCATGAAATATATTTTTAATGTGCCCCTTAAAAGTCAATGGCATAACTTTTAATGGGTGATTACCAAAAATTGATGGTATTTTACCCAAATCTAATGGCCATGGATTATGTCGCTTTTAATTGGTATTAGGTAATGGCTTTTTGATGGATTTTTCATGGTTATTTCATGGTGGTTGTTGCAGTAGTGAATGTTTTGGGGGGAAAAAGAAGAATCTTAAAATGCACCGTAAATACTGCAGTGCAAGTTTTCCACGAATGCACACGTTTTACCAGTTGTGTGAATTATTAAGGTACCAATATATAGGGTACAATTTTAATTCACCGACAATGCTCCGTTAAGAAAAGTTGTTTCTGTGTGAGCGACTGCGTGAATTAAAAGTTGACCAATATATAGCAGACGATATTGCATTTCTATAAGAAATATAGTATTGCACAAAAGGGGAAGTTTTCCCCGGGAAAAGGCTTGGAATGTTTTGGGGGGAAAGAGAAGACTCTTAAAATGCACTGTAACAACTGGACTGCAAGTTTTGAAGAAATGCACATGTTTTACCACTTGCGTGAATTATTAAGGTACCAATATATATGGTACTATTTTAAAGCACCGACAATGCGCCCTTAGAAAAGTTGTTTCTGTGTGAGCGACTGCGTGAATTAAAAGTTGACCAATAAATAGCAGACGAAATTGGATTTGTATAAGAAATATAATATTGCACCAAAGGGGAAGTTTTCCCCGGGAAAAGGGTTTCTTTTGGGGACCAATGCACCAGCAAAAAGGGGCTTGGAATGTTTTGGGAGGAAAAAGAAGAATCTTAAAATGCACCGTAAATACTGCAGTGCAAGTTTTCCACGAATGCACACGTTTTACCAGTTGCGTGAATTATTAAGGTACCAATATATAAGGTACAATTTTATTTCACCGACAATGCGCCGTTAAGAAAAGTTGTTTCTGTGTGAGCGACTGCGTGAATTAAAAGTTGACCAATATATAGCAGACGATATTGCAGATGTGAAACTAATATAGTAATGGAGGTTTCCCCGGGAAAAGGGTTTCTTTTGGGGACCAATGCACCGGCTAAAAGGGGCTGGGAATGTTTTGGGGGAAAGAGAAGACTCTTAAAATGCACTGTAAGAAGTGGACTGCAAGTTTTGAAGAAATGCACATGTTTTACCACTTGCGTGAATTATTAAGGTACCAATATATATGGTACAATTTTAATTCACCGACAATGCTCCGTTAAGAAAAGTTGTTTCTGTTTTAACCACTGCGTGAATTAAAAGTTGACCAATATATAGCAGACGATATTGCATTTCTATAAGAAATATAGTATTGCACCAAAGGGGAATTTTTCCCCGGGAAAAGGGTTTCTTTTGGGGACCAATGCACCGGCAAAAAGGGGCTTAGAATTTTTTGGGGGGATTCTTAAAATGCACCGTAAAAACAGTAGTGGTTTTCCACAAATGCACATGTATTACGACTTGCATGAATTATTAAGGTACCAATATATAGGGTACAACTTTTATTCACCGAGAATGCGCCGTTAAGAAAAGTTGTTTCTGTGTGAGCGACTGCGTGAATTAAAAGTTGACCAATATATAGCAGACGATATTGCAGATGTGAAACTATTATAGTATTGCAATAAAGGGGAAGTTTTGCCGGGAAAAGGGTTTCTTTTGGGAACCAATGCACCAGCAAAAAGGGGCTTGTAATGTTTTGGGGGAAGGAAAAGAATCTTAAAATGCGCTGTAAAATGTGGGTTACAAGTTTTCCACAAATGCACATGCATTACGACTTGTGTGAATTATTAGGGTACCAATTTATATATGGTACACTTTTAATTCACTGACAATGCGCCTTTAGAAAACCTGTTTCTGTGTTAACCACTGTGTGAATGAAAAGTTAAGCAGACATGTGTTAAAATAATTTTTCTACAAATGTATTTGTATGTTTTTGGACCAAATATTTGCTTTTCCCACAATGTGTTATATCTCACACGACAATATTTATTTACTTGCCGTTCTAGGAATTTTACGTAAAAGCAATACAGTTATTGTACAATATAATATATTGAGGGGTCATAATTTGAAATTAGACACGTTCAACACAGCAGTAAGGAAATATCAAATTACAACTCCTGTTTATTTCAGATAACTTTTAATATAATGAAATATAATATCGTTCACAAAGAGTACATGCTTATTTATTCTGCGGCCGTGTGTTAACAACCTGTTGCTATGTAAATATTACATAAAAAATATAATTGCTTTGGGCGAAATGTGGTCAGGTCGTCTATCCTGTATATACAGTTACACACTTTTTTGTATTCCTGTTCAATATGTCAGAAAATCTGATACCCGTATAAGAAAACAGCACTGATTACCACATATATGATTAGTGTCGGTCCTTGCGGGTTTTGGTAATTTTACACATAAGAAAAGCGATATACGACAAATCCAGGATATTTATTTACAAAACCCCTGGCAACTAATTTTTTTTGGTTATTATTTATGAACAGGGTTTTTCTTTTCCCCTATTCAGTAAATGTACTTGTTAAAGCTTCCACAACCGTCATTTTCCTTGCTCTTTTGTGGCGATTTACACACATAATACTTATAACTACGCGAAAAAGTAGTTCCTGTGTACTACAATAAAATTACTTGCACATTTCTGGTTTGCAAGCGTCTGATGACCATGATCAATGTTTACAAAACGAATAATTCACGCGTGAATTAAAACCATATTATGCCATACGAAAAGCATGCTCTGTAAAATGGGGGCTCAATACACCTTAAAAGAATAAAACAAAAATCAACGCAGGCCAGCCTGCACAGGCCGTCAAAGCTAATCTGAATCGAAACTTTTTGTTATTGCTCAAGTTTCTGTTTGTCAAAGGATAGTCTACCTCACGATCAAGCCAGTGATTGCATATAGTTGATCTTCTGGATCCATACTTATCTGATAACCCTGGCTAGTATCATAATATCACGCTGATAGTTATTTCCCTTCCTTCATAAAGAGGATCGTAGTATATATATTAATCTTATTGAGCGAAAACTTGCCAAAGATGGTGTTGACTTTCCATTTCCAAATTTGGATAATTGAAACAAAATTTTCAACTTCACTACATTCCTTTATAATTCACCCATCTACTTTAAAATGGATATATTTTTATGATTTTGATCCAATCCTTACTATTTTGCTTCAATTTTCCACATGAATCGGCCTTCCATCTTTGATAAACGTTTCTGTATAGTTTTGGATCAAAATTGTCCATAGCCATTTTGAAGAAGAGGAATGTAAAGTAAAGGAATATAGCGAAATTGAAATATTGTTACAAATATGCACATCCTTCTTCAGTTTTATTTCAAATTTTTACTACAGTGAAGCTTAACAATCCGATGTAGAATCCGAACTATACCGCGAGTGCATTTATGAATGTTTTTGCATCATCTGATCTATATTTTGTGAAATTTCGTTACATGTTAAAAAGAATCTGACATTCGTGAGCGTTTGAGATAAAATTTTATTAAACTTGTCAAGGAAAATGTTATCAAGCTCGCCAAAGGCATTTCCCTAGACTCGTTTAATAAAATCTTATCTCAACTCATGTCAGATCCTATACATCCATTTTGAAGTAGATGGATGCATATAATTGAGATGGCTACTTTTCCCATACAGTTTGTTGGATGTTTTTCAAAATCAATGGGGTTGAAGCTATTGATAAGATAAATAAACTGTGCAAGTTTCACTTAAATCTAGCAAGAAATGCAGATTTTATCGCGTAAACAAGAATTGGAAATTTTAAACTGGAAATGGCTACTTTTCCCTTACTATTTTCTGTATTTTTCTCAAAATCAAAAGGGTTGAAGTTATTAATCAAATAAATTAAACTGTGCAAGTTTCATGAAAATCTCACTTATCGCGTAAGCAAGAATTTGAAATTTTCAGCTTGACATGGCTACTTTTCCCATATTGTTTGTTGGAATTTTCTCAAAATGAATAGGGTTCAAGCTATTGATAAGATAAACAATCTGTGCAAGTTTCGCGAAATCTGACGGGAATTGCATACTTTTATCACAACAAGAAAAAGACTAACGGACGGACAGACAGACGGACGGACGGACAGACTGACGATCGAAACTCCGCCACGACATAAGCTATGGTGGCTTTCAGCCAGTAGAGCTAAAAATGGATTTTATTCTAAAAATGGTTCTAACATTCCTCCCTCAATCTAAAACATATTACTGATTAATGAAGGTTCCAACATTACAACTGAATAACTCTGTCAAACCTCTGCCAGTTTTAACACATGATAGAATGTTAGAGTACACAGAAAAACGTTTTTAACATTCAAACAGAGTAAAATGCCTTACTCAAGTCTACATACAAACAATAAAAACCCCCTCCCCTTGTTTCGACAAGTACTTTTGTATGATTGCTTGCAATGTGAATAAATTGTCAATAGTAGAATAATTTCGCCTGAATCCAGCTTGTGCTTCATCTATTTTGTGTGTAGCCTCCGCCCATTCATAAAGTCGTTTGTTAATTATATATGAAAATATTTTATACATTGATGTAGTTATAGATATTCCGCGGTGATTGGCTGGATTCTTTAAAAATTAGGAAGGATAACAGATTGCGACCAATTAGAGGGAATATTTCCCACAGAAAAACAGTATTAATCAATTTATGTAAAAGCAAAGTATTTTTTTATAAAAACTCAGCCGAAGGGTACTTCAGCGGAATGCTAGAGAAATCGGCCCCTGGGGAAATCGTCCCCAAACTGCTTGGCCCGTTTTATGTCTATCACTCCGGCAAAATCGTCCCCTGGGGGCGATTTCTTTGGTGAAATAGTCCCCAAATAAAATTTTAGGGAAATCGTCCCCATCATCAAATTTCATCGTTATTCAAGTTGTCCATAAAACATTTTTTTTGAATGTTCGTTGCTTTTAGTATGTACATTATGTGTATTAGTTACCTTAATCCAAGAGTGATTTGGTAGTTTTGCCATTGTTTATACCGCCTATTTCACACTGATAGGATGTATTTCACACCTTTAACACCTGTCACAAATAGATTACACCTGTGTGTTGTTTATACCGCCTATTTCACACTGATAGGATGTATTTCACACCTTTAACACCTGTCACAAATAGATTACACCTGTGTGATTCTTAAAATATGTCTTTGATTGACTTTGATTTGAAACCAAATACATGCTTATTTTGTTTTTTCTGTAGTCGTTCGCTTGTCATTTAATGTATTTTTTTTTATCTCTCTCTCTGCCTACTATTGTTATATGACATACCTGTGACCAATACCATATAGCAGGGATCAGTGTCTCTGACACACCTATTTCTAGTGTTCACTAGGGCTTGAGTGCATCCGGATATGTTCGGTCCATAACTTCTACAATTGTGGATGAATTTTAAAAATAATTTGGCACAATTGACCTCCATCACGAATAGATGTGCCATTTGAAACATCTGATCAAGTAGGTTCAAGATCAAGGCCACATTGAAGGACAATTTTTCGTCCAAACCATAACTCCTACATTTTTGGATAGATTCCGATATAAATTAGCATAATGCAGTGTTCTCCATCAAGAGTAGAAGTTCCCTTTGAAACATTTATTCAGGTCCGGGGTCTAGGTCAAGCTTGAGGGTCAGGTGTTCGCGAGCTTGACACAACTATAATAGGCAAGTTAAATAGGAAAACCGAGCCCAATCGTTTTCCCAAAACAATCTTCTTTTCACAGAAGATATTTTCGCTAAAGGAGCATTTGCTTGTAACAAGCAATTCCTCCCAATTTCCCCAAAATCTTACATTTCAATATACACGAAGAACTACTTTGGATTTTCATCTCTACAACTTTCTTCAAATATGACCAGTTCAAAATTTCGTCGACTTGTGGAAGGTAGAGACAACATGACCAACTGCCATATCACTCCAATCTTTATTATTCACTTCATTATCTTTTACATTGATTGAAATCAATAAAAATAAATAATAATTTTTTACGAAAAGATGGAACAACCACCGTTACCGATTCTAAAAATATGGCTGGTAATACTTTCTTCAGTGTATCTTATCCAGCAAATCCTCAAGATATTGCTACGAAAAACTATGTAGACACTAGTATAGGGTTCATTGAAAGAAACCAAAATGGAGACTGTAGTTAAGAAAGATTTAGATATGGATAACAAGAAGTTACAAAATATACCTCCTCCCATAGAAGATGGGGACAGTACAAATAAGGTTTATGTGGATACCTCATTTGATGAAGCTAAAAGATTGATCGATTTTTTAACCCCATTTGTCAATCAAGGCGGTTATTTTGCTACAAATTCATTTGATATGAGGTCATTTCTAATACAAAACGTGGGTGAACCGGTTGACCAAAAAAATGTTGCTACGAAAGAGTACGTAGATTCTACTGAAGGTACTTTTGATGCAAGAAACGGAGGATTTACAGCTAAAGGTTTTATTTATTTAGCAAAAAATAAGTTTTTGGGAACCTAAAAAAGGTAATGAAGCTACCAACAAGGAATACAAGAAAGTTAATTATTTTATTCATCCTATTCATCGGAGCTTGATTCGCTTTTAATTGGTCGTTAGACCGATTAGAGACGGCGTTTTCCACAATCCAAACTGACTCAATTCCCGAAAAGGCCCTTTACAGGAATGGACGCTTATAAACTATACATAATTTGTAAAAAGACTGATTTTAGATTGGCTACTATGCAAGGAACATCAGATTTACTTTGTTTTTCTTTTCTTTGAAATGGTGAATATGGCATATTATTATCAACCCGTACAATAATGAATTATGACACTCGTCTTCTTATACCAGCATGTTATTACATAGATTCTAGATACTGGTCAACAAATTGAAAATTTCCGACGTAAAGGGAAGAAATAGTCACGTGATATATTTAGGTGGAGGTTTCTGGCGAAATAGAAGTCACATGATACAAGTGTGAACTGAGCGGAGAACCAAATTCTTCTGTGTGTATCAAGTGATCGATTACCGACGCTTTGAAAGTCCACTACAGTCGTCATTTTGAAGGAGGTTGCGCACAGAGAGAGAGAGAGAGAGAGAGTCTGAGAGAGAACGAGATAAAGTCTAAATAAGAAGCAACAATAACTGAAATTTAAGTTTTCATGTAATTCTTGTATGCAAGTACTTTATCTAGATTGATTCCTTTGAATTTTTAAAAGACAGACTTTGTACACTTTGGGCTAGCTTCACATTCCCGTGGATCGTTTTCGTTTATGCGGTATCATCCCCTTCTATTTTTAAAGTTAAGTAGACGGCAAGGTTTGATGTGTGTGGTCAACGAAGCATCTTCGTTGCACGGATATAAGTTGTACATCGATCGGCAATGTGTTCAAACCCACAAAAGCATAAGTTTGTAGATTTGCTGAAAAGAGAATCAGTCTGTCAGGAAATGGGGAAATGGCGGACATGCCATTTTAGAGCTAGTCATCTTAGGAAACTTATCAATTATTTAACTTCATGTGTATAGAGCTGATTTTTGAGAAATTTGTATACGAGTACTCTATTTGATATCTATCTGTACTAGTTTAATGTTTTGTTGGAGTTGGTACTCCTTGCTTACTTTTTAAAGGTGGCCCTTCATATTTTGGGTCGAAAGTTTTACAAAAATACAAAAAAAACCCATCCTTATACTGATTTAAAATGTTGTCCCAGAGCCTTATAATTTTCATTCATTAAACCCCAGTAGTCGAAAATCATCCGACAACTAGATAAATTAGAAATTTACTACAGCCCAGGTCGACCCTGAAGGGAAACACGGTCTATTTTCACATGAGCGACTCGTTCATTTACATACCGGAAATATACAGAAGAAGCTTCAAACACAGCGTCCGAAGTTCTAGACATTATGGAAAATAACTACATGTTTGTTATGTTATGGAATTTAATAGTCATTGGTCACGTGCAGTCACTTAACATTCCAACAATGTTTTCTGATTTTGGCGGGAAATCTAAAAATAGCTTAAGAGGCTACGTAGCCTTTTAAAAGAACACCACCAAAAAATGTTTTTTTGTAATTCTTATGATTCTTAATTACTGATGATTTGTGTTGTTTTTTCATATAATTATTTTTTAATTTGGTGTGTTGTGAAAATTCTAAATACTGGTAAGAAGTCGCAACCGGTCATTTGATAATTTATATTTAGCACGGGTTCTTATATATTTTCAACCGGATAAAAATATTTCTTCCCATTTAGAATCAAATGCTCACCTATTCAAAATGTATAAAAGAAACCTTTATGTGCATTCAGTAGATTTAACAAAATACAACCCTGAAAAATAGAAGTTTAATATTTTCAGTTTCACAGATCATTTTGCCAAGAAAGCCATTTTTGGTTTAGAACTCTCAAAATGACATTTCATGTTTTTTACGGTTTTCATTGTCCAAATTTAGAGGAGGTACAGGGAAGTTAAACGTTTTGGGAATTTTTTCAATCATACAATGTGATACTCATTTAAGGTTAAAAATAAGGACAGAAAGCTTCAAAGATCCTTACTATTTGACTATCTCAGACATTTATTGGCATTGCCATTGCATTGACATTTTAGGTTTATCGTTAAGTATTAAGGTATGATACATATGTTGGGAAGATATGGGTACGTAGGATATATAGGTAGGTACGTAGAAAAGGGAGATAAGTAGAATGTTAGGATATGTAGAATAGATATGTAGTAGGTAAGAAGGTAAATTTGGTTATATTGGTTGCTTGTATCGGGGTTTAAAGACGTTTTCGGTAGTAATTTCTGCACATCACCTTGCCGATTTCAAGGGAGACAATAAAAGACAGTAACTCTTCTCAAAGAAGGTATATCGTTCGCACAATACCTTGAATTTCGGATACGGTACGTTTTGATGGTATCGACTTTCTCAGAGACTAGAGTCTACTGAAAATGACAGTGCCGATCGGATTGAGTGGCTATATGGTTAGTATGGAAACGGCCATTTTACAAAAGATCTAAAACGGTAACATATCTTTTTCTTCTCATTTTTGTACTTACCATTAAATTTTACTGTATATACCAAAAAATAAGAAAATTCTATGAGAGGAATTTTTCATAATTTGGCATTTATTGAAGGCTACATGTTTATTTTGCTCATATTTTGGCGAATCAAGAAGTAGGAAAAATAATTTTTCAAAAAGAAAATGAATTTATATTATTATCTTATTCATACAGAATCAAGAAATAATATGTTAAATATGGAAAATAATATTTGCATTGTATAATAAATTTTCTTTCACTGTATTACTGTCTTTTATGAAGATATAAAGCTGTAGTCATTTTAGGTGTTTTGATACAAACGGTTACCAGAGAAACAGCCATTTTGCAGAAAAACTTACTTGTCAACGCACCTTTTTCTTTAATTTTGAGTTTGCCGTTGGATTTTACCCAACATATGAAAGAATAAAAAAATTCCATAAAAGGATTAAATTTTCACAAAACTGTAGAAAACGTCTTTAACGCCACTTGAACAGCGTAGTTCATATCATGGGGGTCAGTGGCGCATGTGTTTCATGGCTTGTTCACACCAGCATTAACACAACTTTCTTTCCAAATTCACCTACTACTTTTCTCACATGCTTCAGCAGAGGTGAGAGGCAAAAATACGCTGGAAAGAAATTTCGCCTAATATCGAACTAATAACCATCAGTTCATGAGTCACCACTGAGTCACCCGGGTGAACAGGAGGGAAAAAAGAGATAAGTAGAAAAGGTAGGAAGGTAGAATAGGAAGGACGGATATGTAGAACATACATATACAATAATAAAAGGCAGATACGTAGGTAGTAAATATAGGTAGGTAGGTAGAAAAGAGAGATAAGAAGGATAGGTAGGAAGGTAGAATAGGAAGGTAGGATATAAAGGATATACCGGTAGGTAGTAAATATAGGTAGGTAGAAAAGGGAGATAAGAAGGATAGGCAGGAAGGTAGAATAGGAAGTTTGTAATGTGTAATGGTAAGTATGTAGGATATATAGATGGGTAGTTACATAGGATGTATAGGTAGGAAGGTAAAAAGGATATATAGGTAGATAGGTAGAAAAGGGAGATAAATAAAATTGGTAGGAAGGTAGAGGTAGAATATATAAGTACATACGATATAATGAGATAGGTAGGAAAGAGAGGAAAAGTAGGAAGGTAGAAAAAGAAGGTAGATATGTAGAATATATAGGTAGGTGGGTTATATAGGTAGGGTGTTAGATTGGATATATAGGTAGGTAAGTAGAAAAGGCAGATAAGTAGAATAGGTAGGAAGGTGGAAAAGGAAGGTAGGATATATAGATAGATAGCATATATAGGTAGGTAGGATATGTACTGTATAGGGTTAGGGTTTAGGGTTTAGGGTTAGGGTTAGGGTTAGGGTTTAGGGTAGGTTAATTGGTAGGGTGGTAGAAGAGGGATATAATTAGAGGGAGATAAGTAGAATAGATAAAAAAAAGGTAAGATATGCAGAATAGATAAGTAGGTATGTACATACGTAGTTACAAAAGTAGGTCGGTCGGTGATAGGTAGGCAGGTAGATAGAAAAGGGATATAAAAAGAATGGGAAGGAAGGTAGGGATAGGATATATAGGATATAATGGGTTTCGGGTTAGGGTAGGTTATATTGGTAGATAGGATATATAGGTATATAGGTCGAAAAGAGAGATAAGAAGAATAGGTATATAGTTAGATATGTAGTATGTTTAGGTAAGTAGAGAGGTAGAATATATAAGTAGATTGATAGATCGGAAATATAGGTAGGTAGGTGGTAGGTAGGAAGGTAGAAGGTAGAAGAGGAGATAAGTAGAATACATAAAAAGGTAGGATATGCACAATTGATTAGTAGGTATGTACATACGTAGGTACACGGGTAGTTCGGTAGATGATAGGTTAGACAGGTAGGTAGGTAGAAAAGGGATATAAGTAGAATGGAAAGGAAGGTAGAGATAGGATGTATAGGATATATAGGTAAGTAGGATATGTTGGTAGATGGGATATATAGGTATGAAGGTAGAATAAGAAGTAAGATATGTAGTATGTATAGGTAAGTAGGGAGGTAGGATATATAAGTAGGTTGATAGATTGGATATATAGATATGTAGTAGGTAGGTAGGTAGGTAGGTGGAAAGTGGAGTTAAGTACGATAGGTATTAAGGTAGCATATTTAGGTAGGTAGGATATGTAGGATATATAGACATATAGGATGTGTAGGTAGGTAAAATATATAGGTAAATAGGTTTAAAAGAGAGATAAGAATAGGTATAAAGGTAGAATGGGAAGGAAGATATCTAGAATACATGGGTAGGTCGGATTTAAAGTTAGTTTTTTGGATGGGATACATAGGCAGGTAGGTATGTAAAAAAATGGAGATAAGTAGAATAAGTACGAAGATGGAAATGCAAGGTAGAATATATAGGTTGGTAGGATATTGAAGTATGTAGGATATATGTGTAAGTAGGTTGGTTGGTAAGTAGGTAGAAAAGGGGGATAAATAAGATGAAGAACTTGGCAGGATTTAAGGTAAGATAAATAACTTGGCAGGATTTATAAGTATTAGGACATACGGGTAGATAGTAAGGTGGGTAAAAAATGGTATGTAGAATATATCGTCACCTTAGAATAGAAAGGTTCTATCTGACATTTTGGTCAAAATTGAGATTTTTACATTTTTAAAGAGCATATCAATCAATGCAACTTTTGTATAAAAATCAGATCCATATGCAAATAAATGGCAAAGATATTGAACAAAATGTAAAGGTTCTATCTACCTTTCTCAATATATGTTAGTAGAGAAAGGTTGTAAGTGTGCATCAGTTGGTAGAAAAAGGACCTATATGACAAATGGGTCCTTTCTATACCAATGAATTACCTTCAATATTAGAATATTGTGACAGTGAAAGGTTCTATGTGACAAATAGAACCTTTCTATACTATGGAAAATGTATCATCCTAAAACATATGCCCTCTCATCAGCGATAGTGAAATATTTACAGAATAGCATTTCATACCTTGTTTGATAGCAATTAACATTCTACACAATACAAACAAATGTCAACACATTTTATGCATCTGGTGTGGAAAAACGGATCATTTTGAAAGGGAAGTTTAACTTTTTTAACAAGATTAAAAAATAGCGCTTATAATTATTATTGGTAATAATGATATAAGTTTAACTTCTATGAATACTTTGCTTGAACCAATGTTTAACACAAAAAACTATTTTATTATTTCAATCCTTTACCTACAGTTTCATAATATGAAACCTTACATTAAATTTTCTTTGTTTCAATATATAGTTAGCTATTTTTGTAAGCTCAAGTGTTTCCGAGAAAAACCCTTGGTAAGGCGATAGCCTTATAATCGTCGTCGTTGTACCAAAACTAAATGCCATTTCGTAACCAAAAGAAAGCTTTTCATCACCGAGAAAGAAGACAGACATCATGCAGGAAAAGAATGAGGAATGAAAACCAATGGAAATCTTCCATACATAAATGAAACAGGAATGAGGGCAAATCCTATGTGTCACAGTCGGGGAAAGTAGAGAAAGAAAAGCAAGAACAGCCACAGAATTGTGATAAATGCAGGTTCAAATGCAGTCAGCGCATAAGCGAGGTTGAAAGAAAGAAGATATTTGACATGTATTAGTCAATTCCAAATTATGAAAGACAGTTTCATATTCGATGTTGTAACCCAAAACATTCCAGTATGAAAGAAAATCGGAAAGAAGCAAAAATCTCTGCAATATCACCTGCCTATTAATAATGAAAATGTAAGAGTATGTACTAACTTCTTTCGGAAGACACTAGATATTGGACATAAAGTTGTAGGTTATACACTTGCAAGAAAATTACATGGAACATTTCAAGGTGAGGACAGAAGAGGACGAAACCAACCAGGCACAAAAATTCTCTCTAAAGAAACTTTAAATCTAGTGTGTGAGCACATTAATAGTTTCCCAAGGATGGAGTCATACTATTTAAGGAAAGGTATGAAAGAGGGATATTTCGCCCACAACCTTATTATCAGGAAAATGTGGGAACTATACAAAGACTGGTGTAGAAACACAGGACTAACCCTTGTAGAGGAGGGTAAATACAGATCAATTTTCTGCGAAAAGTTCAATCTCTCTTTCTTCAAACTGAAGAAGGACCAGTGTTCTGCTTGTGCTAAGTATCAACGGCATCAAAATGCTGAAACAGTTACAGATGACATACATGATGAATATGACAAACACCAGCAAAGTAAAATAGAGGCCTGAGAGGAAAATGAAAAGGATAAAAACAAAGCAAAACTTGACCTAAAGTACTGTGTGGCTACTTTTGATTTACAAGCTGTTTTGGCAACGCCTTGTTCCCTTGATAGTGAACTGTATTACACTCGCAAGTTATGCTGCTACAATCTTACAGTGTATAATTTGTGTGATAAGCATATTTTGCCATTTATGGGATGAAACACATGGAAAATGGGGGTCATGTAAGATAGCTACTACTCTATTGAAGAGTTCGCAATCTATTTGTCAGTCAGGGCGTGTTGAAGAAATTACCTGTTACTCTGATACATGTAGTGGTCAAAATAGAAACAAGTACATGTATGTAGCTGCATTATACAGTCATGTTCTGTATTATCAAAATACCACAACTAAAGGCAATTAATCATAAATTTTTGCAATCAGGTCATAGTCAGGTGGAATGCAACTCTGTCCATTCTACAATCAAACAAGCTAAGAAATCTACATCCATCTATGTTCCTTCAAACTGGAGTACAGTTATTAATATGGCCAGGAGGAAAAATCCGTATATTTCAGTCCCATTGAAGGTTGACCATGTAATGAACTTTAAGTATCTGGGGACAAAACATCGTCTTAACCTGCAGATTACAACCGACGGTTGTAGAGTAAACTGGTTGAATATCAGATGGCTTCTTGTTGATAGAGAAGAACCTAAAACATTATTGAATAGTTATTCTTTTGACAAAAATAACTTCTTGAAAGTGAATACAATGCAAAGAGAAACAAAGAAGAAAAGTCGAATCCAGGAATGGCCAAAAAATGACTCGGAAATAGACTAGTGTACCTCACACGACTACCAGTATCAGAGCAAAAGAAAATTGATCTAGCTAATTTTTGTAAAAAAGAAATCATAACTGAGTATCATTCATATTGTACTACCATCTGGCAAGGGCTGCGAAGACAATATTCCGTATGGTTCGGAGGATGAAGATACCGATAAATGACTTATACACATATGACTGATTTTACTGACAATTTATGTACATAGAACATACATGGAACTAGATAATATGCTTATTCTTTATATTTTGATAACTATAATATCACACGAACTTGAAAACGTCCTTCAAATGCATGTAATAACAGTCATAATAAACGTTCATTATAATTTGTGGTCACAATCTGTTGGAATTGAAAGGTTGTATTTGTCACATATAGCCTTGCAAAAGCATTTATAGGCAAAGTCAATTCAAATGAAAAGGATGTATTTGACACATGGAACCTTTCTATGTATATGGAACTACCCTCGGCCTTATAAACTTAGTTGGAAGTGAAAGGGCCTATCTACATTATTGATCTTATTGGTAAAAGTATTGATAATAATCACATAAAATATATACAAAATGAAACAGTAAATTCAAATGCATAATCAGTATAAAAATTGTTTTTGTGGAATTATTTTCCAAACTTTGACAGAGCTTCAAAACCTTTAAACGCGATTTTCTCAAAACTATGAAAATGTTACATAGAACCTTTCTATTCTAAGGTGACGATATAGGAAAGGTATATGTAGATCTATAAGTAATTCGGTAGGTAGGTAAAGAAGGGAGATAAATAGAATAGGTTGGAAGATAGAAAAGGAAAGTAGGATACGTAGGAGATATCTTTAAGTAGTAAATATAGGTACATAGGTAGAAAAGGGAGATAAGTAGGACTGGCAGGAAGGTAGAATAGAAAATTACATATATAGAATATGTAGATAGGTGGGATATATAGGTATAAGTAATTAGAAAGGATAGATAAATGTAGATAGAAAGGACATATAGGTAGGTAAGTAGGTAGGTAGGTACAAAGGATATACAGGTAGGTAGACAGGTAGGTAGATAGGGAGATAAGTAAAATAGGTAGGAAGGTAATAAGGAAAAGTAGGACATATAGGTAGATAGGATATATCGATAGCTAGGATATGTAAGTAGGTTGATCGATAAGTAGTAGAAAAGAGAGCTAAGTATAGATAGGTTTGAAATGTAGAATATGTAAGTAGGTAAGATATATAGATAGGTAGTTACATAGGATGTATAGGTAGGTAGGTAAAAAGGATATATAGGTAGGTGGAAAAAGGAAATAAGTTGAATAGATAGGAAGGTAAGATATATAGAATAGATAAGTAGATGGATATGTAGGTAGCTAGGTAGGTTTCTGTTAGGTAGGTAAGTAGGCAGGTGGGTTAAAATGGCAGGGTAGGTAGATAAGATATATAGGTAGAAAGGTAGATAGGTACGTAGGTAGAATAGGTAATTGGGTAGAGGTCGGATAGTAGTATACTACTTATCTCCCTTTTCTACCTACCTACCTATATATCCGATCTAACAACCTACCTTAATATCCTACTTCCCTCTTTTTTTCTACCTATCTACCTAAATATTCTACATATCTATATTTACTATATATACTATCTCTACCTTCCTACCTATTCTACTTATATTCCTTTTTTACCTACCTATCTATCTACCTTCTACCTGTATATCTTATCTACCTACTCTCCCTTTCTAACCCACCCACCTTCCTACCCACCTACCTAGCTACCTACATATCTACCTACTTATCTATTTTACATCTCTTACCTTCCTGTCTATTCAACTTATCTCTCTTTTCTACCTACTTATCGATCAATCTACTTACATATCCTACCTACCGATATATCCTATCTACCTATATGTCCTGCCTTTCCTTATTACCTTCCTACCTATTATACTTATCTCCCTTTGCTACGAATCTGTCTATCTACCTACCTCAATGTCCTATGTACCAACTATCTACCTACCTACCTATATATCCTTTCTAACTTTACAGAATTATTTCCCTTTTCTACCTACCTACAAACCAACCTACTGACTCATATATACTACCTGCCTACTTATATATCCTACCTTTCTTTTCTGCCTTCCCACCTATTCTGGCTAGGCAGAAAAGAGATATAAGTAGAATGGAAAGAAAGCTAGAGATAGGGTATGTAGGATATATAGGTAGGTAGATATGTTGCAAGATAGGATATATAGGTAGATGGTAGAAAAGAGAGATAAGAAGAATAGGATTGAAGGCAGAATACAAAGCTAGATATGTAGTATGTATCCTAGGTAGGAGGGTAGAATAGGAAGGTAGGATATGTAGGACATACCGGTAGGTAGTAAATATAGGTTGGTAGGTAGAAAAGGGAGATAAGAAGGATAGGCGGGAAGATAGAGTAGGAAGTTCGATATGTAGAATAGTAAGTAGGTTGGATGTATAAATAGGTAGTTACATAGAATGTATAGGTAGGAAGGTAAAAAGGATATAGGTAGAAAAGTGAGATAAGTGAAATAGGTAGGAAGGTAGAGGTAGAATATGTAAGTACATAGACATAATGGAAGATAGGTAGGAAAATAAGGAAAAGTAGGAAGGTAGAAAAGGAAGTTAGATATGTAGAATATGTAGGTAGGTGGGATATATAGGTATGTTGTTAGATTGGATATATAGGTAGGTAAGTAGAAAAAGCAAATAAGTAGAATAAGTAGGAAGGTAGAAAAGAAAGGTGGAATATATAGATAGGTAGGATAAATAGGAAGTAGGATATGTAGTATGTATAGTGTTTATAGGTAAGTAGGGAGGGAGGATAAATAAGTAGGTTGATAGATTATATATATAGGTAGGTAGGTAGGTAGGTAGGTAGGTAGAAAGTGGAGTTAAGTACGATAGGTATTAAGGTAGTTTATATAGGTAGGTAGGATATGTAGGCTATATAGGCATGTAGTATATGTATGTAGGTATATACATACATAGGTACACAGGTAGGTCGGTAGATGATAGGTAGGTAGGTAGAAATGATTTATAAGTAGAATGGGAAGGAACGTAGAGATAGGATATGTAGGATATATGGGTAGGTAGGATATGTTGGTAGATAGGATATATAGGTAGATAGGTGGAAAAGAGAGATAAGAAGAATAGGTATCAAGGTAGAATACGAAGTTAGATATGTATAGATAAGTAGGGAGGTCGGATATATAAGTAGGTTGATAGATCGGATATAAAGGTAGGTAGGTAGGTAGATAGATAGGTAGGTAGGTAGGTAGAAGGTAGAAGAGGGAGATAAGTAGAATAGATAGAAAGGTAACATATGAAGAGTAGATAAGTATGTACATATGAAAGTGCACGGGTATTTCGGTAGATTAGGTAGGTGGGTGGGTACGTAAGTATAAAAGGGATATAAGTAGAATGGAAAGAAAGGTAGAGATAGGATATGTAGGATACATAGGTAGGTAGGATATGTTGGTAGATTGGATATATAGGTATGAAGTTAGAATACGATGTATGATATGTAGTATGTATATGTAAGTACATAGGATATAATGGTAGATAGGTAGGAAAGAAAAGAAATCAGGAAGGTAGAAAAGGCAGGTAGATATGTAGAATATATAGGTAGGTGGGATATATAGGTAGGTTGTTAGATTGGATATATAGGCAGGTAAGTAGAAAAGGCAGAAAAGTAGGATAGGTAGGAAAATGGAAAAGGAAGGTAGGATATATGGATGGATAGCATATATAGGTAGGTAAGATATGTATGTATGTAGGTTGATTGGTAGGGTGGTAGAAGAGGGAGATAAGTAGAGGAGATAAGCAGAATAGATAAAAAGGTAAGATATGCAGAATAGATAAGTAGGTATGTACATACATGGTACACAGGTAGGTCGGTAGGTGATAGGTAGATAGAAAAGAGAGGTAAGTAGAATAGGTAAGAAGTTACAATAGGACAGTAGGATATTTAGGCAGGTAGGATATATGAATAGGTAGCTTGGTTGGTAGTTAGGTAGAAATAAGATATAAGTAGGACAGGTATTGTGGTAGGATACAAAGTAAGTAGGATATATAGTCAGGTAGGATATGTAAGAAGAATGTAAAATAGATAGGTTGGTATGTATGTAGGGAGGTATGAAGGTAAAACAGTAAGGTAAATAGAATAGGTAGAAAGATAGAATAAGACGGTAGGATATATAGGACATATCGGTAGGTAGGATAAATAGGTAAGTAGGTAGAGGGAAATAAGTAGGATAGGCTTGAAGGTATAATATGTTGAATATATAGGTAGGTAGGTATGATATTAATCTTGGTCGTTAGATTGGATGTACAGGTAGGTAGGTTGAAAAAGGAAATAAGTAGGATAGATATGAAGGTAGAATGGGAAGTTAGACATGTAGAATATATAGCTAGGTAGCAGATATGAATAGGTAGTTATACAGGATATATAGCTAGGTAACTAAACTGGATATATAGGTGAAGAATTACGTAGGTAGGTAAGTAGGTAGGTAAAAAAGTACATAGGATATACAGGTGGGTATATTGGTAGGTAGATAGGTAGAAAAGGGAGATAGATAGAATAGGTAGGAAATTAAAAAAGAAAGGTAGATAGGATATATCGGTAGGTAGGTAAGTAGGTAGGTAAAAAAGTACATAGGATATACAGGAGGGTATATTGGTAGGTAGATAGGTAGAAAAGGGAGGTAGATAGAATAGGTAGGAAATTAAAAAAGAAAGGTAGATAGGATATATCGGTAGGTGGGATATGTGAGTAGGTTGATCATTAAGTAGGTAGAAAAAGGAGATAAGTTGAATAGATATGTACAATAGATAAGAAGGTAAGATATGTAGGTAGGTTTCCGATAGGTACGTAAGTAGGTAGGTGGGTTAAAATGGGAAGGTAGTTAGATAAGAAATACAGGTAGAAAGTTAGATATATAGGTAAGTAGAAAAGGAATATAAGTAGAATGGGTAGGAAGGTAGAGATAGGATATGTGGGATTTATAAATAGGTAGGATATATAGGTAGATAGATAGAAAAAAGAGATAAGAAGGCTAGGAAGGAAGGTAGAACAAGAACGTAAATATGTAGAATATATAGGTAGGTAGGTAGGATATTAAGGTAGGTTGTTAGATAGGATATATAGGTACCTAGGTAAGAAGAAAAGGGAGGTAGTATTATAGGTACGAAGGTAGACGTCGTATATGGGTATAGGTACGTAGGTAGGTGGGTAAGTAGACATGTAGAATATATAGGTAGATATGTAGGATATACAGGTAGGTTGTTAGATCGGATATATAAGTAGGTAGTTAGAAAAGAGTGATGAGTAGAATAGGTGGGAAGGTAGAAAAGAAAGGTAGGATATATAGGTAGGCAGGTAGTATACATGAGTCATTAGGTTGGTTTGTAGATAGGTAGAAAAGGGAAATAATTTTGTTAGGTATTAAGGTAGAATATTTAGGTAGAGAAGTAGGCAGAAAAGTGAGATATGCAGAATGGATAGGAAGGTAAGATATATATTATATATAGGTAGGTCAGAAGGATATAAAAATAGGTATGTTAGAAGGTAAAACGGGGAGATATGTAGAACAGGAAGGAAAAAAGTAGAATAGGAAAGTAGGATATGTAGGACATATCCCTATGTAGTATATATAGGTAGCTATAAAAGGAAGATGTGTACGCTAGGCAGTAAGGTAGGATAGGAAGTTAGACATGTAGAATATATAGGATATATTGATAGGTAGATAGATAGGATATATAGGTAGGTACGTAGGTACATAGGTATGTAGGTAGGTACGTAGGTACGAAGGCAGGTACGTAGGTAGCTAGTTAGGTAGCGTATTAGGTAGAAAAGGGATAGAAGTAAAATAGGCAGGAAAGGAGAGGTAGGTAGGATATGTAGGATACAAAGATAGGTAGTTAATATCGGTAGATATGCAGAAAAGAGTTATATGTAGGATAGGTAGGAAGGTGGAATAGTAAGGTAGATACAAATATGTAGAATATTTAGGTAGGTACATATGATGTATAGCTAGGTTGTTGGATCGGATATAAAGGTCGGCAGGTAGGTAGAAAGCTTAGATAAATAGAATAGGTAGTAAGGTAGAAAAAGAATTTGGGATATATAGGTAGTTAGGATATAGGTATGTAGGATATATAAATAGGTTTATCGTTAGGTAGGTAGAAAAGGGAGATAAGTAGGATAATTATTAAGGTAGGATACATGATTATATAAGGAAGATATGGGTACGTAGGATATGTAGGTAGATAGGTAGGTAGGTAGAAAAGGGAGATAAGTAGAATAGATAGGAAGTGAGGATATGTAGAATATATATGTAGGTAGTTAGGTAGGAAGGTAAATTTGGTTGTATTGGTTGCTTGTATTGGGGATTAACGCCCATTTAAACGCTTGTTCACACCAGTATTAATACATATATATACGTATTAATACAAATACATATATAGGTATGAAGTTAGAATACGAAGTAAGATATGTAGTATGTACAGGTAAGTAGGGAGGGAGGATATATAAGTAGGTTAATAGATTGGATATATAGGTAGGTAGGTAGGTAGAAAGTAGAGTTATGTACGATAGGTATTAAGATATTATATATAGGTATGTAGGATATGTAGGCTATGTAGGCAGGTACGGTAAAATAGGGATATAAGTAGAATAGATAGAAAATTAGGACTTGTAGAATAGATATGTAGGTAGGTAAGAAGGTAAATTTGGTTGAATAGGTTGCTTGTATTGGGGTTTAACGCCACTTTAAGAGCGAAGGTCATATCATGGGGGTCGGTGGCGCACGTGTGTTTCCTGGATTGTCCACATCAACGCAACTTTCTTTACAAATCCACCTACTACTTTTCTCACATGCTTCAGCAGAGGTGAGAGGCAAAAATACGCTGGAAAGAAATTTCGCCTAATATCGAACTAATAACCATCAGTTCATGAGTCACCACTGAGTCACCCGGGTGAACAGGAGGGAAAAAAGAGATAAGTAGAAAAGGTAGGAAGGTAGAATAGGAAGGACGGATATGTAGAACATACATATACAATAATAAAAGGCAGATACGTAGGTAGTAAATATAGGGAGGTAGGTAGAAAAGAGAGATAAGAAGGATAGGTAGGAAGGTAGAATAGGAAGGTAGGATATAAAGGATATACCGGTAGGTAGTAAATATAGGTAGGTAGAAAAGGGAGATAAGAAGGATAAGCAGGAAGGTAGAATAGGAAGTTTGATATGTGTAATGGTAAGTATGTAGGATATATAGATGGGTAGTTACATAGGATGTATAGGTAGGAAGGTAAAAAGGATATATAGGTAGATAGGTAGAAAAGGGAGATAAATAAAATTGGTAGGAAGGTAGAGGTAGAATATATAAGTACATACGATATAATGAGATAGGTAGGAAAGAGAGGAAAAGTAGGAAGGTAGAAAAAGAAGGTAGATATGTAGAATATATAGGTAGGTGGGTTAAATAGGTAGGGTGTTAGATTGGATATATAGGTAGGTAAGTAGAAAAGGCAGATAAGTAGAATAGGTAGGAAGGTGGAAAAGGAAGGTAGGATATATAGATAGATAGCATATATAGGTAGGTAGGATATGTACTGTATAGGGTTAGGGTTTAGGGTTTAGGGTTAGGGTTAGGGTTAGGGTTTAGGGTTAGGGTTTAGGGTAGGTTAATTGGTAGGGTGGTAGAAGAGGGATATAATTAGAGGGAGATAAGTAGAATAGATAAAAAAAGGGTAAGATATGCAGAATAGATAAGTAGGTATGTACATACGTAGTTACAAAAGTAGGTCGGTCGGTGATAGGTAGGTAGGTAGGTAGAAAAGGGATATAAGTAGAATGGGAAGGAAGGTAGGGATAGGATATATAGGATATAATGGGTTTCGGGTTAGGGTAGGTTATATTGGTAGATAGGATATATAGGTATATAGGTCGAAAAGAGAGATAAGAAGAATAGGTATATAGTTAGATATGTAGTATGTTTAGGTAAGTAGAGAGGTAGAATATATAAATAGATTGATAGATCGGAAATATAGGTAGGTAGGTGGTAGGTAGGAAGGTAGAAGAGGAGATAAGTAGAATACATAAAAAGGTAGGATATGCACAATTGATTAGTAGGTATGTACATACGTAGGTACACGGGTAGTTCGGTAGATGATAGGTTAGACAGGTAGGTAGGTAGAAAAGGGATATAAGTAGAATGGAAAGGAAGGTAGAGATAGGATGTATAGGATATATAGGTAAGTAGGATATGTTGGTAGACGGGATATATAGGTATGAAGGTAGAATAAGAAGTAAGATATGTAGTATGTATAGGTAAGTAGGGAGGTAGGATATATAAGTAGGTTGATAGATTGGATATATAGATATGTAGTAGGTAGGTAGGTAGGTAGGTGGAAAGTGGAGTTAAGTACGATAGGTATTAAGGTAGCATATTTAGGTAGGTAGGATATGTAGGATATATAGACATATAGGATGTGTAGGTAGGTAAAATATATAGGTAAATAGGTTTAAAAGAGAGATAAGAATAGGTATAAAGGTAGAATGGGAAGGAAGATATCTAGAATACATGGGTAGGTCGGATTTAAAGTTAGTTTTTTGGATGGGATACATAGGCAGGTAGGTATGTAAATAAATGGAGATAAGTAGAATAAGTACGAAGATGGAAATGCAAGGTAGAATATATAGGTTGGTAGGATATTGAAGTATGTAGGATATATGTGTAAGTAGGTTGGTTGGTAAGTAGGTAGAAAAGGGGGATAAATAAGATGAAGAACTTGGCAGGATTTAAGGTAAGATAAATAACTTGGCAGGATTTATAAGTATTAGGACATACGGGTAGATAGTAAGGTGGGTAAAAAATGGTATGTAGAATATATAGGAAAGGTATATGTAGATCTATAAGTAATTCGGTAGGTAGGTAAAGAAGGGAGATAAATAGAATAGGTTGGAAGATAGAAAAGGAAAGTAGGATACGTAGGAGATATCTTTAAGTAGTAAATATAGGTACATAGGTAGAAAAGGGAGATAAGTAGGACTGGCAGGAAGGTAGAATAGAAAATTACATATATAGAATATGTAGATAGGTGGGATATATAGGTATAAGTAATTAGAAAGGATAGATAAATGTAGATAGAAAGGACATATAGGTAGGTAAGTAGGTAGGTAGGTACAAAGGATATACAGGTAGGTAGACAGGTAGGTAGATAGGGAGATAAGTAAAATAGGTAGGAAGGTAATAAGGAAAAGTAGGACATATAGGTAGATAGGATATATCGATAGCTAGGATATGTAAGTAGGTTGATCGATAAGTAGTAGAAAAGAGAGCTAAGTATAGATAGGTTTGATATGTAGAATATGTAAGTAGGTAAGATATATAGATAGGTAGTTACATAGGATGTATAGGTAGGTAGGTAAAAAGGATATATAGGTAGGTGGAAAAAGGAAATAAGTTGAATAGATAGGAAGGTAAGATATATAGAATAGATAAGTAGATGGATATGTAGGTAGCTAGGTAGGTTTCTGTTAGGTAGGTAAGTAGGCAGGTGGGTTAAAATGGCAGGGTAGGTAGATAAGATATATAGGTAGAAAGGTAGATAGGTACGTAGGTAGAATAGGTAATTGGGTAGAGGTCGGATAGTAGTATACTACTTATCTCCCTTTTCTACCTACCTACCTATATATCCGATCTAACAACCTACCTTAATATCCTACTTCCCTCTTTTTTTCTACCTATCTACCTAAATATTCTACATATCTATATTTACTATATATACTATCTCTACCTTCCTACCTATTCTACTTATATTCCTTTTTTACCTACCTATCTATCTACCTTCTACCTGTATATCTTATCTACCTACTCTCCCTTTCTAACCCACCCACCTTCCTACCCACCTACCTAGCTACCTACATATCTACCTACTTATCTATTTTACATCTCTAACCTTCCTGTCTATTCAACTTATCTCTCTTTTCTACCTACTTATCGATCAATCTACTTACATATCCTACCTAACGATATATCCTATCTACCTATATGTCCTGCCTTTCCTTATTACCTTCCTACCTATTATACTTATCTCCCTTTGCTACGAATCTGTCTATCTACCTACCTCAATATCCTATGTACCAACTATCTACCTACCTACCTATATGTCCTTTCTAACTTTACAGAATTATTTCCCTTTTCTACCTACCTACAAACCAACCTACTGACTCATATATACTACCTGCCTACTTATATATCCTACCTTTCTTTTCTGCCTTCCCACCTATTCTGGCTAGGCAGAAAAGAGATATAAGTAGAATGGAAAGAAAGCTAGAGATAGGGTATGTAGGATATATAGGTAGGTAGATATGTTGCAAGATAGGATATATAGGTAGATGGTAGAAAAGAGAGATAAGAAGAATAGGATTGAAGGCAGAATACAAAGCTAGATATGTAGTATGTATCCTAGGTAGGAGGGTAGAATAGGAAGGTAGGATATGTAGGACATACCGGTAGGTGGTAAATATAGGTTGGTAGGTAGAAAAGGGAGATAAGAAGGATAGGCAGGAAGATAGAGTAGGAAGTTCGATATGTAGAATAGTAAGTAGGTTGGATGTATAAATAGGTAGTTACATAGAATGTATAGGTAGGAAGGTAAAAAGGATATAGGTAGAAAAGTGAGATAAGTGAAAAAGGTAGGAAGGTAGAGGTAGAATATGTAAGTACATAGACATAATGGAAGATAGGTAGGAAAATAAGGAAAAGTAGGAAGGTAGAAAAGGAAGTTAGATATGTAGAATATGTAGGTAGGTGGGATATATAGGTATGTTGTTAGATTGGATATATAGGTAGGTAAGTAGAAAAAGCAAATAAGTAGAATAAGTAGGAAGGTAGAAAAGAAAGGTGGGATATATAGATAGGTAGGATAAATAGGAAGTAGGATATGTAGTATGTATAGTGTTTATAGGTAAGTAGGGAGGGAGGATAAATAAGTAGGTTGATAGATTATATATATAGGTAGGTAGGTAGGTAGGTAGGTAGAAAGTGGAGTTAAGTACGATAGGTATTAAGGTAGTTTATATAGGTAGGTAGGATATGTAGGCTATATAGGCATGTAGTATATGTATGTAGGTATATACATACATAGGTACACAGGTAGGTCGGTAGATGATAGGTAGGTAGGTAGAAATGATATATAAGTAGAATGGGAAGGAACGTAGAGATAGGATATGTAGGATATATGGGTAGGTAGGATATGTTGGTAGATAGGATATATAGGTAGATAGGTGGAAAAGAGAGATAAGAAGAATAGGTATCAAGGTAGAATACGAAGTTAGATATGTATAGATAAGTAGGGAGGTCGGATATATAAGTAGGTTGATAGATCGGATATAAAGGTAGGTAGGTAGGTAGATAGGTAGGTAGGTAGGTAGGTAGAAGGTAGAAGAGGGAGATAAGTAGAATAGATAGAAAGGTAACATATGAAGAGTAGATAAGTATGTACATATGAAAGTGCACGGGTATTTCGGTAGGTTAGGTAGGTGGGTGGGTACGTAAGTATAAAAGGGATATAAGTAGAATGGAAAGAAAGGTAGAGATAGGATATGTAGGATACATAGGTAGGTAGGATATGTTGGTAGATTGGATATATAGGTATGAAGTTAGAATACGATGTATGATATGTAGTATGTATATGTAAGTACATAGGATATAATGGTAGATAGGTAGGAAAGAAAAGAAATCAGGAAGGTAGAAAAGGCAGGTAGATATGTAGAATATATAGGTAGGTGGGATATATAGGTAGGTTGTTAGATTGGATATATAGGCAGGTAAGTAGAAAAGGCAGAAAAGTAGGATAGGTAGGAAAATGGAAAAGGAAGGTAGGATATATAGATGGATAGCATATATAGGTAGGTAAGATATGTATGTATGTAGGTTGATTGGTAGGGTGGTAGAAGAGGGAGATAAGTAGAGGAGATAAGCAGAATAGATAAAAAGGTAAGATATGCAGAATAGATAAGTAGGTATGTACATACATGGTACACAGGTAGGTCGGTAGGTGATAGGTAGATAGAAAAGAGAGGTAAGTAGAATAGGTAAGAAGTTACAATAGGACAGTAGGATATTTAGGCAGGTAGGATATATGGATAGGTAGCTTGGTTGGTTGTTAGGTAGAAATAAGATATAATTAGGACAGGTATTGTGGTAGGATACAAAGTAAGTAGGATATATAGTCAGGTAGGATATGTAAGAAGAATGTAAAATAGATAGGTTGGTATGTATGTAGGGAGGTATGAAGGTAAAACAGTAAGGTAAATAGAATAGGTAGAAAGATAGAATAAGACGGTAGGATATATAGGACATATCGGTAGGTAGGATAAATAGGTAAGTAGGTAGAGGGAAATAAGTAGGATAGGCTTGAAGGTATAATATGTTGAATATATAGGTAGGTAGGTATGATATTAGTCTTGGTCGTTAGATTGGATGTACAGGTAGGTAGGTTGAAAAAGGAAATAAGTAGGATAGAAATGAAGGTAGAATGGGAAGTTAGACATGTAGAATATATAGCTAGGTAGCAGATATGGATAGGTAGTTATACAGGATATATAGCTAGGTAACTAAACTGGATATATAGGTGAAGAATTACGTAGGTAGGTAAGTAGGTAGGTAAAAAAGTACATAGGATATACAGGTGCGTATATTGGTAGGTAGATAGGTAGAAAAGGGAGATAGATAGAATAGGTAGGAAATTAAAAAAGAAAGGTAGATAGGATATATCGGTAGGTAGGTAAGTAGGTAGGTAAAAAAGTACATAGGATATACAGGAGGGTATATTGGTAGGTAGATAGGTAGAAAAGGGAGGTAGATAGAATAGGTAGGAAATTAAAAAAGAAAGGTAGATAGGATATATCGGTAGGTGGGATATGTGAGTAGGTTGATTATTAAGTAGGTAGAAAAAGGAGATAAGTTGAATAGATATGTACAATAGATAAGAAGGTAAGACATGTAGGTAGGTTTCCGATAGGTACGTAAGTAGGTAGGTGGGTTAAAATGGGAAGGTAGTTAGATAAGAAATACAGGTAGAAAGTTAGATATATAGGTAAGTAGAAAAGGAATATAAGTAGAATGGGTAGGAAGGTAGAGATAGGATATGTGGGATTTATAAATAGGTAGGATATATAGGTAGATAGATAGAAAAAAGAGATAAGAAGGCTAGGAAGGAAGGTAGAACAAGAACGTAAATATGTAGAATATATAGGTAGGTAGGTAGGATATTAAGGTAGGTTGTTAGATAGGATATATAGGTACCTAGGTAAGAAGAAAAGGGAGGTAGTATTATAGGTACGAAGGTAGACGTCGTATATGGGTATAGGTACGTAGGTAGGTGGGTAAGTAGACATGTAGAATATATAGGTAGATATGTAGGATATACAGGTAGGTTGTTAGATCGGATATATAAGTAGGTAGTTAGAAAAGAGTGATAAGTAGAATAGGTGGGAAGGTAGAAAAGAAAGGTAGGATATATAGGTAGGCAGGTAGTATACATGAGTCATTAGGTTGGTTTGTAGATAGGTAGAAAAGGGAAATAATTTTGTTAGGTATTAAGGTAAAATATTTAGGTAGAGAAGTAGGCAGAAAAGTGAGATATGCAGAATGGATAGGAAGGTAAGATATATATTATATATAGGTAGGTCAGAAGGATATAAAAATAGGTATGTTAGAAGGTAAAACGGGGAGATATGTAGAACAGGAAGGAAAAAAGTAGAATAGGAAAGTAGGATATGTAGGACATATCCCTATGTAGTATATATAGGTAGCTATAAAAGGGAGATGTGTACGCTAGGCAGTAAGGTAGGATAGGAAGTTAGACATGTAGAATATATAGGATATATTGATAGGTAGATAGATAGGATATATAGGTAGGTACGTAGGTACATAGGTATGTAGGTAGGTACGTAGGTACGAAGGCAGGTACGTAGGTAGCTAGTTAGGTAGCGTATTAGGTAGAAAAGGGATAGAAGTAAAATAGGCAGGAAAGGAGAGGTAGGTAGGATATGTAGGATACAAAGATAGGTAGTTAATATCGGTAGATATGCAGAAAAGAGTTATATGTAGGATAGGTAGGAAGGTGGAATAGTAAGGTAGATACAAATATGTAGAATATTTAGGTAGGTACATATGATGTATAGCTAGGTTGTTGGATCGGATATAAAGGTCGGCAGGTAGGTAGAAAGCTTAGATAAATAGAATAGGTAGTAAGGTAGAAAAAGAATTTGGGATATATAGGTAGTTAGGATATAGGTATGTAGGATATATAAATAGGTTTATCGTTAGGTAGGTAGAAAAGGGAGATAAGTAGGATAATTATTAAGGTAGGATACATGATTATATAAGGAAGATATGGGTACGTAGGATATGTAGGTAGATAGGTAGGTAGGTAGAAAAGGGAGATAAGTAGAATAGATAGGAAGTGAGGATATGTAGAATATATATGTAGGTAGTTAGGTAGGAAGGTAAATTTGGTTGTATTGGTTGCTTGTATTGGGGATTAACGCCCATTTAAACGCTTGTTCACACCAGTATTAATACATATATATACGTATTAATACAAATACATATATAGGTATGAAGTTAGAATACGAAGTAAGATATGTAGTATGTACAGGTAAGTAGGGAGGGAGGATATATAAGTAGGTTAATAGATTGGATATATAGGTAGGTAGGTAGGTAGAAAGTAGAGTTATGTACGATAGGTATTAAGATATTATATATAGGTATGTAGGATATGTAGGCTATGTAGGCAGGTACGGTAAAAAAGGGATATAAGTAGAATAGATAGAAAATTAGGACTTGTAGAATAGATATGTAGGTAGGTAAGAAGGTAAATTTGGTTGAATAGGTTGCTTGTATTGGGGCCACTTTAAGAGCGAAGGTCATATCATGGGGGTCGGTGGCGCACGTGTGTTTCCTGGATTGTCCACATCAACGCAACTTTCTTTACAAATCCACCTACTACTTTTCTCACATGCTTCAGCAGAGGTGAGAGGCAAAAATACGCTGGAAAGAAATTTCGCCTAATATCGAACTAATAACCATCAGTTCATGAGTCACCACTGAGTCACCCGGGTGAACAGGAGGGAAAAAAGAGATAAGTAGAAAAGGTAGGAAGGTAGAATAGGAAGGACGGATATGTAGAACATACATATACAATAATAAAAGGCAGATACGTAGGTAGTAAATATAGGTAGGTAGGTAGAAAAGAGAGATAAGAAGGATAGGTAGGAAGGTAGAATAGGAAGGTAGGATATAAAGGATATACCGGTAGGTAGTAAATATAGGTAGGTAGAAAAGGGAGATAAGAAGGATAAGCAGGAAGGTAGAATAGGAAGTTTGATATGTGTAATGGTAAGTATGTAGGATATATAGATTGGTAGTTACATAGGATGTATAGGTAGGAAGGTAAAAAGGATATATAGGTAGATAGGTAGAAAAGGGAGATAAATAAAATTGGTAGGAAGGTAGAGGTAGAATATATAAGTACATACGATATAATGAGATAGGTAGGAAAGAGAGGAAAAGTAGGAAGGTAGAAAAAGAAGGTAGATATGTAGAATATATAGGTAGGTGGGTTAAATAGGTAGGGTGTTAGATTGGATATATAGGTAGGTAAGTAGAAAAGGCAGATAAGTAGAATAGGTAGGAAGGTGGAAAAGGAAGGTAGGATATATAGATAGATAGCATATATAGGTAGGTAGGATATGTACTGTATAGGGTTAGGGTTTAGGGTTTAGGGTTAGGGTTAGGGTTAGGGTTTAGGGTTAGGGTTTAGGTTAGGTTAATTAGTAGGGTGGTAGAAGAGGGATATAATTAGAGGGAGATAAGTAGAATAGATAAAAAAAGGTAAGATATGCAGAATAGATAAGTAGGTATGTACATACGTAGTTACAAAAGTAGGTCGGTCGTTGATAGGTAGGTAGGTAGGTAGAAAAGGGATATAAGTAGAATGGGAAGAAAGGTACGGATAGGATATAGGGGATATAATGGGTTTCGGGTTAGGGTAGGTTATATTGGTAGATAGGATATATAGGTATATAGGTCGAAAAGAGAGATAAGAAGAATAGGTATATAGTTAGATATGTAGTATGTTTAGGTAAGTAGAGAGGTAGAATATATAAGTAGATTGATAGATCGGAAATATAGGTAGGTAGGTGGTAGGTAGGAAGGTAGAAGGTAGAAGAGGAGATAAGTAGAATACATAAAAAGGTAGGATATGCACAATTGATTAGTAGGTATGTACATACGTAGGTACACGGGTAGTTCGGTAGATGATAGGTTAGACAGGTAGGTAGGTAGAAAAGGGATATAAGTAGAATGGAAAGGAAGGTAGAGATAGGATGTATAGGATAAATAGGTAAGTAGGATATGTTGGTAGATGGGATATATAGGTATGAAGGTAGAATAAGAAGTAAGATATGTAGTATGTATAGGTAAGTAGGGAGGTAGGATATATAAGTAGGTTGATAGATTGGATATATAGATATGTAGTAGGTAGGTAGGTAGGTAGGTAGGTAGGTAAGTAGGTAAGTAGGTGGAAAGTGGAGTTAAGTACGATAGGTATTAAGGTAGCATATTTAGGTAGGTAGGATATGTAGGATATATAGACATATAGGATGTGTAGGTAGGTAAAATATATAGGTAAATAGGTTTAAAAGAGAGATAAGAATAGGTATAAAGGTAGAATGGGAAGGAAGATATCTAGAATACATGGGTAGGTCGGATTTAAAGTTAGTTTTTTGGATGGGATACATAGGCAGGTAGGTATGTAAATAAATGGAGATAAGTAGAATAAGTACGAAGATGGAAATGCAAGGTAGAATATATAGGTTGGTAGGATATTGAAGTATGTAGGATATATGTGTAAGTAGGTTGGTTGGTAAGTAGGTAGAAAAGGGGGATAAATAAGATGAAGAACTTGGCAGGATTTAAGGTAAGATAAATAACTTGGCAGGATTTATAAGTATTAGGACATACGGGTAGATAGTAAGGTGGGTAAAAAATGGTATGTAGAATATATAGGAAAGGTATATGTAGATCTATAAGTAATTCGGTAGGTAGGTAAAGAAGGGAGATAAATAGAATAGGTTGGAAGATAGAAAAGGAAAGTAGGATACGTAGGAGATATCTTTAAGTAGTAAATATAGGTACATAGGTAGAAAAGGGAGATAAGTAGGACTGGCAGGAAGGTAGAATAGAAAATTACATATATAGAATATGTAGATAGGTGGGATATATAGGTATAAGTAATTAGAAAGGATAGATAAATGTAGATAGAAAGGACATATAGGTAGGTAAGTAGGTAGGTAGGTACAAAGGATATACAGGTAGGTAGACAGGTAGGTAGATAGGGAGATAAGTAAAATAGGTAGGAAGGTAATAAGGAAAAGTAGGACATATAGGTAGATAGGATATATCGATAGCTAGGATATGTAAGTAGGTTGATCGATAAGTAGTAGAAAAGATAGCTAAGTATAGATAGGTTTGATATGTAGAATATGTAAGTAGGTAAGATATATAGATAGGTAGTTACATAGGATGTATAGGTAGGTAGGTAAAAAGGATGTATAGGTAGGTGGAAAAAGGAAATAGGTTGAATAGATAGGAAGGTAAGATATATAGAATAGATAAGTAGATGGATATGTAGGTAGCTAGGTAGGTTTCTGTTAGGTAGGTAAGTAGGCAGGTTGGTTAAAATGGCAGGGTAGGTAGATAAGATATATAGGTAGAAAGGTAGATAGGTACGTAGGTAGAATAGGTAATTGGGTAGAGGTCGGATAGTAGTATACTACTTATCTCCCTTTTCTACCTACCTACCTATATATCCGATCTAACAACCTACCTTAATATCCTACTTCCCTCTTTTTTTCTACCTATCTACCTAAATATTCTACATATCTATATTTACTATATATACTATCTCTACCTTCCTACCTATTCTACTTATATTCCTTTTTTACCTACCTATCTATCTACCTTCTACCTGTATATCTTATCTACCTACTCTCCCTTTCTAACCCACCCACCTTCCTACCCACCTACCTAGCTACCTACATATCTACCTACTTATCTATTTTACATCTCTAACCTTCCTGTCTATTCAACTTATCTCTCTTTTCTACCTACTTATCGATCAATCTACTTACATATCCTACCTAACGATATATCCTATCTACCTATATGTCCTGCCTTTCCTTATTACCTTCCTACCTATTATACTTATCTCCCTTTGCTACGAATCTGTCTATCTACCTACCTCAATATCCTATGTACCAACTATCTACCTACCTACCTATATATCCTTTCTAACTTTACAGAATTATTTCCCTTTTCTACCTACCTACAAACCAACCTACTGACTCATATATACTACCTGCCTACTTATATATCCTACCTTTCTTTTCTGCCTTCCCACCTATTCTGGCTAGGCAGAAAAGAGATATAAGTAGAATGGAAAGAAAGCTAGAGATAGGGTATGTAGGATATATAGGTAGGTAGATATGTTGCAAGATAGGATATATAGGTAGATGGTAGAAAAGAGAGATAAGAAGAATAGGATTGAAGGCAGAATACAAAGCTAGATATGTAGTATGTATCCTAGGTAGGAGGGTAGAATAGGAAGGTAGGATATGTAGGACATACCGGTAGGTAGTAAATATAGGTTGGTAGGTAGAAAAGGGAGATAAGAAGGATAGGCAGGAAGATAGAGTAGGAAGTTCGATATGTAGAATAGTAAGTAGGTTGGATGTATAAATAGGTAGTTACATAGAATGTATAGGTAGGAAGGTAAAAAGGATATAGGTAGAAAAGTGAGATAAGTGAAAAAGGTAGGAAGGTAGAGGTAGAATATGTAAGTACATAGACATAATGGAAGATAGGTAGGAAAATAAGGAAAAGTAGGAAGGTAGAAAAGGAAGTTAGATATGTAGAATATGTAGGTAGGTGGGATATATAGGTATGTCGTTAGATTGGATATATAGGTAGGTAAGTAGAAAAAGCAAATAAGTAGAATAAGTAGGAAGGTAGAAAAGAAAGGTGGGATATATAGATAGGTAGGATAAATAGGAAGTAGGATATGTAGTATGTATAGTGTTTATAGGTAAGTAGGGAGGGAGGATAAATAAGTAGGTTGATAGATTATATATATAGGTAGGTAGGTAGGTAGGTAGGTAGGTAGGTAGGTAGAAAGTGGAGTTAAGTACGATAGGTATTAAGGTAGTTTATATAGGTAGGTAGGATATGTAGGCTATATAGGCATGTAGTATATGTATGTAGGTATATACATACATAGGTACACAGGTAGGTCGGTAGATGATAGGTAGGTAGGTAGAAATGATATATAAGTAGAATGGGAAGGAACGTAGAGATAGGATATGTAGGATATATGGGTAGGTAGGATATGTTGGTAGATAGGATATATAGGTAGATAGGTGGAAAAGAGAGATAAGAAGAATAGGTATCAAGGTAGAATACGAAGTTAGATATGTATAGATAAGTAGGGAGGTCGGATATATAAGTAGGTTGATAGATCGGATATAAAGGTAGGTAGGTAGGTAGATAGGTAGGTAGGTAGGTAGGTAGAAGGTAGAAGAGGGAGATAAGTAGAATAGATAGAAAGGTAACACATGAAGAGTAGATAAGTATGTACATATGAAAGTGCACGGGTATTTCGGTAGGTTAGGTAGGTGGGTGGGTACGTAAGTATAAAAGGGATATAAGTAGAATGGAAAGAAAGGTAGAGATAGGATATGTAGGATACATAGGTAGGTAGGATATGTTGGTAGATTGGATATATAGGTATGAAGTTAGAATACGATGTATGATATGTAGTATGTATATGTAAGTACATAGGATATAATGGTAGATAGGTAGGAAAGAAAAGAAATCAGGAAGGTAGAAAAGGCAGGTAGATATGTAGAATATATAGGTAGGTGGGATATATAGGTAGGTTGTTAGATTGGATATATAGGCAGGTAAGTAGAAAAGGCAGAAAAGTAGGATAGGTAGGAAGATGGAAAAGGAAGGTAGGATATATAGATGGATAGCATATATAGGTAGGTAAGATATGTATGTATGTAGGTTGATTGGTAGGGTGGTAGAAGAGGGAGATAAGTAGAGGAGATAAGCAGAATAGATAAAAAGGTAAGATATGCAGAATAGATAAGTAGGTATGTACATACATGGTACACAGGTAGGTCGGTAGGTGATAGGTAGATAGAAAAGAGAGGTAAGTAGAATAGGTAAGAAGTTACAATAGGACAGTAGGATATTTAGGCAGGTAGGATATATGGATAGGTAGCTTGGTTGGTAGTTAGGTAGAAATAAGATATAAGTAGGACAGGTATTGTGGTAGGATACAAAGTAAGTAGGATATATAGTCAGGTAGGATATGTAAGAAGAATGTAAAATAGATAGGTTGGTATGTATGTAGGGAGGTATGAAGGTAAAACAGTAAGGTAAATAGAATAGGTAGAAAGATAGAATAAGACGGTAGGATATATAGGACATATCGGTAGGTAGGATAAATAGGTAAGTAGGTAGAGGGAAATAAGTAGGATAGGCTTGAAGGTATAATATGTTGAATATATAGGTAGGTAGGTATGATATTAATCTTGGTCGTTAGATTGGATGTACAGGTAGGTAGGTTGAAAAAGGAAATAAGTAGGATAGAAATGAAGGTAGAATGGGAAGTTAGACATGTAGAATATATAGCTAGGTAGCAGATATGGATAGGTAGTTATACAGGATATATAGCTAGGTAACTAAACTGGATATATAGGTGAAGAATTACGTAGGTAGGTAAGTAGGTAGGTAAAAAAGTACATAGGATATACAGGTGGGTATATTGGTAGGTAGATAGGTAGAAAAGGGAGATAGATAGAATAGGTAGGAAATTAAAAAAGAAAGGTAGATAGGATATATCGGTAGGTAGGTAAGTAGGTAGGTAAAAAAGTACATAGGATATACAGGAGGGTATATTGGTAGGTAGATAGGTAGAAAAGGGAGGTAGATAGAATAGGTAGGAAATTAAAAAAGAAAGGTAGATAGGATATATCGGTAGGTGGGATATGTGAGTAGGTTGATCATTAAGTAGGTAGAAAAAGGAGATAAGTTGAATAGATATGTACAATAGATAAGAAGGTAAGACATGTAGGTAGGTTTCCGATAGGTACGTAAGTAGGTAGGTGGGTTAAAATGGGAAGGTAGTTAGATAAGAAATACAGGTAGAAAGTTAGATATATAGGTAAGTAGAAAAGGAATATAAGTAGAATGGGTAGGAAGGTAGAGATAGGATATGTGGGATTTATAAATAGGTAGGATATATAGGTAGATAGATAGAAAAAAGAGATAAGAAGGCTAGGAAGGAAGGTAGAACAAGAACGTAAATATGTAGAATATATAGGTAGGTAGGTAGGATATTAAGGTAGGTTGTTAGATAGGATATATAGGTACCTAGGTAAGAAGAAAAGGGAGGTAGTATTATAGGTACGAAGGTAGACGTCGTATATGGGTATAGGTACGTAGGTAGGTGGGTAAGTAGACATGTAGAATATATAGGTAGATATGTAGGATATACAGGTAGGTTGTTAGATCGGATATATAAGTAGGTAGTTAGAAAAGAGTGATGAGTAGAATAGGTGGGAAGGTAGAAAAGAAAGGTAGGATATATAGGTAGGCAGGTAGTATACATGAGTCATTAGGTTGGTTTGTAGATAGGTAGAAAAGGGAAATAATTTTGTTAGGTATTAAGGTAGAATATTTAGGTAGAGAAGTAGGCAGAAAAGTGAGATATGCAGAATGGATAGGAAGGTAAGATATATATTATATATAGGTAGGTCAGAAGGATATAAAAATAGGTATGTTAGAAGGTAAAACGGGGAGATATGTAGAACAGGAAGGAAAAAAGTAGAATAGGAAAGTAGGATATGTAGGACATATCCCTATGTAGTATATATAGGTAGCTATAAAAGGAAGATGTGTACGCTAGGCAGTAAGGTAGGATAGGAAGTTAGACATGTAGAATATATAGGATATATTGATAGGTAGATAGATAGGATATATAGGTAGGTACGTAGGTACATAGGTATGTAGGTAGGTACGTAGGTACGAAGGCAGGTACATAGGTAGCTAGTTAGGTAGCGTATTAGGTAGAAAAGGGATAGAAGTAAAATAGGCAGGAAAGGAGAGGTAGGTAGGATATGTAGGATACAAAGATAGGTAGTTAATATCGGTAGATATGCAGAAAAGAGTTATATGTAGGATAGGTAGGAAGGTGGAATAGTAAGGTAGATACAAATATGTAGAATATTTAGGTAGGTACATATGATGTATAGCTAGGTTGTTGGATCGGATATAAAGGTCGGCAGGTAGGTAGAAAGCTTAGATAAATAGAATAGGTAGTAAGGTAGAAAAAGAATTTGGGATATATAGGTAGTTAGGATATAGGTATGTAGGATATATAAATAGGTTTATCGTTAGGTAGGTAGAAAAGGGAGATAAGTAGGATAATTATTAAGGTAGGATACATGATTATATAAGGAAGATATGGGTACGTAGGATATGTATGTAGATAGGTAGGTAGGTAGAAAAGGGAGATAAGTAGAATAGATAGGAAGTGAGGATATGGAGAATATATATGTAGGTAGTTAGGTAGGAAGGTAAATTTGGTTGTATTGGTTGCTTGTATTGGGGATTAACGCCCATTTAAACGCTTGTTCACACCAGTATTAATACATATATATACGTATTAATACAAATACATATATAGGTATGAAGTTAGAATACGAAGTAAGATATGTAGTATGTACAGGTAAGTAGGGAGGGAGGATATATAAGTAGGTTAATAGATTGGATATATAGGTAGGTAGGTAGGTAGAAAGTAGAGTTATGTACGATAGGTATTAAGATATTATATATAGGTATGTAGGATATGTAGGCTATGTAGGCAGGTACGGTAAAAAAGGGATATAAGTAGAATAGATAGAAAATTAGGACTTGTAGAATAGATATGTAGGTAGGTAAGAAGGTAAATTTGGTTGAATAGGTTGCTTGTATTGGGGTTTAACGCCACTTTAAGAGCGAAGGTCATATCATGGGGGTCGGTGGCGCACGTGTGTTTCCTGGATTGTCCACATCAACGCAACTTTCTTTACAAATCAACCTACTACTTTTCTCACATGCTTCAGCAGAGGTGAGAGGCAAAAATACGCTGGAAAGAAATTTCGCCTAATATCGAACTAATAACCATCAGTTCATGAGTCACCACTGAGTCACCCGGGTGAACAGGAGGGAAAAAAGAGATAAGTAGAAAAGGTAGGAAGGTAGAATAGGAAGGACGGATATGTAGAACATACATATACAATAATAAAAGGCAGATACGTAGGTAGTAAATATAGGTAGGTAGGTAGAAAAGAGAGATAAGAAGGATAGGTAGGAAGGTAGAATAGGAAGGTAGGATATAAAGGATATACCGGTAGGTAGTAAATATAGGTAGGTAGAAAAGGGAGATAAGAAGGATAAGCAGGAAGGTAGAATAGGAAGTTTGATATGTGTAATGGTAAGTATGTAGGATATATAGATGGGTAGTTACATAGGATGTATAGGTAGGAAGGTAAAAAGGATATATAGGTAGATAGGTAGAAAAGGGAGATAAATAAAATTGGTAGGAAGGTAGAGGTAGAATATATAAGTACATACGATATAATGAGATAGGTAGGAAAGAGAGGAAAAGTAGGAAGGTAGAAAAAGAAGGTAGATATGTAGAATATATAGGTAGGTGGGTTAAATAGGTAGGGTGTTAGATTGGATATATAGGTAGGTAAGTAGAAAAGGCAGATAAGTAGAATAGGTAGGAAGGTGGAAAAGGAAGGTAGGATATATAGATAGATAGCATATATAGGTAGGTAGGATATGTACTGTATAGGGTTAGGGTTTAGGGTTTAGGGTTAGGGTTAGGGTTAGGGTTTAGGGTTAGGGTTTAGGTTAGGTTAATTAGTAGGGTGGTAGAAGAGGGATATAATTAGAGGGAGATAAGTAGAATAGATAAAAAAAAGGTAAGATATGCAGAATAGATAAGTAGGTATGTACATACGTAGTTACAAAAGTAGGTCGGTCGGTGATAGGTAGGTAGGTAGGTAGAAAAGGGATATAAGTAGAATGGGAAGGAAGGTAGGGATAGGATATATAGGATATAATGGGTTTCGGGTTAGGGTAGGTTATATTGGTAGATAGGATATATAGGTATATAGGTCGAAAAGAGAGATAAGAAGAATAGGTATATAGTTAGATATGTAGTATGTTTAGGTAAGTAGAGAGGTAGAATATATAAGTAGATTGATAGATCGGAAATATAGGTAGGTAGGTGGTAGGTAGGAAGGTAGAAGGTAGAAGAGGAGATAAGTAGAATACATAAAAAGGTAGGATATGCACAATTGATTAGTAGGTATGTACATACGTAGGTACACGGGTAGTTCGGTAGATGATAGGTTAGACAGGTAGGTAGGTAGAAAAGGGATATAAGTAGAATGGAAAGGAAGGTAGAGATAGGATGTATAGGATAAATAGGTAAGTAGGATATGTTGGTAGATGGGATATATAGGTATGAAGGTAGAATAAGAAGTAAGATATGTAGTATGTATAGGTAAGTAGGGAGGTAGGATATATAAGTAGGTTGATAGATTGGATATATAGATATGTAGTAGGTAGGTAGGTAGGTAGGTAGGTAGGTAAGTAGGTAAGTAGGTGGAAAGTGGAGTTAAGTACGATAGGTATTAAGGTAGCATATTTAGGTAGGTAGGATATGTAGGATATATAGACATATAGGATGTGTAGGTAGGTAAAATATATAGGTAAATAGGTTTAAAAGAGAGATAAGAATAGGTATAAAGGTAGAATGGGAAGGAAGATATCTAGAATACATGGGTAGGTCGGATTTAAAGTTAGTTTTTTGGATGGGATACATAGGCAGGTAGGTATGTAAAAAAATGGAGATAAGTAGAATAAGTACGAAGATGGAAATGCAAGGTAGAATATATAGGTTGGTAGGATATTGAAGTATGTAGGATATATGTGTAAGTAGGTTGGTTGGTAAGTAGGTAGAAAAGGGGGATAAATAAGATGAAGAACTTGGCAGGATTTAAGGTAAGATAAATAACTTGGCAGGATTTATAAGTATTAGGACATACGGGTAGATAGTAAGGTGGGTAAAAAATGGTATGTAGAATATATAGGAAAGGTATATGTAGATCTATAAGTAATTCGGTAGGTAGGTAAAGAAGGGAGATAAATAGAATAGGTTGGAAGATAGAAAAGGAAAGTAGGATACGTAGGAGATATCTTTAAGTAGTAAATATAGGTACATAGGTAGAAAAGGGAGATAAGTAGGACTGGCAGGAAGGTAGAATAGAAAATTACATATATAGAATATGTAGATAGGTGGGATATATAGGTATAAGTAATTAGAAAGGATAGATAAATGTAGATAGAAAGGACATATAGGTAGGTAAGTAGGTAGGTAGGTACAAAGGATATACAGGTAGGTAGACAGGTAGGTAGATAGGGAGATAAGTAAAATAGGTAGGAAGGTAATAAGGAAAAGTAGGACATATAGGTAGATAGGATATATCGATAGCTAGGATATGTAAGTAGGTTGATCGATAAGTAGTAGAAAAGAGAGCTAAGTATAGATAGGTTTGAAATGTAGAATATGTAAGTAGGTAAGATATATAGATAGGTAGTTACATAGGATGTATAGGTAGGTAGGTAAAAAGGATATATAGGTAGGTGGAAAAAGGAAATAAGTTGAATAGATAGGAAGGTAAGATATATAGAATAGATAAGTAGATGGATATGTAGGTAGCTAGATAGGTTTCTGTTAGGTAGGTAAGTAGGCAGGTGGGTTAAAATGGCAGGGTAGGTAGATAAGATATATAGGTAGAAAGGTAGATAGGTACGTAGGTAGAATAGGTAATTGGGTAGAGGTCGGATAGTAGTATACTACTTATCTCCCTTTTCTACCTACCTACCTATATATCCGATCTAACAACCTACCTTAATATCCTACTTCCCTCTTTTTTTCTACCTATCTACCTAAATATTCTACATATCTATATTTACTATATATACTATCTCTACCTTCCTACCTATTCTACTTATATTCCTTTTTTACCTACCTATCTATCTACCTTCTACCTGTATAATTTATCTACCTACTCTCCCTTTCTAACCCACCCACCTTCCTACCAACCTACCTAGCTACCTACATATCTACCTACTTATCTATTTTACATCTCTTACCTTCCTGTCTATTCAACTTATCTCTCTTTTCTACCTACTTATCGATCAATCTACTTACATATCCTACCTACCGATATATCCTATCTACCTATATGTCCTGCCTTTCCTTATTACCTTCCTACCTATTATACTTATCTCCCTTTGCTACGAATCTGTCTATCTACCTACCTCAATATCCTATGTACCAACTATCTACCTACCTACCTATATATCCTTTCTAACTTTACAGAATTATTTCCCTTTTCTACCTACCTACAAACCAACCTACTGACTCATATATACTACCAGCCTACTTATATATCCTACCTTTCTTTTCTGCCTTCCCACCTATTCTGGCTAGGCAGAAAAGAGATATAAGTAGAATGGAAAGAAAGCTAGAGATAGGGTATGTAGGATATATAGGTAGGTAGATATGTTGCAAGATAGGATATATAGGTAGATGGTAGAAAAGAGAGATAAGAAGAATAGGATTGAAGGCAGAATACAAAGCTAGATATGTAGTATGTATCCTAGGTAGGAGGGTAGTATAGGAAGGTAGGATATGTAGGACATACCGGTAGGTAGTAAATATAGGTTGGTAGGTAGAAAAGGGAGATAAGAAGGATAGGCAGGAAGATAGAGTAGGAAGTTCGATATGTAGAATAGTAAGTAGGTTGGATGTATAAATAGGTAGTTACATAGAATGTATAGGTAGGAAGGTAAAAAGGATATAGGTAGAAAAGTGAGATAAGTGAAATAGGTAGGAAGGTAGAGGTAAAATATGTAAGTACATAGACATAATGGAAGATAGGTAGGAAAATGAGGAAAAGTAGGAAGGTAGAAAAGGAAGTTAGATATGCAGATTATGTAGGTAGGTGGGATATATAGGTATGTTGTTAGATTGGATATATAGGTAGGTAAGTAGAAAAAGCAAATAAGTAGAATAAGTAGGAAGGTAGAAAAGAAAGGTGGGATATATAGATAGGTAGGATAAATAGGAGGTAGGATATGTAGTATGTATAGTGTTTATAGGTAAGTAGGGAGGGAGGATAAATAAGTAGGTTGATAGATTTGATATATAGGTAGGTAGGTAGGTAGGTAGGTAGAAAGTGGAGTTAAGTACGATAGGTATTAAGGTAGTTTATATAGGTAGGTAGGATATGTAGGCTATATAGGCATGTAGTATATGTATGTAGGTATATACATACGTAGGTACACAGGTAGGTCGGCAGATGATAGGTAGGTAGGTAGAAATGATATATAAGTAGAATGGGAAGGAACGTAGAGATAGGATATGTAGGATATATGGGTAGGTAGGATATGTTGGTAGATAGGATATATAGGTAGATAGGTGGAAAAGAGAGATAAGAAGAATAGGTATCAAGGTAGAATACGAAGTTAGATATGTATAGATAAGTAGGGAGGTCGGATATATAAGTAGGTTGATAGATCGGATATAAAGGTAGGTAGGTAGGTAGATAGGTAGGTAGGTAGGTAGGTAGAAGGTAGAAGAGGGAGATAAGTAGAATAGATAGAAAGGTAACATATGAAGAGTAGATAAGTATGTACATATGAAAGTGCACGGGTATTTCGGTAGGTTAGGTAGGTGGGTGGGTACGTAAGTATAAAAGGGATATAAGTAGAATGGAAAGAAAGGTAGAGATAGGATATGTAGGATACATAGGTAGGTAGGATATGTTGGTAGATTGGATATATAGGTATGAAGTTAGAATACGATGTATGATATGTAGTATGTATATGTAAGTACATAGGATATAATGGTAGATAGGTAGGAAAGAAAAGAAATCAGGAAGGTAGAAAAGGCAGGTAGATATGTAGAATATATAGGTAGGTGGGATATATAGGTAGGTTGTTAGATTGGATATATAGGCAGGTAAGTAGAAAAGGCAGAAAAGTAGGATAGGTAGGAAGATGGAAAAGGAAGGTAGGATATATAGATGGATAGCATATATAGGTAGGTAAGATATGTATGTATGTAGGTTGATTGGTAGGGTGGTAGAAGAGGGAGATAAGTAGAGGAGATAAGCAGAATAGATAAAAAGGTAAGATATGCAGAATAGATAAGTAGGTATGTACATACATGGTACACAGGTAGGTCGGTAGGTGATAGGTAGGTAGGTAGGTAGGTAGGTAGGTAGGTAGGTAGGTAGGTATAAAAGGGATATAAGTAGAATGGGAAGGAAGGTAGAGATTGGATATGTAGGACATATTGGTAGATAGGATATATAGGTAGGTAGGATGTGTACTGTATGTAAGTAGTTTAAGTAGTAGGTTGGCAGAAGAGGGAGATAAGTAGAATAGATAAAATGGTAGGATATGCAGAATAGAAAAATAGGTATGCACATACGTAGGTAAACAGGTAGGTCGGTAGATGATAGGTAGGTAGGTAGGTAGGTAGGTAGGTAGGTAGGTAGGTAGGTAGGTAGATAGGTAGGTAGAAAGGTAGATTGGGATGTAAAGAGATACATAGAAAATGTAGAGAAATAGAATAGGTTTGAAGGTAGAGATAGGGTATGTATCGTATATTGGAAGGTAGGGTATGTATATAGGTAAGATATATATGTAGGTAGATATAAAAGATGGATAAAGAATGATAGGTAGGGAAGTAGAATAGGAAGGCAGATATGTATGATATATATTTAGGTAGGTTGGATATAAAAGTAGGTTGTTAAATCGGATATATATATAAGTAGGTAAATAGAAAAGAGAGGTAAGTAGAATAGGTAAGAAGTTACAATAGGACAGTAGGATATTTAGGCAGGTAGGATATATGGATAGGTAGCTTGGTTGGTAGTTAGGTAGAAATAAGATATAAGTAGGACAGGTATTGTGGTAGGATACAAAGTAAGTAGGATATATAGTCAGGTAGGATATGTAAGAAGAATGTAAAATAGATAGGTTGGTATGTATGTAGGGAGGTATGAAGGTAAAACAGTAAGGTAAATAGAATAGGTAGAAAGATAGAATAAGACGGTAGGATATATAGGACATATCGGTAGGTAGGATAAATAGGTAAGTAGGTAGAGGGAAATAAGTAGGATAGGCTTGAAGGTATAATATGTTGAATATATAGGTAGGTAGGTATGATATTAATCTTGGTCGTTAGATTGGATGTACAGGTAGGTAGGTTGAAAAAGGAAATAAGTAGGATAGATATGAAGGTAGAATGGGAAGTTAGACATGTAGAATATATAGCTAGGTAGCAGATATGTAATAGTTAAACGCTAAGAAGTCAAAATTAAACGATTTAAACAGCCAAAAGGAGGGAGCGTAGCGACCGACTGTGGCTGTTTAAATCGTTTAATTTTGAACTTCTTAGCGTTTAACTGACTTAGTCTTTTTCCGCCCACATTATAGGATTGCCAAAATGATGTTCCATATAAGGAATCCACTATTCACAAAGAAACGCCCTTTCACCCATATATGGAGCTGGCTGATTCGCTAAAGAAACGTCATCATTGCATCATCGCTAAATATGACGTAATTTAAACCGCGTACACGACCACGTGGTATTTAACCCTTTACCAAACAATCAATTGGGAAGGAAGGTTATTTTTGGAGAAAGAGAAAATTCTGGTTATTGGCATTTTCTCCTTTTCCTACAATATTTTCTACCCTGTCAAAAAACTCTCCACTTTCAAAATTTGATATCTGCCAATGCTTTCAATTTGGAATGGTCTAAAATTTGTCATATGGGAAAGGGTTAAAGAACCATCAATATCAGCTTCATTTCCAGTTCACGCTTGACTATCGCCAGTAGATCATTTAACCCTTTCCCAAACAATCCCTGGTTTTTACGGGTCAGGAATAGGAGCCTTTTGAAAACATAGTGGGAAAAGAAGAAAATGCTGGTAACCTTTTCTCCTTTTCCCACAATGTTTTCTACCCTATCATATAGAAAAAATCATCTTTTCAGCAACTGTTAATTTGCCATAGATCTATGCAAAATGCTTTCAATTTGGTCTAGTCCAAAATTTGCCGTTTGGGAAAGGGTTAAACAATGTCAAATATGGCAGAATTTGACCAAGATTTTGACGAAGTAACGACTAGACTCAGCCTATGAAAATTTCTACAGATTTAGATTTAGTCTACTACAGCATTATTTTTTCTTAAAATTTCAACATATCGTCGATTTACTTCTTAAACCCTGTAACAACAGCTTGTTTCAAGCTTCCTAGGTGGTATGTTTCAGAGGACAACCGACCATATAGATCTAGATTGATCGGCTTTTATTAGATCTACATAAATTGTATCTGTGTTTTACCTTTTTTTTTCAACGGCGTAACTTGTAGATCTACTTGGCATGTGCTAGACCTAATTTAACCCTTTCCCGAACTACAAATTTCAGACTCTTCCAAACTGAAAGGGTTTGCAGAGGACAATTTTAACTTTCATAAGAATGGCAGAAAATTATCCGAACGGACAGAAAACACTGTGGGAAAAGGAGAAATTGCTCGTTACAAGCAATTTCTCCTTTTCCCACAATGCTTTCAAAAGACTTGTAGATCTACTGCAGACACGTAAAAACAAAGGCTTGTTTTGGAGAGGGCTAAGTAATTGTTGAATATTAATGAGGGGGGTAGGGTTTAGGTACGCATGCGCAGTAAATCCAGATAAACTCCGACGTTTAAATGGATAAATGATCAAAATAAACCTTCGTTGGGTAGTTTATGGAAGATAGACGGTCAAAAATGTTCAAATATGAGCGTTCTGATTGGATAGAAAAGTAGGACAAAGACTAAGGATAGGTAGTTATACAGGATATATAGCTAGGTAACTAAACTGGATATATAGGTGAAAAATTACGTAGGTAGGTAAGTAGGTAGGTAAAAAAGTACATAGGATATACAGGTGGGTATATTGGTAGGTAGATAGGTAGAAAAGGGTGATAGGTAGGAAATTAAAAAAGAAAGGTAGATAGGATATATCGGTAGGTAGGTAAGTAGGTAGGTAAAAAAGTACATAGGATATACAGGTGGGTATATTGGTAGGTAGATAGGTAGAAAAGGGAGGTAGATAGAATAGGTAGGAAATTAAAAAAGAAAGGTAGATAGGATATATCGTTAGGTAGGATATGTGAGTAGGTTGATCATTAAGTAGGTAGAAAAAGGAGATAAGTTGAATAGATATGTACAATAGATAAGAAGGTAAGATATGTAGGTAGGTTTCCGATAGGTACGTAAGTAGGTAGGTGGGTTAAAATGGGAAGGTAGTTAGATAAGAAATACAGGTAGAAAGTTAGATATATAGGTAAGTAGAAAAGGAATATAAGTAGAATGGGTAGGAAGGTAGAGATAGGATATGTGGGATTTATAAATAGGTAGGATATATAGGTAGATAGATAGAAAAAAGAGATAAGAAGGCTAGGAAGGAAGGTAGAACAAGAACGTAAATATGTAGAATATATAGGTAGGTAGGTAGGATATTAAGGTAGGTTGTTAGATAGGATATATAGGTACCTAGGTAAGAAGAAAAGGGAGGTAGTATTATAGGTACGAAGGTAGAGGTCGTATATGGGTATAGGTACGTAGGTAGGTGGGTAAGTAGACATGTAGAATATATAGGTAGATATGTAGGATATACAGGTAGGTTGTTAGATTGGATATATAAGTAGGTAGTTAGAAAAGAGTGATAAGTAGAATAGGTGGAAAGGTAGAAAAGAAAGGTAGGATATATAGGTAGGCAGGTAGTATACATGAGTCATTAGGTTGGTTTGTAGATAGGTAGAAAAGGGAAATAATTTTGTTAGGTATTAAGGTAGAAAATTTAGGTAGAGAAGTAGGCAGAAAAGTGAGATATGCAGAATGGATAGGAAGGTAAGATATATATTATATATAGGTAGGTCAGAAGGATATAAAAATAGGTATGTTAGAAGGTAAAACGGGGAGATATGTAGAACAGGAAGGAAAAAAGTAGAATAGGAAAGTAGGATATGTAGGACATATCCCTATGTAGTATATATAGGTAGCTATAAAAGGAAGATGTGTACGCTTGGCAGTAAGGTAGGATAGGAAGTTAGACATGTAGAATATATAGGATATATTGATAGGTAGATAGATAGGATATATAGGTAGGTACGTAGGTGCATAGGTATGTAGGTAGGTACGTAGGTACGAAGGCAGGTACGTAGGTAGCTAGTTAGGTAGCGTATTAGGTAGAAAAGGGATAGAAGTAAAATAGGCAGGAAAGGAGAGGTAGGTAGGATATGTAGGATACAAAGATAGGTAGTTAATATCGGTAGATATGCAGAAAAGAGTTATATGTAGGATAGGTAGGAAGGTGGAATAGTAAGGTAGATACAAATATGTAGAATATTTAGGTAGGTACATATGATGTATAGCTAGGTTGTTGGATCGGATATAAAGGTCGGCAGGTAGGTAGAAAGCTTAGATAAATAGAATAGGTAGTAAGGTAGAAAAAGAATTTGGGATATATAGGTAGTTAGGACATAGGTATGTAGGATATATAAATAGGTTTATCGTTAGGTAGGTAGAAAAGGGAGATAAGTAGGATAATTATTAAGGTAGGATACATGATTATATAAGGAAGATATGGGTACGTAGGATATGTAGGTAGATAGGTAGGTAGGTAGAAAAGGGAGATAAGTAGAATAGATAGGAAGTGAGGATATGTAGAATATATATGTAGGTAGTTAGGTAGGAAGGTAAATTTGGTTGTATTGGTTGCTTGTATTGGGGATTAACGCCCATTTAAACGCTTGTTCACACCAGTATTAATACATATATATACGTATTAATACAAATACATATATAGGTATGAAGTTAGAATACGAAGTAAGATATGTAGTATGTACAGGTAAGTAGGGAGGGAGGATATATAAGTAGGTTAATAGATTGGATATATAGGTAGGTAGGTAGGTAGAAAATAGAGTTATGTACGATAGGTATTAAGATATTATATATAGGTATGTAGGATATGTAGGCTATGTAGGCATGTACGGTAAAAAAGGGATATAAGTAGAATAGATAGAAAATTAGGACTTGTAGAATAGATATGTAGGTAGGTAAGAAGGTAAATTTGGTTGAATAGGTTGCTTGTATTGGGGTTTAACGCCACTTTAAGAGCGAAGGTCATATCATGGGGGTCGGTGGCGCACGTGTGTTTCCTGGATTGTCCACATCAACACAACTTTCTTTACAAATCCACCTACTACTTTTCTCACATGCTTCAGCAGAGGTGAGAGGCAAAAATACGCTGGAAAGAAATTTCGCCTAATATCGAACTAATAACCATCAGTTCATGAGTCACCACTGAGTCACCCGGGTGAACAGGAGGGAAAAAAGAGATAAGTAGAAAAGGTAGGAAGGTAGAATAGGAAGGACGGATATGTAGAACATACATATACAATAATAAAAGGCAGATACGTAGGTAGTAAATATAGGTAGGTAGGTAGAAAAGAGAGATAAGAAGGATAGGTAGGAAGGTAGAATAGGAAGGTAGGAAATAAAGGATATACCGGTAGGTAGTAAATATAGGTAGGTAGAAAAGGGAGATAAGAAGGATAGGCAGGAAGGTAGAATAGGAAGTTTGATATGTGTAATGGTAAGTATGTAGGATATATAGATGGGTAGTTACATAGGATGTATAGGTAGGAAGGTAAAAAGGATATATAGGTAGATAGGTAGAAAAGGGAGATAAATAAAATTGGTAGGAAGGTAGAGGTAGAATATATAAGTACATACGATATAATGAGATAGGTAGGAAAGAGAGGAAAAGTAGGAAGGTAGAAAAAGAAGGTAGATATGTAGAATATATAGGTAGGTGGGTTATATAGGTAGGGTGTTAGATTGGATATATAGGTAGGTAAGTAGAAAAGGCAGATAAGTAGAATAGGTAGGAAGGTGGAAAAGGAAGGTAGGATATATAGATAGACAGCATATATAGGTAGGTAGGATATGTACTGTATAGGGTTAGGGTTTAGGGTTTAGGGTAAGGGTTAGGGTTAGGGTTTAGGGTTAGGGTTTAGGGTAGGTTAATTGGTAGGGTGGTAGAAGAGGGATATAATTAGAGGGAGATAAGTAGAATAGATAAAAAAAAAGGTAAGATATGCAGAATAGATAAGTAGGTATGTACATACGTAGTTACAAAAGTAGGTCGGTCGGTGATAGGTAGGTAGGTAGGTAGAAAAGGGATATAAGTAGAGTGGGAAGGAAGGTAGGGATAGGATATATAGGATATAATGGGTTTCGGGTTAGGGTAGGTTATATTGGTAGATAGGATATATAGGTATATAGGTCGAAAAGAGAGATAAGAAGAATAGGTATATAGTTAGATATGTAGTATGTTTAGGTAAGTAGAGAGGTAGAATATATAAGTAGTAGGTTGATAGATTGGATATATAGATATGTAGTAGGTAGGTAGGTAGGTAGGTAGGTAGGTAAGTAGGTAAGTAGGTGGAAAGTGGAGTTAAGTACGATAGGTATTAAGGTAGCATATTTAGGTAGGTAGGATATGTAGGATATATAGAATATAGGATGTGTAGGTAGGTAAAATATATAGGTAAATAGGTTTAAAAGAGAGATAAGAATAGGTATAAAGGTAGAATGGGAAGGAAGATATCTAGAATACATGGGTAGGTCGGATTTAAAGTTAGTTTTTTGGATGGGATACATAGGCAGGTAGGTATGTAAAAAAATGGAGATAAGTAGAATAAGTACGAAGATGGAAATGCAAGGTAGAATATATAGGTTGGTAGGATATTGAAGTATGTAGGATATATGTGTAAGTAGGTTGGTTGGTAAGTAGGTAGAAAAGGGGGATAAATAAGATGAAGAACTTGGCAGGATTTAAGGTAAGATAAATAACTTGGCAGGATTTATAAGTATTAGGACATACGGGTAGATAGTAAGGTGGGTAAAAAATGGTATGTAGAATATATAGGAAAGGTATATGTAGATCTATAAGTAAGTCGGTCGGTAGGTAAAGAAGGGAGATAAATAGAATAGGTTGGAAGATAGAAAAGGAAAGTAGGATACGTAGGAGATATCTTTAAGTAGTAAATATAGGTACATAGGAAGAAAAGGGAGATAAGTAGGACTGGCAGGAAGGTAGAATAGAAAGTTACATATATAGAATATGTAGATAGGTGGGATATATAGGTATAAGTAATTAGAAAGGATAGATAAATGTAGATAGAAAGGACATATAGGTAGGTAAGTAGGTAGGTAGGTACAAAGGATATACAGGTAGGTAGACAGGTAGGTAGATAGGGAGATAAGTAAAATAGGTAGGAAGGTAATAAGGAAAAGTAGGACATATAGGTAGATAGGATATATCGATAGCTAGGATATGTAAGTAGGTTGATCGATAAGTAGTAGAAAAGAGAGCTAAGTATAGATAGGTTTGATATGTAGAATATGTAAGTAGGTAAGATATATAGATAGGTAGTTACATAGGATGTATAGGTAGGTAGGTAAAAAGGATATATAGGTAGGTGGAAAAAGGAAATAAGTTGAATAGATAGGAAGGTAAGATATATAGAATAGATAAGTAGATGGATATGTAGGTAGCTAGATAGGTTTCTGTTAGGTAGGTAAGTAGGCAGGTGGGTTAAAATGGCAGGGTAGGTAGATAAGATATATAGGTAGAAAGGTAGATAGGTACGTAGGTAGAATAGGTAATTGGGTAGAGGTCGGATAGTAGTATACTACTTATCTCCCTTTTCTACCTACCTACCTATATATCCGATCTAACAACCTACCTTAATATCCTACTTCCCTCTTTTTTTCTACCTATCTACCTAAATATTCTACATATCTATATTTACTATATATACTATCTCTACCTTCCTACCTATTCTACTTATATTCCTTTTTTACCTACCTATCTATCTACCTTCTACCTGTATATCTTATCTACCTACTCTCCCTTTCTAACCCACCCACCTTCCTACCAACCTACCTAGCTACCTACATATCTACCTACTTATCTATTTTACATCTCTTACCTTCCTGTCTATTCAACTTATCTCTCTTTTCTACCTACTTATCGATCAATCTACTTACATATCCTACCTACCGATATATCCTATCTACCTATATGTCCTGCCTTTCCTTATTACCTTCCTACCTATTATACTTATCTCCCTTTGCCACGAATCTGTCTATCTACCTACCTCAATATCCTATGTACCAACTATCTACCTACCTACCTATATATCCTTTCTAACTTTACAGAATTATTTCCCTTTTCTACCTACCTACAAACCAACCTACTGACTCATATATACTACCAGCCTACTTATATATCCTACCTTTCTTTTCTGCCTTCCCACCTATTCTGGCTAGGCAGAAAAGAGATATAAGTAGAATGGAAAAAAAGCTAGAGATAGGGTGTGTAGGATATATAGGTAGATGGTAGAAAAGAGAGATAAGAAGAATAGGATTGAAGGCAGAATACAAAGCTAGATATGTAGTATGTATCCTAGGTAGGAGGGTAGAATAGGAAGGTAGGATATGTAGGACATACCGGTAGGTAGTAAATATAGGTTGGTAGGTAGAAAAGGGAGATAAGAAGGATAGGCAGGAAGATAGAGTAGGAAGTTCGATATGTAGAATAGTAAGTAGGTTGGATGTATAAATAGGTAGTTACATAGAATGTATAGGTAGGAAGGTAAAAAGGATATAGGTAGAAAAGTGAGATAAGTGAAATAGGTAGGAAGGTAGAGGTAGAATATGTAAGTACATAGACATAATGGAAGATAGGTAGGAAAATGAGGAAAAGTAGGAAGGTAGAAAAGGAAGTTAGATATGTAGAATATGTAGGTAGGTGGGATATATAGGTATGTTGTTAGATTGGATATATAGGTAGGTAAGTAGAAAAAGCAAATAAGTAGAATAAGTAGGAAGGTAGAAAAGAAAGGTGGGATATATAGATAGGTAGGATAAATAGGAAGTAGGATATGTAGTATGTATAGTGTTTATAGGTAAGTAGGGAGGGAGGATAAATAAGTAGGTTGATAGATTATATATATAGGTAGGTAGGTAGGTAGGTAGGTAGGTAGAAAGTGGAGTTAAGTACGATAGGTATTAAGGTAGTTTATATAGGTAGGTAGGATATGTAGGCTATATAGGCATGTAGTATATGTATGTAGGTATATACATACATAGGTACACAGGTTCGTCGGTAGATGATAGGTAGGTAGGTAGAAATGATATATAAGTAGAATGGGAAGGAACGTAGAGATAGGATATGTAGGATATATGGGTAGGTAGGATATGTTGGTAGATAGGATATATAGGTAGATAGGTGGAAAAGAGAGATAAGAAGAATAGGTATCAAGGTAGAATACGAAGTTAGATATGTATAGATAAGTAGGGAGGTCGGATATATAAGTAGGTTGATAGATCGGATATAAAGGTAGGTAGGTAGGTAGATAGGTAGGTAGGTAGGTAGGTAGGTAGGTAGAAGGTAGAAGAGGGAGATAAGTAGAATAGATAGAAAGGTAACATATGAAGAGTAGATAAGTATGTACATATGAAAGTGCACGGGTATTTTGGTAGGTTAGGTAGGTGGGTGGGTACGTAAGTATAAAAGGGATATAAGTAGAATGGAAAGAAAGGTAGAGATAGGATATGTAGGATACATAGGTAGGTAGGATATGTTGGTAGATTGGATATATAGGTATGAAGTTAGAATACGATGTATGATATGTAGTATGTATATGTAAGTACATAGGATATAATGGTAGATAGGTAGGAAAGAAAAGAAATCAGGAAGGTAGAAAAGGCAGGTAGATATGTAGAATATATAGGTAGGTGGGATATATAGGTAGGTTGTTAGATTGGATATATAGGCAGGTAAGTAGAAAAGGCAGAAAAGTAGGATAGGTAGGAAGATGGAAAAGGAAGGTAGGATATATAGATGGATAGCATATATAGGTAGGTAAGATATGTATGTATGTAGGTTGATTGGTAGGGTGGTAGAAGAGGGAGATAAGTAGAGGAGATAAGCAGAATAGATAAAAAGGTAAGATATGCAGAATAGATAAGTAGGTATGTACATACATGGTACACAGGTAGGTCGGTAGGTGATAGGTAGATAGAAAAGAGAGGTAAGTAGAATAGGTAAGAAGTTACAATAGGACAGTAGGATATTTAGGCAGGTAGGATATATGGATAGGTAGCTTGGTTGGTAGTTAGGTAGAAATAAGATATAAGTAGGACAGGTATTGTGGTAGGATACAAAGTAAGTAGGATATATAGTCAGGTAGGATATGTAAGAAGAATGTAAAATAGATAGGTTGGTATGTATGTAGGGAGGTATGAAGGTAAAACAGTAAGGTAAATAGAATAGGTAGAAAGATAGAATAAGACGGTAGGATATATAGGACATATCGGTAGGTAGGATAAATAGGTAAGTAGGTAGAGGGAAATAAGTAGGATAGGCTTGAAGGTATAATATGTTGAATATATAGGTAGGTAGGTATGATATTAATCTTGGTCGTTAGATTGGATGTACAGGTAGGTAGGTTGAAAAAGGAAATAAGTAGGATAGATATGAAGGTAGAATAGGAAGTTAGACATGTAGAATATATAGCTAGGTAGCAGATATGGATAGGTAGTTATACAGGATATATAGCTAGGTAAATAAACTGGATATATAGGTGAAAAATTACGTAGGTAGGTAAGTAGGTAGGTAAAAAAGTACATAGGATATACAGGTGGGTATATTGGTAGGTAGATAGGTAGAAAAGGGAAATAGATAAATTAGGTAGGAAATTAAAAAAGAAAGGTAGATAGGATATATCGGTAGGTAGGTAAGTAGGTAGGTAAAAAAGTACATAGGATATACAGGTGGGTATATTGGTAGGTAGATAGGTAGAAAAGGGAGGTAGATAGAATAGGTAGGAAATTAAAAAAGAAAGGTAGATAGGATATATCGGTAGGTAGGATATGTGAGTAGGTTGATCATTAAGTAGGTAGAAAAAGAAGATAAGTTGAATAGATATGTACAATAGATAAGAAGGTAAGATATGTAGGTAGGTTTCCGATAGGTACGTAAGTAGGTAGGTGGGTTAAAATGGGAAGGTAGTTAGATAAGAAATACAGGTAGAAAGTTAGATATATAGGTAAGTAGAAAAGGAATATAAGTAGAATGGGTAGGAAGGTAGAGATAGGATATGTGGGATTTATAAATAATTAGGATATATAGGTAGATAGATAGAAAAAAGAGATAAGAAGGCTAGGAAGGAAGGTAGAACAAGAACGTAAATATGTAGAATATATAGGTAGGTAGGTAGGATATTAAGGTAGGTTGTTAGATAGGATATATAGGTACCTAGGTAAGAAGAAAAGGGAGGTAGTATTATAGGTACGAAGGTAGAGGTCGTATATGGGTATAGGTACGTAGGTAGGTGGGTAAGTAGACATGTAGAATATATAGGTAGATATGTAGGATATACAGGTAGGTTGTTAGATCGGATATATAAGTAGGTAGTAAGAAAAGAGTGATAAGTAGAATAGGTGGGAAGGTAGAAAAGAAAGGTAGGATATATAGGTAGGCAGGTAGTATACATGAGTCATTAGGTTGGTTTGTAGATAGGTAGAAAAGGGAAATAATTTTGTTAGGTATTAAGGTAGAATATTTAGGTAGAGAAGTAGTCAGAAAAGTGAGATATGCAGAATGGATAGGAAGGTAAGATATATATTATATATAGGTAGGTCAGAAGGATATAAAAATAGGTATGTTAGAAGGTAAAACGGGGAGATATGTAGAACAGGAAGGAAAAAAGTAGAATAGGAAAGTAGGATATGTAGGACATATCCCTATGTAGTATATATAGGTAGCTATAAAAGGAAGATGTGTACGCTAGGCAGTAAGGTAGGATAGGAAGTTAGACATGTAGAATATATAGGATATATTGATAGGTAGATAGATAGGATATATAGGTAGGTACGTAGGTACATAGGTATGTAGGTAGGTACGTAGGTACGAAGGCAGGTACGTAGGTAGCTAGTTAGGTAGCGTATTAGGTAGAAAAGGGATAGAAGTAAAATAGGCAGGAAAGGAGAGGTAGGTAGGATATGTAGGATACAAAGATAGGTAGTTAATATCGGTAGATATGCAGAAAAGAGTTATATGTAGGATAGGTAGGAAGGTGGAATAGTAAGGTAGATACAAATATGTAGAATATTTAGGTAGGTACATATGATGTATAGCTAGGTTGTTGGATCGGATATAAAGGTCGGCAGGTAGGTAGAAAGCTTAGATAAATAGAATAGGTAGTAAGGTAGAAAAAGAATTTGGGATATATAGGTAGTTAGGATATAGGTATGTAGGATATATAAATAGGTTTATCGTTAGGTAGGTAGAAAAGGGAGATAAGTAGGATAATCATTAAGGTAGGATACATGATTATATAAGGAAGATATGGGTACGTAGGATATGTAGGTAGATAGGTAGGTAGGTAGAAAAGGGAGATAAGTAGAATAGATAGGAAGTGAGGATATGTAGAATATATATGTAGGTAGTTAGGTAGGAAGGTAAATTTGGTTGTATTGGTTGCTTGTATTGGGGATTAACGCCCATTTAAACGCTTATTCACACCAGTATTAATACATATATATACGTATTAATACAAATACATATATAGGTATGAAGTTAGAATACGAAGTAAGATATGTAGTATGTACAGGTAAGTAGGGAGGGAGGATATATAAGTAGGTTAATAGATTGGATATATAGGTAGGTAGGTAGGTAGAAAGTAGAGTTATGTACGATAGGTATTAAGATATTATATATAGGTATGTAGGATATGTAGGCTATGTAGGCAGGTACGGTAAAAAATGGATATAAGTAGAATAGATAGAAAATTTGGACTTGTAGAATAGATATGTAGGTAGGTAAGAAGGTAAATTTGGTTGAATAGGTTGCTTGTATTGGGGTTTAACGCCACTTTAAGAGCGGAGGTCATATCATGGGGGTCGGTGGCGCACGTGTGTTTCCTGGATTGTCCACATCAACACAACTTTCTTTACAAATCCACCTACTACTTTTCTCACATGCTTCAGCAGAGGTGAGAGGCAAAAATACGCTGGAAAGAAATTTCGCCTAATATCGAACTAATAACCATCAGTTCATGAGTCACCACTGAGTCACCCGGGTGAACAGGAGGGAAAAAAGAGATAAGTAGAAAAGGTAGGAAGGTAGAATAGGAAGGACGGATACGTAGAACATACATATACAATAATGAAAGGCAGATACGTAGGTAGTAAATATAGGTAGGTAGGTAGAAAAGAGAGATAAGAAGGATAGGTAGGAAGGTAGAATAGGAAGGTAGGATATAAAGGATATACCGGTAGGTAGTAAATATAGGTAGGTAGAAAAGGGAGATAAGAAGGATAGGCAGGAAGGTAGAATAGGAAGTTTGGTATGTGTAATGGTAAGTATATAGGATATATAGATGGGTAGTTACATAGGATGTATAGGTAGGAAGGTAAAAAGGATATATAGGTAGATAGGTAGAAAAGGGAGATAAATAAAATTGGTAGGAAGGTAGAGGTAGAATATATAAGTACATACGATATAATGAGATAGGTAGGAAAGAGAGGAAAAGTAGGAAGGTAGAAAAAGAAGGTAGATATGTAGAATATATAGGTAGGTGGGTTATATAGGTAGGGTGTTAGATTGTATATATAGATAGGTAAGTAGAAAATGCAGATAAGTAGAATAGGTAGGAAGGTGGAAAAGGAAGGTAGGATATATAGATAGCTAGCATATATACGTAGGTAGGATACGTACTGTATAGGGTTAGGGTTTAGGGTTTAGGGTTAGGGTTAGGGTTAGGGTTTAGGGTTAGGGTTTAGGGTAGGTTAATTGGTAGGGTGGTAGAAGAGGGATATAATTATAGGGAGATAAGTAAAATAGATAAAAAAAGGTAAGATATGCAGAATAGATAAGTAGGTATGTACATACGTAGTTACAAAAGTAGGTCGGTCGGTGATAGGTAGGTAGGTAGGTAGAAAAGGGATATAAGTAGAATGGGAAGGAAGGTAGGGATAGGATATATAGGATATAATGGGTTTCGGGTTAGGGTAGGTTATATTGTAGATAGGATATATAGGTATATAGGTCGAAAAGAGAGATAAGAAGAATAGGTATATAGTTAGATATGTAGTATGTTTAGGTAAGTAGAGAGGTAGGATATATAAGTAGATTGATAGATCGGATATATAAGTAGGTAGGTAGGTGGTAGGTAGGAAGGTAGAAGGTAGAAGAGGAGATAAGTAGAATACATAAAAAGGTAGGATATGCACAATTGATTAGTAGGTATGTACATAAGTAGTTACACGGGTAGTTCGGTAGATGATAGATTAGGCAGGTAGGTAGGTAGGTAGAAAAGGGATATAAGTAGAATGGAAAGGAAGGTAGAGATAGGATGTATAGGATATATAGGTAAGTAGGATATGTTGGTAGATGGGATATATAGGTATGAAGGTAGAATAAGAAGTAAGATATGTAGTATGTATAGGTAAGTAGGGCGGTAGGATATATAAGTAGGTTGATAGATTGGATATATAGGTAGGTAGTAGGTAGGTAGGTAGGTAGGTAGGTAAGTAGGTAAGTAGGTGGAAAGTGGAGTTAAGTACGATAGGTATTAAGGTAGCATATTTAGGTAGGTAGGATATATAGACATATAGGATGTGTAGGTAGGTAAAATGTATAGGTAAATAGGTTTAAAAGAGAGATAAGAATAGGTATAAAGGTAGAATGGGAAGGAAGATATCTAGAATACATGGGTAGGTCGGATTTAAAGTTAGTTTTTTGGATGGGATACATAGGCAGGTAGGTATGTCAAAAAATGGAGATAAGTAGAATAAGTAGGAAGATAGAAATGCAAGGTAGAATATATAGGTTGGTAGGATATTGAACAATGTAGGATATATGTGTAAGTAGGTTGGTTGGTAAGTGGGTAGAAAAGGGAGATAAATAGATGAAGAACTTGGCAGGATTTAAGGTAAGATAAATAACTTGGCAGGATTTATAAGTATTAGGACATACAGGTAGATAGTAAGGTGGGTAGGTGGGTAAAAAAGATGGTATGTATAATATATAGGAAAGGTATATGTAGATCTATAAGTAATTAGGTAGGTAGGTAAAGAAGGGAGATAAATACAATAGGTTGGAAGATAGAAAAGGAAAGTAGGATACGTAGGAGATATCTTTAAGTAGTAAATATAGGTACATAGGTAGAAAAGGGAGATAAATAGGTTTGGCAGGAAGGTAGAATAGAAAGTTACATATTTAGAATATGTAGGTAGGTGGGATATATAGGTATAAGTAATTAGAAAGGATAGATAAATGTAGATAGAAAGGACATATAGGTAGGTAAGTAGGTAGGTAGGTACAAAGGATATACAGGTAGGTAGACAGGTAGGTAGATAGGGAGATAAGTAAAATAGGTAGGAAGGTAAAAAGTAGGACATATAGGTAGATAGGATATATCGATAGCTAGGATATGTAAGTAGATTGATCGATAAGTAGGTAGAAAAGAGAGCTTAGTATAGATAGGTTTGATATGTAGAATATGTAAGTAGGTAAGATATATAGATAGGTAGTTACATATGATGTATAGGTAGGTAGGTAAAAAGGATATATAGGTAGGTGGAAAAAGGAAATAAGTTGAATAGATAGGAAGGTAAGATATATAGAATAGATAAGTAGATGGATATGTAGGTAGCTAGGTAGGTTTCTGTTATGTAGGTAAGTAGGTAGGTGGGTTAAAATGGCAGGGTAGGTAGATAAGATATATAGGTAGAAAGGTAGATAGGTACGTAGGTAGAATAGGTAATTGGGTAGAGGTCGGATAGTAGTATACTACTTATCTCCCTTTTCTACCTACCTACCTATATATCCGATCTAACAACCTACCTTAATATCCTACTTCCCTCTTTTTTTCTACCTATCTACCTAAATATTCTACATATCTATATTTACTATATATACTATCTCTACCTTCCTACCTATTCTACTTATATTCCTTTTTTACCTACCTATCTATCTACCTTCTACCTGTATATCTTATCTACCTACTCTCCCTTTCTAACCCACCCACCTTCCTACCCACCTACCTAGCTACCTACATATCTACCTACGTATCTATTTTACATCTCTTACCTTCAACTTATCTCTCTTTTCTACCTACTTATCGATCAATCTACTTACATATCCTACCTACCGATATATCCTATCTACCTATATGTCCTGCCTTTCCTTATTACCTTCCTACCTATTATACTTATCTCCCTTTGCTACGAATCTGTCTATCTACCTACCTCAATATCCTATGTACCAACTATCTACCTACCTACCTATATATCCTTTCTAACTTTACAGAATTATTTCCCTTTTCTACCTACCTACAAACCAACCTACTGACTCATATATACTACCTGCCTACCTATATATCCTACCTTTCTTTTCTACCTTCCCACCTATTCTATTTATCACTCTTTTCTAACTACCTACTCATATATCCGATATAACAACCTATCTGTATATCCTACCTATCTACCTATATATTCTACATATCTACCTGCCCACCTACCTACGTACCTATACCCATATCCGACCTCTACCTTCGTACCTATAATACTACCTCCCTTTTCTTCCTATGGAATAGGAAGGTAGATACAAGTATGTAGAATATTTAGGTAGGTACATATGATATATAGCTAGGTTGTTGGATCGGATATAAAGGTCGGCAGGTAGGTAGAAAGCTTCGATAAGTAGAATAGGTAGTAAGGTACAAAAGGAATTTGGGACCTATAGGTAGTTAGGATATAGGTATGTAGGATATATAAGTAAGTTTATCGTTAGGTAGGTAGAAAAGGGAGATAAGTAAGATAATTATTAAGGTAGGATACATAATTATATAAGGAAGATATGGGTACGTAGGATATGTAGGTAGTTAGGTAGGTAGGTAGAAAAGAGAGATAAGTAGAATAGATAGGAATTTAGGATATGTAGAATATATATGTAGGTAGTTAGGTAGGAAGGTAAATTTGGTTGTATTGGTTGCTTGTATTGGGGTTTAACGCCACTTTAACAGCGAAGGTCATATCATGGGGGTCGGTGGCGCATGTTTGTTTCCAGGCTTGTTCACACCAGTATTAACACAACTTTCTTTCCAAAACCACCAACTACTTTTCTCACATGCTTCAGCAGAGGTGAGAGGCGAAAATACGCTGGAAAGAAATTCCGCCTAATATTGAACTAACAACCACCAGTTCATGCTTCTTGCACGCTCATCACTGACCCACCCGGGCGGGCAGGAGGGAAAATGGAGAGAAGTAGAATAGGTAAATGAAAAAGGTAGGAAGGGAAAATATGTAGGACATACCAGTAGGTAGTAAATATAGGTAGGTAGGTAGAAAATAGAGATAAGAAGGACAAGTAGGAAGGTAAAATAGGAAATTCGATATGCAGAATATTAAGTAGGTAGGATATATAGATAAGTAGTTTCATATGATGTATAGGTAGGTAGGTAAAAAGGATATTTAGGTAGTAGAAGATAGGTAGAAAAGGTAGATAAGTGAAAAAAGTAGGAAGGTACAAGTAGAATATGGAAGTAGATAGGATAAATGCTAGATAGGTAGGAAAGAGAGGAAAAGTTGGAAGGAAGAAAATGAAGGTAGATATGTAGAATATATACGTAGGTGGGATATATAGGTAGCTTGTAAGGTTGGATATATAGGTAGGATGAATAAAAAAGGCAGATAAATAGAATAGGTGGGAAGGTAGAAAAGGAAGGTATGATATATAGATAGATAGCCTATATAGGTAGGTATAATATGTATGTAAGTAGGTTAATTGGTAGGGTGGTGGAAGGGGAAGATAAGTAGAATAAATAAAAAATTAGGGTTTGCAGAATAGATAAGTAGGTATGTCCATACGTAGGTACTCAGGTAGTTCGGTAGATGATAGGTAGGTAGGTAGGTGGGTAGGTAGGTGGGTGGGTAGGCTGGAAGTCGGGTAGGTGGGTAGGCAGGCAGGCAGGTAGGTAGGTAGGTTGAAAAGGGATATAAGTAGAACGGAAAGGAAGGTAGAGATTGCATATGTAGGATATATAGGTAGGTAGGATATGTTGTATAATGGAAGATAGGTAGGAAAATGAGGAAAAATAGGAAGTTAGATATGTAGAATATGTAGGTAGGTGGGATATATAGGTATGTTGTTAGATTGGATATTTAGGTAGGTAAGTAGAAAAAGCAAATAAGTAGAATAAGTAGGAAGGTAGAAAAGAAAGGCGGGATATATAGATAGGTAGGATAAATAGGAAGTAGGATATTTATGTAATTAGGGTGATTGGTAGGCTGGTAGAAGAGGTAGATAAGTAGGGGGAGATAAGTCGAATAGATAAAAAGGTAAGATATGCAGAATAGAAAAGTAGGTATGTACATACATAGGTACACAGGTAGGTCGGTAGATGATAGGTAAGTAAGTAGTAATGGGATATAAGTAGAATGGGAAGGGAGGTAGAGATAGTATATGTAGGATATAAGGGTATATGGGTGTGTAGGATATGTTGGTAGATAGGATATATAGATAGATAGGTCGAAAAGAGAGATAAGAAGAATAGGTATGAAGGTAGAATACGAAGTTAGATATGTAGTGTGTATAGGTAAGTAGGGAGGTAGGATATATAAGTAGGTTGATAGATCGGATATAAAGGTAGGTAGGTAGGAAGGTAGAAGAGGAAGATAAGTAGAATGGAAAGAAAGGTAGAGATAGGATATGTAGGATATATAGGTAGGTAGGATATGTTGGTAGATAGGATATATAGGTCTGAAGTTAGAATACGAAGTAAGATATGTAGTATGTATAGGTAAGTAGGGAGGGAGGATAAATAAGTAGGTTGATAGATTTGATATATAGGTAGGTAGGTAGGTAGGTAGGTAGGTAGAAAGTGGAGTTAAGTACGATAGGTATTAAGGTAATTTATATAGGTAGGTAGGATATGTAGGCTATATAGGCATGTAGTATATGTATGGAGATATATAAATACAGGTATATAGGTACACAGGTAGGTCGGTAGATGATAGGTAGGTAGGTAGAAATGATATATAAGTAGAATGGGAAGGAAGGTAGAGATAGGATATGTAGGATATATGGGTAGGTAGGATATGTTGGTAGATAGGATATATAGGTAGATAGGTGGAAAAGAGAGATAAGAAGAATAGGTATCAAGGTAGAATACGAAGTTAGATATGTATAGATAAGTAGGGAGGTCGGATATATAAGTAGGTTGATAGATCGGATATAAAGGTAGGTAGGTAGGTAGGTAGGTAGGTAGGTAGAAGGTAGAAGAGGGAGATAAGTAGAATAGATAGAAAGGTAACATATGAAGAATAGATAAGTATGTACATATGAAAGTGCACGGGTATTTCGGTAGGTTAGGTATGTGGGTGGGTACGTAAGTATAAAAGGGATATAAGTAGAATGGAAAGAAAGATAGAGATAGGATTTGTAGGATATATAGGTAGGTAGGATAGGTTGGTAGATTGGATATATAGGTATGAAGTTAGAATACGATGTAAGATAAGTAGTATGTATATGTAAGTACATAAGATATAATGGTAGATAGGTAGGAAAGAAAAGAAATCAGGAAGGTAGAAAAGGCAGGTAGATATGTAGAATATATAGGTAGGTGGGATATATAGGTAGGTTGTTAGATTGGATATATAGGCAGGTAAGTAGAAAAGGCAGAAAAGTAGGATAGGTAAGGAGATGGAAAAGGAAGGTAGGATATATAGATGGGTAGCATATATAGGTAGGTAAGATATGTATGTATGTAGGTTGATTGGTAGGGTGGTAGAAGAGGGAGATAAGTAGAGGAGATAAGCAGAATAGATAAAAAGGTAAGATAAGCAGAATACATAAGTAGGTATGTACATACATGGTACACAGGTAGGTCGGTAGGTGATAGGTAGGTAGGTAGGTAGGTAGGTAGGTAGGTATAAAAGGGATATAAGTAGAATGGGAAGGAAGGTAGAGATTGGATATGTAGGACATATTGGTAGATAGGATATATAGGTAGGTAGGATATGTACTGTATGTAAGTAGTTTAAGTAGTAGGTTGGCAGAAGAGGGAGATAAGTAGAATAGATAAAATGGTAGGATATGCAGAATAGAAAAGTAGGTATGCACATACGTAGGTACACAGGTAGGTCGTTAGATGATAGGTAGGTAGGAAGGTAGGTAGGTAGGTAGGTAGGTAGGTAGGTAGGTAGGTAGGTAGATAGGTAGGTAGGTAGGTAGGTAGGTAGGTAGATTGGGATGTAAAGAGGTACATAGAAAATGTAGAAAAATAGAATAGGTAGGAAGGTAGAGATAGGATATGTATCGTATATTGGAAGGTAGGGTATGTATATAGGTAAGATGTATATGTAGGTAGATATAAAAGATAAATAAAAAATGATAGGTAGGGAAGTAGAATAGGAAGGCAGATATGTATAATATATATTTAGGTAGGTTGGATATAAAAGTAAGTTGTTAAATCGGATATATAGGTAGGTAGATAGAAAAGAGAGATAAGTAGAATAGGTAAGAAGTTACAATAGGACAGTAGGATATTTAGGCAGGTAGGATATATGGATAGGTAGCTTGGTTGGTAGTTATGTAGAAATAAGATATAAGTAGGACAGGTATTGTGGTAGGATACAAAGTAAGTAAGATATATAGTCAGGTAAGATATGTAAGAAGAATGTAAAATAGATAGGTTGGTATGTATGTAGGGAGGTATGAAGGTAAAAGAGTAAGGTAAATAGAATAGGTAGAAAGATAGAATAAGACGGTTGGATATATAGGACATATCGGTAGGTAGGATAAATAGGTAAGTAGGTAGAGGGAAATAAGTAGGATAGGCTTGAAGGTATAATAGGAAGTTAGATATGTTTAATATATAGGTAGGTAGGTATGATATTAATCTTGGTCGTTAGATTGGATGTACAGGTAGGTAGGTTGAAAAAGGAAATAAGTAGGATAGACGTGAAGGTAGAATGGGAAGTTAGACATGTAGAATATATAGCTAGGTAGCAGATATGGATGGGTAGTTATACAGGATATATAGCTAGGTAACTAAACTGGATATATAGGTGAAAAATTACGTAGGTAGGTAAGTAGGTAGGTAAAAAAGTACATAGGATATACAGGTGGGTATATTGGTAGGTAGATAGGTAGAAAAGGGAGGTAGATAGAATAGGTAGGAAATTATAAAAGAAAGGTAGATAGGATATATCGTTAGGTAGGATATGTGAGTAGGTTGATCATTAAGTAGGTAGAAAAAGGAGATAAGTTGAATAGATATGTACAATAGATAAGAAGGTAAGATATGTAGGTAGGTTTCCGATAGGTACGTAAGTAGGTAGGTGGGTTAAAATGGGAAGGTAGTTAGATAAGAAATACAGGTAGAAAGTTAGCTATATAGGTAAGTAGAAAAGGAATATAAGTAGAATGGGTAGGAAGGTAGAAATAGGATATGTGGGATTTATAAATAGGTAGGATATATAGGTAGATAGATAGAAAAAAGAGATAAGAAGGCTAGGAAGGAAGGTAGAACAAGAACGTAAATATGTAGAATATATAGGTAGGTAGGTAGGTAGGTAGGATATTAAGGTAGGTTGTTACATAGGATATATAGGTACCTAGGTAAGAAGAAAAGGGAGGTAGTATAATAGGTACGAAGGTAGAGGTCGTATATGGGTATAGGTACGTAGGTAGGTGGGTAAGTAGACATGTAGAATATATAGGTAGATATGTAGGATATACAGGTAGGTTGTTAGATCGGATATATAAGTAGGTAGTTAGAAAAGAGTGATAAGTAGAATAGGTGGAAAGGTAGAAAAGAAAGGTAGGATATATAGGTAGGCAGGTAGTATACATGAGTCATTAGGTTGGTTTGTAGATAGGTAGAAAAGGGAAATAATTTTGTTAGGTATTAAGGTAGAATATTTAGGTAGAGAAGTAGGCAGAAAAGTGAGATATGCAGAATGGATAGGAAGGTAAGATATATATTATATATAGGTAGGTCAGAAGGATATAAAAATAGGTATGTTAGAAGGTAAAACGGGGAGATATGTAGAACAGGAAGGAAAAAAGTAGAATAGGAAGGTAGGATATGTAGGACATATCCCTATGTAGTATATATAGGTAGCTATAAAGGGGAGATGTGTACGCTTGGCAGTAAGGTAGGATAGGAAGTTAGACATGTAGAATATATAGGATATATTGATAGGTAGATAGATAGGATATATATGTAGGTACGTAGGTACATAGGTATGTAGGTGGGTACGTAGGTACGAAGGCAGGTACGTAGGTAGCTAGTTAGGTAGCGTATTAGGTAGAAAAGGGATAGAAGTAAAATAGGCAGGAAAGGAGAGGTAGGTAGGATATGTAGGATACAAAGATAGGTAGTTAATATCGGTAGATATGCAGAAAAGAGTTATATGTAGGATAGGTAGGAAGGTGGAATAGTAAGGTAGATACAAATATGTAGAATATTTAGGTAGGTACATATGATGTATAGCTATGTTGTTGGATCGGATATAAATGTCGGCAGGTAGGTAGAAAGCTTAGATAAATAGAATAGGTAGTAAGGTAGAAAAAGAATTTGGGATATATAGGTAGTTAGGATATAGGTATGTAGGATATATAAATAGGTTTATCGTTAGGTAGGTAGAAAAGGGAGAGTAAGTAGGATAATTATTAAGGTAGGATACATGATTATATAAGGAAGATATGGGTACGTAGGATATGTAGGTAGATAGGTAGGTAGGTAGAAAAGGGAGATAAGTAGAATAGATAGGAAGTGAGGATATGTAGAATATATATGTAGGTAGTTAGGTAGGAAGGTAAATTTGGTTGTATTGGTTGCTTGTATTGGGGATTAACGCCCATTTAAACGCTTGTTCACACCAGTATTAATACATATATATACGTATTAATACAAATACATATATAGGTATGAAGATAGAATACGAAGTAAGATATGTAGTATGTACAGGTAAGTAGGGAGGGAGGATATATAAGTAGGTTAATGGATTGGATATATAGGTAGGTAGGTAGGTAGAAAGTAGAGTTATGTACGATAGGTATTAAGATATTATATATAGGTATGTAGGATATGTAGGCTATGTAGGCAGGTACGGTAAAAATGGGATATAAGTAGAATAGATAGAAAATTAGGACTTGTAGAATAGATATGTAGGTAGGTAAGAAGGTAAATTTGGTTGAATAGGTTGCTTGTATTGGGGTTTAACGCCACTTTAAGAGCGAAGGTCATATCATGGGGGTCGGTGGCGCACGTGTGTTTCCTGGATTGTCCACATCAACACAACTTTCTTTACAAATCCACCTACTACTTTTCTCACATGCTTCAGCAGAGGTGAGAGGCAAAAATACGCTGGAAAGAAATTTCGCCTAATATCGAACTAATAACCATCAGTTCATGAGTCACCACTGAGTCACCCGGGTGAACAGGAGGGAAAAAAGAGATAAGTAGAAAAGGTAGGAAGGTAGAATAGGAAGGACGGATATGTAGAACATACATATACAATAATAAAAGGCAGATACGTAGGTAGTAAATATAGGTAGGTAGGTAGAGAAGAGAGATAAAAAGGATAGGTAGGAAGGTAGAATAGGAAGGTAGGATATAAAGGATATACCGGTAGGTAGTAAATATAGGTAGGTAGAAAAGGGAGATAGATAGAATAGGTAGGAAATTAAAAAAGAAAGGTAGATAGGATATATCGGTAGGTAGGATATGTGAGTAGGTTGATCATTAAGTAGGTAGAAAAAGGAGATAAGTTGAATAGATATATACAATAGATAAGAAGGTAAGATATGTAGGTAGGTTTCCGATAGGAACGTAAGTAGGTAGGTGGGTTAAAATGGGAAGGTAGTTAGATAAGAAATATAGGTAGAAAGTTAGCTATATAGGTAAGTAGAAAAGGAATATAAGTAGAATGGGTAGGAAGGTAGAGATAGGATATGTGGGATTTATAAATAGGTAGGATACATAGGTAGATAGATAGAAAAAAGAGATAAGAAGGCTAGGAAGGAAGGTAGAACAAGAACGTAAATATGTAGAATATATAGGTAGGTAGGTAGGATATTAAGGTAGGTTGTTACATAGGATATATCGGTACCTAGGTAAGAAGAAAAGGGAGGTAGTATTATAGGTACGAAGGTAGAGGTCGTATATGGGTATAGGTACGTAGGTAGGTGGGTAAGTAGATATGTAGAATATATAGGTAGATATGTAGGATATATAGGTAGGTTGTTAGATCGGATATATAAGTAGGTAGTTAGAAAAGAGTGATAAGTAGTATAGGTGGGAAAGTAGAAAAGAAAGGTAGGATATATAGGTAGGCAGGTAGTATACATGAGTCATTAGGTTGGTTTGTAGGTAGGTAGAAAAGGGAAATAATTTTATTAGGTATTAAGGTAGAATATTTAGGTAGAGAAGTAGGCAGAAAAGTGAGATATGCAGAATGGATAGGAAGGTAAGATATATATTATATATAGGTAGGTCAGAAGGATATAAAAATAGGTATGTTAGAAGGTAAAACGGGGAGATATGTAGAACAGGAAGGAAAAAAGTAGAATAGGAAGGTAGGATATGTAGGACATATCCCTATGTAGTATATATAGGTAGCTATAAAAGGGAGATGTGTACGCTAGGCAGTAAGGTAGGATAGGAAGTTAGACATGTAGAATATATAGGATATATTGATAGGTAGATAGATAGGATATATAGGTAGGTACGTAGGTACATAGGTATGTAGGTAGGTACGTAGGTACGAAGGTAGGTACGTAGGTAGCTAGTTAGGTAGCGTATTAGGTAGAAAAGGGATAGAAGTAAAATAGGCAGGAAAGGAGAGGTAGGTAGGATATGTAGGATACAAAGATAGGTAGTTAATATCGGTAGATATGCAGAAAAGAGTTATATGTAGGATAGGTAGGAAGGTGGAATAGTAAGGTAGATACAAGTATGTAGAATATTTAGGTAGGTACATATGATGTATAGCTAGGTTGTTGGATCGGATATAAAGGTCGGCAGGTAGGTAGAAAGCTTAAATAAATAGAATAGGTAGTAAGGTAGAAAAAGAATTTGGGATATATAGGTAGTTAGGATATAGGTATGTAGGATATATAAATAGGTTTATCGTTAGGTAGGTAGAAAAGGGAGATAAGTAGGATAATTATTAAGGTAGGATACATGATTATATAAGGAAGATATGGGTACGTAGGATATGTAGGTAGATAGGTAGGTAGGTAGAAAAGGGAGATAAGTAGAATAGATAGGAAGTGAGGATATGTAGAATATATATGTAGGTAGTTAGGTAGGAAGGTAAATTTGGTTGTATTGGTTGCTTGTATTGGGGATTAACGCCCATTTAAACGCTTGTTCACACCAGTATTAATACATATATATACGTATTAATACAAATACATATATAGGTATGAAGTTAGAATACGAAGTAAGATATGTAGTATGTACAGGTAAGTAGGGAGGGAGGATATATAAGTAGGTTAATAGATTGGATATATAGGTAGGTAGGTAGGTAGAAAATAGAGTTATGTACGATAGGTATTAAGATATTATATATAGGTATGTAGGATATGTAGGCTATGTAGGCATGTACGGTAAAAAAGGGATATAAGTAGAATAGATAGAAAATTAGGACTTGTAGAATAGATATGTAGGTAGGTAAGAAGGTAAATTTGGTTGAATAGGTTGCTTGTATTGGGGTTTAACGCCACTTTAAGAGCGAAGGTCATATCATGGGGGTCGGTGGCGCACGTGTGTTTCCTGGATTGTCCACATCAACACAACTTTCTTTACAAATCCACCTACTACTTTTCTCACATGCTTCAGCAGAGGTGAGAGGCAAAAATACGCTGGAAAGAAATTTCGCCTAATATCGAACTAATAACCATCAGTTCATGAGTCACCACTGAGTCACCCGGGTGAACAGGAGGGAAAAAAGAGATAAGTAGAAAAGGTAGGAAGGTAGAATAGGAAGGACGGATATGTAGAACATACATATACAATAATAAAAGGCAGATACGTAGGTAGTAAATATAGGTAGGTAGGTAGAAAAGAGAGATAAGAAGGATAGGTAGGAAGGTAGAATAGGAAGGTAGGAAATAAAGGATATACCGGTAGGTAGTAAATATAGGTAGGTAGAAAAGGGAGATAAGAAGGATAGGCAGGAAGGTAGAATAGGAAGTTTGATATGTGTAATGGTAAGTATGTAGGATATATAGATGGGTAGTTACATAGGATGTATAGGTAGGAAGGTAAAAAGGATATATAGGTAGATAGGTAGAAAAGGGAGATAAATAAAATTGGTAGGAAGGTAGAGGTAGAATATATAAGTACATACGATATAATGAGATAGGTAGGAAAGAGAGGAAAAGTAGGAAGGTAGAAAAAGAAGGTAGATATGTAGAATATATAGGTAGGTGGGTTATATAGGTAGGGTGTTAGATTGGATATATAGGTAGGTAAGTAGAAAAGGCAGATAAGTAGAATAGGTAGGAAGGTGGAAAAGGAAGGTAGGATATATAGATAGACAGCATATATAGGTAGGTAGGATATGTACTGTATAGGGTTAGGGTTTAGGGTTTAGGGTAAGGGTTAGGGTTAGGGTTTAGGGTTAGGGTTTAGGGTAGGTTAATTGGTAGGGTGGTAGAAGAGGGATATAATTAGAGGGAGATAAGTAGAATAGATAAAAAAAAAGGTAAGATATGCAGAATAGATAAGTAGGTATGTACATACGTAGTTACAAAAGTAGGTCGGTCGGTGATAGGTAGGTAGGTAGGTAGAAAAGGGATATAAGTAGAGTGGGAAGGAAGGTAGGGATAGGATATATAGGATATAATGGGTTTCGGGTTAGGGTAGGTTATATTGGTAGATAGGATATATAGGTATATAGGTCGAAAAGAGAGATAAGAAGAATAGGTATATAGTTAGATATGTAGTATGTTTAGGTAAGTAGAGAGGTAGAATATATAAGTAGTAGGTTGATAGATTGGATATATAGATATGTAGTAGGTAGGTAGGTAGGTAGGTAGGTAGGTAAGTAGGTAAGTAGGTGGAAAGTGGAGTTAAGTACGATAGGTATTAAGGTAGCATATTTAGGTAGGTAGGATATGTAGGATATATAGAATATAGGATGTGTAGGTAGGTAAAATATATAGGTAAATAGGTTTAAAAGAGAGATAAGAATAGGTATAAAGGTAGAATGGGAAGGAAGATATCTAGAATACATGGGTAGGTCGGATTTAAAGTTAGTTTTTTGGATGGGATACATAGGCAGGTAGGTATGTAAAAAAATGGAGATAAGTAGAATAAGTACGAAGATGGAAATGCAAGGTAGAATATATAGGTTGGTAGGATATTGAAGTATGTAGGATATATGTGTAAGTAGGTTGGTTGGTAAGTAGGTAGAAAAGGGGGATAAATAAGATGAAGAACTTGGCAGGATTTAAGGTAAGATAAATAACTTGGCAGGATTTATAAGTATTAGGACATACGGGTAGATAGTAAGGTGGGTAAAAAATGGTATGTAGAATATATAGGAAAGGTATATGTAGATCTATAAGTAAGTCGGTCGGTAGGTAAAGAAGGGAGATAAATAGAATAGGTTGGAAGATAGAAAAGGAAAGTAGGATACGTAGGAGATATCTTTAAGTAGTAAATATAGGTACATAGGAAGAAAAGGGAGAAAAGTAGGACTGGCAGGAAGGTAGAATAGAAAGTTACATATATAGAATATGTAGATAGGTGGGATATATAGGTATAAGTAATTAGAAAGGATAGATAAATGTAGATAGAAAGGACATATAGGTAGGTAAGTAGGTAGGTAGGTACAAAGGATATACAGGTAGGTAGACAGGTAGGTAGATAGGGAGATAAGTAAAATAGGTAGGAAGGTAATAAGGAAAAGTAGGACATATAGGTAGATAGGATATATCGATAGCTAGGATATGTAAGTAGGTTGATCGATAAGTAGTAGAAAAGAGAGCTAAGTATAGATAGGTTTGATATGTAGAATATGTAAGTAGGTAAGATATATAGATAGGTAGTTACATAGGATGTATAGGTAGGTAGGTAAAAAGGATATATAGGTAGGTGGAAAAAGGAAATAAGTTGAATAGATAGGAAGGTAAGATATATAGAATAGATAAGTAGATGGATATGTAGGTAGCTAGATAGGTTTCTGTTAGGTAGGTAAGTAGGCAGGTGGGTTAAAATGGCAGGGTAGGTAGATAAGATATATAGGTAGAAAGGTAGATAGGTACGTAGGTAGAATAGGTAATTGGGTAGAGGTCGGATAGTAGTATACTACTTATCTCCCTTTTCTACCTACCTACCTATATATCCGATCTAACAACCTACCTTAATATCCTACTTCCCTCTTTTTTTCTACCTATCTACCTAAATATTCTACATATCTATATTTACTATATATACTATCTCTACCTTCCTACCTATTCTACTTATATTCCTTTTTTACCTACCTATCTATCTACCTTCTACCTGTATATCTTATCTACCTACTCTCCCTTTCTAACCCACCCACCTTCCTACCAACCTACCTAGCTACCTACATATCTACCTACTTATCTATTTTACATCTCTTACCTTCCTGTCTATTCAACTTATCTCTCTTTTCTACCTACTTATCGATCAATCTACTTACATATCCTACCTACCGATATATCCTATCTACCTATATGTCCTGCCTTTCCTTATTACCTTCCTACCTATTATACTTATCTCCCTTTGCCACGAATCTGTCTATCTACCTACCTCAATATCCTATGTACCAACTATCTACCTACCTACCTATATATCCTTTCTAACTTTACAGAATTATTTCCCTTTTCTACCTACCTACAAACCAACCTACTGACTCATATATACTACCAGCCTACTTATATATCCTACCTTTCTTTTCTGCCTTCCCACCTATTCTGGCTAGGCAGAAAAGAGATATAAGTAGAATGGAAAAAAAGCTAGAGATAGGGTGTGTAGGATATATAGGTAGGTAGATACGTAGCAAGATAGGATATATAGGTAGATGGTAGAAAAGAGAGATAAGAAGAATAGGATTGAAGGCAGAATACAAAGCTAGATATGTAGTATGTATCCTAGGTAGGAGGGTAGAATAGGAAGGTAGGATATGTAGGACATACCGGTAGGTAGTAAATATAGGTTGGTAGGTAGAAAAGGGAGATAAGAAGGATAGGCAGGAAGATAGAGTAGGAAGTTCGATATGTAGAATAGTAAGTAGGTTGGATGTATAAATAGGTAGTTACATAGAATGTATAGGTAGGAAGGTAAAAAGGATATAGGTAGAAAAGTGAGATAAGTGAAATAGGTAGGAAGGTAGAGGTAGAATATGTAAGTACATAGACATAATGGAAGATAGGTAGGAAAATGAGGAAAAGTAGGAAGGTAGAAAAGGAAGTTAGATATGTAGAATATGTAGGTAGGTGGGATATATAGGTATGTTGTTAGATTGGATATATAGGTAGGTAAGTAGAAAAAGCAAATAAGTAGAATAAGTAGGAAGGTAGAAAAGAAAGGTGGGATATATAGATAGGTAGGATAAATAGGAAGTAGGATATGTAGTATGTATAGTGTTTATAGGTAAGTAGGGAGGGAGGATAAATAAGTAGGTTGATAGATTATATATATAGGTAGGTAGGTAGGTAGGTAGGTAGGTAGAAAGTGGAGTTAAGTACGATAGGTATTAAGGTAGTTTATATAGGTAGGTAGGATATGTAGGCTATATAGGCATGTAGTATATGTATGTAGGTATATACATACATAGGTACACAGGTTCGTCGGTAGATGATAGGTAGGTAGGTAGAAATGATATATAAGTAGAATGGGAAGGAACGTAGAGATAGGATATGTAGGATATATGGGTAGGTAGGATATGTTGGTAGATAGGATATATAGGTAGATAGGTGGAAAAGAGAGATAAGAAGAATAGGTATCAAGGTAGAATACGAAGTTAGATATGTATAGATAAGTAGGGAGGTCGGATATATAAGTAGGTTGATAGATCGGATATAAAGGTAGGTAGGTAGGTAGATAGGTAGGTAGGTAGGTAGGTAGGTAGGTAGAAGGTAGAAGAGGGAGATAAGTAGAATAGATAGAAAGGTAACATATGAAGAGTAGATAAGTATGTACATATGAAAGTGCACGGGTATTTTGGTAGGTTAGGTAGGTGGGTGGGTACGTAAGTATAAAAGGGATATAAGTAGAATGGAAAGAAAGGTAGAGATAGGATATGTAGGATACATAGGTAGGTAGGATATGTTGGTAGATTGGATATATAGGTATGAAGTTAGAATACGATGTATGATATGTAGTATGTATATGTAAGTACATAGGATATAATGGTAGATAGGTAGGAAAGAAAAGAAATCAGGAAGGTAGAAAAGGCAGGTAGATATGTAGAATATATAGGTAGGTGGGATATATAGGTAGGTTGTTAGATTGGATATATAGGCAGGTAAGTAGAAAAGGCAGAAAAGTAGGATAGGTAGGAAGATGGAAAAGGAAGGTAGGATATATAGATGGATAGCATATATAGGTAGGTAAGATATGTATGTATGTAGGTTGATTGGTAGGGTGGTAGAAGAGGGAGATAAGTAGAGGAGATAAGCAGAATAGATAAAAAGGTAAGATATGCAGAATAGATAAGTAGGTATGTACATACATGGTACACAGGTAGGTCGGTAGGTGATAGGTAGATAGAAAAGAGAGGTAAGTAGAATAGGTAAGAAGTTACAATAGGACAGTAGGATATTTAGGCAGGTAGGATATATGGATAGGTAGCTTGGTTGGTAGTTAGGTAGAAATAAGATATAAGTAGGACAGGTATTGTGGTAGGATACAAAGTAAGTAGGATATATAGTCAGGTAGGATATGTAAGAAGAATGTAAAATAGATAGGTTGGTATGTATGTAGGGAGGTATGAAGGTAAAACAGTAAGGTAAATAGAATAGGTAGAAAGATAGAATAAGACGGTAGGATATATAGGACATATCGGTAGGTAGGATAAATAGGTAAGTAGGTAGAGGGAAATAAGTAGGATAGGCTTGAAGGTATAATATGTTGAATATATAGGTAGGTAGGTATGATATTAATCTTGGTCGTTAGATTGGATGTACAGGTAGGTAGGTTGAAAAAGGAAATAAGTAGGATAGATATGAAGGTAGAATAGGAAGTTAGACATGTAGAATATATAGCTAGGTAGCAGATATGGATAGGTAGTTATACAGGATATATAGCTAGGTAAATAAACTGGATATATAGGTGAAAAATTACGTAGGTAGGTAAGTAGGTAGGTAAAAAAGTACATAGGATATACAGGTGGGTATATTGGTAGGTAGATAGGTAGAAAAGGGAAATAGATAAATTAGGTAGGAAATTAAAAAAGAAAGGTAGATAGGATATATCGGTAGGTAGGTAAGTAGGTAGGTAAAAAAGTACATAGGATATACAGGTGGGTATATTGGTAGGTAGATAGGTAGAAAAGGGAGGTAGATAGAATAGGTAGGAAATTAAAAAAGAAAGGTAGATAGGATATATCGGTAGGTAGGATATGTGAGTAGGTTGATCATTAAGTAGGTAGAAAAAGAAGATAAGTTGAATAGATATGTACAATAGATAAGAAGGTAAGATATGTAGGTAGGTTTCCGATAGGTACGTAAGTAGGTAGGTGGGTTAAAATGGGAAGGTAGTTAGATAAGAAATACAGGTAGAAAGTTAGATATATAGGTAAGTAGAAAAGGAATATAAGTAGAATGGGTAGGAAGGTAGAGATAGGATATGTGGGATTTATAAATAATTAGGATATATAGGTAGATAGATAGAAAAAAGAGATAAGAAGGCTAGGAAGGAAGGTAGAACAAGAACGTAAATATGTAGAATATATAGGTAGGTAGGTAGGATATTAAGGTAGGTTGTTAGATAGGATATATAGGTACCTAGGTAAGAAGAAAAGGGAGGTAGTATTATAGGTACGAAGGTAGAGGTCGTATATGGGTATAGGTACGTAGGTAGGTGGGTAAGTAGACATGTAGAATATATAGGTAGATATGTAGGATATACAGGTAGGTTGTTAGATCGGATATATAAGTAGGTAGTAAGAAAAGAGTGATAAGTAGAATAGGTGGGAAGGTAGAAAAGAAAGGTAGGATATATAGGTAGGCAGGTAGTATACATGAGTCATTAGGTTGGTTTGTAGATAGGTAGAAAAGGGAAATAATTTTGTTAGGTATTAAGGTAGAATATTTAGGTAGAGAAGTAGTCAGAAAAGTGAGATATGCAGAATGGATAGGAAGGTAAGATATATATTATATATAGGTAGGTCAGAAGGATATAAAAATAGGTATGTTAGAAGGTAAAACGGGGAGATATGTAGAACAGGAAGGAAAAAAGTAGAATAGGAAAGTAGGATATGTAGGACATATCCCTATGTAGTATATATAGGTAGCTATAAAAGGAAGATGTGTACGCTAGGCAGTAAGGTAGGATAGGAAGTTAGACATGTAGAATATATAGGATATATTGATAGGTAGATAGATAGGATATATAGGTAGGTACGTAGGTACATAGGTATGTAGGTAGGTACGTAGGTACGAAGGCAGGTACGTAGGTAGCTATTTAGGTAGCGTATTAGGTAGAAAAGGGATAGAAGTAAAATAGGCAGGAAAGGAGAGGTAGGTAGGATATGTAGGATACAAAGATAGGTAGTTAATATCGGTAGATATGCAGAAAAGAGTTATATGTAGGATAGGTAGGAAGGTGGAATAGTAAGGTAGATACAAATATGTAGAATATTTAGGTAGGTACATATGATGTATAGCTAGGTTGTTGGATCGGATATAAAGGTCGGCAGGTAGGTAGAAAGCTTAGATAAATAGAATAGGTAGTAAGGTAGAAAAAGAATTTGGGATATATAGGTAGTTAGGATATAGGTATGTAGGATATATAAATAGGTTTATCGTTAGGTAGGTAGAAAAGGGAGATAAGTAGGATAATCATTAAGGTAGGATACATGATTATATAAGGAAGATATGGGTACGTAGGATATGTAGGTAGATAGGTAGGTAGGTAGAAAAGGGAGATAAGTAGAATAGATAGGAAGTGAGGATATGTAGAATATATATGTAGGTAGTTAGGTAGGAAGGTAAATTTGGTTGTATTGGTTGCTTGTATTGGGGATTAACGCCCATTTAAACGCTTATTCACACCAGTATTAATACATATATATACGTATTAATACAAATACATATATAGGTATGAAGTTAGAATACGAAGTAAGATATGTAGTATGTACAGGTAAGTAGGGAGGGAGGATATATAAGTAGGTTAATAGATTGGATATATAGGTAGGTAGGTAGGTAGAAAGTAGAGTTATGTACGATAGGTATTAAGATATTATATATAGGTATGTAGGATATGTAGGCTATGTAGGCAGGTACGGTAAAAAAGGGATATAAGTAGAATAGATAGAAAATTTGGACTTGTAGAATAGATATGTAGGTAGGTAAGAAGGTAAATTTGGTTGAATAGGTTGCTTGTATTGGGGTTTAACGCCACTTTAAGAGCGGAGGTCATATCATGGGGGTCGGTGGCGCACGTGTGTTTCCTGGATTGTCCACATCAACACAACTTTCTTTACAAATCCACCTACTACTTTTCTCACATGCTTCAGCAGAGGTGAGAGGCAAAAATACGCTGGAAAGAAATTTCGCCTAATATCGAACTAATAACCATCAGTTCATGAGTCACCACTGAGTCACCCGGGTGAACAGGAGGGAAAAAAGAGATAAGTAGAAAAGGTAGGAAGGTAGAATAGGAAGGACGGATACGTAGAACATACATATACAATAATGAAAGGCAGATACGTAGGTAGTAAATATAGGTAGGTAGGTAGAAAAGAGAGATAAGAAGGATAGGTAGGAAGGTAGAATAGGAAGGTAGGATATAAAGGATATACCGGTAGGTAGTAAATATAGGTAGGTAGAAAAGGGAGATAAGAAGGATAGGCAGGAAGGTAGAATAGGAAGTTTGGTATGTGTAATGGTAAGTATATAGGATATATAGATGGGTAGTTACATAGGATGTATAGGTAGGAAGGTAAAAAGGATATATAGGTAGATAGGTAGAAAAGGGAGATAAATAAAATTGGTAGGAAGGTAGAGGTAGAATATATAAGTACATACGATATAATGAGATAGGTAGGAAAGAGAGGAAAAGTAGGAAGGTAGAAAAAGAAGGTAGATATGTAGAATATATAGGTAGGTGGGTTATATAGGTAGGGTGTTAGATTGTATATATAGATAGGTAAGTAGAAAATGCAGATAAGTAGAATAGGTAGGAAGGTGGAAAAGGAAGGTAGGATATATAGATAGCTAGCATATATACGTAGGTAGGATACGTACTGTATAGGGTTAGGGTTTAGGGTTTAGGGTTAGGGTTAGGGTTAGGGTTTAGGGTTAGGGTTTAGGGTAGGTTAATTGGTAGGGTGGTAGAAGAGGGATATAATTATAGGGAGATAAGTAAAATAGATAAAAAAAGGTAAGATATGCAGAATAGATAAGTAGGTATGTACATACGTAGTTACAAAAGTAGGTCGGTCGGTGATAGGTAGGTAGGTAGGTAGAAAAGGGATATAAGTAGAATGGGAAGGAAGGTAGGGATAGGATATATAGGATATAATGGGTTTCGGGTTAGGGTAGGTTATATTGTAGATAGGATATATAGGTATATAGGTCGAAAAGAGAGATAAGAAGAATAGGTATATAGTTAGATATGTAGTATGTTTAGGTAAGTAGAGAGGTAGGATATATAAGTAGATTGATAGATCGGATATATAAGTAGGTAGGTAGGTGGTAGGTAGGAAGGTAGAAGGTAGAAGAGGAGATAAGTAGAATACATAAAAAGGTAGGATATGCACAATTGATTAGTAGGTATGTACATAAGTAGTTACACGGGTAGTTCGGTAGATGATAGATTAGGCAGGTAGGTAGGTAGGTAGAAAAGGGATATAAGTAGAATGGAAAGGAAGGTAGAGATAGGATGTATAGGATATATAGGTAAGTAGGATATGTTGGTAGATGGGATATATAGGTATGAAGGTAGAATAAGAAGTAAGATATGTAGTATGTATAGGTAAGTAGGGCGGTAGGATATATAAGTAGGTTGATAGATTGGATATATAGGTAGGTAGTAGGTAGGTAGGTAGGTAGGTAGGTAAGTAGGTAAGTAGGTGGAAAGTGGAGTTAAGTACGATAGGTATTAAGGTAGCATATTTAGGTAGGTAGGATATATAGACATATAGGATGTGTAGGTAGGTAAAATGTATAGGTAAATAGGTTTAAAAGAGAGATAAGAATAGGTATAAAGGTAGAATGGGAAGGAAGATATCTAGAATACATGGGTAGGTCGGATTTAAAGTTAGTTTTTTGGATGGGATACATAGGCAGGTAGGTATGTCAAAAAATGGAGATAAGTAGAATAAGTAGGAAGATAGAAATGCAAGGTAGAATATATAGGTTGGTAGGATATTGAACAATGTAGGATATATGTGTAAGTAGGTTGGTTGGTAAGTGGGTAGAAAAGGGAGATAAATAGATGAAGAACTTGGCAGGATTTAAGGTAAGATAAATAACTTGGCAGGATTTATAAGTATTAGGACATACAGGTAGATAGTAAGGTGGGTAGGTGGGTAAAAAAGATGGTATGTATAATATATAGGAAAGGTATATGTAGATCTATAAGTAATTAGGTAGGTAGGTAAAGAAGGGAGATAAATACAATAGGTTGGAAGATAGAAAAGGAAAGTAGGATACGTAGGAGATATCTTTAAGTAGTAAATATAGGTACATAGGTAGAAAAGGGAGATAAATAGGTTTGGCAGGAAGGTAGAATAGAAAGTTACATATTTAGAATATGTAGGTAGGTGGGATATATAGGTATAAGTAATTAGAAAGGATAGATAAATGTAGATAGAAAGGACATATAGGTAGGTAAGTAGGTAGGTAGGTACAAAGGATATACAGGTAGGTAGACAGGTAGGTAGATAGGGAGATAAGTAAAATAGGTAGGAAGGTAAAAAGTAGGACATATAGGTAGATAGGATATATCGATAGCTAGGATATGTAAGTAGATTGATCGATAAGTAGGTAGAAAAGAGAGCTTAGTATAGATAGGTTTGATATGTAGAATATGTAAGTAGGTAAGATATATAGATAGGTAGTTACATATGATGTATAGGTAGGTAGGTAAAAAGGATATATAGGTAGGTGAAAAAAGGAAATAAGTTGAATAGATAGGAAGGTAAGATATATAGAATAGATAAGTAGATGGATATGTAGGTAGCTAGGTAGGTTTCTGTTATGTAGGTAAGTAGGTAGGTGGGTTAAAATGGCAGGGTAGGTAGATAAGATATATAGGTAGAAAGGTAGATAGGTACGTAGGTAGAATAGGTAATTGGGTAGAGGTCGGATAGTAGTATACTACTTATCTCCCTTTTCTACCTACCTACCTATATATCCGATCTAACAACCTACCTTAATATCCTACTTCCCTCTTTTTTTCTACCTATCTACCTAAATATTCTACATATCTATATTTACTATATATACTATCTCTACCTTCCTACCTATTCTACTTATATTCCTTTTTTACCTACCTATCTATCTACCTTCTACCTGTATATCTTATCTACCTACTCTCCCTTTCTAACCCACCCACCTTCCTACCCACCTACCTAGCTACCTACATATCTACCTACGTATCTATTTTACATCTCTTACCTTCAACTTATCTCTCTTTTCTACCTACTTATCGATCAATCTACTTACATATCCTACCTACCGATATATCCTATCTACCTATATGTCCTGCCTTTCCTTATTACCTTCCTACCTATTATACTTATCTCCCTTTGCTACGAATCTGTCTATCTACCTACCTCAATATCCTATGTACCAACTATCTACCTACCTACCTATATATCCTTTCTAACTTTACAGAATTATTTCCCTTTTCTACCTACCTACAAACCAACCTACTGACTCATATATACTACCTGCCTACCTATATATCCTACCTTTCTTTTCTACCTTCCCACCTATTCTATTTATCACTCTTTTCTAACTACCTACTCATATATCCGATATAACAACCTATCTGTATATCCTACCTATCTACCTATATATTCTACATATCTACCTGCCCACCTACCTACGTACCTATACCCATATCCGACCTCTACCTTCGTACCTATAATACTACCTCCCTTTTCTTCCTATGGAATAGGAAGGTAGATACAAGTATGTAGAATATTTAGGTAGGTACATATGATATATAGCTAGGTTGTTGGATCGGATATAAAGGTCGGCAGGTAGGTAGAAAGCTTCGATAAGTAGAATAGGTAGTAAGGTACAAAAGGAATTTGGGACCTATAGGTAGTTAGGATATAGGTATGTAGGATATATAAGTAAGTTTATCGTTAGGTAGGTAGAAAAGGGAGATAAGTAAGATAATTATTAAGGTAGGATACATAATTATATAAGGAAGATATGGGTACGTAGGATATGTAGGTAGTTAGGTAGGTAGGTAGAAAAGAGAGATAAGTAGAATAGATAGGAATTTAGGATATGTAGAATATATATGTAGGTAGTTAGGTAGGAAGGTAAATTTGGTTGTATTGGTTGCTTGTATTGGGGTTTAACGCCACTTTAACAGCGAAGGTCATATCATGGGGGTCGGTGGCGCATGTTTGTTTCCAGGCTTGTTCACACCAGTATTAACACAACTTTCTTTCCAAAACCACCAACTACTTTTCTCACATGCTTCAGCAGAGGTGAGAGGCGAAAATACGCTGGAAAGAAATTCCGCCTAATATTGAACTAACAACCACCAGTTCATGCTTCTTGCACGCTCATCACTGACCCACCCGGGCGGGCAGGAGGGAAAATGGAGAGAAGTAGAATAGGTAAATGAAAAAGGTAGGAAGGGAAAATATGTAGGACATACCAGTAGGTAGTAAATATAGGTAGGTAGGTAGAAAATAGAGATAAGAAGGACAAGTAGGAAGGTAAAATAGGAAATTCGATATGCAGAATATTAAGTAGGTAGGATATATAGATAAGTAGTTTCATATGATGTATAGGTAGGTAGGTAAAAAGGATATTTAGGTAGTAGAAGATAGGTAGAAAAGGTAGATAAGTGAAAAAAGTAGGAAGGTACAAGTAGAATATGGAAGTAGATAGGATAAATGCTAGATAGGTAGGAAAGAGAGGAAAAGTTGGAAGGAAGAAAATGAAGGTAGATATGTAGAATATATACGTAGGTGGGATATATAGGTAGCTTGTAAGGTTGGATATATAGGTAGGATGAATAAAAAAGGCAGATAAATAGAATAGGTGGGAAGGTAGAAAAGGAAGGTATGATATATAGATAGATAGCCTATATAGGTAGGTATAATATGTATGTAAGTAGGTTAATTGGTAGGGTGGTGGAAGGGGAAGATAAGTAGAATAAATAAAAAATTAGGGTTTGCAGAATAGATAAGTAGGTATGTCCATACGTAGGTACTCAGGTAGTTCGGTAGATGATAGGTAGGTAGGTAGGTGGGTAGGTAGGTGGGTGGGTAGGCTGGAAGTCGGGTAGGTGGGTAGGCAGGCAGGCAGGTAGGTAGGTAGGTTGAAAAGGGATATAAGTAGAACGGAAAGGAAGGTAGAGATTGCATATGTAGGATATATAGGTAGGTAGGATATGTTGTATAATGGAAGATAGGTAGGAAAATGAGGAAAAATAGGAAGTTAGATATGTAGAATATGTAGGTAGGTGGGATATATAGGTATGTTGTTAGATTGGATATTTAGGTAGGTAAGTAGAAAAAGCAAATAAGTAGAATAAGTAGGAAGGTAGAAAAGAAAGGCGGGATATATAGATAGGTAGGATAAATAGGAAGTAGGATATTTATGTAATTAGGGTGATTGGTAGGCTGGTAGAAGAGGTAGATAAGTAGGGGGAGATAAGTCGAATAGATAAAAAGGTAAGATATGCAGAATAGAAAAGTAGGTATGTACATACATAGGTACACAGGTAGGTCGGTAGATGATAGGTAAGTAAGTAGTAATGGGATATAAGTAGAATGGGAAGGGAGGTAGAGATAGTATATGTAGGATATAAGGGTATATGGGTGTGTAGGATATGTTGGTAGATAGGATATATAGATAGATAGGTCGAAAAGAGAGATAAGAAGAATAGGTATGAAGGTAGAATACGAAGTTAGATATGTAGTGTGTATAGGTAAGTAGGGAGGTAGGATATATAAGTAGGTTGATAGATCGGATATAAAGGTAGGTAGGTAGGAAGGTAGAAGAGGAAGATAAGTAGAATGGAAAGAAAGGTAGAGATAGGATATGTAGGATATATAGGTAGGTAGGATATGTTGGTAGATAGGATATATAGGTCTGAAGTTAGAATACGAAGTAAGATATGTAGTATGTATAGGTAAGTAGGGAGGGAGGATAAATAAGTAGGTTGATAGATTTGATATATAGGTAGGTAGGTAGGTAGGTAGGTAGGTAGAAAGTGGAGTTAAGTACGATAGGTATTAAGGTAATTTATATAGGTAGGTAGGATATGTAGGCTATATAGGCATGTAGTATATGTATGGAGATATATAAATACAGGTATATAGGTACACAGGTAGGTCGGTAGATGATAGGTAGGTAGGTAGAAATGATATATAAGTAGAATGGGAAGGAAGGTAGAGATAGGATATGTAGGATATATGGGTAGGTAGGATATGTTGGTAGATAGGATATATAGGTAGATAGGTGGAAAAGAGAGATAAGAAGAATAGGTATCAAGGTAGAATACGAAGTTAGATATGTATAGATAAGTAGGGAGGTCGGATATATAAGTAGGTTGATAGATCGGATATAAAGGTAGGTAGGTAGGTAGGTAGGTAGGTAGGTAGAAGGTAGAAGAGGGAGATAAGTAGAATAGATAGAAAGGTAACATATGAAGAATAGATAAGTATGTACATATGAAAGTGCACGGGTATTTCGGTAGGTTAGGTATGTGGGTGGGTACGTAAGTATAAAAGGGATATAAGTAGAATGGAAAGAAAGATAGAGATAGGATTTGTAGGATATATAGGTAGGTAGGATAGGTTGGTAGATTGGATATATAGGTATGAAGTTAGAATACGATGTAAGATAAGTAGTATGTATATGTAAGTACATAAGATATAATGGTAGATAGGTAGGAAAGAAAAGAAATCAGGAAGGTAGAAAAGGCAGGTAGATATGTAGAATATATAGGTAGGTGGGATATATAGGTAGGTTGTTAGATTGGATATATAGGCAGGTAAGTAGAAAAGGCAGAAAAGTAGGATAGGTAAGGAGATGGAAAAGGAAGGTAGGATATATAGATGGGTAGCATATATAGGTAGGTAAGATATGTATGTATGTAGGTTGATTGGTAGGGTGGTAGAAGAGGGAGATAAGTAGAGGAGATAAGCAGAATAGATAAAAAGGTAAGATAAGCAGAATACATAAGTAGGTATGTACATACATGGTACACAGGTAGGTCGGTAGGTGATAGGTAGGTAGGTAGGTAGGTAGGTAGGTAGGTATAAAAGGGATATAAGTAGAATGGGAAGGAAGGTAGAGATTGGATATGTAGGACATATTGGTAGATAGGATATATAGGTAGGTAGGATATGTACTGTATGTAAGTAGTTTAAGTAGTAGGTTGGCAGAAGAGGGAGATAAGTAGAATAGATAAAATGGTAGGATATGCAGAATAGAAAAGTAGGTATGCACATACGTAGGTACACAGGTAGGTCGTTAGATGATAGGTAGGTAGGAAGGTAGGTAGGTAGGTAGGTAGGTAGGTAGGTAGGTAGGTAGGTAGATAGGTAGGTAGATAGGTAGGTAGGTAGGTAGGTAGGTAGGTAGGTAGATTGGGATGTAAAGAGGTACATAGAAAATGTAGAAAAATAGAATAGGTAGGAAGGTAGAGATAGGATATGTATCGTATATTAGAAGGTAGGGTATGTATATAGGTAAGATGTATATGTAGGTAGATATAAAAGATAAATAAAAAATGATAGGTAGGGAAGTAGAATAGGAAGGCAGATATGTATAATATATATTTAGGTAGGTTGGATATAAAAGTAAGTTGTTAAATCGGATATATAGGTAGGTAGATAGAAAAGAGAGATAAGTAGAATAGGTAAGAAGTTACAATAGGACAGTAGGATATTTAGGCAGGTAGGATATATGGATAGGTAGCTTGGTTGGTAGTTATGTAGAAATAAGATATAAGTAGGACAGGTATTGTGGTAGGATACAAAGTAAGTAAGATATATAGTCAGGTAAGATATGTAAGAAGAATGTAAAATAGATAGGTTGGTATGTATGTAGGGAGGTATGAAGGTAAAAGAGTAAGGTAAATAGAATAGGTAGAAAGATAGAATAAGACGGTTGGATATATAGGACATATCGGTAGGTAGGATAAATAGGTAAGTAGGTAGAGGGAAATAAGTAGGATAGGCTTGAAGGTATAATAGGAAGTTAGATATGTTTAATATATAGGTAGGTAGGTATGATATTAATCTTGGTCGTTAGATTGGATGTACAGGTAGGTAGGTTGAAAAAGGAAATAAGTAGGATAGACGTGAAGGTAGAATGGGAAGTTAGACATGTAGAATATATAGCTAGGTAGCAGATATGGATGGGTAGTTATACAGGATATATAGCTAGGTAACTAAACTGGATATATAGGTGAAAAATTACGTAGGTAGGTAAGTAGGTAGGTAAAAAAGTACATAGGATATACAGGTGGGTATATTGGTAGGTAGATAGGTAGAAAAGGGAGGTAGATAGAATAGGTAGGAAATTATAAAAGAAAGGTAGATAGGATATATCGTTAGGTAGGATATGTGAGTAGGTTGATCATTAAGTAGGTAGAAAAAGGAGATAAGTTGAATAGATATGTACAATAGATAAGAAGGTAAGATATGTAGGTAGGTTTCCGATAGGTACGTAAGTAGGTAGGTGGGTTAAAATGGGAAGGTAGTTAGATAAGAAATACAGGTAGAAAGTTAGCTATATAGGTAAGTAGAAAAGGAATATAAGTAGAATGGGTAGGAAGGTAGAAATAGGATATGTGGGATTTATAAATAGGTAGGATATATAGGTAGATAGATAGAAAAAAGAGATAAGAAGGCTAGGAAGGAAGGTAGAACAAGAACGTAAATATGTAGAATATATAGGTAGGTAGGTAGGTAGGTAGGATATTAAGGTAGGTTGTTACATAGGATATATAGGTACCTAGGTAAGAAGAAAAGGGAGGTAGTATAATAGGTACGAAGGTAGAGGTCGTATATGGGTATAGGTACGTAGGTAGGTGGGTAAGTAGACATGTAGAATATATAGGTAGATATGTAGGATATACAGGTAGGTTGTTAGATCGGATATATAAGTAGGTAGTTAGAAAAGAGTGATAAGTAGAATAGGTGGAAAGGTAGAAAAGAAAGGTAGGATATATAGGTAGGCAGGTAGTATACATGAGTCATTAGGTTGGTTTGTAGATAGGTAGAAAAGGGAAATAATTTTGTTAGGTATTAAGGTAGAATATTTAGGTAGAGAAGTAGGCAGAAAAGTGAGATATGCAGAATGGATAGGAAGGTAAGATATATATTATATATAGGTAGGTCAGAAGGATATAAAAATAGGTATGTTAGAAGGTAAAACGGGGAGATATGTAGAACAGGAAGGAAAAAAGTAGAATAGGAAGGTAGGATATGTAGGACATATCCCTATGTAGTATATATAGGTAGCTATAAAGGGGAGATGTGTACGCTTGGCAGTAAGGTAGGATAGGAAGTTAGACATGTAGAATATATAGGATATATTGATAGGTAGATAGATAGGATATATATGTAGGTACGTAGGTACATAGGTATGTAGGTGGGTACGTAGGTACGAAGGCAGGTACGTAGGTAGCTAGTTAGGTAGCGTATTAGGTAGAAAAGGGATAGAAGTAAAATAGGCAGGAAAGGAGAGGTAGGTAGGATATGTAGGATACAAAGATAGGTAGTTAATATCGGTAGATATGCAGAAAAGAGTTATATGTAGGATAGGTAGGAAGGTGGAATAGTAAGGTAGATACAAATATGTAGAATATTTAGGTAGGTACATATGATGTATAGCTATGTTGTTGGATCGGATATAAATGTCGGCAGGTAGGTAGAAAGCTTAGATAAATAGAATAGGTAGTAAGGTAGAAAAAGAATTTGGGATATATAGGTAGTTAGGATATAGGTATGTAGGATATATAAATAGGTTTATCGTTAGGTAGGTAGAAAAGGGAGATAAGTAGGATAATTATTAAGGTAGGATACATGATTATATAAGGAAGATATGGGTACGTAGGATATGTAGGTAGATAGGTAGGTAGGTAGAAAAGGGAGATAAGTAGAATAGATAGGAAGTGAGGATATGTAGAATATATATGTAGGTAGTTAGGTAGGAAGGTAAATTTGGTTGTATTGGTTGCTTGTATTGGGGATTAACGCCCATTTAAACGCTTGTTCACACCAGTATTAATACATATATATACGTATTAATACAAATACATATATAGGTATGAAGATAGAATACGAAGTAAGATATGTAGTATGTACAGGTAAGTAGGGAGGGAGGATATATAAGTAGGTTAATGGATTGGATATATAGGTAGGTAGGTAGGTAGAAAGTAGAGTTATGTACGATAGGTATTAAGATATTATATATAGGTATGTAGGATATGTAGGCTATGTAGGCAGGTACGGTAAAAATGGGATATAAGTAGAATAGATAGAAAATTAGGACTTGTAGAATAGATATGTAGGTAGGTAAGAAGGTAAATTTGGTTGAATAGGTTGCTTGTATTGGGGTTTAACGCCACTTTAAGAGCGAAGGTCATATCATGGGGGTCGGTGGCGCACGTGTGTTTCCTGGATTGTCCACATCAACACAACTTTCTTTACAAATCCACCTACTACTTTTCTCACATGCTTCAGCAGAGGTGAGAGGCAAAAATACGCTGGAAAGAAATTTCGCCTAATATCGAACTAATAACCATCAGTTCATGAGTCACCACTGAGTCACCCGGGTGAACAGGAGGGAAAAAAGAGATAAGTAGAAAAGGTAGGAAGGTAGAATAGGAAGGACGGATATGTAGAACATACATATACAATAATAAAAGGCAGATACGTAGGTAGTAAATATAGGTAGGTAGGTAGAGAAGAGAGATAAAAAGGATAGGTAGGAAGGTAGAATAGGAAGGTAGGATATAAAGGATATACCGGTAGGTAGTAAATATAGGTAGGTAGAAAAGGGAGATAGATAGAATAGGTAGGAAATTAAAAAAGAAAGGTAGATAGGATATATCGGTAGGTAGGATATGTGAGTAGGTTGATCATTAAGTAGGTAGAAAAAGGAGATAAGTTGAATAGATATATACAATAGATAAGAAGGTAAGATATGTAGGTAGGTTTCCGATAGGAACGTAAGTAGGTAGGTGGGTTAAAATGGGAAGGTAGTTAGATAAGAAATATAGGTAGAAAGTTAGCTATATAGGTAAGTAGAAAAGGAATATAAGTAGAATGGGTAGGAAGGTAGAGATAGGATATGTGGGATTTATAAATAGGTAGGATACATAGGTAGATAGATAGAAAAAAGAGATAAGAAGGCTAGGAAGGAAGGTAGAACAAGAACGTAAATATGTAGAATATATAGGTAGGTAGGTAGGATATTAAGGTAGGTTGTTACATAGGATATATCGGTACCTAGGTAAGAAGAAAAGGGAGGTAGTATTATAGGTACGAAGGTAGAGGTCGTATATGGGTATAGGTACGTAGGTAGGTGGGTAAGTAGATATGTAGAATATATAGGTAGATATGTAGGATATATAGGTAGGTTGTTAGATCGGATATATAAGTAGGTAGTTAGAAAAGAGTGATAAGTAGTATAGGTGGGAAGGTAGAAAAGAAAGGTAGGATATATAGGTAGGCAGGTAGTATACATGAGTCATTAGGTTGGTTTGTAGGTAGGTAGAAAAGGGAAATAATTTTATTAGGTATTAAGGTAGAATATTTAGGTAGAGAAGTAGGCAGAAAAGTGAGATATGCAGAATGGATAGGAAGGTAAGATATATATTATATATAGGTAGGTCAGAAGGATATAAAAATAGGTATGTTAGAAGGTAAAACGGGGAGATATGTAGAACAGGAAGGAAAAAAGTAGAATAGGAAGGTAGGATATGTAGGACATATCCCTATGTAGTATATATAGGTAGCTATAAAAGGGAGATGTGTACGCTAGGCAGTAAGGTAGGATAGGAAGTTAGACATGTAGAATATATAGGATATATTGATAGGTAGATAGATAGGATATATAGGTAGGTACGTAGGTACATAGGTATGTAGGTAGGTACGTAGGTACGAAGGTAGGTACGTAGGTAGCTAGTTAGGTAGCGTATTAGGTAGAAAAGGGATAGAAGTAAAATAGGCAGGAAAGGAGAGGTAGGTAGGATATGTAGGATACAAAGATAGGTAGTTAATATCGGTAGATATGCAGAAAAGAGTTATATGTAGGATAGGTAGGAAGGTGGAATAGTAAGGTAGATACAAGTATGTAGAATATTTAGGTAGGTACATATGATGTATAGCTAGGTTGTTGGATCGGATATAAAGGTCGGCAGGTAGGTAGAAAGCTTAAATAAATAGAATAGGTAGTAAGGTAGAAAAAGAATTTGGGATATATAGGTAGTTAGGATATAGGTATGTAGGATATATAAATAGGTTTATCGTTAGGTAGGTAGAAAAGGGAGATAAGTAGGATAATTATTAAGGTAGGATACATGATTATATAAGGAAGATATGGGTACGTAGGATATGTAGGTAGATAGGTAGGTAGGTAGAAAAGGGAGATAAGTAGAATAGATAGGAAGTGAGGATATGTAGAATATATATGTAGGTAGTTAGGTAGGAAGGTAAATTTGGTTGTATTGGTTGCTTGTATTGGGGATTAACGCCCATTTAAACGCTTGTTCACACCAGTATTAATACATATATATACGTATTAATACAAATACATATATAGGTATGAAGTTAGAAGACGAAGTAAGATATGTAGTATGTATAGGTAAGTAGGGAGGGAGGATATATAAGTAGGTTAATGGATTGGATATATAGGTAGGTACATGTAGGTAGGTAGAAAGTAGAGTTATGTACGATAGGTATTAAGATATTATATATAGGTATGTAGGATATGTAGGCTATGTAGGCATGTACGGTAAAAAAGGGATATAAGTAGAATAGATAGAAAATTTGGACTTGTAGAATAGATATGTAGGTAGGTAAGAAGGTAAATTTGGTTGAATAGGTTGCTTGTATTGGGGTTTAACGCCACTTTAAGAGCGAAGGTCATATCATGGGGGTCGGTGGCGCACGTGTGTTTCCTGGATTGTCCACATCAACACAACTTTCTTTACAAATCCACCTACTACTTTTCTCACATGCTTCAGCAGAGGTGAGAGGCAAAAATACGCTGGAAAGAAATTTCGCCTAATATCGAACTAATAACCATCAGTTCATGAGTCACCACTGAGTCACCCGGGTGGGCAGGAGGGAAAAAAGAGATAAGTAGAAAAGGTAGGAAGGTAGAATAGGAAGGACGGATTTGTAGAACATACATATACAATAATAAAAGGCAGATACGTAGGTAGTAAATATAGGTAGGTAGGTAGAAAAGAGGGATAAGAAGGATAGGTAGGAAGGTAGAACAGGAAGGTAGGATATAAAGGATATACCGGTAGGTAGTAAATATAGGTAGGTAGAAAAGGGAGATAAGAAGGATAGGCAGGAAGGTAGAATAGGAAGTTTGATATGTGTAATGGTAAGTATGTAGAATATATAGATGGGTAGTTACATAGGATGTATAGGTAGGAAGGTAAAAAGGATATATGGGTAGATAGGTAGAAAAGGGAGATAAATAAAATTGGTAGGAAGGTAGAGGTAGAATATATAAGTACATACGATATAATGAGATAGGTAGGAAAGAGAGGAAAAGTAGGAAGGTAGAAAAAGAAGGTAGATATGTAGAATATATAGGTAGGTGGGTTATATAGGTACGGTGTTAGATTGGATATATTGGTAGGTAAGTAGAAAAGGCAGATAAGTAGAATAGGTAGGAAGGTGGAAAAGGAAGGTAGGATATATAGATAGATGGCATATATAGGTAGGTAGGATATGTACTGTATGTAAGGAGGTTAATTGGTAGGGTGGTAGAAGAGGGAGATAAGTAGAGGGAGATAAGTAGAATAGATAAAAAAAGGTAAGATATGCAGAATAGATAAATAGGTATGTACATACGTAGTTACAAAAGTAGGTCGGTCGGTGATAGGTAGCTAGGTAGGTAGAAAAGGGATATAAGTAGAATGGGAAGGAAGGTAGGGAAGGATATATAGGATATAATGGCTTTCGGGTTAGGGTAGGTTATATTGGTAGATAGGATATATAGGTATATAGGTCGAAAAGAGAGATAAGAAGAATAGGTATATAGTTAGATATGTAGTTTGTTTAGGTAAGTAGAGAGGTAGGATATATAAGTAGATTGATAGATCGGATATATAGGTAGGTAGGTAGGTAGGTGGTAGGTAGGAAGGTAGAAGGTAGAAGAGGAGATAAGTAGAATACATAAAAAGGTAGGATATGCACAATTGATTAGTAGGTATATACATACGTAGGTACACTGGTAGTTCGGTAGATGATAGATTAGGCAGGTAGGTAGGTAGGTAGAAAAGGGATATAAGTAGAATGGAAAGGAAGGTAGAGATAGGATGTATAGGATATATAGGTAAGTAGGATATGTTGGTAGATGGGATATATAGGTATGAAGGTAGAATAAGAAGTAAGATATGTAGTATGTATAGGTAAGTAGGGAGGTAGGATATATAAGTAGGTTGATAGATTGGATATATAGGTATGTAGTAGGTAGGTAGGTAGGTAGGTAGGTAGGTAAGTAGGTAAGTAGGTGGAAAGTGGAGTTAAGTACGATAGGTATTAAGGTAGCATATTTAGGTAGGTAGGATATGTAGGATATATAGACATATAGGATGTGTAGGTAGGTAAAATATATAGGTAAATAGGATTAAAAGAGAGATAAGAATAGGTATAAAGGTAGAATGGGAAGGAAGATATCTAGAATACATGGGTAGGTCGGATTTAAAGTTAGTTTTTTGGATGGGATACATAGGCAGGTAGGTATGTAAAAAAATGGAGATAAGTAGAATAAGTAGGAAGATAGAAATGCAAGGTAGAATATATAGGTTGGTAGGATATTGAACAATGTAGGATATATGTGTAAGTAGGTTGGTTGGTAAGTAGGTAGAAAAGGGAGATAAATAAGATCAATAACTTGGCAGGATTTAAGGTAAGATAAATAACTTGGCAGGATTTATAAGTATTAGGACATACAGGTAGATAGTAAGGTGGGTAAGTGGGTAAAAAAAGGTGGTATGTAGAATATATAGGAAAGGTATATGTAGATCTATAAGTAATAGGTAGGTAGGTAAAGAAGGGAGATAAATACAATAGGTTGGAAGATAGAAAAGGAAAGTAGGATATGTAGGAGATATCTTTAAGTAGTAAATATAGGTACATAGGTAGAAAAGGGAGATAAGTAGGATTGGCAGGAAGGTAGAATAGAAAGTTACATATATAGAATATGTAGGTAGGTGGGATATATAGGTGTAAGTAATTAGAAAGGATAGATAAATGTAGATAGAAAGGACATATAGGTAGGTAAGTAGGTAGGTAGGTATAAAGGATATACAGGTAGGTAGACAGGTAGGTAGATAGGGAGATAAGTAGAATAGGTAGGAAGGTAATAAGGAAAAGTAGGACATATAGGTAGATAGGATATATCGATAGCAAGGATATGTAAGTAGGTTGATCGATAAGTAGGTAGAAAAGAGAGCTAAGTATAGATAGGTTTGATATGTAGAATATGTAAGTAGGTAAGATATATAGATAGGTAGTTACATAGGATGTATAGGTAGGTGGGTAAAAAGGATATATAGGTAGGTGGAAAAAGGAGATAAGTTGAATAGATAGGAAGGTAAGATATATAGAATAGATAAGTAGATGGATATGTAGGTAGCTAGGTAGGTTTCTGTTAGGTAGGTAAGTAGGTAGGTGGGTTAAAATGGCAGGGTAGGTAGATAAGATATATAGGTAGAAAGGTAGATAGGTACGTATGTAGAATAGGTACTAGGGTAGAGGTCGGATAGTAGTATACTACTTATCTCCCTTTTCTACCTACCTACCTATATATCCGATCTAACAACCTACCTTAATATCCTACTTCCCTCTTTTTTTCTACCTATCTACCTAAATATTCTACATATCTATATTTACTATATATACTATCTCTACCTTCCTACCTATTCTACTTATATTCCTTTTTTACCTACCTATCTATCTACCTTCTACTTGTATATCTTATCTACCTACTCTCCCTTTCTAACCCACCCACCTTCCTACCAACCTACCTAGCTACCTACATATCTACCTACTTATCTATTTTACATCTCTTACCTTCCTGTCTATTCAACTTATCTCTCTTTTCTACCTACTTATCGATCAATCTACTTACATATCCTACCTACCGATGTATCCTATCTACCTATATGTCCTGCCTTTCCTTATTACCTTCCTACCTATTACACTTATCTCCCTTTCCTACGAATCTGTCTATCTACCTACCTCAATATCCTATGTACCAACTATCTACCTACCTACCTATATATCCTTACTAACTTTACAGAATTATTTCCCTTTTCTACCTACCTACAAACCAACCTACTGACTCATATATACTACCTGCCTACCTATATATCCTACCTTTCTTTTCTACCTTCCCACCTATTCTACTTATCACTCTTTTCTAACTACCTACTTATATATCCGATCTATCTACCTGTATGTCCTCCCTTTCCTTATTACCTTCCTACCTATTATACTTATCTCCCTTTGCTACCAATCTGTCTATCTACCTACCTCAATATCCTATTTACCAACTATCTACCTACCTACCTATATATCCTTTCTAACTTTACAGAATTATTTCCCTTTTCTACCTACCTACAAACCAACCTACTGACTCATATATACTACCTGCCTACCTATATATCCTACCTTTCTTTTCTACCTTCCCACCTATTCTACTTATCACTCTTTTCTAACTACCTACTTATATATCCGATCTAACAACCTATCTGTCTATCCTACCTATCTACCTATATATTCTACATATCTACCTGCCCACCTACCTACGTACCTATACCCATATCTGACCTCTACCCTCGTACCTATAATACTACCTCCCTTTTCTTCCTACTTACGTATAGGATATAAAGATAGGTAGTAAATATCGGTAGATATGCAGAAAAGAGTTATATGTAGGATAGGTAGGAAGATGGAATAGGAAGGTAGATACAAGTATGTAGAATATTTAGGTAGGTACATATGATATATAGCTAGGTTTTTGGATCGGATATAAAGGTCGGCAGGTAGGTAGAAAGCTTCGATAAGTAGAATAGGTAGTAAGGTTCAAAAGGAATTTGGGACATATAGGTAGTTAGGATATAGGTATGTAGGATATATAAGTAGGTTTATCGTTAGGTAGGTAGAAAAGGGAGATAAGTAAGATAATTATTAAGGTAGGATACATAATTATATAAGGAAGATATCGGTACGTAGGATATGTAGGTGGTTAGGTAGGTAGGTAGAAAAGAGAGATAAGTAGAATAGATAGGAATTTAGGATATGTAGAATATATATGTAGGTAGTTAGGTAGGAAGGTAAATTTGGTTGTATTGGTTGCTTGTATTGGGGTTTAACGCCACTTTAACAGCGAAGGTCATATCATGGGGGTCGGTGGCGCATGTGTGTTTCCTGGCTTGTTCACACCAGTATTAACACAACTTTCTTTCCAAACCCACCAACTACTTTTCTCACATGCTTCAGCAGAGGTGAGAGGCGAAAATACGCTGGAAAGAAATTCCGCCTAATATTGAACTAACAACCACCAGTTCATGCTTCTTGCACGCTCATCACTGACCCACCCGGGCGGGCAGGAGGGAAAATGGAGAGAAGTAGAATAGGTAAATGAAAACGGTAGGAAGGGAAAATATGTAGGACATACCAGTAGGTAGTAAATATAGGTAGGTAGGTAGAAAATAGAGATAAGAAGGATAAGTAGGAAGGTAGAATAGGAAATTCGATATGCAGAATATTAAGTAGGTAGGATATATAGATAAGTAGTTTCATATGATGTATAGGTAGGTAGGTAAAAAGGATATTTAGGTAGTAGAAGATAGGTAGAAAAGGTAGATAAGTGAAAAAAGTAGGAAGGTACAAGTAGAATATGGAAGTAGATAGGAAAAATGCAGATAGGTAGGAAAGAGAGGAAAAGTTGGAAGGAAGAAAATGAAGGTAGATATGTAGAATATATACGTAGGTGGGATATATAGGTAGCTTGTAAGGTTGGATATATAGGTAGGATGAATAAAAAAGGCAGATAAATAGAATAGGTGGGAAGGTAGAAAAGGAAGGTATGATATATAGATAGATAGCCTATATAGGTAGGTATAATATGTATGTAAGTAGGTTGATTGGTAGGGTGGTGGAAGGGGAAGATAAGTAGAATAAATAAAAAATTACGGTTTGCAGAATAGGTATGTCAATACGTAGGTACTCAGGTAGTTCGGTAGATGATAGGTAGGTAGGTAGGTAGGTAGGTAGGTGGGTAGGTAGGTGGGTGGGTAGGCTGGAAGTCGGGTAGGTGGGTAGGCAGGTAGGTAGGTAGGTAGGTAGGTAGGTAGTTTGAAAAGGGATATAAGTAGAACGGAAAGGAAGGTAGAGATTGCATATGTAGGATATATAGGTAGGTAGGATATGTTGTTAGATAATATTTATAAGTAGTTAGGTAGAATGGAGAGATAAGAAGAATATGTATGAAAGTAGAATACGAAGTAAGATATGTGGTATGAATAGGTAAGCAGGGAGGTAGGATATATAATTAGGTTGATATATCGGATATATAGGTAGGTAGTTAGGATTAGGTAGATAGATAGGTAGGTAAGTAGGTAGAAAGTGGAGTGAAGTACGATAGGTATTAAGGTAGTATATATATGTAGGTAGAATATGTAGGATATGTACATATGTTGACATATAGGATGTGTAGGTAGGTAAAATATATAGGTAGATAGGTTGAAAATAGAGATAAGGATAGGTAAAAAGGTAGAATAGGAAGGTAGATATCCTGAATACATAGGTAGGTCGGATTTATAGTTTTTTTTAGATCAGATACATACGTAGGTAGGTATGTAGGTAGGGTATGTAGGTAGGATATATAGGTAGGTAGGTACAAAAGATAGATAAGAAGGATAGGTAGGGAAGTAGGATAGGAAGGCAGATATGTAGAATATATATTTAGGTAGGTTGGATATAGAAGTAGGTTGTTAGATCGGATATATAGGTAGGTAAGTAGGTAGAAAAGTGGGATAAGTAGAATAGGTAGGAAGTTAGAATAGGACAGTAGGATATATAGGCAGGTACGACATATGGATAGGTAGATTGATTGGAAGTTAGGTAGAACGGATATAAGTAGGACAGGTGTTGTGGTAGAATACAAAGTAAGAGGGATATATTGTCAGGTAGGATATGTAAGTAGAATGTAAAATAGATAGGTTGGTATGAATGTAGGCAGGTATGAAGGTAAAACAGTAAGGTAAATAGAAAAGTAGAATAGGTAAGAAGGTAGAAAAGGAAGGTAGGATATAGATAGATAGCATATATAGGTAGATAGGATATGTATGTAAGTAGGTTGTTTGGTAGGGTGGTAGAAGAAGGAGATAAGAAGAAGAGAAAAAAAAAAGGATATGCAGAATAGATAAGTTGGTATGTACAAAGGTAGGTACACGGGTAATTCGGTAGATGATAAGTCCATAGGTAGGTAGGTAGGTAAGTAGGTAGGTAGAGGTAGGTAGGTAGGTAGGAAGCTAGGTAGGTAGGTGGGTAGGTAGGTAGGTGGGTAGGTAGGTATTTGGCTAGGCAGAAAAGAGATATAAGTAGAATGGAAAGAAAGCTAGAGATAGGGTATGTAGGATATATAGGTAGGTAGATATGTTGTAAGATAGGATATATAGTTAGATGGTAGAAAAGAAAGATAAGAAGAATAGGATTGAAGGCAGAATACAAAGTTAGATATGTAGTATGTATCCTAGGTAGGAGGGTAGAATAGGAAGGTAGGATATGTAGGACATACCGCTTGGTAGTAAATATAGGTTGGTAGGTAGAAAAGGGAGATAAGAAGGATAGGCAGGAAGATAGAGTTGGAAGTTCGATATGTAGAATAGTAAGTAGGTTGGATGTATAAATAGGTAGTTACATAGAATGTATAGGTAGGAAGGTAAAAAGGATATAGGTAGGTAGATAGGTAGAAAAGTGAGATAAGTGAAATAGGTAGGAAGGTAGAGGTAGAATATGTAAGTACATAGACATAATGGAGGAAAGGTAGGAAAATGAGGAAAAGTAGGAAGTTAGATATGTAGAACATGTAGGTAGGTGGGATATATAGGTATGTTGTTAGATTGGATATATAGGTAGGTAAGTAGAAAAAGCAAATAAGTAGAATAAGTAGGAAGGTAGAAAAGAAAGGTGGGATATATAGATAGGTAGGATAAATAGGAAGTAGGATATGTATGTAATTAGGGTGATTGGTAGGGTGGTAGAAGAGGTAGATAAGTAGAGGGAGATAAGTCGAATAGATAAAAAGGTAAGATATGCAGAATAGATAAGTAGGTATATACATACATAGGTACACAGGTAGGTCGGTAGATGATAGGTAGGTAAGTAGAAATGGGATATAAGTAGAATGGGAAGGAAGGTAGAGATAGGATATGTAGGATATAAGGGTATATGGGTGTGTAGGATATGTTGGTAGATAGGATATATAGATAGATAGGTCGAAAAGAGAGATAAGAAGAATAGGTATGAAGGTAGAATACGAAGTTAGATATGTAGTATGTATAGGTAAGTAGGGAGGTAGGATATATAAGTAGGTTGATAGATCGGATATAAAGGTAGGTAGGTAGGAAGGTAGAAGGTAGAAGAGGGAAATAAGTAGAATGGAAAGAAAGGTAGAGATAGGATATGTAGGATATATAGGTAGGTAGGATATGTTGGTAGATAGGATATATAGGTCTGAAGTTAGAATACGAAGTAAGATATGTAGTATGTATAGGTAAGTAGGGAGGGAGGATAAATAAGTAGGTTGATAGATTTGATATATAGGTAGGTAGGTAGGTAGGTAGGTAGAAAGTGGAGTTAAGTACGATAGGTATTAAGGTAGTTTATATAGGTAGGTAGGATATGTAGATTATATAGGCATGTAGTATATGTATGTAGGTATATACATACATAGGTACACAGGTAGGTCGGTAGATGATAGGTAGGTAGGTAGAAATGATATATAAGTAGAATTGGAAGGAAGGTAGAGATAGGATATGTAGGATATATGGTTAGGTAGGATATGTTGGTAGATAGGATATATAGGTAGATAGGTGGAAAAGAGAGATAAGAAGAATAGGTATCAAAGTAGAATACGAAGTTAGATATGTATAGATAAGTAGGGAGGTAGGATATATAAGTAGGTTGATAGATCGGATATAAAGGTAGGTAGGTAGGTAGATAGGTAGGTAGGTAGAAGGTAGAAGAGGGAGATAAGTAGAATAGATAGAAAGGTAACATATGAAGAGTAGATAAGTATGTACATATGAAAGTGCACGGGTATTTCGGTAGGTTAGGTAGGTGGGTGGGTACGCTAGTATAAAAGGGATATAAGTAGAATGGAAAGAAAAGTAGAGATAGGATATGTAGGATATATAGGTAGGTAGGATATGTTGGTAGATTGGATATATAGGTATGAAGTTAGAATACGATGTAAGATAAGTAGTATGTATATGTAAGTACATAGGATATAATGGTAGATAGGTAGGAAAGTAAAGAAATCAGGAAGGTAGAAAAGGCAGGTAGATATGTAGAATATATAGGTAGGTGGGATATATAGGTAGGTTGTTAGATTGGATATATAGGCAGGTAAGTAGAAAAGGCAGAAAAGTAGGATCGGTAGGAAGATGGAAAATAAAGGTAGGATATATAGATGGGTAGCATATATAGGTAGGTAAGATATGTATGTATGTAGGTTGATTGGTAGGGTGGTAGAAGAGGGAGATAAGTAGAGGAGATAAGCAGAATAGATAAAAAGGTAAGATATGCAGAATAGATAAAGTAGGTATGTACATACATGGTACACAGGTAGGTCGGTAGGTGATAGGTAGGTAGGTAGGTAGGTAGGTAGGTAGGTAGGTATAAAAGGGATATAAGTAGAATGGGAAGGAAGGTAGAGATTGGATGTTTAGGACATATTGGTAGATAGGATATATAGGTAGGTAGGATATGTACTGTATGTAAGTAGTTTAAGTAGTAGGTTGGCAGAAGAGGGAGATAAGTAGAATAGATAAAATGGTAGGGTATGCAGAATAGAAAAGTAGGTATGCGCATACGTAGGTACACAGGTAGGTCGGTAGATGATAGGTAGGTAGGTAGGTAGGTAGGTAGGTAGGTAGGTAGGTAGGTAGATTGGGATGTAAAGAGGTACATAGAAAATGTAGAAAAATAGAATCGGTAAGAAAGTAGAGATAGGATATGTTTCGTATATTGGAAGGTAGGGTATGTATATAGGTAAGATGTATATGTAGGTAGATATAAAAGATAGATAAAAAATGATAGGTAGGGAAGTAGAATAGGAAGGCAGATATGTATAATATATATTTAGGTAGGTTGGATATAAAAGTAGGTTGTTAAATCGGATATATAGGTAGGTAGATAGAAAAAAGAGATAAGTAGAATAGGTAAGAAGTTACAATAGGACAGTAGGATATTTAGGCAGGTAGGATATATGGATAGGTAGCTTGGTTGGTAGTTAGGTAGAAATAAGATATAAGTAGGAAAGGTATTCTGGTAGGATACAAAGTAAGTAGGATATATAGTCAGGTAGGATATGTAAGAAGAATGTAAAATAGATAGGTTGGTGTGTATGTAGGGAGGTATGAAGGTAAAAGAGTAAGGTAAATAGAATAGGTAGAAAGATAGAATAAGACGGTAGGATATATAGGACATATCGGTAGGTAGGATAAATAGGTAAGTAGGTAGAGGGAAATAAGTAGGATAGGCTTGAAGGTATAATAGGAAGTTAGATATGTTTAATATATAGGTAGGTAGGTATGATATTAATCTTGGTCGTTAGATTGGATGTACAGGTAGGTAGGTTGAAAAAGGAAATAAGTAGGATAGACATGAAGGTAGAATGGAGAGTTAGACATGTAGAATATATAGCTAGGTAGCAGATATGGATAGGTAGTTATATAGGATATATAGCTAGGTAACTAAACTGGATATATAGGTGAAAAATTACGTAGGTAGGTAAGTAGGTAGGTAAAAAAGTACATAGGATATACAGGTGGGTATATTGGTAGGTAGATAGGTAGAAAAGGGAGATAGATAGAATAGGTAGGAAATTAAAAAAGAAAGGTAGATAGGATATATCGGTAGGTAGGATATGTGAGTAGGTTGATTATTAAGTAGGTAGAAAAAGGAGATAAGTTGAATAGATATGTACAATAGATAAGAAGGTAAGATATGTAGGTAGGTTTCCGATAGGTACGTAAGTAGGTAGGTGGGTTAAAATGGGAAGGTAGTTAGATAAGAAATATAGGTAGAAAGTTAGCTATATAGGTAAGTAGAAAAGGAATATAAGTAGAATGGGTAGGAAGGTAGAGATAGGATATGTGGGATTTATAAATAGGTAGGATATATAGGTAGATAGATAGAAAAAAGAGATAAGAAGGCTAGGAAGGAAGGTAGAACAAAAACGTAAATATGTAGAATATATAGGTAGGTAGGTAGGATATTAAGGTAGGTTGTTAGATAGGATATATAGGTACCTAAGTAAGAAGAAAAGGGAGGTAGTATTATAGGTACGAAGGTAGAGGTCGTATATGGGTATAGGTACGTAGGTAGGTGGGTAAGTAGATATGTAGAATATATAGGTAGATATGTAGGATATATAGGTAGGTTGTTAGATCGGATATATAAGTAGGTAGTTAGAAAAGAGTGATAAGTAGTATAGGTGGGAAGGTAGAAAAGAAAGGTAGGATATATAGGTAGGCAGGTAGTATACATGAGTCATTAGGTTGGTTTGTAGGTAGGTAGAAAAGGGAAATAATTTTATTAGGTATTAAGGTAGAATATTTAGGTAGAGAAGTAGGCAGAAAAGTGAGATATGCAGAATGGATAGGAAGGTAAGATATATATTATATATAGGTAGGTCAGAAGGATATAAAAATAGTTATGTTAGAAGGTAAAACGGGGAGATATGTAGAACAGGAAGGAAAAAAGTAGAATAGGAAGGTAGGATATGTAGGACATATCCCTATGTAGTATATATAGGTAGCTATAAAAGGGAGATGTGTACGCTAGGCAGTAAGGTAGGATAGGAAGTTAGAATATATAGGATATATTGATATGTAGATAGATAGGATATATAGGTAGGTACGTAGGTACATAGGTATGTAGGTAGGTACGTAGGTACGAAGGTAGGTACGTAGGTAGCTAGTTAGGTAGCGTATTAGGTAGAAAAGGGATAGAAGTAAAATAGGCAGGAAAGGAGAGGTAGGTAGGATATGTAGGATACAAAGATAGGTAGTTAATATCGGTAGATATGCAGAAAAGAGTTATATGTAGGATAGGTAGGAAGGTGGAATAGTAAGGTAGATACAAGTATGTAGAATATTTAGGTAGGTACATATGATGTATAGCTAGGTTGTTGGATCGGATATAAAGGTCGGCAGGTAGGTAGAAAGCTTAGATAAATAGAATAGGTAGTAAGGTAGAAAAATAATTTGGGATATATAGGTAGTTAGGATATAGGTATGTAGGATATATAAATAGGTTTATCGTTAGGTAGGTATAAAAGGGAGATAAGTAGGATAATTATTAAGGTAGGATACATGATTATATAAGGAAGATATGGGTACGTAGGATATGTAGGTAGATAGGTAGGTAGGTAGAAAAGGGAGATAAGTAGAATAGATAGGAAGTGAGGATATGTAGAATATATATGTAGGTAGTTAGGTAGGAAGGTAAATTTGGTTGTATTGGTTGCTTGTATTGGGGATTAACGCCCATTTAAACGCTTGTTCACACCAGTATTAATACATATATATACGTATTAATACAAATACATATATAGGTATGAAGTTAGAAGACGAAGTAAGATATGTAGTATGTATAGGTAAGTAGGGAGGGAGGATATATAAGTAGGTTAATAGATTGGATATATAGGTAGGTACATGTAGGTAGGTAGAAAGTAGAGTTATGTACGATAGGTATTAAGATATTATATATAGGTATGTAGGATATGTAGGCTATGTAGGCATGTACGGTAAAAATGGGATATAAGTAGAATAGATAGAAAATTAGGACTTGTAGAATAGATATGTAGGTAGGTAAGAAGGTAAATTTGGTTGAATAGGTTGCTTGTATTGGGGTTTAACGCCACTTTAACAGCGAAGGTCATATCATGGGGGTCGGTGGCGCACGTGTGTTTCCTGGATTGTCCACATCAACACAACTTTCTTTACAAATCCACCTACTACTTTTCTCACATGCTTCAGCAGAGGTGAGAGGCAAAAATACGCTGGAAAGAAATTTCGCCTAATATCGAACTAATAACCATCAGTTCATGAGTCACCACTGAGTCACCCGGGTGGGCAGGAGGGAAAAAAGAGATAAGTAGAAAAGGTAGGAAGGTAGAATAGGAAGGACGGATTTGTAGAACATACATATACAATAATAAAAGGCAGATACGTAGGTAGTAAATATAGGTAGGTAGGTAGAAAAGAGGGATAAGAAGGATAGGTAGGAAGGTAGAATAGGAAGGTAGGATATAAAGGATATACCGGTAGGTAGTAAATATAGGTAGGTAGAAAAGGGAGATAAGAAGGATAGGCAGGAAGGTAGAATAGGAAGTTTGATATGTGTAATGGTAAGTATGTAGAATATATAGATGGGTAGTTACATAGGATGTATAGGTAGGAAGGTAAAAAGGATATATAGGTAGATAGGTAGAAAAGGGAGATAAATAAAATTGGTAGGAAGGTAGAGGTAGAATATATAAGTACATACGATATAATGAGATAGGTAGGAAAGAGAGGAAAAGTAGGAAGGTAGAAAAAGAAGGTAGATATGTAGAATATATAGGTAGGTGGGTTATATAGGTAGGGTGTTAGATTGGATATATTGGTAGGTAAGTAGAAAAGGCAGATAAGTAGAATAGGTAGGAAGGTGGAAAAGGAAGGTAGGATATATAGATAGATAGCATATATAGGTAGGTAGGATATGTACTGTATGTAAGGAGGTTTATTGGTAGGGTGGTAGAAGAGGGAGATAAGTAGAGGGAGATAAGTAGAATAGATAAAAAAAGGTAAGATATGCAGAATAGATAAGTAGGTATGTACATACGTAGTTACAAAAGAAGGTCGGTCGGTGATAGGTAGGTAGGTAGGTAGAAAAGGGATATAAGTAGAATGGGAAGGAAGATAGGGAAGGATATATAGGATATAATGGCTTTCGGGTTAGGGTAGGTTATATTGGTAGATAGGATATATAGGTATATAGGTCGAAAAGAGAGATAAGAAGAATAGGTATATAGTTAGATATGTAGTTTGTTTAGGTAAGTAGAGAGGTAGGATATATAAGTAGATTGATAGATCGGATATATAGGTAGGTAGGTAGGTAGGTGGTAGGTAGGAAGGTAGAAGGTAGAAGAGGAGATAAGTAGAATACATAAAAAGGTAGGATATGCACAATTGATTAGTAGGTATATACATACGTAGGTACACGGGTAGTTCGGTAGATGATAGATTAGGCAGGTAGGTAGGTAGGTAGGAAAGGGATATAAGTAGAATGGAAAGGAAGGTAGAGATAGGATGTATAGGATATATAGGTAAGTAGGATATGTTGGTAGATGGGATATATAGGTATGAAGGTAGAATAAGAAGTAAGATATGTAGTATGTATAGGTAAGTAGGGAGGTAGGATATATAAGTAGGCTGATAGATTGGATATATAGGTATGTAGTAGGTAGGTAGGTAGGTAAGTAGATAAGTAGGTGGAAAGTGGAGTTAAGTACGATAGGTATTAAGGTAGCATATTTAGGTAGGTAGGATATGTAGGATATATAGACATATAGGATGTGTAGGTAGGTAAAATATATAGGTAAATAGGTTTAAAAGAGAGATAAGAATAGGTATAAAGGTAGAATGGGAAGGAAGATATCTAGAATACATGGGTAGGTCGGATTTAAAGTTAGTTTTTTGGATGGGATACATAGGCAGGTAGGTATGTAAAAGAATGGAGATAAGTAGAATAAGTAGGAAGATAGAAATGCAAGGTAGAATATATAGGTTGGTAGGATATTGAACAATGTAGGATATATGTGTAAGTAGGTTGGTTGGTAAGTAGGTAGAAAAGGGAGATAAATAAGATCAATAACTTGGCAGGATTTAAGGTAAGATAAATAACTTGGCAGGATTTATAATTATTAGGACATACAGGTAGATAGTAAGGTGGGTAAGTGGGTAAAAAAAGGTGGTATGTAGAATATATAGGAAAGGTATATGTAGATCTATAAGTAATGAGGTAGGTAGGTAAAGAAGGGAGATAAATACAATAGGTTGGAAGATAGAAAAGGAAAGTAGGTTATGTAGGAGATATCTTTAAGTAGTAAATATAGGTACATAGGTAGAAAAGGGAGATAAGTAGGATTGGCAGGAAGGTAGAATAGAAAGTTACATATATAGAATATGTAGGTAGGCGGGATATATAGGTATAAGTAATTAGAAAGGATAGATAAATGTAGATAGAAAGGACATATAGGTAGGTAAGTAGGTAGGTAGGGATAAAGGATATACAGGTAGGTAGACAGGTAGGTAGATAGGGAGATAAGTAAAATAGGTAGGAAGGTAATAAGGAAAAGTAGGACATATAGGTAGATAGGATATATCGATAGCTAGGATATGTAAGTAGGTTGATCGATAAGTAGGTAGAAAAGAGAGCTAAGTATAGATAGGTTTGATATGTAGAATATGTAAGTAGGTAAGATATATAGATAGGTAGTTACATAGGATGTATAGGTAGGTAGGTAAAAAGGATATATAGGTAGGTGGAAAAAGGAGATAAGTTGAATAGATAGGAAGGTAAGATATATAGAATAGATAAGTAGATGGATATGTAGGTAGCTAGGTAGGTTTCTGTTAGGTAGGTAAGTAGGTAGGTGGGTTAAAATGGCAGGGTAGGTAGATAAGATATATAGGTAGAAAGGTAGATAGGTACGTATGTAGAATAGGTACTAGGGTAGAGGTCGGATAGTAGTATACTACTTATCTCCCTTTTCTACCTACCTACCTATATATCCGATCTAACAACCTACCTTAATATCCTACTTCCCTCTTTTTTTCTACCTATCTACCTAAATATTCTACATATCTATATTTACTATATATACTATCTCTACCTTCCTACCTATTCTACTTATATTCCTTTTTTACCTACCTATCTATCTACCTTCTACTTGTATATCTTATCTACCTACTCTCCCTTTCTAACCCACCCACCTTCCTACCAACCTACCTAGCTACCTACATATCTACCTACTTATCTATTTTACATCTCTTACCTTCCTGTCTATTCAACTTATCTCTCTTTTCTACCTACTTATCGATCAATCTACTTACATATCCTACCTACCGATGTATCCTATCTACCTATATGTCCTGCCTTTCCTTATTACCTTCCTACCTATTACACTTATCTCCCTTTCCTACGAATCTGTCTATCTACCTACCTCAATATCCTATGTACCAACTATCTACCTACCTACCTATATATCCTTACTAACTTTACAGAATTATTTCCCTTTTCTACCTACCTACAAACCAACCTACTGACTCATATATACTACCTGCCTACCTATATATCCTACCTTTCTTTTCTGCCTTCCCACCTATTCTACTTATCACTCTTTTCTAACTACCTACTTATATATCCGATCTATCTACCTGTATGTCCTGCCTTTCCTTATTACCTTCCTACCTATTATACTTATCTCCCTTTGCTACCAATCTGTCTATCTACCTACCTCAATATCCTATTTACCAACTATCTACCTACCTACCTATATATCCTTTCTAACTTTACAGAATTATTTCCCTTTTCTACCTACCTACAAACCAACCTACTGACTCATATATACTACCTGCCTACCTATATATCCTACCTTTCTTTTCTACCTTCCCACCTATTCTACTTATCACTCTTTTCTAACTACCTACTTATATATCCGATCTAACAACCTATCTGTCTATCCTACCTATCTACCTATATATTCTACATATCTACCTGCCCACCTACCTAAGTACCTATACCCATATCCGACCTCTACCCTCGTACCTATAATACTACCTCCCTTTTCTTCCTACTTACGTATAGGATATAAAGATAGGTAGTAAATATCGGTAGATATGCAGAAAAGAGTTATATGTAGGATAGGTAGGAAGATGGAATAGGAAGGTAGATACAAGTATGTAGAATATTTAGGTAGGTACATATGATATATAGCTAGGTTTTTGGATCGGATATAAAGGTCGGCAGGTAGGTAGAAAGCTTCGATAAGTAGAATAGGTAGTAAGGTTCAAAAGGAATTTGGGACATATAGGTAGTTAGGATATAGGTATGTAGGATATATCAGTAGGTTTATCGTTAGGTAGGTAGAAAAGGGAGATAAGTAAGATAATTATTAAGGTAGGATACATAATTATATAAGGAAGATATCGGTACGTAGGATATGTAGGTGGTTAGGTAGGTAGGTAGAAAAGAGAGATAAGTAGAATAGATAGGAATTTAGGATATGTAGAATATATATGTAGGTAGTTAGGTAGGAAGGTAAATTTGGTTGTATTGGTTGCTTGTATTGGGGTTTAACGCCACTTTAACAGCGAAGGTCATATCATGGGGGTCGGTGGCGCATGTGTGTTTCCTGGCTTGTTCACACCAGTATTAACACAACTTTCTTTCCAAACCCACCAACTACTTTTCTCACATGCTTCAGCAGAGGTGAGAGGCGAAAATACGCTGGAAAGAAATTCCGCCTAATATTGAACTAACAACCACCAGTTCATGCTTCTTGCACGCTCATCACTGACCCACCCGGGCGGGCAGGAGGGAAAATGGAGAGAAGTAGAATAGGTAAATGAAAAAGGTAGGAAGGGAAAATATGTAGGACATACCAGTAGGTAGTAAATATAGGTAGGTAGGTAGAAAATAGAGATAAGAAGGATAAGTAGGAAGGTAGAATAGGAAATTCGATATGCAGAATATTAAGTAGGTAGGATATATAGATAAGTAGTTTCATATGATGTATAGGTAGGTAGGTAAAAAGGATATTTAGGTAGTAGAAGATAGGTAGAAAAGGTAGATAAGTGAAAAAAGTAGGAAGGTACAAGTAGAATATGGAAGTAGATAGGAAAAATGCAGATAGGTAGGAAAGAGAGGAAAAGTTGGAAGGAAGAAAATGAAGGTAGATATGTAGAATATATACGTAGGTGGGATATATAGGTAGCTTGTAAGGTTGGATATATAGGTAGGATGAATAAAAAAGGCAGATAAGTAGAATAGGTGGGAAGGTAGAAAAGGAAGGTATGATATATAGATAGATAGCCTATATAGGTAGGTATAATATGTATGTAAGTAGGTTGATTGGTAGGGTGGTGGAAGGGGAAGATAAGTAGAATAAATAAAAAATTAGGGTTTGCAGAATAGGTATGTCAATACGTAGGTACTCAGGTAGTTCGGTAGATGATAGGTAGGTAGGTAGGTAGGTAGGTAGGTGGGTAGGTAGGTGGGTGGGTAGGCTGGAAGTCGGGTAGGTGGGTAGGCAGGTAGGTAGGTAGGTAGGTAGGTAGGTAGGTTGAAAAGGGATATAAGTAGAACGGAAAGGAAGGTAGAGATTGCATATGTAGGATATATAGGTAGGTAGGATATGTTGTTAGATAATATTTATAAGTAGTTAGGTAGAATGGAGAGATAAGAAGAATATGTATGAAAGTAGAATACGAAGTAAGATATGTGGTATGAATAGGTAAGCAGGGAGGTAGGATATATAATTAGGTTGATATATCGGATATATAGGTAGGTAGTTAGGATTAGGTAGATAGATAGGTAGGTAAGTAGGTAGAAAGTGGAGTGAAGTACGATAGGTATTAAGGTAGTATATATATGTAGGTAGAATATGTAGGATATGTACATATGTTGACATATAGGATGTGTAGGTAGGTAAAATATATAGGTAGATAGGTTGAAAATAGAGATAAGGATAGGTAAAAAGGTAGAATAGGAAGGTAGATATCCTGAATACATAGGTAGGTCGGATTTATAGTTTTTTTTAGATCAGATACATACGTAGGTAGGTATGTAGGTAGGGTATGTAGGTAGGATATATAGGTAGGTAGGTACAAAAGATAGATAAGAAGGATAGGTAGGGAAGTAGGATAGGAAGGCAGATATGTAGAATATATATTTAGGTAGGTTGGATATAGAAGTAGGTTGTTAGATCGGATATATAGGTAGGTAGGTAGGTAGAAAAGTGGGATAAGTAGAATAGGTAGGAAGTTAGAATAGGACAGTAGGATATATAGGCAGGTACGACATATGGATAGGTAGATTGATTGGAAGTTAGGTAGAACGGATATAAGTAGGACAGGTGTTGTGGTAGAATACAAAGTAAGAGGGATATATTGTCAGGTAGGATATGTAAGTAGAATGTAAAATAGATAGGTTGGTATGAATGTAGGCAGGTATGAAGGTAAAACAGTAAGGTAAATAGAAAAGTAGAATAGGTAAGAAGGTAGAAAAGGAAGGTAGGATATATAGATAGATAGCATATATAGGTAGATAGGATATGTATGTAAGTAGGTTGTTCGGTAGGGTGGTAGAAGAAGGAGATAAGAAGAAGAGAAAAAAAAAAGGATATGCAGAATAGATAAGTTGGTATGTACAAAGGTAGGTACACGGGTAATTCGGTAGATGATAGGTCCATAGGTAGGTAGGTAGGTAAGTAGGTAGGTAGAGGTAGGTAGGTAGGTAGGAAGCTAGGTAGGTAGGTGGGTAGGTAGGTAGGTGGGTAGGTAGGTATTTGGCTAGGCAGAAAAGAGATATAAGTAGAATGGAAAGAAAGCTAGAGATAGGGTATGTAGGATATATAGGTAGGTAGATATGTTGTAAGATAGGATATATAGTTAGATGGTAGAAAAGAAAGATAAGAAGAATAGGATTGAAGGCAGAATACAAAGTTAGATATGTAGTATGTATCCTAGGTAGGAGGGTAGAATAGGAAGGTAGGATATGTAGGACATACCGCTTGGTAGTAAATATAGGTTGGTAGGTAGAAAAGGGAGATAAGAAGGATAGGCAGGAAGATAGAGTTGGAAGTTCGATATGTAGAATAGTAAGTAGGTTGGATGTATAAATAGGTAGTTACATAGAATGTATAGGTAGGAAGGTAAAAAGGATATAGGTAGGTTGATAGGTAGAAAAGTGAGATAAGTGAAATAGGTAGGAAGGTAGAGGTAGAATATGTAAGTACATAGACATAATGGAGGAAAGGTAGGAAAATGAGGAAAAGTAGGAAGTTAGATATGTAGAACATGTAGGTAGGTGGGATATATAGGTATGTTGTTAGATTGGATATATAGGTAGGTAAGTAGAAAAAGCAAATAAGTAGAATAAGTAGGAAGGTAGAAAAGAAAGGTGGGATATATAGATAGGTAGGATAAATAGGAAGTAGGATATGTATGTAATTAGGGTGATTGGTAGGGTGGTAGAAGAGGTAGATAAGTAGAGGGAGATAAGTCGAATAGATAAAAAGGTAAGATATGCAGAATAGATAAGTAGGTATATACATACATAGGTACACAGGTAGGTCGGTAGATGATAGGTAGGTAAGTAGAAATGGGATATAAGTAGAATGGGAAGGAAGGTAGAGATAGGATATGTAGGATATAAGGGTATATGGGTGTGTAGGATATGTTGGTAGATAGGATATATAGATAGATAGGTCGAAAAGAGAGATAAGAAGAATAGGTATGAAGGTAGAATACGAAGTTAGATATGTAGTATGTATAGGTAAGTAGGGAGGTAGGATATATAAGTAGGTTGATAGATCGGATATAAAGGTAGGTAGGTAGGAAGGTAGAAGGTAGAAGAGGGAAATAAGTAGAATGGAAAGAAAGGTAGAGATAGGATATGTAGGATATATAGGTAGGTAGGATATGTTGGTAGATAGGATATATAGGTCTGAAGTTAGAATACGAAGTAAGATATGTAGTATGTATAGGTAAGTAGGGAGGGAGGATAAATAAGTAGGTTGATAGATTTGATATATAGGTAGGTAGGTAGGTAGGTAGGTAGAAAGTGGAGTTAAGTACGATAGGTATTAAGGTAGTTTATATAGGTAGGTAGGATATGTAGATTATATAGGCATGTAGTATATGTATGTAGGTATATACATACATAGGTACACAGGTAGGTCGGTAGATGATAGGTAGGTAGGTAGAAATGATATATAAGTAGAATTGGAAGGAAGGTAGAGATAGGATATGTAGGATATATGGTTAGGTAGGATATGTTGGTAGATAGGATATATAGGTAGATAGGTGGAAAAGAGAGATAAGAAGAATAGGTATCAAAGTAGAATACGAAGTTAGATATGTATAGATAAGTAGGGAGGTAGGATATATAAGTAGGTTGATAGATCGGATATAAAGGTAGGTAGGTAGGTAGATAGGTAGGTAGGTAGAAGGTAGAAGAGGGAGATAAGTAGAATAGATAGAAAGGTAACATATGAAGAGTAGATAAGTATGTACATATGAAAGTGCACGGGTATTTCGGTAGGTTAGGTAGGTGGGTGGTTACGTAAGTATAAAAGGGATATAAGTAGAATGGAAAGAAAAGTAGAGATAGGATATGTAGGATATATAGGTAGGTAGGATATGTTGGTAGATTGGATATATAGGTATGAAGTTAGAATACGATGTAAGATAAGTAGTATGTATATGTAAGTACATAGGATATAATGGTAGATAGGTAGGAAAGTAAAGAAATCAGGAAGGTAGAAAAGGCAGGTAGATATGTAGAATATATAGGTAGGTGGGATATATAGGTAGGTTGTTAGATTGGATATATAGGCAGGTAAGTAGAAAAGGCAGAAAAGTAGGATCGGTAGGAAGATGGAAAATAAAGGTAGGATATATAGATGGGTAGCATATATAGGTAGGTAAGATATGTATGTATGTAGGTTGATTGGTAGGGTGGTAGAAGAGGGAGATAAGTAGAGGAGATAAGCAGAATAGATAAAAAGGTAAGATATGCAGAATAGATAAGTAGGTATGTACATACATGGTACACAGGTAGGTCGGTAGGTGATAGGTAGGTAGGTAGGTAGGTAGGTAGGTAGGAAGGTATAAAAGGGATATAAGTAGAATGGGAAGGAAGGTAGAGATTGGATGTTTAGGACATATTGGTAGATAGGATATATAGGTAGGTAGGATATGTACTGTATGTAAGTAGTTTAAGTAGTAGGTTGGCAGAAGAGGGAGATAAGTAGAATAGATAAAATGGTAGGATATGCAGAATAGAAAAGTAGGTATGCGCATACGTAGGTACACAGGTAGGTCGGTAGATGATAGGTAGGTAGGTAGGTAGGTAGGTAGGTAGATTGGGATGTAAAGAGGTACATAGAAAATGTAGAAAAATAGAATCGGTAAGAAAGTAGAGATAGGATATGTTTCGTATATTGGAAGGTAGGGTATGTATATAGGTAAGATGTATATGTAGGTAGATATAAAAGATAGATAAAAAATGATAGGTAGGGAAGTAGAATAGGAAGGCAGATATGTATAATATATATTTAGGTAGGTTGGATATAAAAGTAGGTTGTTAAATCGGATATATAGGTAGGTAGATAGAAAAAAGAGATAAGTAGAATAGGTAAGAAGTTACAATAGGACAGTAGGATATTTAGGCAGGTAGGATATATGGATAGGTAGCTTGGTTGGTAGTTAGGTAGAAATAAGATATAAGTAGGAAAGGTATTCTGGTAGGATACAAAGTAAGTAGGATATATAGTCAGGTAGGATATGTAAGAAGAATGTAAAATAGATAGGTTGGTGTGTATGTAGGGAGGTATGAAGGTAAAAGAGTAAGGTAAATAGAATAGGTAGAAAGATAGAATAAGACGGTAGGATATATAGGACATATCGGTAGGTAGGATAAATAGGTAAGTAGGTAGAGGGAAATAAGTAGGATAGGCTTGAAGGTATAATAGGAAGTTAGATATGTTTAATATATAGGTAGGTAGGTATGATATTAATCTTGGTCGTTAGATTGGATGTACAGGTAGGTAGGTTGAAAAAGGAAATAAGTAGGATAGACATGAAGGTAGAATGGAGAGTTAGACATGTAGAATATATAGCTAGGTAGCAGATATGGATAGGTAGTTATATAGGATATATAGCTAGGTAACTAAACTGGATATATAGGTGAAAAATTACGTAGGTAGGTAAGTAGGTAGGTAAAAAAGTACATAGGATATACAGGTGGGTATATTGGTAGGTAGATAGGTAGAAAAGGGAGATAGATAGAATAGGTAGGAAATTAAAAAAGAAAGGTAGATAGGATATATCGGTAGGTAGGATATGTGAGTAGGTTGATCATTAAGTAGGTAGAAAAAGGAGATAAGTTGAATAGATATGTACAATAGATAAGAAGGTAAGATATGTAGGTAGGTTTCCGATAGGTACGTAAGTAGGTAGGTGGGTTAAAATGGGAAGGTAGTTAGATAAGAAATATAGGTAGAAAGTTAGCTATATAGGTAAGTAGAAAAGGAATATAAGTAGAATGGGTAGGAAGGTAGAGATAGGATATGTGGGATTTATAAATAGGTAGGATATATAGGTAGATAGATAGAAAAAAGAGATAAGAAGGCTAGGAAGGAAGGTAGAACAAAAACGTAAATATGTAGAATATATAGGTAGGTAGGTAGGATATTAAGGTAGGTTGTTAGATAGGATATATAGGTACCTAAGTAAGAAGAAAAGGGAGGTAGTATTATAGGTACGAAGGTAGAGGTCGTATATGGGTATAGGTACGTAGGTAGGTGGGTAAGTAGATATGTAGAATATATAGGTAGATATGTAGGATATATAGGTAGGTTGTTAGATCGGATATATAAGTAGGTAGTTAGAAAAGAGTGATAAGTAGAATAGGTGGGAAGGTAGAAAAGAAAGGTAGGATATATAGGTAGGCAGGTAGTATACATGAGTCATTAGGTTGGTTTGTAGGTAGGTAGAATAGGGAAATAATTTTATTAGGTATTAAGGTAGAATATTTAGGTAGAGAAGTAGGCAGAAAAGTGAGATATGCAGAATGGATAGGAAGGTAAGATATATATTATATATAGGTAGGTCAGAAGGATATAAAAATAGTTATGTTAGAAGGTAAAACGGGGAGATATGTAGAACAGGAAGGAAAAAAGTAGAATAGGAAGGTAGGATATGTAGGACATATCCCTATGTAGTATATATAGGTAGCTATAAAAGGGAGATGTATACGCTAGGCAGTAAGGTAGGATAGGAAGTTAGACATGTAGAATATATAGGATATATTGATAGGTAGATAGATAGGATATATAGGTAGGTACGTAGGTACATAGGTATGTAGGTAGGTACGTAGGTACGAAGGTAGGTACGTAGGTAGCTAGTTAGGTAGCGTATTAGGTAGAAAAGGGATAGAAGTAAAATAGGCAGGAAAGGAGAGGTAGGTAGGATATGTAGGATACAAAGATAGGTAGTTAATATCGGTAGATATGCAGAAAAGAGTTATATGTAGGATAGGTAGGAAGGTGGAATAGTAAGGTGGATACAAGTATGTAGAATATTTAGGTAGGTACATATGATGTATAGCTAGGTTGTTGGATCGGATATAAAGGTCGGCAGGTAGGTAGAAAGCTTAGATAAATAGAATAGGTAGTAAGGTAGAAAAAGAATTTGGGATATATAGGTAGTTAGGATATAGGTATGTAGGATATATAAATAGGTTTATCGTAGGTATAAAAGGGAGATAAGTAGGATAATTATTAAGGTAGGATACATGATTATATAAGGAAGATATGGGTACGTAGGATATGTAGGTAGATAGGTAGGTAGGTAGAAAAGGGAGATGAGTAGAATAGATAGGAAGTGAGGATATGTAGAATATATATGTAGGTAGTTAGGTAGGAAGGTAAATTTGGTTGTATTGGTTGCTTGTATTGGGGATTAACGCCCATTTAAACGCTTGTTCACACCAGTATTAATACATATATATACGTATTAATACAAATACATATACAGGTATGAAGTTAGAAGACGAAGTAAGATATGTAGTATGTATAGGTAAGTAGGGAGGGAGGATATATAAGTAGGTTAATAGATTGGATATATAGGTAGGTACATGTAGGTAGGTAGAAAGTAGAGTTATGTACGATAGGTATTAAGATATTATATATAGGTATGTAGGATATGTAGGCTATGTAGGCATGTACGGTAAAAATGGGATATAAGTAGAATAGATAGAAAATTAGGACTTGTAGAATAGATATGTAGGTAGGTAAGAAGGTAAATTTGGTTGAATAGGTTGCTTGTATTGGGGTTTAACGCCACTTTAACAGCGAAGGTCATATCATGGGGGTCGGTGGCGCACGTGTGTTTCCTGGATTGTCCACATCAACACAACTTTCTTTACAAATCCACCTACTACTTTTCTCACATGCTTCAGCAGAGGTGAGAGGCAAAAATACGCTGGAAAGAAATTTCGCCTAATATCGAACTAATAACCATCAGTTCATGAGTCACCACTGAGTCACCCGGGTGGGCAGGAGGGAAAAAAGAGATAAGTAGAAAAGGTAGCAAGGTAGAATAGGAAGGACGGATTTGTAGAACATACATATACAATAATAAAAGGCAGATACGTAGGTAGTAAATATAGGTAGGTAGGTAGAAAAGAGGGATAAGAAGGATAGGTAGGAAGGTAGAACAGGAAGGTAGGATATAAAGGATATACCGGTAGGTAGTAAATATAGGTAGGTAGAAAAGGGAGATAAGAAGGATAGGCAGGAAGGTAGAATAGGAAGTTTGATATGTGTAATGGTAAGTATGTAGAATATATAGATGGGTAGTTACATAGGATGTATAGGTAGGAAGGTAAAAAGGATATATGGGTAGATAGGTAGAAAAGGGAGATAAATAAAATTGGTAGGAAGGTAGAGGTAGAATATATAAGTACATACGATATAATGAGATAGGTAGGAAAGAGAGGAAAAGTAGGAAGGTAGAAAAAGAAGGTAGATATGTAGAATATATAGGTAGGTGGGTTATATAGGTACGGTGTTAGATTGGATATATTGGTAGGTAAGTAGAAAAGGCAGATAAGTAGAATAGGTAGGAAGGTGGAAAAGGAAGGTAGGATATATAGATAGATGGCATATATAGGTAGGTAGGATATGTACTGTATGTAAGGAGGTTAATTGGTAGGGTGGTAGAAGAGGGAGATAAGTAGAATAGATAAAAAAAGGTAAGATATGCAGAATAGATAAGTAGGTATGTACATACGTAGTTACAAAAGTAGGTCGGTCGGTGATAGGTAGGTAGGTAGGTAGAAAAGGGATATAAGTAGAATGGGAAGGAAGGTAGGGAAGGATATATAGTGGCTTTCGGGTTAGGGTAGGTTATATTGGTAGATAGGATATATAGGTATATAGGTCGAAAAGAGAGATAAGAAGAATAGGTATATAGTTAGATATGTAGTTTGTTTAGGTAAGTAGAGAGGTAGGATATATAAGTAGATTGATAGATCGGATATATAGGTAGGTAGGTAGGTAGGTGGTAGGTAGGAAGGTAGAAGGTAGAAGAGGAGATAAGTAGAATACATAAAAAGGTAGGATATGCACAATTGATTAGTAGGTATATACATACGTAGGTACACTGGTAGTTCGGTAGATGATAGATTAGGCAGGTAGGTAGGTAGGTAGAAAAGGGATATAAGTAGAATGGAAAGGAAGGTAGAGATAGGATGTATAGGATATATAGGTAAGTAGGATATGTTGGTAGATGGGATATATAGGTATGAAGGTAGAATAAGAAGTAAGATATGTAGTATGTATAGGTAAGTAGGGAGGTAGGATATATAAGTAGGTTGATAGATTGGATATATAGGTATGTAGTAGGTAGGTAGGTAGGTAGGTAGGTAGGTAAGTAGGTAAGTAGGTGGAAAGTGGAGTTAAGTACGATAGGTATTAAGGTAGCATATTTAGGTAGGTAGGATATGTAGGATATATAGACATATAGGATGTGTAGGTAGGTAAAATATATAGGTAAATAGGATTAAAAGAGAGATAAGAATAGGTATAAAGGTAGAATGGGAAGGAAGATATCTAGAATACATGGGTAGGTCGGATTTAAAGTTAGTTTTTTGGATGGGATACATAGGCAGGTAGGTATGTAAAAAAATGGAGATAAGTAGAATAAGTAGGAAGATAGAAATGCAAGGTAGAATATATAGGTTGGTAGGATATTGAACAATGTAGGATATATGTGTAAGTAGGTTGGTTGGTAAGTAGGTAGAAAAGGGAGATAAATAAGATCAATAACTTGGCAGGATTTAAGGTAAGATAAATAACTTGGCAGGATTTATAAGTATTAGGACATACAGGTAGATAGTAAGGTGGGTAAGTGGGTAAAAAAAGGTGGTATGTAGAATATATAGGAAAGGTATATGTAGATCTATAAGTAATTAGGTAGGTAGGTAAAGAAGGGAGATAAATACAATAGGTTGGAAGATAGAAAAGGAAAGTAGGATATGTAGGAGATATCTTTAAGTAGTAAATATAGGTACATAGGTAGAAAAGGGAGATAAGTAGGATTGGCAGGAAGGTAGAATAGAAAGTTACATATATAGAATATGTAGGTAGGTGGGATATATAGGTGTAAGTAATTAGAAAGGATAGATAAATGTAGATAGAAAGGACATATAGGTAGGTAAGTAGGTAGGTAGGTATAAAGGATATACAGGTAGGTAGACAGGTAGGTAGATAGGGAGATAAGTAGAATAGGTAGGAAGGTAATAAGGAAAAGTAGGACATATAGGTAGATAGGATATATCGATAGCAAGGATATGTAAGTAGGTTGATCGATAAGTAGGTAGAAAAGAGAGCTAAGTATAGATAGGTTTGATATGTAGAATATGTAAGTAGGTAAGATATATAGATAGGTAGTTACATAGGATGTATAGGTAGGTGGGTAAAAAGGATATATAGGTAGGTGGAAAAAGGAGATAAGTTGAATAGATAGGAAGGTAAGATATATAGAATAGATAAGTAGATGGATATGTAGGTAGCTAGGTAGGTTTCTGTTAGGTAGGTAAGTAGGTAGGTGGGTTAAAATGGCAGGGTAGGTAGATAAGATATATAGGTAGAAAGGTAGATAGGTACGTATGTAGAATAGGTACTAGGGTAGAGGTCGGATAGTAATATACTACTTATCTCCCTTTTCTACCTACCTACCTATATATCCGATCTAACAACCTACCTTAATATCCTACTTCCCTCTTTTTTTCTACCTATCTACCTAAATATTCTACATATCTATATTTACTATATATACTATCTCTACCTTCCTACCTATTCTACTTATATTCCTTTTTTACCTACCTATCTATCTACCTTCTACTTGTATATCTTATCTACCTACTCTCCCTTTCTAACCCACCCACCTTCCTACCAACCTACCTAGCTACCTACATATCTACCTACTTATCTATTTTACATCTCTTACCTTCCTGTCTATTCAACTTATCTCTCTTTTCTACCTACTTATCGATCAATCTACTTACATATCCTACCTACCGATGTATCCTATCTACCTATATGTCCTGCCTTTCCTTATTACCTTCCTACCTATTACACTTATCTCCCTTTCCTACGAATCTGTCTATCTACCTACCTCAATATCCTATGTACCAACTATCTACCTACCTACCTATATATCCTTACTAACTTTACAGAATTATTTCCCTTTTCTACCTACCTACAAACCAACCTACTGACTCATATATACTACCTGCCTACCTATATATCCTACCTTTCTTTTCTACCTTCCCACCTATTCTACTTATCACTCTTTTCTAACTACCTACTTATATATCCGATCTATCTACCTGTATGTCCTGCCTTTCCTTATTACCTTCCTACCTATTATACTTATCTCCCTTTGCTACCAATCTGTCTATCTACCTACCTCAATATCCTATTTACCAACTATCTACCTACCTACCTATATATCCTTTCTAACTTTACAGAATTATTTCCCTTTTCTACCTACCTACAAACCAACCTACTGACTCATATATACTACCTGCCTACCTATATATCCTACCTTTCTTTTCTACCTTCCCACCTATTCTACTTATCACTCTTTTCTAACTACCTACTTATATATCCGATCTAACAACCTATCTGTCTATCCTACCTATCTACCTATATATTCTACATATCTACCTGCCCACCTACCTACGTACCTATACCCATATCCGACCTCTACCCTCGTACCTATAATACTACCTCCCTTTTCTTCCTACTTACGTATAGGATATAAAGATAGGTAGTAAATATCGGTAGATATGCAGAAAAGAGTTATATGTAGGATAGGTAGGAAGATGGAATAGGAAGGTAGATACAAGTATGTAGAATATTTAGGTAGGTACATATGATATATAGCTAGGTTTTTGGATCGGATATAAAGGTCGGCAGGTAGGTAGAAAGCTTCGATAAGTAGAATAGGTAGTAAGGTTCAAAAGGAATTTGGGACATATAGGTAGTTAGGATATAGGTATGTAGGATATATAAGTAGGTTTATCGTTAGGTAGGTAGAAAAGGGAGATAAGTAAGATAATTATTAAGGTAGGATACATAATTATATAAGGAAGATATCGGTACGTAGGATATGTAGGTGGTTAGGTAGGTAGGTAGAAAAGAGAGATAAGTAGAATAGATAGGAATTTAGGATATGTAGAATATATATGTAGGTAGTTAGGTAGGAAGGTAAATTTGGTTGTATTGGTTGCTTGTATTGGGGTTTAACGCCACTTTAACAGCGAAGGTCATATCATGGGGGTCGGTGGCGCATGTGTGTTTCCTGGCTTGTTCACACCAGTATTAACACAACTTTCTTTCCAAACCCACCAACTACTTTTCTCACATGCTTCAGCAGAGGTGAGAGGCGAAAATACGCTGGAAAGAAATTCCGCCTAATATTGAACTAACAACCACCAGTTCATGCTTCTTGCACGCTCATCACTGACCCACCCGGGCGGGCAGGAGGGAAAATGGAGAGAAGTAGAATAGGTAAATGAAAAAGGTAGGAAGGGAAAATATGTAGGACATACCAGTAGGTAGTAAATATAGGTAGGTAGGTAGAAAATAGAGATAAGAAGGATAAGTAGGAAGGTAGAATAGGAAATTCGATATGCAGAATATTAAGTAGGTAGGATATATAGATAAGTAGTTTCATATGATGTATAGGTAGGTAGGTAAAAAGGATATTTAGGTAGTAGAAGATAGGTAGAAAAGGTAGATAAGTGAAAAAAGTAGGAAGGTACAAGTAGAATATGGAAGTAGATAGGAAAAATGCAGATAGGTAGGAAAGAGAGGAAAAGTTGGAAGGAAGAAAATGAAGGTAGATATGTAGAATATATACGTAGGTGGGATATATAGGTAGCTTGTAAGGTTGGATATATAGGTAGGATGAATAAAAAAGGCAGATAAATAGAATAGGTGGGAAGGTAGAAAAGGAAGGTATGATATATAGATAGATAGCCTATATAGGTAGGTATAATATGTATGTAAGTAGGTTGATTGGTAGGGTGGTGGAAGGGGAAGATAAGTAGAATAAATAAAAAATTACGGTTTGCAGAATAGATAAGTAGGTATGTCAATACGTAGGTACTCAGGTAGTTCGGTAGATGATAGGTAGGTAGGTGGGTAGGTAGGTGGGTAGGTAGGTGGGTGGGTAGGCTGGAAGTCGGGTAGGTGGGTAGGCAGGCAGGTAGGTAGGTAGGTAGGTAGGTAGGTAGGTAGGTAGGTAGGTAGGTAGGTAGGTAGGTTGAAAAGGGATATAAGTAGAACGGAAAGGAAGGTAGAGATTGCATATGTAGGATATATAGGTAGGTAGGATATGTTGTTAGATAATATTTATAAGTAGTTAGGTAGAATGGAGAGATAAGAAGAATATGTATGAAGGTAGAATACGAAGTAAGATATGTGGTATGAATAGGTAAGCAGGGAGGTAGGATATATAATTAGGTTGATATATCGGATATATAGGTAGGTAGTTAGGATTAGGTAGATAGATAGATAGGTAAGTAGGTAGAAAGTGGAGTGAAGTACGATAGGTATTAAGGTAGTATATATATGTAGGTAGAATATGTAGGATATGTACATATGTTGACATATAGGATGTGTGGGTAGGTAAAATATACTGGTAGATAGGTTGAAAATAGAGATAAGGATAGGTAAAATGGTACAATAGGAAGGTAGATATCCTGAATACATAGGTAGGTCGGATTTATAGATTTTTTTTAGATCAGATACATACGTAGGTAGGTATGTAGGTAGGGTATGTAGGTAGGATATATAGGTAGGTAGGTACAAAAGATAGATAAGAAGGATAGGTAGGGAAGTAGGATAGGAAGGCAGATATGTAGAATATATATTTAGGTAGGTTGGATATAGAAGTAGGTTGTTAGATCGGATATATAGGTAGGTAGGTAGGTAGAAAAGTGGGATAAGTAGAATAGGTAGGAAGTTAGAATAGGACAGTAGGATAAATAGGCAGGTACGACATATGGATAGGTAGATTGATTGGTAGTTAGGTAGAACGGATATAAGTAGGACAGGTATTGTGGTAGAATACAAAGTAAGAGGGATATATTGTCAGGTAGGATATGTAAGTAGAATGTAAAATAGATAGGTTGGTATGAATGTAGGCAGGTATGAAGGTAAAACAGTAAGGTAAATAGAAAAGTAGAATAGGTAGGAAGGTAGAAAAGGAAGGTAGGATATATAGATAGATAGCATATATAGGTAGATAGGATATGTATGAAAGTAGGTTGTTTGGTAGGGTGGTAGAAGAAGGAGATAAGAAGAAGAGAAAAAAAAAGGATATGCAGAATAGATAAGTTGGTATGTACAAAGGTAGGTACACGGGTAATTCGGTAGATGATAGGTCCATAGGTAGGTAGGTAGAGGTAGGTAGGTAGGTAGGAAGCTAGGTAGGTAGGTAGGTAGGTAGGTAGGTAGGTAGGTAGGTAGGTAGGTAGGTGGGTAGGTAGGTATTTGGCTAGGCAGAAAAGAGATATAAGTAGAATGGAAAGAAAGCTAGAGATAGGGTATGTAGGATATATAGGTAGGTAGATATGTTGTAAGATAGGATATATAGTTAGATGGTAGAAAAGAGAGATAAGAAGAATAGGATTGAAGGCAGAATAGAAAGTTAGATATGTAGTATGTATCCTAGGTAGGAGGGTAGAATAGGAAGGTAGGATATGTAGGACATACCGCTTGGTAGTAAATATAGGTTGGTAGGTAGAAAAGGGAGATAAGAAGGATAGGCAGGAAGATAGAGTAGGAAGTTCGATATGTAGAATAGTAAGTAGGTTGGATGTATAAATAGGTAGTTACATAGAATGTATAGGTAGGAAGGTAAAAAGGATATAGGTAGGTAGATAGGTAGAAAAGTGAGATAAGTGAAATAGGTAGGAAGGTAGAGGTAGAATATGTAAGTACATAGACATAATGGAAGAAAGGTAGGAAAATGAGGAAAAGTAGGAAGTTAGATATGTAGAATATGTAGGTAGGTGGGATATATAGGTATGTTGTTAGATTGGATATATAGGTAGGTAAGTAGAAAAAGCAAATAAGTAGAATAAGTAGGAAGGTAGAAAAGAAAGGTGGGATATATAGATAGGTAGGATAAATAGGAAGTAGGATATGTATGTAATTAGGGTGATTGGTAGGGTGGTAGAAGAGGTAGATAAGTAGAGGGAGATAAGTCGAATAGATAAAAAGGTAAGATATGCAGAATAGATAAGTAGGTATATACATACATAGGTACACAGGTAGGTCGGTAGATGATAGGTAGGTAAGTAGAAATGGGATATAAGTAGAATGGGAAGGAAGGTAGAGAAAGGATATGTAGGATATAAGGGTATATGGGAGTGTAGGATATGTTGGTAGATAGGATATATAGATAGATAGGTCGAAAAGAGAGATAAGAAGAATAGGTATGAAGGTAGAATACGAAGTTAGATATGTAGTTTGTATAGGTAAGTAGGGAGGTAGGATATATAAGTAGGTTGATAGATCGGATATAAAGGTAGGTAGGTAGGAAGGTAGAAGGTAGAAGAGGGAAATAAGTAGAATGGAAAGAAAGGTAGAGATAGGATATGTAGGATATATAGGTAGGTAAGATATGTTGGTAGATAGGATATATAAGTCTGAAGTTAGAATACGAAGTAAGATATGTAGTATGTATAGGTAAGTAGGGAGGGAGGATAAATATGTAGGTTGATAGATTTGATATATAGGTAGGTAGGTAGGTAGGTAGAAAGTGGAGTTAAGTACGATAGGTATTAAGGTAGTTTATATAGGTAGGTAGGATATGTAGGTTATATTGGCATGTAGTATATGTATGTAGGTATATACATACATAGGTACACAGGTAGGTCGGTAGATGATAGGTAGGTAGGTAGAAATGATATATAAGTAGAATTGGAAGGAAGGTAGAGATAGGATATGTAGGATATATGGGTAGGTAGGATATGTTGGTAGATAGGATATATAGGTAGATAGGTGGAAAAGAGAGATAAGAAGAATAGGTATCAAGGTAGAATACGAAGTTAGATATATATAGATAAGTAGGGAGGTAGGATATATAAGTAGGTTGATAGATCGGATATAAAGGTAGGTAGGTAGGTAGATAGGTAGGTAGGTAGGTAGGTAGGTATAAGGTAGAAGAGGGAGATAACTAGAATAGATAGAAAGGTAACATATGAAGAATAGATAAGTATGTACATATGAAAGTGCACGGGTATTTCGGTAGGTTAGGTAGGTGGGTGGGTACGTAAGTATAAAAGGGATATAAGTAGAATGGAAAGAAAGGTAGAGATAGGATTTGTAGGATATATAGGTAGGTAGGATATGTTGGTAGATTGGATATATAGGTATGAAGTTAGAATACGATGTAAGATATGTAGTATGTATATGTAAGTACATAGGATATAATGGTAGATAGGTAGGAAAGAAAAGAAATCAGGAAGGTAGAAAAGGCAGGTAGATATGTAGAATATATAGGTAGGTGGGATATATAGGTAGGTTGTTAGATTGGATATATAGGCAGGTAAGTAGAAAAGGCAGAAAAGTAGTATAGGTAGGAAGATGGAAAAGGAAGGTAGGATATATAGGTAGGTAGCATATATAGGTAGGTAAAATATGTATGTATGTAGGTTGATTGGTAGGGTGGTAGAAGAGGGAGATAAGTAGAGGAGATAAGCAGAATAGATAAAAAGGTAAGATATGCAGAATAGATAAGAAGGGATGTACATACATGGTACACAGGTAGGTCGGTAGGTGATAGGTAGGTAGGTAGGTAGGTAGGTATAAAAGGGATATAAGTAGAATGGGAAGGAAGGTAGAGATTGGATGTTTAGGACATATTGGTAGATAGGATATATAGGTAGGTAGGATATGTACTGTATCTAAGTAGTTTAAGTAGTAGGTTGGCAGAAGAGGGAGATAAGTAGAATAGATAAAATGGTAGGATATGCAGAATAGAAAAGTAGGTATGCACATACGTAGGAACACAGGTAGGTCAGTAGATGATAGGTAGGTAGGTAGGTAGGTAGGTAGATTGGGATGTAAAGAGGTACATAGAAAATGTAGAAAAATAGAATAGGTAGGAAGGTAGAGATAGGATATGTATCGTATATTGGAAGGTAGGGTATGTATATAGGTAAGATGTATATGTAGGTAGATATAAAAGATAGATAAAAAATGATAGGTAGGGAAGTAGAATAGGAAGGCAGATATGTATAATATATATTTAGGTAGGCTGGATATAAAAGTAGGTTGTTAAATCGGATATATATATGTAGGTAGATAGAAAAGAGAGATAAGTAGAATAGGTAAGAAGTTACAATAGGACAGTAGGATATTTAGGCAGGTAGGATATATGGATAGGTAGCTTGGTTGGTAGTTAGGTAGAAATAAGATATAAGTAGGACAGGTATTGTGGTAGGATACAAAGTAAGTAGGATATATAGTCAGGTAGGATATGTAAGAAGAATGTAAAATAGATAGGTTGGTATGTATGTAGGGAGGTATGAAGGTAAAAGAGTAAGGTAAATAGAATAGGTAGAAAGATAGAATAAGACGGTAGGATATATAGGACATATCGGTAGGTAGGATAAATAGATAAGTAGGTAGAGGGAAATAAGTAGGATAGGCTTGAAGGTATAATAGGAAGTTAGATATGTTTAATATATAGGTAGGTAGGTATGATATTAATCTTGGTCGTTAGATTGGATGTACAGGTAGGTAGGTTGAGAAAGGAAATAAGTAGGATAGACATGAAGGTAGAATGGGAAGTTAGACATGTAGAATATATAGCTAGGTAGCAGATATGGATAGGTAGTTATATAGGATATATAGCTAGGTAACTAAACTGGATATATCGGTGAAAAATTACGTAGGTAGGTAAGTAGGTAGGTAAAAAAGTACATAGGATATACAGGTGGGTATATTGGTAGGTGGATAGGTAGAAAAGGGAGATAGATAGAATAGGTAGGAAATTAAAAAAGAAAGGTAGATAGGATATATCGGTAGGTAGGATATGTGAGTAGTTTGATCATTAAGTAGGTAGAAAAAGGAGATAAGTTGAATAGATATATACAATAGATAAGAAGGTAAGATATGTAGGTAGGTTTCCGATAGGTACGTAAGTAGGTAGGTGGGTTAAAATGGGAAGGTAGTTAGATAAGAAATATAGGTAGAAAGTTAGATATATAGGTAAGTAGAAAAGGAATATAAGTAGAATGGGTAGGAAGGTAGAGATAGGATATGTGGGATTTATAAATAGGTAGGATATATAGGTAGATAGATAGAAAAAAGAGATAAGAAGGCTAGGAAGGAAGGTAGAACAAAAACGTAAATATGTAGAATATATAGGTAGGTAGGTAGGATATTAAGGTAGGTTGTTAGATAGGATATATAGGTACCTAAGTAAGAAGAAAAGGGAGGTAGTATTATAGGTACGAAGGTAGAGGTCGTATATGGGTATAGGTAGGTAGGTAGATGGGTAAGTAGATATGTAGAATATATAGGTAGATATGTAGGATATACAGGTAGGTTGTTAGATCGGATATATAAGAAGGTAGTTAGAAAAGAGTGATAAGTAGAATAGGTGGGAAGGTAGAAAAGAAAGGTAGGATATATAGGTAGGCAGGTAGTATACATGAGTCATTAGGTTGGTTTGTAGGTAGGTAGAAAAGGGAAATAATTTTGTTAGGTATTAAGGTAGAATATTAAGGTAGAGAAGTAGGCAGAAAAGTGAGATATGCAGAATGGATAGGAAGGTAAGATATATATTATATATAGGTAGGTCAGAAGGATATAAAAATAGGCATGTTAGAAGGTAAAACGGGGAGATATGTAGAACAGGAAGGAAAAAAGTAGAGTACGAAGGTAGGATATGTAGGACATATCCCTATGTAGTATATATAGGTAGCTATAAAAGGGAGATGTGTACGCTAGGCAGTAAGGTAGGATAGGAAGTTAGACATGTAGAATATATAGGATATATTGATAGGTAGATAGATAGGATATATAGGTAGGTACGTAGGTGCATAGGTATGTAGGTAGGTACGTAGGTAGGAAGGCAGGTACGTAGGTAGCTAGTTAGGTAGCGTATTAGGTAGAAAAGGGATAGAAGTAAAATAGGCAGGAAAGGAGAGGTAGGTAGGATATGTAGGATACAAAGATAGGTAGTTAATATCGGTAGATATGCAGAAAAGAGTTATATGTAGGATAGGTAGGAAGTTGGAATAGTAAGGTAGATACAAATATGTAGAATATTTAGGTAGGTACATATGATGTATAGCTAGGTTGTTGGATCGGATATAAAGGTCGGCAGGTAGGTAGAAAGCTTAGATAAATAGAATAGGTAGTAAGGTAGAAAAAGAATTTGGGATATATAGGTAGTTAGGACATAGGTATGTAGGATATATAAATAGGTTTATTGTTAGGTAGGTAGAAAAGGGAGATAAGTAGGATAATTATTAAGGTAGGATACATGATTATATAAGGAAGATATGGGTACGTAGGATATGTAGGTAGATAGGTAGGTAGGTAGAAAAGGGAGATAAGTAGAATAGATAGGAATTTAGGATATGTAGAAAATATATGTAGGTAGTTAGGTAGGAAGGTAAATTTGGTTGTATTGGTTGCTTGTATTTGGGATTAACGCCCATTTAAACGCTTGTTCACACCAGTATTAATACATATATATACGTATTAATACAAATACATATATAGGTATGAAGTTAGAAAACGAAGTAAGATATGTAGTATGTATAGGTAAGTAGGGAGGGAGGATATATAAGTAGGTTAATAGATTGGATATGTAGGTAGGTAGGTAGGTAGAAAGTAGAGTTATGTACGATAGGTATTAAGATATTATATATAGGTATGTAGGATATGTAGGCTATGTAGGCATGTACGGTAAAAATGGGATATAAGTAGAATAGATAGAAAATTAGGACTTGTAGAATAGATATGTAGGTAGGTAAGAAGGTAAATTTTGTTGAATAGGTTACTTGTATTGGGGTTTAACGCCACTTTAACAGCGAAGGTCATATCATGGGGGTCGGTGGCGCACGTGTGTTTCCTGGATTGTCCACATCAACACAACTTTCTTACAAATCCACTTACTACTTTTCTCACATGCTTCAGCAGAGGTGAGAGGCAAAAATACGCTGGAAAGAAATTTCGCCTAATATCGAACTAATAACCATCAGTTCATCTGTCACCACTGAGTCACCCGGGTGGGCAGGAGGGAAAAAAGAGATAAGTAGAAAAGGTAGGAAGGTAGAATAGGAAGGACGGATATGTAGAACATACATATACAATAATAAAAGGCAGATACGTAGGTAGTAAATATAGGTAGGTAGGTAGAAAAGAGAGATAAGAAGGATAGGTAGGAAGGTAGAATAGGAAGGTAGGATATAAAGGATATACCGGTAGGTAGTAAATATAGGTAGGTAGAGAAGGGAGATAAGAAGGATAGGCAGGAAGGTAGAATAGGAAGTTTGATATGTGTAATGGTAAGTATGTAGGATATATAGATGGGTAGTTACATAGGATGTATAGGTAGGAAGGTAAAAAGGATATATAGGTAAATAGGTAGAAAAGGGAGATAAATAAAATTGGTAGGAAGGTAGAGGTAGAATATAAGAGGAAAAGTAGGAAGGTAGAAAAAGAAGGTAGATATGTAGAATATATAGGTAGGTGCGTTATATAGGTAAGGTGTTAGATTGGATATATAGGTAGGTAAGTATAAAAGGCAGATAAGTAGAATAGGTAGGAAGGTGGAAAAGGAAGGTAGGATATATAGATAGATAGCATATATAGGTAGGTAGGATATGTACTGTATGTAAGTAGGTTAATTGGTAGGGTGGTAGAAGAGGGAGATAAGTAGAGGGAGATAAGTAGAATAGATAAAAAAAGGTAAGATATGCAGAATAGACAAGTAGGTATGTACATACGTAGTTACAAAAGTAGGTCGGTCGGTGATAGGTAGGTAGGTAGGTAGAAAAGGGATATAAGTAGAATGGGAAGATAAGTAGGAAGATAGAAATGCAAGGTAGAATATATAGGTTGGTAGGATATTGAACTATGTAGGACATATGTGTAAGTAGATTGGCTGGTAAGTAGGTAGAAAAGGGAGATAAATAAGATGAAGAACTTGGCAGGATTTAAGGTAAGATAAATAACTTGGCAGGATTTATAAGTATTAGGACATACGGGTAGATAGTAAGGTGGGTAAAAAATGGTATGTAGAATATATAGGAAAGGTATATGTAGATCTATAAGTAATTAGGTCGGTAGGTAAAGAAGGGAGATAAATAGAATAGGTTGGAAGATAGAAAAGGAAAGTAGGATACGTAGGAGATATCTTTAAGTAGTAAATATAGGTACATAGGTAGAAAAGGGAGATAAGTAGGATTGGCTGGAAGGTAGAATAGAAAGTTACATATATAGAATATGTAGATAGGTGGGATATATAGGTATAAGTAATTAGAAAGGATAGATAAATGTAGATAGAAAGGACATATAGGTAGGTAAGTAGGTAGGTAGGTAGAAAGGATATACAGGTAGGTAGACAAGTAGGTAGATAGGGAGATAAGTAGAATAGATAGGAAGGTAATAAGGAAAAGTAGGACATATAGGTAGATAGGATATATCGATAGCAAGGATATGTAAGTAGGTTGATCGATAAGTAGGTAGAAAAGAGAGCTAAGTATAGATAGGTTTGATATGTAGAATATGTAAGTAGGTAAGATATATAGATAGGTAGTTACATAGGATGTATAGGTAGGTAGGTAAAAAGGATATATAGGTAGGTGGAAAAAGGAGATAAGTTGAATAAATAGGAAGGTATGATATATAGAATAGATAAGTAGATGGATATATAGGTAGCTAGGTAGGTTTCTGTTAGGTAGGTAAGTAGGTAGGTGGGTTAAAATGGCAGGGTAGGTAGATAAGATATATAGGTAGAAAGGTAGATAGGTACGTAGGTAGAATAGGTACTAGGGTAGAGGTCGGATAGTAGTATACTACTTATCTCCCTTTTCTACCTACCTACCTATATATCCGATCTAACAAGCTACCTTAATATCCTACTTCCCTCTCTTTTTCTACCTATCTACCTAAATATTCTACATATCTATATTTACTATATATACTATATCTACCTTCCTACCTATTCTAGTTATATTCCTTTTTTACCTACCTATCTATCTACCTTCTACCTGTATATCTTATCTATCTACTCTCCCTTTCTAACCCACCCACCTTCCTACCAACCTACCTAGCTACCTACATATCTACCTACTTATCTATTTTACATCTCTTACCTTCCTGTCTATTCAACTTATCTCTCTGTTCTACCTACTTATCGATCAATCTACTTACATATCCTACCTACCGATATATCCTATCTACCTATATGTCCTGCCTTTCCTTATTACCTTCCTACCTATTATACTTATCTTCCTTTGCTACGAATCTGTCTATCTACCTACCTCAATATCCTATGTACCAACTATCTACCTACCTACCTATATATCCTTTCTAACTTTACAGAATTAATTCCCTTTTCTACCTACCTACAAACCAACCTACTGACTCATATATACTACCTGCCTACCTATATATCCTACCTTTCTTTTCTGCCTTCCCACCTATTCTACTTATCACTCTTTTCTAACTACCTACTTATATATCCGATCTATCTACCTATATGTCCTGCCTTTCCTTATTACCTTCCTACCTATCATACTTATCTCCCTTTGCTACCAATCTGTCTATCTACCTACCTCAATATCCTATGTATCAACTATCTACCTACCTACCTATTATATCCTTTCTAACTTTACAGAATTATTTCCCTTTTCTACCTACCTACAAACCAACCTACTGAATCATATATACTACCTGCCTACCTATATATCCTACCTTTCTTTACTACCTTCCCACCTATTCTACTTATCAAAATTTTCTAACTACCTACTTATATATCCGATCTAACAACCTATCTGTATATCCTACCTATCTACCTATATATTCTACATATCTACCTGCCCACCTACCTACGTACCTATACCCATATCCGAACTCTACCTTCGTACCTATAATACTACCTCCCTTTTCTTCCTACTTACGTATAGGATATAAAGATAGGTAGTAAATATCGGTAGATATGCAGAAAAGAGTTATATGTAGGATAGGTAGGAAGATGGAATAGGAAGGTAGATACAAGTATGTAGAATATTTAGGTAGGTACATATGATATATAGCTAGGTTGTTGGATCGGATATAAAGTTCGGCAGGTAGGTAGGATGCTTCGATAAGTAGAATAGGTAGTAAGGTACAAAAGGAATTTGGGACATATAGGTAGTTAGGATATAGGTATGTAGGATATATAAGTAGGTTTATCGTTAGGTAGGTAGAAAAGGGAGATAAGTAAGATAATAATTATGGTAGGATACATAATTACATAAGGAAGATATGGGTACGTAGGATATGTAGGTAGTTAGGTAGGTAGGTAGAAAAGAGAGATAAGTAGAATAGATAGGAATTTAGGATATGTAGAATATATATGTAGGTAGTTAGGTAGGAAGGTAAATTTGGTTGTATTGGTTGCTTGTATTGGGGTTTAACGCCACTTTAACAGTGAAGGTCATATCATGGGGGTCGGTGGCGCATGTGTGTTTCCTGGCTTGTTCACATCAGTATTAATACAACTTTCTTTCCAAACCCACCAACTACTTTTCTCACATGCTTCAGCAGAGGTGAGAGGCGAAAATACGCTGGAAAGAAATTCCGCCTAATATTGAACTAACAACCACCAGTTCATGCTTCTTGCACGCTCATCACTGACCCACCCGGGCAGGCAGGAGGGAAAATGGAGAGAAGTAGAATAGGTAAATGAAAAAGGTAGGAAGGGAAAATATGTAGGACATACCAGTAGGTAGTAAATATAGGTAGGTAGGTAGAAAATAGAGATAAGAAGGATAAGTAGGAAGGTAGAATAGGAAATTCGATATGCAGAATATTAAGTAGGTAGGATATATAGATAAGTAGTAAGTAGTTTCATATGATGTATAGGTAGGTAGGTAAAAAGGATATTTAGGTAGTAGAAGATAGGTAGAAAAGGTACATAAGTGAAAAAAGTAGGAAGGTACAAGTAGATTATGGAAGTAGATAGGATAAATGCTAGATAGGTAGGAAAGAGAGGAAAAGTTGGAAGGAAGAAAATGAAGGTAGATATGTAGAATATATACGTAGGTGGGATATATAGGTAGCTTGTAAGGTTGGATATATAGGTAGGATGAATAAAAAAGGCAGATAAAAAGAATAGGTGGGAAGGTAGAAAAGGAAGGTATGATATATAGATAGATAGCCTATATAGGTAGGTATAATATGTATGTAAGTAGGTTGATTGGTAGGGTGGTGGAAGGGGAAGATAAGTAGAATAAATAAAAAATTAGGGTTTGCAGAATAGATAAGTAGGTATGTCCATACGTAGGTACTCAGGTAGTTCGGTAGATGATAGGTAGGTAGGTAGGTAGGTGGGTAGGTAGGTGGGTGGGTAGGCTGGAAGTCGGGTAGGTAGGTAGGTAGGTAGGTAGGTAGGTAGGTTGAAAAGGGATATAAGTAGAACGGAAAGGAAGGTAAAGATTGCATATGTAGGATATATAGGTAGGTAGGATATGTTGTTAGATAGGATTTATAAGTAGTTAGGTAGAATAAAGTGATAAGAAGAATATGTGTGAAGGTAGAATACGAAGTAAGATATGTGGTATGAATAGGTAAGCAGGGAGGTAGGATATATAATTAGGTTGATATATCGGATATATAGGTAGGTAGTTAGGATTACGTAGATAGATAGGTAGGTAAGTAGGTAGAAAGTGGAGTGAAGTACGATAGGTATTAAGGTAGTATATATATGTAGGTAGAATATGTAGGATATGTACATATGTTGACATATAGGATGTGTAGGTAGGTGAAATATATAGGTAGATAGGTTGAAAATAGAGATAAGGATAGGTAAAAAGGTAGAATAGGAAGGTAGATATCCTGAATACATAGGTAGGTCGGATTTATAGTTTTTTTTAGATCAGATACATACGTAGGTAGGTATGTAGGTAGGGTAGAATATGTAAGTACATAGACATAATGGAAGATAGGTAGGAAAATGAGGAAAAGTAGGACGTTAGATATGTAGAATATGTAGGTAGGTGGGATATATAGGCATGTTGTTAGATTGGATATATAGGTAGGTAAGTAGAAAAAGCAAATAAGTAGAATAAGTAGGAAGGTAGAAAAGAAAGGTGGGATATATAGATAGGTAGGATAAATAGGAAGTAGGATATGTATGTAATTAGGGTGATTGGTAGGTGGTAGAAGAGGTAGATAAGTAGAGGGAGATAAGTCGAATAGATAAAAAGGTAAGATATGCAGAATAGATAAGTAGGTATATACATACATAGGTACACAGGTAGGTCGGTAGATAATAGGTAGGTAAGTAGAAACGGGATATAAGTAGAATGGGAAGGAAGGTAGAGATAGGATATGTAGGATATAAGGGTATATGGGTGTGTAGGATATGTTGGTAGATAGGATATATAGATAGATAGGTCGAAAAGAGAGATAAGAAGAATAGGTATGAAGGTAGAATACGAAGTTAGATATGTAGTTTGTATAGGTAAGTAGGGTGGTAGGATATATAAGTAGGTTAGTTTAAACATATTTATTTTACATCGATTGAGAAACAAGTTCTTACAACTTATACTAATCTCTCTCGATTCTGCTTCCTGCGAACCTCACCAGTACTCGCGCCGAATTTGTGGGCCAATGAAAAATCCCGAAGTTGACACCCGCTCCCAGGTATCAAACTATAAGTAGGTTGATAGATCGGATATAAAGGTAGGTAGGTAGGAAGGTAGAAGGTAGAAGAGGGAGATAAGTAGAATGGAAAGAAAGGTAGAGATAGGATATGTAGGATATATAGGTAGGTAGGATATGTTGGTAGATAGGATATATAGGTCTGAAGTTAGAATACGAAGTAAGATATGTAGTATGTATAGGTAAGTAGGGAGGGAGGATAAATAAGTAGGTTGATAGATTTGATATATAGGTAGGTAGGTAGGTAGGTAGAAAGTGGAGTTAAGTACGATAGGTATTAAGGTAGTTTATATAGGTAGGTAGGATATGTAGGCTATATAGGCATGTAGTATATGTATGTAGGTACATATATACATACATAGGTACACAGGTAGGTCGGTAGATGATAGGTAGGTAGGTAGAAATGATATATAAGTAGAATGGGAAGGAAGGTAGAGATAGGATATGTAGGATATATGGGTAGGTAGGATATGTTGGTAGATAGGATATATAGGTAGATAGGTGGAAAAGAGAGATAAGAAGAATAGGTATCAAGGTAGAATACGAAGTTAGATATGTATAGATAAGTAGGGAGGTCGGATATATAAGTAGGTTGATAGATCGGATATAAAGGTAGGTAGGTAGGTAGGTAGGTAGAAGGTAGAAGAGGGAGATAAGTAAAATAGATAGAAAGGTAACATATGAAGAATAGATAAGTATGTACATATGAAAGTGCACGGGTATTTCGGTAGGTTAGGTAGGTGGGTGGGTACGTAAGTATAAAAGGGATATAAGTAGAATGGAAAGAAAGGTAGAGATAGGATTTGTAGGATATATAGGTAGGTAGAATATGTTGGTAGATTGGATATATAGGTATGAAGTTAGAATACGATGTAAGATATGTAGTATGTATATGTAAGTATATAGGATATAATGGTAGATAGGTAGGAAAGAAAAGAAATCAGGAAGGTAGAAAAGGCAGGTAGATATGTAGAATATATAGGTAGGTGGGATATATAGGTAGGTTGTTAGATTGGATATATAGGCAGGTAAGTAGAAAAGGCAGAAAAGTAGGATAGGTAGGAAGATGGAAAAGGAAGGTAGGATATATAGGTAGGTAGCATATATAGGTAGGTAAGATATGTATGTATGTAGGTTGATTGGTAGGGTGGTAGAAGAAAGAAAAGTAGAGGAGATAAGAAGAATAGATAAAAAGGTAAGATATGCAGAATAGATAAGTAGGTATGTACATACATGGTACACAGGTAGGTCGGTAGGTGATAGGTAGGTAGGTAGGTAGGTAGGTAGGTCTAAAAGGGATATAAGTAGAATGGGAAGGAAGGTAGAGATTGGATATGTAGGACATATTGGTAGATAGGATATATAGGTAGGTAGGATATGTACTGTATCTAAGTAGTTTAAGTAGTAGGTTGGCAGAAGAGGGAGATAAGTAGAATAGATAAAATGGTAGGATATGCAGAATAGAAAAGTAGGTATGCACATACGTAGGAACACAGGTAGGTCGGTAGATGATAGGTAGGCAGGTAGGTAGGTAGGTAGTTAGGTAGATAGGTAGGTGGGTAGGTAGGTAGGTAGAAAGGTAGATTGGGATGTAAAGAGGTACATAGAAAATGTAGAAAAATAGAATAGGTAGGAAGGTAGAGATAGGATATGTATCGTATATTGGAAGGTATGGTATGTATATAGGTAAGATGTATATGTAGGTAGATATAAAAGATAGATAAAAAAAGATAGGTAGGGAAGTAGAATAGGAAGGCAGATATGTATAATATATATCTAGGTAGGTTGAATATAAAAGTAGGTTGTTAAATCGGATATATAGGTAGGTAGATAGAAAAGAGAGATAAGTAGAATAGGTAAGAAGTTACAATAGGACAGTAGGATATTTAGGCAAGTAGGATATATGGATAGGTAGCTTGGTTGGTAGTTAGGTAGAAATAAGATATAAGTAGGACAGGTATTGTGGTAGGATACAAAGTAAGTAGGATATATAGTCAGGTAGGATATGTAAGAAGAATGTAAAATAGATAGGTTGGTATGTATGTAGGGAGGTATGAAGGTAAAAGAGTAAGGTAAATAGAATAGGTAGAAAGATAGAATAAGACGGTAGGATATATAGGACATATCGGTAGGTAGGATAAATAGGTAAGTAGGTAGAGGGAAATAAGTAGGATAGGCTTGAAGGTATAATAGGAAGTTAGATATGTTGAATATATAGGTAGGTAGGTATGATATTAATCTTGGTCGTTAGATTGGATGTACAGGTAGGTAGGTTGAAAAAGGAAATAAGTAGGATAGACATGAAGGTAGAATGGAAAGTTAGACATGTAGAATATATAGCTAGGTAGCAGATATGGATAGGTAGTTATATAGGATATATAGCTAGGTAACTAAACTGGATATATAGGTGAAAAATTACGTAGGTAGGTAAGTAGGTAGGTAAAAAAGTACATAGGATATACAGGTGGGTATATTGGTAGGTAGATAGGTAGAAAAGGGAGATAGATAGAATAGGTAGGAAATTAAAAAAGAAAGGTAGATAGGATATATCGGTAGGTAGGATATGTGAGTAGGTTGATCATTAAGTAGGTAGAAAAAGGAGATAAGTTGAATAGATATGTACAATAGATAAGAAGGTAAGATATGTAGGTAGGTTTCCGATAGGTACGTAAGTAGGTAGGTGGGTTAAAATGGGAAGGTAGTTAGATAAGAAATATAGGTAGAAAGTTAGATATATAGGTAAGTAGAAAAGGAATATAAGTAGAATGGGTAGGAAGGTAGAGATAGGATATGTGGGATTTATAAATAGGTAGGATATATAGGTAGATAGATAGAAAAAAGAGATAAGAAGGCTAGGAAGGAAGGTAGAACAAGAACGTAAATATGTAGAATATATAGGTAGGTAGGTAGGATATTAAGGTAGGTTGTTAGATAGGATATATAGGTACCTAGGTAGGAAGAAAAGGGAGGTAGTATTATAGGTACGAAGGTAGAGGTCGTATATGGGTATAGGTACGTAGGTAGGTGGGTAAGTAGATATGTAGAATATATAGGTAGATATGTAGGATATACAGGTAGGTTGTTAGATCGGATATATAAGTAGGTAGTTAGAAAAGAGTGATAAGTAGAATAGGTGGGAAGGTAGAAAAGAAAGGTAGGATATATAGGTAGGCAGGTAGTATACATGAGTCATTAGGTTGGTTTGTAGGTAGGTAGAAAAGGGAAATAATTTTATTAGGTATTAAGGTAGAATATTTAGGTAGAGAAGTAGGCAGAAAAGTGAGATATGCAGAATGGATAGGAAGGTAAGATATATATTATATATAGGTAGGTCAGAAGGATATAAAAATAGGCATGTTAGAAGGTAAAACGGGGAGATATGTAGAACAGGAAGGAAAAAAGTAGAATAGGAAGGTAGGATATGTAGGACATATCCCTATGTAGTATATATAGGTAGCTATAAAAGGGAGATGTGTACGCTAGGCAGTAAGGTAGGATAGGAAGTTAGACATGTAGAATATATAGGATATATTGATAGGTAGATAGATAGGATATATAGGAAGGTACGTAGGTACATAGGTATGTAGGTAGGTACGTAGGTAGGAAGGCAGGTACGTAGGTAGCTAGTTAGGTAGCGTATTAGGTAGAAAAGGGATAGAAGTAAAATAGACAGGAAAGGAGAGGTAGGTAGGATATGTAGGATACAAAGATAGGTAGTTAATATCGGTAGATATGCAGAAAAGAGTTATATGTAGGATAGGTAGGAAGGTGTAATAGTAAGGTAAATACAATATGTAGAATATTTAGGTAGGTACATATGATGTATAGCTAGGTTGTTGGATCGGATATAAAGGTCGGCAGGTAGGTAGAAAGCTTAGATAAATAGAATAGGTAGTAAGGTAGAAAAAGAATTTGGAATATATAGGTAGTTAGGATATAAGTATGTAGTATATATGAATAGGTTTATCGTTAGGTAGGTAGAAAAGGGAGATAAGTAGGATAATTATTAAGGTAGGATACATGATTATATAAGGAAGATATGGGTACGTAGGATATGTAGGTAGATAGGTAGGTAGGTAGAAAAGGGAGATAAGTAGAATAGATAGGAAGTGAGGATATGTAGAATATATATGTAGGTAGTTAGGTAGGAAGGTAAATTTGGTTGTATTGGTTGCTTGTATTGGGGATTAACGCCCATTTAAACGCTTGTTCACACCAGTATTAATACATATATATACGTATTAATACAAATACATATATAGGTATGAAGTTATAATACGAAGTAAGATATGTAGAATGTATAGGTAAGTAGGGAGGGAGGATATACAGGTAGGTTAATAGATTGGATATGTAGGTAGGTAGGTAGGTAGAAAGTAGAGTTATGTACGATAGGTATTAAGATATTATATATAGGTATGTAGGATATGTAGGCTATGTAGGCATGTACGGTAAAAAAGGGATATAAGTAGAATAGATAGAAAATTAGGACTTGTAGAATAGATATGTAGGTAGGTAAGAAGGTAAATTTGGTTGAATTGGTTGCTTGTATTGGGGTTTAACGTCACTTTAACAGCAAAGGTCATATCATGGGGGTCGGTGGCGCACGTGTGTTTCCTGGATTGTCCACATCAACACAACTTTCTTTACAAATCCACCTACTACTTTTCTCACATGCTTCAGCAGAGGTGAGAGGCAAAAATACGCTGGAAAGAAATTTCGCCTAATATCGAACTAATAACCATCAGTTCATGAGTCACCACTGAGTCACCCGGGTGGGCAGGAGGGAAAAAAGAGATAAGTAGAAAAGGTAGGAAGGTAGAATAGGAAGGACGGATTTGTAGAACATACATATACAATAATAAAAGGCAGATACGTAGGTAGTAAATATAGGTAGGTAGGTAGAAAAGAGAGATAAGAAGGATAGGTAGGAAGGTAGAATAGGAAGGTAGGATATAAAGGATATACCGGTAGGTAGTAAATATAGGTAGGTAGAGAAGGGAGATATAAAGGATAGGCAGGAAGGTAGAATAGGAAGTTTGATATGTGTAAAGGTAAGTATGTAGGATATGTAGATGGGTAGTTACATAGGATGTATAGGTAGGAAGGTAAAAAGGATATATAGGTAGATAGGTAGAAAAGGGAGATAAATAAAATTGGTAGGAAGGTAGAGGTAGAATATATAAGTACATACGATATAATGAGATAGGTAGGAAAGAGAGGAAAAGTAGGAAGGTAGAAAAAGAAGGTAGATATGTAGAATATATAGGTAGGTGGGTTATATAGGTAGGGTGTTAGATTGGATATATAGGTAGGTAAGTAGAAAAGGCAGATAAGTAGAATAGGTAGGAAGGTGGAAAAGGAAGGTAGGATATATAGATAGATAGCATATATAGGTAGGTAGGATATGTACTGTATGTAAGTAGGTTAATTGGTAGGGTGGTAGAAGAGGGAGATAAGTAGAGGGAGATAAGTAGAATAGATAAAAAAGGGTAAGATATGCAGAATAGATAAGTAGGTTTGTACATACGTAGTTACAAAAGTAGGTCGGTCGGTGATAGGTAGGTAGGTAGGTAGAAAAGGGATATAAGTAGAATGGGAAGGAAGGTAGGGATAGGATATATAGGATATAATGGGTTTCGGGTTAGGGTAGGTTATATTGGTAGATAGGATATATAGGTATATAGGTCGAAAAGAGAGATAAGAAGAATAGGTATATAGTTAGATATGTAGTATGTTTAGGTAAGTAGAGAGGTAGGATATATCAGTAGATTGATAGATCGGATATTTAGGAAGGTAGGTAGGTGGTAGGTAGGAAGGTAGGAGGTAGAAGAGGAGATAAGTAGAATACATAAAAAGGTATGATATGCACAATTGATTAGTAGGTATGTACATACGTAGGTACACGGGTAGTTCGGTAGATGATAGGTTAGGCAGGTAGGTAGGTAGAAAAGGGATATAAGTAGGATGGAAAGGAAGGTAGAGATAGGATGTATAGGATATATAGGTAAGTAGGATATGTTGGTAGATGGGATATATAGGTATGAAGGTAGAAGAAGAATTAAGATATGTAGTATGTATATGTAATTAGGGAGGTAGGAAATATAAGTAGGTTGATAGATTGGATATATAGGTAGGTAGTAGGTAGGTAGGTAGGTAGGTAGGTAGGTAGGTAAGTAGGTAAGTAGGTGGAAAGTGGAGTTAAGTACGATAAGTATTAAGGTAGCATATTTAGGTAGGTAGGATGTGTAGGATATATAGACATATAGGATGTGTAGGTAGGTAAAATATACATAGGTAAATGGGTTTAAAAGAGAGATAAGAATAGGTATAAAGGTAGAATGGGAAGGAAGATATCTAGAATACATGGGTAGGTCGGATTTAAAGTTAGTTTTTTGGATGGGATACATAGGCAGGTAGGTATGTAAAAAAATGGAGATAAGTAGAATAAATAGGAAGATAGAAATGCAAGGTAGAATATATAGGTTGGTAGGATATTGAACTATGTAGGATATATGTGTAAGTAGGTTGGTTGGTAAGTAGGTAGAAAAGGGACATAAATAAGATGAATAACTTGGCAGGATTTAAGGTAAGATAAATAACTTGGCAGGATTTATAAGTATTAGAAGATACAGGTAGATCGTAAGGTGGGTAGGTGTGTAAAAAAAGGTGGTATGTAGAATATATAGGAAAGGTATATGTAGATCTATAAGTAATTAGGTCGGTAGGTAAAGAAGGGAGATAAATAGAATAGGTTGGAAGATAGAAAAGGAAAGTAGGATACGTAGGAGATATATTTAATTAGTAAATATAGGTACATAGGTAGAAAAGGGAGATAAGTAGGATTCGCAGGAAGATAGAATAGAAAGTTACATATATAGAATATGTAGGTAGGTGGGATATATAGGTATAAGTAATTAGAAAGGATAGATAAATGTAGATAGAAAGGACATATAGATAGGTAAGTAGGTAGGTAGGTAGAAAGGATATACAGGTAGGTAGACAGGTAGGTAGATAGGGAGATAAGTAGAATAGGTAGGAAGGTAATAAGGAAAAGTAGGACATATAGGTAGATAGGATATATCGATAGCTAGAATATGTAAGTAGGTTGATCGATAAGTAGGTAGAAAAGAGAGCTAAGTATAGATAGGTTTGATATGTAGAATATGTAAGTAGGTAAGATATATAGATAGGTAGTTACATAGGATATATAGGTAGGTAGGTAAAAAGGATATATAGGTAGGTGGAAAAAGGAGATAAGTTGAATAGATAGGAAGGTAAGATATATAGAATAGATAAGTAGATGGATATGTAGGTAGCTAGGTTGGTTTCTGTTAGGTAGGTAAGTAGGCAGGTGGGTTAAAATGGCAGGGTAGGTAGATAAGATATATAGGTAGAAAGGTAGATAGGTACGTAGGTAGAATAGGTACTAGGGTAGAGGTCGGATAGTAGTATACTACTTATCTCCCTTTTCTACGTACCTATCTATATATCCGATCTAACAACCTACCTTAATATCCTACTTCCCTCTTTTTTTCTACCTATCTACCTAAATATTCTACATATCTATATTTACTATATATACTATCTCTACCTTCCTACCTATTCTACTTATATTCCTTTTTTACCTACCTATCTATCTACCTTCTACCTGTATATCTTATCTACCTACTCTCCCTTTCTAACCCACCCACCTTCCTACCAACCTACCTAGCTACCTACATATCTACCTACTTATCTATTTTACATCTCTTACCTTCCTGTCTATTCAACTTATCTCTCTTTTCTACCTACTTATCGATCAATGTACTTACATATCCTACCTACCGATATATCCTATCTACCTATATGTCCTGCCTTTCCTTATTACCTTCCTACCTATTATACTTATCTCCCTTTGCTACCAATCTGTCTATCTACCTACCTCAATATCCTATGTACCAACTATCTACCTACCTACCTATATATCCTTTCTAACTTTACAGAATTATTTCCCTTTTCTACCTACCTACAAACCAACCTACTGACTCATATATACTACCTGCCTACTTATATATCCTACCTTTCTTTTCTACCTTCCCATCTATTCTACTTATCACTCTTTTCTAACTACCAACTTATATATCCGATCTATCTACCTATATGTCCTGCCTTTCCTTATTACCTTCCTACCTATTATACTTATCTCCCTTTGCTACCAATCTGTCTATCTACCTACCTCAATATCCTATGTACCAACTATCTACCTACCTACCTATATATCCTTTCTAACTTTACAGAATTATTTCCCTTTTCTACCTACCTACAAACCAACCTACTGAATCATATATACTACCTGCCTACCTATATATCCTACCTTTCTTTTCTACCTTCCCACCTATTCTACTTATCACTCTTTTCTAACTACCTACTTATATATCCGATCTAACAACCTATCTGTATATCCTACCTATCTACATATTCTACATATCTACCTGCCCACCTACCTACGTACCTATACCAATATCCGACCTCTACCTTCGTACCTATAATACTACCTCCCTTTTCTTCCTTCTTACGTATAGGATATAAAGATAGGTAGTAAATATCGGTAGATATGCAGAAAAGAGTTATATGTAGGATAGGTAGGAAGATGGAATAGGAAGGTAGATACGAGTATGTAGAATATTTAGGTAGGTACATATGATATATAGCTAGGTTGTTGGATCGGATATAAAGGTCGGCAGGTAGGTAGAATGCTTCGATAAGTAGAATAGGTAGTAAGGTACAAAAGGAATTTGGGACATATAGGTAGTTAGGATATAGGTATGTAGGATATATAAGTAGGTTTATCGTTAGGTAGGTAGAAAAGGGAGATAAGTAAGATAATTATTAAGGTAGTATACATAATTATATAAGGAAGATATGGGTACGTAGGATATGTAGGTAGTTAGGTAGGTAGGTGGAAAAGAGAGATAAGTAGAATAGATAGGAATTTAGGATATGTAGAATATATATGTAGGTAGTTAGGTAGGAAGGTAAATTTGGTTGTATTGGTTGCTTGTATTGGGGTTTAACGCCACTTTAACAGTGAAGGTCATATCCTGGGGGTCGGTGGCGCATGTGTGTTTCCTGGCTTGTTCACACCAGTATTAACACAACTTTCTTTCCAAACCCACCAACTACTTTTCTCACATGCTTCAGCAGAGGTGAGAGGCGAAAATACGCTGGAAAGAAATTCCGCTTAATATTGAACTAACAACGACAATTTCATGCTTCTTGCACGCTCATCACTGACCCAACCGGGCAAGCAGGAGGGAAAATGGAGAGAAATAGAATAGGTAAATGAAAAAGGTATGAAGGGAAAATATGTAGGACATACCAGTAGGTAGTAAATATAGGTAGGTAGGTAGAAAATAGAGATAAGAAGGATAAGTAGGAAGGTAGAATAGGAAATTCGATATGCAGAATATTAAGTAGGTAGGATATATAGATAAGTAGTTTCATATGATGTATAGGTAGGTAGGTAAAAAGGATATTTAGGTAGTAGAAGATAGGTAGAAAAGGTAGTTAAGTGAAAAAAGTAGGAAGGTACAAGTAGAATATGGAAGTAGATAGGATAAATGCTAGATAGGTAGAAAAGAGAGGAAAAGTTGGAAGGAAGAAAATGAAGGTAGATATGTAGAATATATACGTAGGTGGGATATATAGGTAGCTTGTAAGGTTGGATATATAGGTAGGATGAATAAAAAAGGCAGATAAATAGAATAGGTGGGAAGGTAGAAAAGGAAGGTATGATATATAGTTAGATAGCCTATATAGGATGTATAATATGTATGTAAGTAGGTTGATTGGTAGGGTGGTGGAAGGGGAAGATAAGTAGAATAAATAAAAAATTAGAGTTTGAAGAATAGATAAGTAGGTATGTCAATACGTAGGTACTCAGGTAGTTCGGTAGATGATAGGTAGGTAGGTGGGTAGGTAGATGGGTGGGTAGGCTGGAAGTCGGGTAGGTGGGTAGGCAGGCAGGTAGGTAGGTAGGTAGGTAGGTAGGTAGGTAGGTTGAAAAGGGATATAAGCAGAACGGAAAGGAAGGTAGAGATTGCATATGTAGGATATATAGGTAGGTGGGATATATTGTTAGACAGGATTTATAAGTTTTTAGGTAGAATAGAGAGATAAGAAGAATATGTATGAAGGTAGAATACGAAGTAAGATATGTGGTATGAATAGGTAAGCAGGGAGGTAGGATATATAATTAGGTTGATATATCGGATATATAGGTAGGTAGTTAGGATTAGGTAGATAGATAGGTAGGTAAGTAGGTAGAAAGTGGAGTGAAGTACGATAGGTATTAAGGTAGTATATATATGTAGGTAGAATATGTAGGATATGTACATATGTTGGCATATAGGATGTGTAGGTAGGTAAAATATATAGGTAGATAGGTTGAAAACAGAGATAAGGATAGGTAAAAAGGTAGAATAAGAAGGTAGATATCCTGAATACATAGGTAGGTCGGATTTATAGTTTTTTTTTAGATCAGATACATACGTAGGTAGGTATGTAGGTAGGGTATGTAGGTAGGATATATAGGTAGGTAGGTACAAAAGATAGATAAGAAGGATAGGTAGGGAAGTAGGATAGGAAGGCAGATATGTAGAATATATATTTAGGTAGGTTGGATATAGAAGTAGGTTGTTAGATCGGATATATAGGTAGGTAGGTAGGTAGAAAAGTGGGATAAGTAGAATAGGTAGGAAGTTAGAATAGGACAGTAGGATATATAGGCAGGTACGACATATGGATAGGTAGATTGATTGGTAGTTAGGTAGAACGGATATAAGTAGGACAGGTATTGTGGTAGGATACAAAGTAAGAGGGATATATTGTCAGGTAGGATATGTAAGTAGAATGTAAAAAAGATAGGTTGGTATGAATGTAGGCAGGTATGAAGGTAAAACAGTAAGGTAAATAGAAAAGTAGAATAGGTAAGAAGGTAGCAAAGGAAGGTAGGATATATAGATAGATAGCATATATAGGTAGATAGGATATGTATGTAAGTAGGTTGTTTGGTAGGGTGGTAGAAGAATGAGATAAGAAGAAGAGACAAAAAAAAGGATATGCAGAATAGATAAGTTGGTATGTACAAAGGTAGGTACATAGGTAATTCGGTAGATGATAGGTCCATCGGTAGGTAGGTAGGTAGGTAAGTAGGTAGGTAGAGGTAGGTAGGTAGGTAGGTAGGAAGCTAGGTAGGTAGGTAGGTAGGTAGGTGGGTAGGTAGGTATTTGGCTAGGCAGAAAAGAGATATAAGTAGAATGGAAAGAAAGCTAGAGATAGGGTATGTAGGATATATAGGTAGGTAGATATGTTGCTAGATAGGATATATAGGTAGATGGTAAAAAAGAGAGGTAAGAAGAAGAGGTATGAAGGTAGAATACAAAGTTAGATATGTAGTATGTGTCCTAGGTAGGAGGGTAGAATAGGAAGGTAGGATATGTAGGACATACCGGTAGGTAGTAAATATAGGTTGGTAGGTAGAAAAGGAAGATAAGAAGGAAAGGGAGGAAGATAGAGTTGGAAGTTCGATATGTAGAATAGTAAGTAGGTTGGATGTATAAATAGGTAGTTACATAGAATGTATAGGTAGGAAGGTAAAAAGGATATAGGTAGGTAGATAGGTAGAAAAGTGAGCTAAGTGAAATAGGTAGGAAGGTAGAGGTAGAATATGTAAGTACATAGACATAATGGAAGATAGGTAGGAAAATGAGGAAAAGTAGGAAGTTAGATATGTAGAATATGTAGGTAGGTGGGATATATAGGTATGTTGTTAGATTGGATATATAGGTAGGTAAGTAGAAAAAGCAAATAAGTAGAATAAGTAGGAAGGTAGAAAAGAAAGGTGAGATATATAGATAAGTAAGATAAATAGGAAGTAGGATATGTATGTAATTAGGGTGATTGGTAGGGTGGTAGAAGAGGTAGATAAGTAGAGGGAGATAAGTCGAATAGATAAAAAGGTAAGATATGCAGAATAGATAAGTAGGTATATACATACATACAGTAGGTACACAGGCAGGTCGGTAGATGATAGGTAGGTAAGTAGAAATGGGATATAAGTAGAATGGGAAGGAAGGTAGAGATAGGATATGTAGGATATAAGGGTATATGGGTCTGTAGGATATATAGATAGATAGGTCGAAAAGAGAGATAAGAAGAATAGGTATGAAGGTAGAATACGAAGTTAGATATGTAGTATGTATAGGTAAGTAGGGAGGTAGGATATATAAGTAGGTTGATAGATCGGATATAAAGGTAGGTAGGTAGGAAGGTAGAAGGTAGAAGAGGGAGATAAGTAGAATGGAAAGAAAGGTAGAGATAGGATATGTAGGATATATAGGTAGGTAGGATATGTTGGTAGATAGAATATATAGGTCTGAAGTTAGAATACAAAGTAAGATATGTAGTATGTATAGGTAAGTAAGGAGGGAGGATAAATAAGTAGGTTGATAGATTTGATATATAGGTAGGTAGGTAGGTAGGTAGGTAGGTAAGTAGGTAGAAAGTGGAGTTAAGTACGATAGGTATTAAGGTAGTTTATATAGGTAGGTAGGATATGTAGGCTATATAGGTATGTAGTATATGTATGTAGGTATATACATACATAGGTACACAGGTAGTTCAGTAGATGATAGGTAGGTAGGTAGAAATGATATATAAATAGAATGGTAAGTAAGGTAGGGATAGGATATGTAGGATATATGGGTAGGTAGGATATGGTGGTAGATAGGATATATAGGTAGATAGGTGGAAAAGAGAGATAAGAAGAATAGGTATGAAGGTAGAATACGAAGTTAGATATGTATAGATAAGTAGGGAGGGAGGATATATAAGTAGGTTGATAGATCGGATATAAAGGTAGGTAGGTAGGTAGAAGGTAGAAGAGGGAGATAAGTAGAATAGATAAAAAGGTAACATATGAAGAATAGATAAGTATGTACATATGAAGGTGCACGGGTATTTCGGTAGGTTAGGTAGGTGGGTGGGTACGTAAGTATAAAAGGGATATAAGTAGAATGGAAAGAAAGGTAGAGATAGGATTTGTAGGATATATTGGTAGGTAGGTTATGTTGGTAGATTGGATATATAGGTATGAAGTTAGAATACGATGTAAGATATGTAGTATGTATATGTAAGTACATAGGATATAATAGTAGATAGGTAGGAAAGAAAAGAAATCAGGAAGGTAGAAAAGGCAGGTAGATATGTAGAATATATAGGTAGGTGGGATATATAGGTAGGTTGTTAGATTGGATATATAGGCAGGTAAGTAGAAAAGGCAGAAAAGTAGGATAGGTAGGAAGATGGAAAAGGAAGGTAGGATATATAGATGGGTAGCATATATAGGTAGGTAAGATATGTATGTATGTAGGTTAATTGGTAGGGTGGTAGAAGAGGGAGATAAGTAGAGGAGATAAGCAGAATAGATAAAAGGTAAGATATGCAGAATAGATAAGTAGGTATGTACATACATGGTACACAGGTAGGTCGGTAGGTGATAGGTAGGTAGGTAGGTAGGTATAAAAGGGATATAAATAGAATGGGAAGGAAGGTAGAGATTGGATATGTAGGACATATTGGTAGATAGGATATATAGGTAGGTAGGATATGTACTGTATGTAAGTAGTTTAAGTAGTAGGTTGGCAGAAGAGGGAGATAAGTAGAATAGATAAAATGGTAGGATATACAGAATAGAAAAGTAGGTATGCACATACATGTACGTAGGTACACAGGTAGGTCAGTAGATGATAGGTAGGTAGGTAGGTAGGTAGGTAGGCAGGTAGGTATATTGGGATGTAAAGAGGTACATAGAAAATGTAGAAAAATAGAATAGGTAGGAAGGTAGAGATAGGATATGTATCGTATATTGGAAGGTAGGGTATGTATATAGGTAAGATGTATATGTAGGTAGATATAAAAGATAGATAAAAAATGATAGGTAGGGAAGTAGAATAGGAAGGCAGATATGTATAATATATATTTAGGTAGGTTGGATATAAAAGTAGGTTGTTAAATCGGATATATAGGTAGGTAGATAGAAAAGAGAGATAAGTAGAATAGGTAAGAAGTTACAATAGGACAGTAGGATATTTAGACAGGTAGGATATATGGATAGGTAGCTTGGTTGGTAGTTAGGTAGAAATAAGATATAAGTAGGAAAGGTATTCTGGTAGGATACAAAGTAAGTAGGATATATAGTCAGGTAGGATATGTAAGAAGAATGTAAAATAGATAGGTTGGTATGTATGTAGGGAGGTATGAAGGTAAAACAGTAAGGTAAATAGAATAGGTAGAAAGATAGAATAAGACGGTAGGATATATAGGACATATCGGTAGGTAGGATAAATAGGTAAGTAGGTAGAGGGAAATAAGTAGTATAGGCTTGAAGATATAATAGGAAGTTACATATGTTGAATATATAGGTAGGTAGGTATGATATTAATCTTGGTCGTTAGATTGGATGTACAGGTAGGTAGGTTGAAAAAGGAAATAAGGATAGACATGAAGGTAGAATGGGAAGTTAGACATGTAGAATATATAGCTAGGTAGCAGATATGGATAGGTAGTTATATAGGATATATAGCTAGGTAACTAAACTGGATATATAGGTGAAAAATTACGTAGGTAGGTAAGTAGGTAGGTAAAAAAGTACATAGGATATACAGGTGGGTATATTGGTAGGTAGATAGGTAGAAAAGGGAGATAGATAGAATAGGTAGGAAATTAAAAAAGAAAGGTAGATAGGATATATCGGTAGGTAGGATATGTGAGTAGGTTGATCATTAAGTAGGTAGAAAAAGGAGATAAGTTGAATAGATATGTACAATAGATAAGAAGGTAAGATATGTAGGTAGGTTTCCGATAGGTACGTAAGTAGGTAGGTGGGTTAAAATGGGAAGGTAGTTAGATAAGAAATATAGGTAGAAAGTTAGATATATAGGTAAGTAGAAAAGGAATATAAGTAGAATGGGTAGGAAGGTAGAGATAGGATATGTGGGATTTATAAATATGTAGGATATATAGGTAGATAGATAGAAAAAAGAGATAAGAAGGCTAGGAAGGAAGGTAGAACAAGAACGTAAATATGTAGAATATATAGGTAGGTAGGTAGGATATTAAGGTAGGTTGTTAGATAGGATATATAGGTACCTAGGTAGGAAGAAAAGGGAGGTAGTATTATAGGTACGAAGGTAGAGGTCGTATATGGGTATAGGTACGTAGGTAGGTGGGTAAGTAGATATGTAGAATATATAGGTAGATATGTAGGATATACAGGTAGGTTGTTAGATCGGATATATAAGTAGGTAGTTAGAAAAGAGTGATAAGTAGAATAGGTGGGAAGGTAGAAAAGAAAGGTAGGATATATAGGTAGGCAGGTAGTATACATGAGTCATTAGGTTGGTTTGTAGGTAAGTAGAAAAGGGAAATAATTTTATTAGGTATTAAGGTAGAATATTTAGGTAGAGAAGTAGGCAGAAAAGTGAGATATGCAGAATGGATAGGAAGGTAAGATATATATTATATATAGGTAGGTCAGAAGGATATAAAAATAGGTATGTTAGAAGGTAAAACGGGGAGATATGTAGAACAGGAAGGAAAAAAGTAGAATAGGAAGGTAGGATATGTAGGACATATCCCTATGTAGTATATATAGGTAGCTATAAAAGGGAGATGTGTACGCTAGGCAGTAAGGTAGGATAGGAAGTTAGACATGTAGAATATATAGGATATATTGATAGGTAGATAGATAGGATATATAGGAAGGTACGTAGGTACATAGGTATGTAGGTAGGTACGTAGGTAGGAAGGCAGGTACGTAGGTAGCTAGTTAGGTAGCGTATTAGGTAGAAAAGGGATAGAAGTAAAATAGGCAGGAAAGGAGAGGTAGGTAGGATATGTAGGATACAAAGATAGGTAGTTAATATCGGTAGATATGCAGAAAAGAGTTATATGTAGGATAGGTAGGAAGGTGTAATAGTAAGGTAAATACAAGTATGTAGAATATTTAGGTAGGTACATATGATGTATAGCTAGGTTGTTGGATCGGATATAAAGGTCGGCAGGTAGGTAGAAAGCTTAGATAAATAGAATAGGTAGTAAGGTAGAAAAAGAATTTGGAATATATAGGTAGTTAGGATATAAGTATGTAGTATATATGAATAGGTTTATCGTTAGGTAGGTAGAAAAGGGAGATAAGTAGGATAATTATTAAGGTAGGATACATGATTATATAAGGAAGATATGGGTACGTAGGATATGTAGGTAGATAGGTAGGTAGGTAGAAAAGGGAGATAAGTAGAATAGATAGGAAGTGAGGATATGTAGAATATATATGTAGGTAGTTAGGTAGGAAGGTAAATTTGGTTGTATTGGTTGCTTGTATTGGGGATTAACGCCCATTTAAACGCTTGTTCACACCAGTATTAATACATATATATATAAGTATTAATACAAATACATATATAGGTATGAAGTTATAATACGAAGTAAGATATGTAGAATGTATAGGTAAGTAGGGAGGGAGGATATATAGGTAGGTTAATAGATTGGATATGTAGGTAGGTAGGTAGGTAGAAAGTAGAGTTATGTACGATAGGTATTAAGATATTATATATAGGTATGTAGGATATGTAGGCTATGTAGGCATGTACGGTAAAAAAGGGATATAAGTAGAATAGATAGAAAATTAGGACTTGTAGAATAGATATGTAGGTAGGTAAGAAGGTAAATTTGGTTGAATTGGTTGCTTGTATTGGGGTTTAACGTCACTTTAACAGCAAAGGTCATATCATGGGGGTCGGTGGCGCACGTGTGTTTCCTGGATTGTCCACATCAACACAACTTTCTTTACAAATCCACCTACTACTTTTCTCACATGCTTCAGCAGAGGTGAGAGGCAAAAATACGCTGGAAAGAAATTTCACCTAATATCGAACTAATAACCATCAGTTCATGAGTCACCACTGAGTCACCCGGGTGGGCAGGAGGGAAAAAAGAGATAAGTAGAAAAGGTAGGAAGGTAGAATAGGAAGGACGGATATGTAGAACATACATATACAATAATAAAAGGCAGATACGTAGGTAGTAAATATAGGTAGGTAGGTAGAAAAGAGAGATAAGAAGGATAGGTAGGAAGGTAGAATAGGAAGGTAGGATATAAAGGATATACCGGTAGGTAGTAAATATAGGTAGGTAGAGAAGGGAGATATAAAGGATAGGCAGGAAGGTAGAATAGGAAGTTTGATATGTGTAAAGGTAAGTATGTAGGATATGTAGATGGGTAGTTACATAGGATGTATAGGTAGGAAGGTAAAAAGGATATATAGGTAGATAGGTAGAAAAGGGAGATAAATAAAATTGGTAGGAAGGTAGAGGTAGAATATATAAGTACATACGATATAATGAGATAGGTAGGAAAGAGAGGAAAAGTAGGAAGGTAGAAAAAGAAGGTAGATATGTAGAATATATAGGTAGGTGGGTTACATAGGTAGGGTGTTAGATTGGATATATAGGTAGGTAAGTAGAAAAGGCAGATAAGTAGAATAGGTAGGAAGGTGGAAAAGGAAGGTAGGATATATAGATAGATAGCATATATAGGTAGGTAGGATATGTACTGTATGTAAGTAGGTTAATTGGTAGGGTGGTAGAAGAGGAAGATAAGTAGAGGGAGATAAGTAGAATAGATAAAAAAGGGTAAGATATGCAGAATAGATAAGTAGGTATGTACATACGTAGTTACAAAAGTAGGTCGGTCGGTGATAGGTAGGTAGGTAGGTAGAAAAGGGATATAAGTAGAATGGGAAGGAAGGTAGGGATAGGATATATAGGATATAATGGGTTTCGGGTTAGGGTAGGTTATATTGGTAGATAGGATATATAGGTATATAGGTCGAAAAGAGAGATAAGAAGAATAGGTATATAGTTAGATATGTAGTATGTTTAGGTAAGTAGAGAGGTAGGATATATCAGTAGATTGATAGATCGGATATTTAGGAATGTAGGTAGGTGGTAGGTAGGAAGGTAGGAGGTAGAAGAGGAGATAAGTAGAATACTTAAAAAGGTATGATATGCACAATTGATTAGTAGGTATGTACATACGTAGGTACACGGGTAGTTCGGTAGATGATAGGTTAGGCAGGTAGGTAGGTAGAAAAGGGATATAAGTAGGATGGAAAGGAAGGTAGAGATAGGATGTATAGGATATATAGGTAAGTAGGATATGTTGGTAGATGGGATATATAGGTATGAAGGTAGAAGAAGAAGTAAGATATGTAGTATGTATATGTAATTAGGGAGGTAGGAAATATAAGTAGGTTGATAGATTGGATATATAGGTAGGTAGTAGGTAGGTAGGTAGGTAGGTAAGTAGGTAAGTAGGTAAGTAGGTGGAAAGTGGAGTTAAGTACGATAGGTATTAAGGTAGCATATTTAGGTAGGTAGGATGTGTAGGATATATAGACATATAGGATGTGTAGGTAGGTAAAATATATATAGGTAAATAGGTTTAAAAGAGAGAAAAGAATAGGTATAAAGGTAGAATGGGAAGGAAGATATCTAGAATACATGGGTAGGTCGGATTTAAAGTTAGTTTTTTGGATGGGATACATAGGCAGGTAGGTATGTAAAATAATGCAGATAAGTAGAATAAGTAGGAAGATAGAAATGCAAGGTAGAATATATAGGTTGGTAGGATATTGAACTATGTAGGATATATGTGTAATTAGGTTGGTTGGTAAGTAGGTAGAAAAGGGAGATAAGTAAGATGAATAACTTGGCAGGATTTAAGGTAAGATAAATAACTTGGCAGGATTTATAAGTATTAGGAGATACAGGTAGATCGTAAGGTGGGTAGGTGTGTAAAAAAAGGTGGTATGTAGAATATATAGGAAAGGTATATGTAGATCTATAAGTAATTAGGTCGGTAGGTAAAGAAGGGAGATAAATAGAATAGGTTGGAAGATAGAAAAGGAAAGTAGGATACGTAGGAGATATATTTAAGCAGTAAATATAGGTACATAGGTAGAAAAGGGAGATAAGTAGGATTCGCAGGAAGATAGAATAGAAAGTTACATATATAGAATATGTAGGTAGGTGGGATATATAGGTATAAGTAATTAGAAAGGATAGATAAATGTAGATAGAAAGGACATATAGGTAGGTAAGTAGGTAGGTAGGTAGAAAGGATATACAGGTAGGTAGACAGGTAGGTAGATAGGGAGATAAGTAGAATAGGTAGGAAGGTAATAAGGAAAAGTAGGACATATAGGTAGATAGGATATATCGATAGCTAGAATATGTAAGTAGGTTGATCGATAAGTAGGTAGAAAAGAGAGCTAAGTATAGATAGGTTTGATATGTAGAATATGTAAGTAGGTAAGATATATAGATAGGTAGTTACATAGGATATATAGGTAGGTAGGTAAAAAGGATATATAGGTAGGTGGAAAAAGGAGATAAGTTTAATAGATAGGAAGGTAAGATTTATAGATTAGATAAGTAGATGGATATGTAGGTAGCTAGGTTGGTTTCTGTTAGGTAGGTAAGTAGGCAGGTGGGTTAAAATGGCAGGGTAGGTAGATAAGATATATAGGTAGAAAGGTAGATAGGTACGTAGGTAGAATAGGTACTAGGGTAGAGGTCGGATAGTAGTATACTACTTATCTCCCTTTTCTACGTACCTATCTATATATCCGATCTAACAACCTACCTTAATATCCTACTTCCCTCTTTTTTTCTACCTATCTACCTAAATATTCTACATATCTATATTTACTATATATACTATCTCTACCTTCCTACCTATTCTACTTATATTCCTTTTTTACCTACCTATCTATCTACCTTCTACCTGTATATCTTATCTACCTACTCTCCCTTTCTAACCCACCCACCTTCCTACCAACCTACCTAGCTACCTACATATCTACCTACTTATCTATTTTACATCTCTTACCTTCCTGTCTATTCAACTTATCTCTCTTTTCTACCTACTTATCGATCAATCTACTTACATATCCTACCTACCGATATATCCTATCTACCTATATGTCCTGCCTTTCCTTATTACCTTCCTACCTATTATACTTATCTCCCTTTGCTACCAATCTGTCTATCTACCTACCTCAATATCCTATGTACCAACTATCTACCTACCTACCTATATATCCTTTCTAACTTTACAGAATTATTTCCCTTTTCTACCTACCTACAAACCAACCTACTGAATCATATATACTACCTGCCTACCTATATATCCTACCTTTCTTTTCTACCTTCCCACCTATTCTACTTATCACTCTTTTCTAACTACCTACTTATATATCCGATCTAACAGCCTATCTGTATATCCTACCTATCTACATATTCTACATATCTACCTGCCCACCTACCTACGTACCTATACCCATATCCGACCTCTACCTTCGTACCTATAATACTACCTCCCTTTTCTTCCTACTTACGTATAGGATATAAAGATAGGTAGTAAATATCGGTAGATATGCAGAAAAGAGTTATATGTAGGATAGGTAGGAAGATGGAATAGGAAGGTAGATACGAGTATGTAGAATATTTAGGTAGGTACATATGATATATAGCTAGGTTGTTGGATCGGATATAAAGGTCGGCAGGTAGGTAGAATGCTTCGATAAGTAGAATAGGTAGTAAGGTACAAAAGGAATTTGTGACATATAGGTAGTTAGGATATAGGTATGTAGGATATATAAGTAGGTTTATCGTTAGGTAGGTAGAAAAGGGAGATAAGTAAGATAATTATTAAGGTAGTATACATAATTATATAAGGAAGATATGGGTACGTAGGATATGTAGGTAGTTAGGTAGGTAGGTGGAAAAGAGAGATAAGTAGAATAGATAGGAATTTAGGATATGTAGAATATATATGTAGGTTGTTAGGTAGGAAGGTAAATTTGGTTGTATTGGTTGCTTGTATTGGGGTTTAACGCCACTTTAACAGTGAAGGTCATATCATGGGGGTCGGTGGCGCATGTGTGTTTCCTGGCTTGTTCACACCAGTATTAACACAACTTTCTTTCCAAACCCACCAACTACTTTTCTCACATGCTTCAGCAGAGGTGAGAGGCGAAAATACGCTGGAAAGAAATTCCGCCTAATATTGAACTAACAACCACCAGTTCATGCTTCTTGCACGCTCATCACTGACCCACCCGGGCGGGCAGGAGGGAAAATGGAGAGAAGTAGAATAGGTAAATGAAAAAGGTAGGAAGGGAAAATATGTAGGACATACCAGTAGGTAGTAAATATAGGTAGGTAGGTAGAAAATAGAGATAAGAAGGATAAGTAGGAAGGTAGAATAGGAAATTCGATATGCAGAATATTAAGTAGGTAGGATATATAGATAAGTAGTTTCATATGATGTATAGGTAGGTAGGTAAAAAGGATATTTAGGTAGTAGAAGATAGGTAGAAAAGGTAGTTAAGTGAAAAAAGTAGGAAGGTACAAGTAGAATATGGAAGTAGATAGGATAAATGCTAGATAGGTAGAAAAGAGAGGAAAAGTTGGAAGGAAGAAAATGAAGGTAGATATGTAGAATATATACGTAGGTGGGATATATAGGTAGCTTGTAAGGTTGGATATATAGGTAGGATGAATAAAAAAGGCAGATAAATAGAATAGGTGGGAAGGTAGAAAAGGAAGGTATGATATATAGTTAGATAGCCTATATAGGATGTATAATATGTATGTAAGTAGGTTGATTGGTAGGGTGGTGGAAGGGGAAGATAAGTAGAATAAATAAAAAATTAGAGTTTGAAGAATAGATAAGTAGGTATGTCAATACGTAGGTACTCAGGTAGTTCGGTTGATGATAGGTAGGTAGGTGGGTAGGTAGGTGGGTGGGTAGGCTGGACGTCGGGTAGGTGGGTAGGCAGGCAGGTAGGTAGGTAGGTAGGTAGGTAGGTAGGTTGAAAAGGGATATAAGTAGAACGGAAAGGAAGGTAGAGATTGCATATGTAGGATATATAGGTAGGTGGGATATATTGTTAGACAGGATTTATAAGTTTTTAGGTAGAATAGAGAGATAAGAAGAATATGTATGAAGGTAGAATACGAAGTAAGATATGTGGTATGAATAGGTAAGCAGGGAGGAAGGATATATAATTAGGTTGATATATCGGATATATAGGTAGGTAGTTAGGATTAGGTAGATAGATAGGTAGGTAAGTAGGTAGAAAGTGGAGTGAAGTACGATAGGTATTAAGGTAGTATATATATGTAGGTAGAATATGTAGGATATGTACCTATGTTGGCTTTTAGGATGTGTAGGTAGGTAAAATATATAGGTAGATAGGTTGAAAACAGAGATAAGGATAGGTAAAAAGGTAGAATAGGAAGGTAGATATCCTGAATACATAGGTAGGTCGGATTTATAGTTTTTTTTTAGATCAGATACATACGTAGGTAGGTATGTAGGTAGGGTATGTAGGTAGGATATATAGGTAGGTAGGTACAAAAGATAGATAAGAAGGATAGGTAGGGAAGTAGGATAGGAAGGCAGATATGTAGAATATATATTTAGGTAGGTTGGATATAGAAGTAGGTTGTTAGATCGGATATATAGGTAGGTAGGTAGGTAGAAAAGTGGGATAAGTAGAATAGGTAGGAAGTTAGAATAGGACAGTAGGATATATAGGCAGGTACGACATATGGATAGGTAGATTGATTGGTAGTTAGGTAGAACGGATATAAGTAGGACAGGTATTGTGGTAGGATACAAAGTAAGAGGGATATATTGTCAGGTAGGATATGTAAGTAGAATGTAAAATAGATAGGTTGGTATGAATGTAGGCAGGTATGAAGGTAAAACAGTAAGGTAAATAGAAAAGTAGAATAGGTAAGAAGGTAGAAAAGGAAGGTAGGATATATAGATAGATAGCATATATAGGTAGATAGGATATGTATGTAAGTAGGTTGTTTGGTAGGGTGGTAGAAGAATGAGATAAGAAGAAGAGACAAAAAAAAGGATATGCAGAATAGATAAGTTGGTATGTACAAAGGTAGGTACACAGGTAATTCGGTAGATGATAGGTCCATCGGTAGGTAGGTAGGTAGGTAAGTAGGTAGGTAGAGGTAGGTAGGTAGGTAGGTAGGAAGCTAGGTAGGTAGGTAGGTAGGTAGGTGGGTAGGTAGGTATTTGGCTAGGCAGAAAAGAGATATAAGTAGAATGGAAAGAAAGCTAGAGATAGGGTATGTAGGATATATAGGTAGGTAGATATGTTGCTAGATAGGATATATAGGTAGATGGTAAAAAAGAGAGGTAAGAAGAAGAGGTATGAAGGTAGAATACAAAGTTAGATATGTAGTATGTATCCTAGGTAGGAGGGTAGAATAGGAAGGTAGGATATGTAGGACATACCGGTAGGTAGTAAATATAGGTTGGTAGGTAGAAAAGGAAGATAAGAAGGAAAGGGAGGAAGATAGAGTTGGAAGTTCGATATGTAGAATAGTAAGTAGGTTGGATGTATAAATAGGTAGTTACATAGAATGTATAGGTAGGAAGGTAAAAAGGATATAGGTAGGTAGATAGGTAGAAAAGTGAGCTAAGTGAAATAGGTAGGAAGGTAGAGGTAGAATATGTAAGTACAAAGACATAATGGAAGATAGGTAGGAAAATGAGGAAAAGTAGGAAGTTAGATATGTAGAATATGTAGGTAGGTGGGATATATAGGTATGTTGTTAGATTGGATATATAGGTAGGTAAGTAGAAAAAGCAAATAAGTAGAATAAGTAGGAAGGTAGAAAAGAAAGGTGAGATATATAGATAAGTAAGATAAATAGGAAGTAGGATATGTATGTAATTAGGGTGATTGGTAGGGTGGTAGAAGAGGTAGATAAGTAGAGGGAGATAAGTCGAATAGATAAAAAGGTAAGATATGCAGAATAGATAAGTAGGTATATACATACATACAGTAGGTACACAGGCAGGTCGGTAGATGATAGGTAGGTAAGTAGAAATGGGATATAAGTAGAATGGGAAGGAAGGTAGAGATAGGATATGTAGGATATAAGGGTATATGGGTCTGTAGGATATATAGATAGATAGGTCGAAAAGAGAGATAAGAAGAATAGGTATGAAGGTAGAATACGAAGTTAGATATGTAGTATGTATAGGTAAGTAGGGAGGTAGGATATATAAGTAGGTTGATAGATCGGATATAAAGGTAGGTAGGTAGGAAGGTAGAAGGTAGAAGAGGGAGATAAGTAGAATGGAAAGAAAGGTAGAGATAGGATATGTAGGATATATAGGTAGGTAGGATATGTTGGTAGATAGAATATATAGGTCTGAAGTTAGAATACAAAGTAAGATATGTAGTATGTATAGGTAAGTAGGGAGGGAGGATAAATAAGTAGGTTGATAGATTTGATATATAGGTAGGTAGGTAGGTAGGTAAGTAGGTAGAAAGTGGAGTTAAGTACGATAGGTATTAAGGTAGTTTATATAGGTAGGTAGGATATGTAGGCTATATAGGCATGTAGTATATGTATGTAGGTATATACATACATAGGTACACAGGTAGTTCACTAGATGATAGGTAGGTAGGTAGAAATGATATATAAGTAGAATGGGAAGGAAGGTAGAGATAGGATATGTAGGATATATGGGTAGGTAGGATATGGTGGTAGATAGGATATATAGGTAGATAGGTGGAAAAGAGAGATAAGAAGAATAGGTATGAAGGTAGAATACGAAGTTAGATATGTATAGATAAGTAGGGAGGTAGGATATATAAGTACGTTGATAGATCGGATATAAAGGTAGGTAGGTAGGTAGGTAGGTTGGTAGGTAGAAGGTAGAAGAGGGAGATAAGTAGAATAGATAGAAAGGTAACATATGAAGAATAGATAAGTATGTACATATGAAAGTGCACGGGTATTTCGGTAGGTTAGGTAGGTGGGTGGGTACGTAAGTATAAAAGGGATATAAGTAGAATGGAAAGAAAGGTAGAGATAGGATTTGTAGGATATATTGGTAGGTAGGTTATGTTGGTAGATTGGATATATAGGTATGAAGTTAGAATACGATGTAAGATATGTAGTATGTATATGTAAGTACATAGGATATAACGGTAGATAGGTAGGAAAGAAAAGAAATCAGGAAGGTAGAAAAGGCAGGTAGATATGTAGAATATATAGGTAGGTGGGATATATAGGTAGGTTGTTAGATTGGATATATAGGCAGGTAAGTAGAAAAGGCAGAAAAGTAGGATAGGTAGGAAGATGGAAAAGGAAGGTAGGATATATAGATGGGTAGCATATATAGGTAGGTAAGATATGTATGTATGTAGGTTAATTGGTAGGGTGGTAGAAGAGGGAGATAAGTAGAGGAGATAAGCAGAATAGATAAAAGGTAAGATATGCAGAATAGATAAGAAGGTATGTACATACATGGTACACAGGTAGGTCGGTAGGTGATAGGTAGGTAGGTAGGTAGGTATAAAAGGGATATAAATAGAATGGGAAGGAAGGTAGAGATTGGATATGTAGGACATATTGGTAGATAGGATATATAGGTAGGTAGGATATGTACTGTATGTAAGTAGTTTAAGTAGTAGGTTGGCAGAAGAGGGAGATAAGTAGAATAGATAAAATGGTAGGATATGCAGAATAGAAAAGTAGGTATGCACATACATGTACGTAGGTACACAGGTAGGTCAGTAGATGATAGGTAGGTAGGTAGGTAGGTAGGTAGGCAGGTAGGTATATTGGGATGTAAAGAGGTACATAGAAAATGTAGAAAAATAGAATAGGTAGGAAGGTAGAGATAGGATATGTATCGTATATTGGAAGGTAGGGTATGTATATAGGTAAGATGTATATGTAGGTAGATATAAAAGATAGATAAAAAATGATAGGTAGGGAAGTAGAATAGGAAGGCAGATATGTATAATATATATTTAGGTAGGTTGGATATAAAAGTAGGTTGTTAAATCGGATATATAGGTAGGTAGATAGAAAAGAGAGGTAAGTAGAATAGGTAAGAAGTTACAATAGGACAGTAGGATATTTAGACAGGTAGGATATATGGATAGGTAGCTTGGTTGGTAGTTAGGTAGAAATAAGATATAAGTAGGACAGGTATTGTGGTAGGATACAAAGTAAGTAGGATATATAGTCAGGTAGGATATGTAAGAAGAATGTAAAATAGATAGGTTGGTATGTATGTAGGGAGGTATGAAGGTAAAAGAGTAAGGTAAATAGAATAGGTAGAAAGATAGAATAAGACGGTAGGATATATAGGACATATCGGTAGGTAGGATAAATAGGTAAGTAGGTAGAGGGAAATAAGTAGTATAGGCTTGAAGGTATAATAGGAAGTTAGATATGTTGAATATATAGGTAGGTAGGTATGATATTAATCTTGGTCGTTAGATTGGATGTACAGGTAGGTAGGTTGAAAAAGGAAATAAGGATAGACATGAAGGTAGAATGGGAAGTTAGACATGTAGAATATATAGCTAGGTAGCAGATATGGATAGGTAGTTATATAGGATATATAGCTAGGTAACTAAGCTGGATATATAGGTTAAAATTACGTAGGTAGGTAAGTAGGTAGGTAAAAAAGTACATAGGATATACAGGTGGGTATATTGGTAGGTAGATAGGTAGAAAAGGGAGATAGATAGAATAGGTAGGAAATTAAAAAAGAAAGGTAGATAGGATATATCGGTAGGTAGGATATGTGAGTAGGTTGATCATTAAGTAGGTAGAAAAAGGAGATAAGTTGAATAGATATGTACAATAGATAAGAAGGTAAGATATGTAGGTAGGTTTCCGATAGGTACGTAAGTAGGTAGGTGGGTTAAAATGGGAAGGTAGTTAGATAAGAAATATAGGTAGAAAGTTAGCTATATAGGTAAGTAGAAAAGGAATATAAGTAGAATGGGTATGAAGGTAGAGATAGGATATGTGGGATTTATAAATAGGTAGGATATATAGGTAGATAGATAGAAAAAAGAGATAAGAAGGCTAAAGGTAGAACAAAAACGTAAATATGTAGAATATATAGGTAGGTAGGTAGGATATTAAGGTAGGTTGTTAGATAGGATATATAGGTACCTAGGTAAGAAGACAAAGGAGGTAGTATTATAGGTACGAAGGTAGAGGTCGTATATGGGTATAGGTACGTAGGTAGGTGGGTAAGTAGATATGTAGAATATATAGGTAGATATGTAGGATATACAGGTAGGTTGTTAGATCGGATATATAAGTACATGTAGGTAGATGGTAGGTAGGTTGAAAAGGGATATAAGAAGAACGCAAAGGAAGGTAGAGATTGGATATGTAGGATATATAGACAGGTAGGATATGTTGGTAAATAGGATTTATAAGTAGGTAGGTAGAATAGAGAGATAAAAAGAATATGCATGAAGGTAGAATACGAAGTAAGATGTGTGGTATGAATAGGAAAGCAGGGAGGTAGGATATATAATTAGGTTGATATATCGGATATATAGGCAGGTAGTTAGGAATAGGTAGATAGATAGGTAGGTAAGTAGGTAGAAAGTGGAGTGCAGTACGATAGGTATTAAGGTAGTATATATATGTAGGTAGAATATGTAGGATATGTACATATGTTGGCATATAGGATGTGCAGGTAGGTAAAATATATAGGTAGATAGATTGAAAATAGAGATAAGGATAGGTAAAAATATAAAATAGGAAGGTAGATATCCTGAATACATAGGTAGGTCGGATTTATAGTTTTTTTAGATCGGATATATACGTAGGTAGGTATGTAGAAAAGGGAGATAAGTAGGTAGGGTATGTAGGTAGGATATATAGGTAGGTAGGTACAAAAGATAGATAAAAAGGATAGGTAGGGAAGAAGAATAGGAAGGCAGATATGTAGAATATCTATCTAGGTAGGTTGGATATAGAAGAAGGTTGTTAGATCGGATATATAGGTAGGTAGGTAGAAAAGTGAGATAAGTAGAATAGGTAGGAAGTTAGAATAGGACGGTAGGACATAAAGGCAGGTAGGATATATGGATAGGTAGCTTGTAGGTAGGATATGTTGGTAAGATAGGATGTATAGGTAGATAGGTCGAAAAGAGAGGTAAGAAGAATAGGTATGAAGGTAGAATACGAAGTTAGATATGTAGTATTTGTAGGTAAGTAGGGAGGTAGGATATATAAGTAGGTTGATAGATCGGATATAAAGGTAGGTAGGTAGGAAGGTAGAAGGTAGAAGAAGGAGAAAGTAGAATGGAAAGAAAGGTAGAGATAGGAAATGTAGCATATATAGGTAGGTAGGATATGTTGGTAGATAGGACATATAGGTATGAAGTTAGAATACGAAGTCAGATATGTAGTATGTATAGGTTAGTAGGGAGGGACGATAGATAAGTAGGTTGAAAGATTTGATATATAGGTAGGTAGGTAGGTATGTAGGTAGAAAGTGGAGTTAAGTACGATAGGTATTAAGGTAGTTTATATAGGTTGGTAGGATATGGAGGCTATATAGGCATGTAGAATATGTATGTTGGTATATACATAAATAGGTACACAAGTAGGTCGGTAGATGATAGGTAGGTAGGTAAAAATGGGATATAAGTAGAATGGGAAGGAAGGTAGAGATAGGATTAAAGGATATATGGGTCGGTAGGATATGTTGGTAGATAGGATATATAGTTAGATAGGTGGAAAAGAGAGATAAGAAGAATAGGTGTGAAGGTAGAATACGAAATTAGATATGTATAGATAAGTAGGGAGGTACGATATATAAGTAGGTTAATAGATCGGATATAAAGGTAGGTAGGTAGGTAGGTAGGTAGGTAGTTAGAAGAGGGAGATAAGTAGAATAGATAGAAAGGTAAGATATGCAGAATAGATAAGTGGGTATTTACATATGAACGTGCACGGGTATTTCGGTAGGTTAGGTAGGTGGATAGGTACGTAAGTAGAAAAGGGATATAAGTAGAATGGAAAGAAAGGTAGAGATAGGATATGTAGGATATATAGGTAGGTAGGATATGTTGGTAGATTGGATATATAGGTATGAAGTTAGAATACGAAGTAAGATATGTAGTATGTATAGGTAAGTAGGGAGCGAGGATATATAAGTAGGTTAATAGATTGGATATATAGGTAGGTAGGTAGAAAGTATAGTTAAGTACGATAGGTATTCAGATATGATATATATAGGTAGGTAGGATGTGTAGGCTATGTAGGCATGTACAGTAAAAAAGGTAGATAAGTAGAATAGATAGAAATTTAGGACATGTAGAATAGTTGTAGGTAGGTAAGAAGGTAAATTTGGTTGAATTGGTTGCTTGTATCGGGGTTTAACGCCACTTTAACAGCGAAGGTCACATCATGGGGTTCAATGGTGCACGTGTGTTTCCTGGCTTGTTCACATTAACACAACTTTCTTTACAAAGCAACCGACTACTTTTCTCACATGCTTCAGCAGAGGTGAGAGGTGTGCATTTTCCCGGCCTTTTCACACCAGTACCAACAAAAGTTTCTTTCCAAATCCACCAATTGCTTTTCTCTCATGCTTCAGCAGAGGTGAGAGATGAAAATACGCTGGAAAGAAATTTCTCTTAATATCGAATTAACAACAACCAGTTCATGAGTCTGGTACGCTCACCACTGAGCCATCCGGCCAGGCAGGAGGGAAAGGGAGATAAGTGGAAAAGGTAGGAAGGTAGAATAGGAAGGTAAGATGTGTAGATATACCGGTAAGTAGTAAATATTGGTAGGTAGGTAGAAAAGGGAGATAAGAAGGATAGGTAGGAAGGTAGAATAGGAAGGTAAGATATGTAAGACATACCGGTAGGTAGGAAATATAGGTAGGTAGGTAAAGAAGGGAGATAAGAAGGATAGGCACGAACGTAGAATGGGAGGTTTGAATAGTAGGTAGGTAGGATATATAGATAGGTAGTTACATAATGATGTATAGGTAGGAAGGTAGAAAGGATATATATGTAGGTAGGAAAAAAAAGAAATCAGGAAGGTAGAAAAGGAAGGTAGATATGTAAAATATATAGGTAGGTGGGATACATAGGTAGGTTGTTAGATTGGATATATAGGCAGGTAAGTAGAAAAGGCAGATAATTAGAATAGGTAGGAAGATGGAAAATGAAGGTAGGATATATAGATGTGTAGCATATATAGGTAGGTAAGATATGTATGTATGTAGGTTGATTGGTAGGGTGGTAGAAGAGGGAGATAAGTAGAGGAGATAAGTAGAATAGATAAAAAGGTAAGATATGCAGAATAGATAAGTAGGTATGTACATACATGGTACACAGGTCGGTCGGTAGGTGGTAGGTAGGTACGTAGGTAGGTATAAAAAGGATATAAGTAGAGGTATGATATATAGATAGATAGCCTATATAGGTAGGTAGGATATGTATGTAAGTAAGTTGATTGGTAGGGTGGTGGAAGGGGAAGATAAGTAGAATAGATAAAAATTTAGGATATGCGGAATACATAAGTAGGTATGTCCATACGTAGGTACTCAGGTTCGGTAGTTCGGTAGGTAGGTAGGTAGGTGGGCGGGTAGGTAGGTAGGTCGGTAGGTGGGTAGGTAGATGGGTGGGTAGGCAGGAAGGTGGGTTGGTTGGTAGGCAGGTAGGTAGGTATGTAGATAGGTAGGTAGCAAAAAAGGAGACAAGTAGAATAAGTAGGAAGGTAGAAAAAGAAATGTAGGATATATAGATGGATAGCATATAAACTATATAAACTAGGAAGATAGGATATGTATGTAAGTAGGTTGTTTGGTAGGGTGGTAGAAGAAGGAGATAAGAAGAATGGAAAAAAAATGTAGGATATGCAGAATAGATAAGTAGGTATGTACAAAGGTAGGTACACAGGTAGTTCGTAGATGATAGGTCCGTAGGTAGGTAGGTAGGTAGGTAGGTAGGTAGGTATGTGAGTAGGTAGGTAGGCAGAAAAGAGGTATAAGTAGAATGGAAAGAAAGCTACAGATAGGGTATGTAGGATATATAGGTAGGTAGATATGTTGTAAGTTAGGATTTATAGGTAGATGGTAGAAAAAAGAGATAAGAAGAATAGGTATAAAGGCGGAATACAAAGTTAGATATGTAGTATATATCCTAGGTAGGAGGGTAGAATAGGAAGGTAGGATATGTAGGACATACCAGTAGGTAATAAAAGTAGGTAGGTAGGTAGAAAAGGGAGATAAGAAGGATAGGCAGGAAGATAGAGTAGGAAGTTCGATATGTAGAATAGTAAGTAGGTTGGATGTATAAATAGGTAGTTACATAGAATGTATAAGTAGGAAGGTAAAAATGATATAGGTAGGTAGATAGGTAGAAAAGTGAGATAAGTGAAATAGGTAGGAAGGGAAGGTAGATGTAGAATATGTCAATACATAGGATATAATGGAAAATAGGTAGGAAAATGAGGAAAAGTAGGAAGGTAGAAAAAGGAAGTTAGATATGTAGAACATATAGATAGGTGGGATATATAGGTATGTTGTTAGATTGGATACATAGGTAAGTAAGTAGAAAAAGCAGACAAGTAGAATAAGTAGGAAGGTAGAAAAGAAAGGTGGGATATATGAATAGATAGCATAAATAGGAAGTAGGATATGTATGTACTTAGGGTGATTGGTAGGGTGGTAGAAGCGGTAGATAAGTAGAGGGAGATAAGTCGAATAGATAAAAAGGTAAGATATGCATGGATAAGTAGGTATGTACATACATAGGTACACAGGTAGGTCGGTAGATGATAAGTCGGTGAGTAGAAATGGGATATAAGTAGAATGGGAAGGAAGGTAGAGATAGGATATGTAGGATATATGGGTAGGTAGGATATGTTGGTAGATAGGATATATAGGTAGATAGGTCGAAAAGAGAGATAAGAAGAATAGGTATGAAGGTAGAATACGAAGTTAGATATGTAGTATGTATAGGTAAGTAGGGAGGTAGGATATATAAGTAGGTTGATAGATCGGACATAAAGGTAAGTAGGTAGGAAGGTAGAAGGGAGAAGCGGGAGATAAGTAGAATGGAAAGAAAGGTAGAGATAGGATATGTAGGATATATAGGTAGGTAGGATATGTTGGTAGATAGGATATATAGGTATGAACTTAGAATACAAAGTTAGAAATGTATGTATTGGTAAGTAGGGAGGGAGGATAAATAAGTAGGTTGATAGATTGGATATATAGGTATGTAGGTAGGTAGGTAGGTAGAAAGTGCAGTTAAGTAGAATATGTAAGTAATAGGATATAATGGTAGATAGGTAGGAAAGAAAAGAAATCAGGAAGGTAGAAAAGGAAGGTAGATATGTAGAATATATAGGTAGGTGGGATATATAGGTAGGTTGTTAGATTGGATATATAGGCAGGTAAGTAGAAAAGCAGATAAGTAGAATAGGTAGGAAGATGGAAAAGGAAGGTAGGATATATAGATGGGTAGCATATATAGGTAAGGAAGATATGTATGTATGTATGTAGGTTGATTGGTAGAATGGTAGAAGATGGAGATAATTAGAGGAGATAAGTAGAATAGATAAAAAGGTAAGATATGCAGAATAGATAAGTAGGTATGTACATACATGGTACACAGGTAGGTCGGTAGGTGATAGGTAGGTAGGTAGGTAGGTAGGTATAAAAAGGATATAAGTAGAATGGGAAGGAAGGTAGAGATTGGATATGTAGGACATATTGGTAGATAGGATATATAGGTAGGTAGGATATGTACTGTATGTAAGTAGGTTAATTGGTAGGGTGGTCGAAGAGGGAGATAAGTAGAATAGATAAAATGGTAGGATATGCAGAATAGAAAAGTAGGTATGCACATACGTAGGTACACAGATAGGTCGGTAGATGGTAGGTAGGTAGGTAGGTAGGTAGAAAGGTAGACGGGAATGTAAAAAGGTACATAGAAAAGTAGAAAAATAGAATAGGCAGGAAGGTAGAGATAGGATATGTAGGATATATTTGTAGGTAGGGTATGTATGTAGGTAGTATATATATATATATATATATAAAAAAGAAGAAAAAAACATCACATGGGAGCATATATCAGTAACATTTATTGCCAACCGGTTTCGCTTGAAAGCTCATCAGGGCTTTCAAGCGAAACCGGTTGGCAATAAATGTTACTGATATATGCTCCCATGTGATGTTTTTTTTCTTCTTTTTTATGTAATATCCTTGAGCCGGAACCAGTTGATTTTTCCATATATATATATATATATATATATATATATATATATATATATATATATATATATATATATATATATATGGGTAGGTATAAAAGATAGATAAGAAAGATAAGTAGGGAAGTAGAATAGGAAGGCAGATGTGTAGAATATATATTTAGGTAGGTTGGATATAGAAGTGGGTTGATAGATCATATATAAAGGTAGGTAGGTAGAAAAGAGAGATAAGAAGAAAAGGTAGTAAGTAGGTAGGTGGGTTAAAATGGCAAGGTAGGTAGATAAGATATATAGGTAGAAAGGTATTTAGATAGGTAGGTAGAATAGGTACTAGGGTAGAGGTCGGATATGTAGGAAATATATGTATTTGGGATAGGTAGGTAGGTAGTAGGATATATAGCTAGAAAAAAGTTGTAAGTAAAATAGGTAGGAAAGTAGAAAAAGATGGTAGATATTTAGAATAGATAGGTAGGATATATAGGTAGGTTGTTAGATCGGATATGTAAGTAGGTAGTTAGAGAAAAGTGATAAGTAGAATAGGTGGGAAGGTAGAAAAGGAAGGTAAGATATATAGGTAGGTATTTAGAAAAGGGAGATAAGTAGAATAGGTGGGAAGGTAGAATATGAAGATTGGATATATAGGTAGGTAGGCAGGTAGTATATATAAGTCAGTAGGTCGGTAAGGTATTCTGTAAGGTATTAAGGTAGACTATTTTGGTAGGGAAGTAGGCAGAAAAGTGAGATATGCAGAATGGATAGGAAGGTAAGGTATATATATTTTATATATAGGTAGGTCAGAAGGATATAAAAGTATGTAGGTTGAAAGGTAAAACAGGTAGATAAGTAGAATAGGTAGGAAGGTAAAATAGGAAGGTAGGATATGTAGGAAATATCCGTATGTAGTATATATAGGTGGCTATAAAAGTGAGATATATGCGATAGGCAGTAAGGTAGGATAGGAAGTTAGATAAGTAGAATACATACTAGGTAAATAGGATTTATTGATAGGTAGATAGATAGGATCTATAGGTACGTAGGTATGTAGGTTGGTACGTAGGTACATAGGAACGTAGGTAGCTTGTTAGGTAGCTAGGTAGGTAGAAAAGCGATACAAGTAGATAGGAAGGGAGACGTAGGTTGGATATGTAGGATATATAGGTAGTAAATATAGGTAGATATGCAGAAAAGAGCTATAAGTATGATATGTAGGATGGTGGAATAGGAAGGCAGATACAAGTATGTAGACTATATAGGTAGGTACATATGATATATAGCTAGGTTGTTGGATCGGATATATAGGTCGGTAAGTAGATAGAAAGCTTAGATAATTATAATAGGTAGTAAGGTAGAAAATGAATTTGGGATATATAGGTAGGTAGGTAGGATATGGGTATGTCGGATTTATGAGTAAGTAGGTTTATCGTTAGGTAGGTAGAAAAGGGAGATAAGTAGGATAATTATTAATGTAGGATACATTCGTAGGGAAGATATGGGTACATAGGATATGTAGGTAGATAGGTTGGTAGGTAGAAAAGAGAGATAAGTAGAATAGGTAGGCAGTTACAATAGGACAGTAGGATGTATAGGCAGGTAGGATATATGGATAGGTAGCATGGTTGGTAGTTAGGTAGAATGGATATAAGTAGGACAGGTATTGTAGTAGGATACAAAGTAAGTAGGATATATAGTCAGGTAGGATATGTAAGTACAATGTAAAATAGATAAGTCGGTAGGTATGTAGGGAGGTATGAAGGTAAAACAGTAAGGTAAATAGAATAGGTAGAAAGATAGAATAAGACGGTAGGATATATAGGACGTATCGGTAGGTAGGATAAATAGGTAAGTAGGTAGAGAGAGATAATAGGATAAGCTTGAAGGTATAATAGGAAGTTAGATATGTGGAATATATAGTTAGGTAGGTATGATATTAATCTTGGTCGTTAGATGGGATGTACAGGTAGGTAGGTAGAAAAAGGAAATAAGTAGGACAGACATGAAGGTAGAATGGGAAGTTAGACATGTAGAATATATAGCTAGGTAGCAGATATGAATAGGTAGTTAGATAGGATATACAGGTAGGTAGCTAAATCGGATATATAGGTAAAAAATTACGTAGGTAGGTAGCTAGGTAAGTAGGTAGTTAGGTAGGTAGGTAGGTAGGTAGGTAGGCAGGCAGGCAGGCAGGCAGGTAGGTATGTAGGTAGGTAGGTAGGTAGGTCGGTATGTAGGTATGTAGGTAGTTAGGTAGGTAGGTAAGTAGGTAGGTAGAAAAGTACAAAGGGTATACAGGTGGGTATATAGGTAGAATAGGGAGATAGGTAGAATAGGGAGGAAGGTAAAAAAGAAAGGTAGATAGGATATATCGGTTGGTAGGATATGTGAGTAGGTTGATCATTAAGTAGTAGAAAAAGGAGATAAGATGAAAAGATATGTAGAACAGATATGTAGGTAGATATGTAGCTAGGTTTCCGATAGGTAGCTAAGTAGGTAGGTTGTTTAAAATGGGAAGGTAGATAGATAAGATATATAGGTAGAAAGGTATATATATATGTAGGTAGGTAGAAAAGGAATATAAGTAGAATAGGAAGGAAGGTAGAGATGGGATATGTAGGACTTATAGATAAGTAGGATATATAGGTAGATAGGTAGAAAAAAGAGGTAAGAACGATAGGAAGGAAGGTAGAACAAGATCGTGAATATGTCGAATATATAGGTAGGTAGGTAGGATATTAAGGTAGGTTGTTAGATCGGATATATAGGTACGTAGGTAGGAAGAAAAGGGAGGTAGTATTATAGGTACGAAGGTAGAGGTCGGATATGGGTATAAGTACGCAAGTAGGTGGGCAAGTAGATATGTAGAATATATAGGTAGATAGGTAGAATATACAGGTAGGTTGTTAGATCGGATATATAAGTAGGTAGTTAGAAAAGAGTGATAAGTAGAACAGATGGAAAGGTAGAAAAGAAAGGTAGGATAAATAGGTAGGCAGGTAGTATATATGAGTCAGTAGGTTGGTTGGTAGGTAGGTAGAAAAGGGAGATAATTCTGTAAGGTATTAAGGTAGAATATTTAGGTAGAGAAGTAGGCAGAAAAGTGAGATATGCAGAATGGATAGGAAGGTAAGATATATATTATATATAGGTAGGTCAGAAGGATATAGAAATAGGTATGTTAGAAGGTAAAACAGGGAGATATGTAGAACAGGAAGGAAAAAAGTAGAGTACGAAGGTAGGATATGTAGGACATATCCCTATGTAGTATATATAGGTGGCTATAAAAGGGAGATGTGTACGATAGGCAGTAAGGGAGGATAGGAAGTTAGACATGTAGAATATATAGGATATATTGATAGGTAGATAGATAGGATATATAGGTAGGTACGTAGGTACATAGGTATGTAGGTAGGTATGTAGGTACGAAGGCAGGTACGTAGGTAGCTAGTAAGGTAGCTAATTAGGTAGGAAAGGGATAGAAGTAGAATAGGCAGGAAAGGAGAGGTAGGTAGGATATGTAGGATATAAAGATAGGTAATAAATATCGGTAGATATGCAGAAAAGAGTTATATGTAGGATAGGTAGGAAGGTGGAATAGGAAGGTAGATACAAGTATGTAGAATATTTAGATAGGTACATATGATGTATAGCTAGGTTGTTGGATCGGATATAAAGGTCGGCAGGTAGGTAGAAAGCTTAGATAAGTAGAATAGGTAGTAAGGTAGAAAAGGAATTTGGGACATATATTTAGTTAGGATATAGGTATGTAAGATATATAAGTAGGTTTATCGTTAGGTAGGTAGAAAAGGGAGATAAGTAGGATAAGTATTAAGGTAGAATACATAATTTTATAAGGAAGATATTCGTACGTAGTATATGTAGGTAGATAGGTAGGTAGGTAGAAAAGGGAGATAAGTAGAATAGATAGGAAGTTAGGATATGTAGAATAGATATGTAGGTAGTTAGGTAGGAAGGTAAATTTGGTTTTTTTTTGGTTGCTTGTATTGGGGTTTGACGCCAGTTTAACAGCGAAGGTCATATCATGGGGGTCGGTGGCGCACACGTGTTTCTTGGCTTGTTCACACCAGTATTAACACAAATTTCTTTCCAAAGCCACCAACTACTTTTCTCACATGCTTCATCAGAGGTGAGAGGCAATAATACGATGGAAAGAAATTCTGCCTAATATTGAACTAACAGCCACCAGTTCATGTTTCTGGCACACTCACCACTGAGCCACCCGGGCGGGCATGAGAGAAAAGGGAGAGAAGTAGAATAGGTAAGTAGAATAGGTAGGAAGGGAGAATATGTAGGACATAGCAGTAAGTAATAAATAAAGGTAGGTAGGCAGAAAATAGAGATAAGAAGGATAGGTAGGAAGGTAGAATAGGAAGTTCGACATGTAGAATATTAAGTTGGTAGGATATATAGATAGGTAGTTACATAGGATGTATAGGTAGGTAGGTAAAAAGGATATTTAGGTAGTAGAAGATAGATAGAAAAGGGAGATAAGTGAAAAAGGTAGGAAGGTACAGGTAGAATATGGAAGTAGATAGGATAAATGGTAGATAGGTATCTACCTACATATGCTATGTACCCATATCTTCCCTACAATGTAAATTTGGTTGTATTGGTTGTTTGTATTGGGGTTTAACGCCACTTTGCCAGCACAGGTCATATCATGGGGGTCGGTGGCTCAGGTGTGTTTCCTGGCTTGTTTACACCAGTATTAACACACAACTTTCTTACCAAAGCCACCAACTACTTTTCTCACATGCCTCAGCAGAGGTGAGAGGCGAAAATACACTGGAAAGCAATTTTGCCTAATATTGAACTAACAACCACCAGTTGATGCGTCCGGCATGCTCACCACTGAGCCACCCGGGAAGCCAGGAGGGAAAGGGAGATAAGTAGAATAGGTAGGAAGGTAGATAGGAAGGTGGAATATAAAGGACATACCAGTAGGTAGTAAATATAGGTAGGTAGGTAGAAAAGATAGATAAGAAGGATAGGTAGGAAGGTAGAATAGGAAGTTCGATATGTAGAATATTAAGTTGGTAGGATATATAGATAGGTAGTTACATAGGATGTATAGGTACGTAGGTAAAAACAATATTTAGGTAGTAGGAGATAGGTAGAAAAGGGAGATAAGTGAAAAAAGGTAGGAAGGTACAAGTAGAATATGGAAGTACATAGGATAAATGGTAGATAGGTAGGAAAGAGAGGAAAAGTTGGAAGGAAGAAAAGCAAGGTAGATATGTAGAATATATAGGTAGGTGGGATATATAGGTAAGTTGTAAAGTTGGATATATAGGTAGGATGAATAGAAAAGGCAGATAAGTAGAATAGGTGGGAAGGTAGAAAAGGAAGGTATGCTATATAGATAGATAGCCTATATAGGTAGGTAGGATATATATGTAAGTAGGTTGATTTGTAGGGTGGTGGAAAGGGAAGATAAGTAGAATAGATAAAAATTTAAGATATGCAGAATAGATAAGTAGGTATGTCCATACGTAGGTACTCAGGTAGTTCGGTAGATGATAGGTAGGTAGGTAGGTAGGTAGGTAGGTGGGTAGGTAGGTGGGTGGGTAGGCAGGTGGGCAGGTAGGTAGGCAGGTAGGTAGGTAGGTAGGTAGAAAAGGGATATAAGTAGAACAAAAAAAAGGTAGAGATTGGATATGTAGGATTTATAGGTAGGTAGGATATGTTGGTAAATAGGATTTATAGGTAGTTTGGTAGAAAAGAGAGATAAAAAGAATATGTATGAAGGTAAAATACGAAGTAAGATATGTGGTATGAATAGGAAAGCAGGGAGGTAGGATATATAAATAGGTTGATATATCGGATATATAGGTAGGTAGTTAGGAATAGGTAGATAGATAGGTAGGTTGGTAGGTAGAAAGTGGAGTTAAGTACGATAGGTATTAAGGTAGTATATATAGGTAGGTAGAATATGTAGGATATGCAGGCATATAAGATGTGTAGGTAGGTAAAACATATAGATCGGATATATAGAGAGGTAGGTATGTAGTAAAGGGAGATAAGTAGGATAATTCGGAATATAGAAATGCAAAGTAGAATATATAAGTTGGTAGGATATATAGCTCTGTAGGATATATGTGTAAGTAGATTAGTTGGTAAATAGATAGAAAAGGAAGATAAGTTAGATCGGTATTAAGGTAAGATAAATAACCTTATAAGCATTAGGACGTACAGGTAGATAGTAAGGTAAGCAGGTGAGTAATAAAAGGTGGTATGTAGAATATTTAGGAAGGGTATATGTAGATGTATAAGTAAGTAGGTAGGTAAGTAGGTAGGTAGGATGGTACGTAGATAGGTAGGATGGTAGGTAGATAAGTAGGTAGGTAGGTAGGTAGGGAAAAAAGGAGAAAAAAAAGTAGAATAGGTAGGAAGGTAGAAAAGGAAGGTAGGATATATAGATGGATAGCAAAAGGACATTAGATATGTAGAATACATAGGTAGGTGGGATATATAGGTAGGTTGCTAGATTGGATATATAGGTAGGTAAGTAGAAAAAACAGATAAGTAGAACAAGTAGGAAGGTAGAAAAGAAAGGTAGGATACAGTCGAACGTCCTTAGCTCGAACGTCCCTTAGTCGAACTTATCCCTACGTCGAACTTTTTTTCAGGTCCCGATCTCATTGCTCTTTATTTCAATATAATTCAACCTCCATACGTCGTTATCCGTACCTCGAAATTTATCCATACGTCGAATGAATTTCAAGGTCCAATCACCATTGTTTGAACGTATTCACGCATCTTTACCACGAAGTAAATTTGTAAAGGACGACGTTTGCTGTCAATCAGGTTTTTCACACCTTTCGACTTGTCAACTCCGGTAATTAACAAGTGTATTACAGTATTGATTATCGATTGTTTGTTTGATTTTGGATTGACTGTTTGACTGTGAGATTAAAACTTCAAAGTTTGAGTGATTTGAGTGAAAGGGCCCGAAAAGTTTTTTTAGTGTTACATTTGTAATTTACATTGACAGGTGAAGAACCCAACGCTAATTCCATACAGAACTTGTTTGGTGAAGGACCCGGTCAATGTGCAATTTTTATGTTTATTGTTCATAGTAGTTGTAGAATTTGTATAAAAACAATGTTTCTTAATGAATAAATAAATAGATAATAATAAAACTTATTTTATCTTATTTTTGTATTCGATTTTATCTTATTTTATATTCGATTAGTCAAATGAAGACAAATCAAATGATGCCTCTATTTACTTCCGGTATTTCGCCATCAATCCAATTCGTACCCAGTTTCGAGAACTCAGATGATCTACACGTCGAATTTTCTATAACTCGAAGTTTTTACGAGTGTCCCCCGAACTTCGAGGTATAGAGATTCGACTGTATATTGATAGGTATATAAATAGGAAGTACGATATGTATGTAATTAGGGTGATTGGTAGGGTGGTAGAAGAGGTAGATAAGTAGAGGGAGATAAGTCGAATAGATAAAAAGGTAAGATATGCATGGATAAGTAGGTATGTACATACATAGGTACACAGGTAGGTCGGTAGATAAGTAGGTAAGTAGAAATGGGATATAAGTAGAATGGGAAGGAAGGAAGAGATAGGATATGTAGGATATATGGGTAGGTAGGATATGTTGATAGACAGAATATATAGGTAGATAGGTCGAAAAGAGAGATAAGAAGAATAGGTATAAAGTTAGTATACGAAGTTAGATATGTAGTATGTATAGGTAAGTAGGGAGGTAGGATATATAAGTAGGTTGATAGATCGGATGTAAAGGTAGGTAGGTAGGTAGGATATGTAGGCTATGTATGCATGTACAGTAAAAAAAGGAGAAAAGTAGAATAAATAGAAATTTAGGACAATTAGAATAGATATGTAGGTAGGTAAGAAGGTAAATTTGGTTGAATTGGTTGCTTGTTTTTGGGTTTAACACCACTTTAAAAGCGGTGGTGCACGTGAGTTTCCTGGCTTGTTCACACCAGCATTAATACGACTTTCTTTACAAGGCCACCGACTACTTTTCTCACATGCTTCAGCAGAGGTGAGAGGCGAGTGTTTTCCCGGCCTTTTCACACCAGTACTAACAAAACTTTCTTTCCAAATCCACCAATTGCTTTTCTCTCATGCTTCAGCAGAGGTGAGAGGCGAAAATACGCTGGGAAGAAATTTCGCTTAATATCGAATTAACAACCAGTTCATGAGTCTGGAACGCTCACCATTGAGCCACCCGGGTGGGCAGGAGGGAAAAGGGAGATAAGTGGAAAAGGTAGGAAGGTAGAATAGGAAGGTAAGATGTGTAGAACATACCGGTAAGTAGTAAATATTGGTAGGTAGGTAGAAAAGGGAGATAAGACGGATAGGTTGGAAGGTAGAATAGGAAGGTAAGATATGTAGGACATACCGGTAGGTAGGAAATATAGGTAGGTAGGTAAAAAAGGGAGATAAGAAGGAAAGGCAGGAAGGTAGAAAAGGAGGTTCGATATGTAGAATAGTAGGTAGGTAGGATATATAGATAGGTAGTTAAATAATGATGTATTGGTAGGAAGGTAAAGAGGATATATAGGTAGGTGGGCAGATAGATAGAAAAGGGAAATAAGTGAAATAGGTAGGAAGGTAGAGGTAGAATATGTAAGTACATAGGATATAATGGTAGATAGGTACGAAAGAAAAGAAATCAGGAAGGTAGAAAAGGAAGGTAGATATGTAGAATATATTGGTAGGTGGGATATATAGATAGGTTGTTAGATTGGATATATAGGCAGGTAAGTAGATAAGGCAGATAAGTAGAATAGGTAGGACGATGGAAAAGGAAGGTAGGATATATAGATGGGTAGCATATATAGGCAGGTAAGATATGTATGTATGTAGGTTGATTGGTAGGGTGGTAGAAGGAGATAAGTATAGGAGATAAGTAGAATAGAGAAAAGGTAAGATATGCAGAATAGATAAGTAGGTAGCTAGGTAGGTTTCTGTTGGGTAGGTAAGTAGGTAGGTGGGTTAAAATGGGAAGGTAGGTAGATAAGATATATAGGTATAAAGGTAGATAGATAGGTAGGTAGAAAAGGAATATAAGTAGAATAGGTAAGAAGGTAGAGATGTGTACGATAGGCAGTAAGGTAGGATAGGAAGTTAGACATGTAGAATATATAGGATATATAGGTAGCTATATAGGATATATATATATAGGTAGGTACGTAGGTACATAGGTATGTAGGTAGGTACGTAGGTACGAAGGCAGGTACGTAGGTAGCTAGTTAGGTAGCTAATTAGGTAGAAAAGGAATAGAAGTAGAATAGGTAGGAAAGGAGAGGTAGGTAGGATATGTAGGATATAAAGATAGGTCGTAAATATCGGTAGGTACAAGTATGTAGAATATTTAGGTAGGTACATATGATGTATAGCTAGGTTAGTGGATCGGATATAAAGGTCGGCAGGTAGGTAGAAAGCTTAGATAAGTAGAATAGGTGGTAAGGTAGAAAAGGAATTTGGGAGATATAGGTAGTTAGGATATAGGTATGTAGGATATATAAGTAGGTTTATCGTTAGGTAGGTAGAAAAGGGAATTAAGTAGGATAAATATTAAGGTAGGATGCATAATTATATAAGTAAGATATGGGTACGAAGGATATGTAGGTAGATAGGTAGTGTTGTGTATTGCTAATCCTGCCCCTCTGCAGATAGCCCACTGATAAGCCCCGCCCACATACAGTATAAAGCACGTGTGGTCAGTTTACTCTCTGCTTCTTGTATTATGCTAATCTCCGTGTAAATAAAGTCACTAGTATTAGACATATCTTGGAGTTCTATTTATTACCAACAATAGTTACAAACACAACAAATTGGCGACGACGATAAACCAGGCAGAATTATTTCGGGAATTTAATCTAATGTGGACTACTGTTATTACGCATTGAATTCTGGATAATTTTAACAATGGCCACTGGACTGATTGGTAATATAAGTGCCTTTGATGGTAACGTTGAAACCCGGAACACTTACGAAGAACGTCTCGAGCAGTATTTCCTTGTAAATGGTTTGGAAAATGAGAGGAAAGTAGCTGCATTGTTGACTTTAATTGGCGAGAAGACATACGGTCTGTTATGGAATCTAACCACGCCACTGAAGCCGTCGGAGAAAAGTTATGATGAACTGTGCCAGTTATTGAAGACACATCTTTGTCCGAAACCATTGCTCATAGCAGAACGTTTCCAATTTCACAAAAGAAATCAAGCTGTCGGAGAAAGTGTGAGTCTGTTTATTTCGGCGCTACGCAAGCTGGCAGAATTTTGTGAGTTCGGAACTTACCTAAATGACGCTCTGCGGGATAGATTTGTATGTGGACTGCGGAACGAGGCGACACAGCAAAAACTCTTGTCGTCAGAGGATTTGAGCCTTCAAAGAGCCATTGACATAGCATTGGCAATGGAGACAGCTCACAAAGACGCCGCGGAACTGCAACTGTCGGTGAGTAACTTTACAGTTCATAAAGTGTGAAAGTCAACTAACCCGAATCGACCCCGGAAACAGCAAAAGGGAAGCACAAGAAAGCCATGTTTACACTGCGGAAAAACGAACCACGAATCGGAGAAATGTAGACTGAAAAATGCAGCGTGCAACTTCTGTAATAAGAAGGGAATATAAAGGAGATATGTCTGAAATTCAAGAATGTGCATACTTTGGAGGAAAACAGTTTGGAAAGTATCCAAGTAATAAGTTCTGTTAGAAGTCAGAGTGAGAAAATCACAATTACTCCAAGGATCAATAATGTTGAAGTGCCTGTGGAACTAGACACGGGTGCATCAGTCACACTCATGTCAATTTCAGAATTCGAAAGACGATTTGGAAAAAGAAAATTGGACAGACCCGATACAGTTTTAAAAACATATTCAGGTGACGTAATTGACCAGGAAGGGACAATTATGGTGAATGTCTGCTATAATACACAGTCAGCAGTGAAGAAACTGTGCGTTGTAAAGGGCGATGGACCTGCACTGTTTGGGAGAGACTGGCTGAAGGATATTAAATTGGATTGGGACAGAATTTTACCTGTGCATTCCGTGACAAAGATAGACCTAAAGGTACGTTTGAACTCTATCATTGATCAGCACAAAATTGTATTTAGTGACGGTATTGGTAAAGTCAATGGTCTAAAAGCAAAACCAACATTAAAGGAAAATGCACAACCGAAATTTGTTAAGGCGAGGACAGTCCCTTACTGCCTACAGCCACAAAATAGAAAAGGAGCTGAATAATTTGGAAAGCCAAGGAATCGTAACGAAAGTCGATTCCACCGAATGGGCGACACTGATTGTTCCTGTCGTGAAGGGAAATGGCGACGTCAGAATATGTGGCGATTTCAAAGTCACGGTGAACCAAGCCATCAAGGTTGACAAATACCCACTCCCACGGATAGAGGACATATTCACAAAATTGTCCAATGGGAAAGTGTTCAGCAAGTTGGATTTACGACAAGCTTATCTTCAACTGGAATGCGAGGACAGCTCAAAGGAACTACTAACGATCAACACATATCGAGGATTGTACCGTTACAATAGATTGTTATTCGGTGTTTCGTCAGCACCTGCAATATGGCAGCGCACCATAGATCAAATCCTTTAAGGGATACCTGGAGTTCAGTGTATTTTGGATGATATGGTGATAACAGGTGAAAGTGAAAGTGCTCACCGGGAAAATCTCAAGTGTGTGCTTGCTAGATTAGAGCAATATGGAATTAAAGTGAATAAGGAAAAGTGTGTATTTTTTGTGCCTCGGATTACTTTTTGTGGTCACGAGATTGATGAGCAAGGGTTAAGGAAGAGCAAAGATAAGGTAGAAGCAGTGTTGAAAACACCTGCTCCACATGATGTAACATCTTTAAGGGCATATCTCGGGGTACTCTATTATTACCATTGGTTTTTGCATGATCTTGCAACCGTTACAAAACCTATCAATAGCTTACTTGAAAAGAATAGGAAATTTGTTTGGTCAAAGGAATGTCAGAATGCATTCGAAAAAAACGAAAACATTGCTTTCGTCAGAACCCATACTCACACACTACAATCCGAAACTGCCTGTCCGACTCGCGTCAGATGCTTCTCTGTACGGAATTTCTGGTATTCTATCGCATGTAATGCCAGATGAATCGGAAAGGCCGATTGCATATGCGTCAAGGTCACTGACAAAAAACAGAAATGAAATATGCGCAAATTGATAGGGAAGCGCTAGGAATTTATTGGGCAGTGAAAAAGTTCTATCCATATCTATATGGTAGGAAATTCACATTGGTTACGGATTGCCAACCCCTTACTTCAATTTTCAGCCCAAGCAAAAGTATACCTGCTACAACTGCAGCACGCGTACAGAGATATGCATTATATCTGTCTGGTTTTGATTACGACATCGAATACAAAAACACGAAAAGGCATGCAAATGTTGATGGATTATCGAGATTACCCGTACCGGTGAAAGAAATTGGCGGAGAAATCTCAGAGGAGGAAGTTTTCTTTGCTTCACAGTTAGAAAACTTCCTGTAACAAGCGCGGAAATCAACCATGAAACGAGGCGGGAACGCATCTTATCACGTGTTTTCGAATATGTACAAAGGGGCTTGAAAAAAACAATGATGACCCTCTCTTAAAAGATTATTTCACGTGTCGAAACGAAATATCTATTAATCATGGATGTCTGATGTGGGGCATTCGAGTAATTATTCCCCTGAAATTGAGAGAACCTGCACTGGATTTATTACACATTAGCCACCCAGGTATCGTAAAAATGAAGGCATTAGCACGTAGCTATGTCTGGTGGCCAGGCATTGACGCTGATATAGAAAGCATGGTGAAAAGCTGTTTGCCGTGTCAAATGCGGCAGTCTGCTCCAGCAAAAGTGCAATTACACCCTTGGGAATGGCCAACTTTGAGTTGGGAACACGTACATGTAGATTTTGTCTGACCGTTTTTAGGACGAATGCTCTTGGTTTGGTCGATGCACATTCGAAATGGCCCGAAGTTATTGAAATGAAATCAGTTACGGCCGACAAAACAATTCAAGAATTTCGAAATTTATTTGCGAGGTATGGTTTACCAAAGCAACTGGTGACAGACAATGAGAGCCAATTCACGGCTGATTAATTTTCCCAATTCATGGAAAGAAATGGTATCTGTCACATACGAACTGCAGTAGCAAAGCCATCAACTAATGGTCTCGTTGAAAGGTTTAACGAAACATTCAAGTCCGCTATGCGAGCAATGGGTCAACAAACAAATGACATGAATTTAAAAATAAATTCAGTATTGTTAACATACCGTAACACTCAACACAGCTGTACGGGCGAAACACCCGCGAAATTGTTTCTCGGACGAAACTTAAGGTCCAAGTTGGATTTGATGAAACCCGACATTCAGACTCATGTCACAAACAGTCAAATGAAATAGGCATTGACTTCAAATAAAACAGTTCGTGAGTTCGAGGTAGGCCAGCGTGTTTTAGCACGCGACTTCAGACTGACTTCAAAAGAAAAATGGATAAGCGGATTTGTAGTATCGCAAACTGAACCGCTCCATTACAAAATAGATATTGGAAACGGTATTACATGGAAAAGGCATGTTGATCAATTAAGAACTACCGGAATTGAAACGAATTCTACTGATAATATGCCTCTTGTGCAACCTCCCATGCCGCAGGTAGGTAGGTAGGTAGAAAAGGGAGATAAATAGAATAGATAGGAAGTTAGGATATGTAGAATAGATATGTAAGTAGTTAGGTAGGAAGGTAAATTTGGTTGTATTGGTTGCTTGTATTGGGGTTTAACGCCACTTTAACAATGAAGGTCATATCATGGGGGTTGGTGGAGCACGTTTGTTTCCTGGCTTTCTTTCCAAAGCCACCAACTACTTTTCTCACATGCTTCAGCAGAGGTGAGAGGCGAAAATACGATGGAAAGAAATTCCGCCTAATATTGAACTAAAAACCACCAGTTCATTCTTCTGGCACGCTCACCACTGAGCCACCCAGGCTGGCAGGAGGGAAAAGGGAGAGAAGTAGAATAGGTAGGAAGATAGATAGGAAGGTAGAATATAAAGGACATACCATAAGGTAGTAAATATAGGTAGGTAGGTAGAAAATAGAGATAAGAAGGATAAGTAGGAAGGTAGAACAGGAAGTTCGATATGTAGAATATTAAGTTGGTAGGATATATGGATAAGTAGTTTCATATGATGTATAGGTATGCAGGTAAAAAGGATATTTAGGTAGTAGAAGATAGGTAGAAAAGGGAGATAAGTGAAAAAGGTAGGAAGGTAAAAGTAGACTATGGAAGTACATAGGATAAATGGTAGATAGGTAGGAAAGAGAGGAAAAGTTGGAAGGAAGAAAAGGAAGGCAGATATGTAGAATATATAGGTAGGTGGGATATATAGGTAGGTTGTTAGGTTGGATATATAGGTAGGATGAATAGAAAAGGCAGACAAGTAGAATAGGTGGGAAGGTAGAAAAAGAAGGTATGATATATAGATAGATAGCCTATATAGGTAGGTAGTATATAAGTAGATTGATTGGTAGGGTGGAAGGGGAAGATAAGTAGAATGAATAAAAATTTAGGGTATGCAGAATAGATAAGTAGGTATGTTCATACGGAGGTACTCAGGTAGTTTGGTAGATGATAGGTAGGTAGGTAGGTAGGTAGGTAGGTAGTTAGGTGGGTAGGTAGGTGGCTGGGTATGCAGGAAGGTGGGTGGCTGGGTAGGCAGGTAGGTAGGTAGGTAGATAGGTTGAAAAGGGATATAAGTAAAACGGAAAGGAAGGTACATATTGGATACGTAGGATATATAGGTAGGTAGGATAAGTTGGTAAATAGGATTTATAAGTAGTTAGGTAGAATAGAGAGATAAAAAGAATATATATGAAGGTAGAATACGAAGAAAGATAGGTGGTATAAATAGGCAAGCAGGGAGGTAGGATATATAATTAGGTTGATATATCGGATATATGGGTAGGTAGTTAGGAATAGGTAGATAGATATGTAGGTAAGTAGGTAGAAAGTGGAGTGAAGTACGATAGGTATTAAGGTGGTATATATAGGTAGGTAGAATATGTAGGATATGTAGGCATGTAGGATGTGTCGGTAGGTAGAATATATAGGTAGATAGGTAGAAAATAGGGATAAGGATAGGTAAAACGGTAGAATAGGAAGGTAGATATCCTGAATACATAGGTAGCTCGGATTTATAGTTTTTGTTAGATCTGATACATAGGTAGGTAGGTATGTAGAAAAGGGAGATAAGTAGGATAAGTAGGAATATAGAAATGCAAGGTAGAATATATAGGTTGGTAGGATATACAGCTCTGTAGGATATCTGTGTAAGTAGATTGGTTGCTAAATAGGTAGAAAAGGGAAATAAGTAAGATATGTAAGATAAATAACCTTATAAGTCTTAGGGCATACAGGTAGATAGTATGGTAGGAAGGTGAGTAATAAAAGGTGGTATGTAGAATATTTAGGAAGGGTACATGTAGATGTATAAGTAAGTAAGGAGGTAGGTAGGTAGGATAAAAAGGATATAAGTAAAATAGGTAGGAAGGTAGAAAAGGAAGGTAGATATATAGATACATGTAGATAGCATATATAGGTAGATAGGATATGTATGTAAGTAGGTTGTTTGGAAGGGTAGTAGAAGAAGGAGATAAAAAGAATTGACAAAAAAGTAGGATATGCAGAATAGATAAGTAGGTATGTACAAAGGTAGGTACACATGTAGTTCGGTAGATGATAGGTCCGTAGGTAGGTAAGTAGATAGGTGGCTAGGTAGGTAGGCAGAAAAGAGATATAAGTAGAATGGAAAGAAAGCTAGATATAGGGTATGTAGGATATATAGGTAGGTAGATATGTTGTAAGATAGGATATATAGGTAGATGGTAGAAAAGAGATAAAAAGAATAGGTATGAAGGCAGAATACAAAGTTAGATATGTAGTATGTATCCTAGGTAGGAGGGTAGAATAGGATGGTAGGATATTTAGGACATACCGGTAGGTGATAAATATAGGTAGGATGGTAGAAAAGAAAGATGAGAAGGATAGGCAAGAAGGAAGAGTAGGAAGTTCGATATTTAGAATAGTAAGTAGGTTTGATGTATAGATAGGTAGTTACATAGAATGTATAGGTAGGAAGGTAAAAAGGATGTAGTTAGGTAGATAGGTAGAAAAGTGAGATAAGTGAAATGCGTAGGAAGGTAGAGGTAGAATGTAAGTACATAGGATATAATGGAAGATAGGTAGGAAAATGAGGAAATGTAGGTGGGCATAAAAAAGAAGTTAGATATGTAGAATATATAGGTAGGTGGGATATATAGGTATGTTCTTAGATTGGATATATAGGTAGGAAAGTAGGAAAGTAGAAAAAGCAGATAAATAGAATACGTAGGAAGGTAGAAAAGAAAGGTGGGATATATAGATAGGTAATATAAATAGGAAGTAGGGTGATTGGTAGGGTGGTGGAAGAGGTAGATAAGTAGAGGGAGATAAGTCGAATAGATAAAAAGGTAAGATATGCAGAATAGATAAGTAGGTATGTACATACATAGGTACACAGGTAGGTCGGTAGATGATAGGTAGGTAAGTAGAAATGGAATATAAGTAGAATGGGAAGGAAGGTAGAGATAGGATATGTGGGATATATGGGTAGGTAGGATATGTTGGTAGAAAGGATATACATGTATAGGTAGATAGGTGGAAAAGAGAGATAAGAAGAAAAGGTATGAAGGTAGAATACGAAGTTAGATATGTAGTATGTATAGGAAAGTAGGGAGGTAGGATATATAAGTAGGTTGATAGATCGGATAGATCGGATAAAAAGGTAGGTAGGTAGGAAGGTAGAAGGTAGAAGAGAGAGATAAGTAGAATCGAAAGAAAGGTAGAAATAGGACTTGTAGGATATATAGGTAGGTAGGATATGTTGGTAGATTAGATATATAGGTATGAAGTTAGAATACAAAGGAAGATATGTAGTATGTATAGGTAAGTAGGGAGGGAGGATAAATAAGTAGGTTGATAGATTGGATATATAGGTATAAAGGTAGGTAGGTAGAAAATGGAGTTAAGTATGATAGGTATTAAGGTAATTTATATAGATAGGTAGGATATGTAGGCTATATAGGCATGTAGGATGTGTATGTAGGTATGTACATACATAGGTACACAGGTAGGCCGGCAGATGGTAGGTGAGTAGGTAGAAGTGGGATAGGATATATGGATAGGTAGCTTGGTTGGTAGTTAGGTAGAACGGATATAAGTAGGACAGGTATTGTGGTAGGATACAAAGTAAATAGGATATATAGTCAGGTAGGATATGTAAGTAGAATGTAAAATAGATAGGTTGGTAGGTATGTAGGGAGGTATGAAGGTAAAACAGTAAGGTAAATAAAATAGGTAGAAAGATGGAAAAACACGGTAAGATATATAGGACGTATCGGTAGGTAGGATAAATCGGTAAGTAAGTAGAGGGAGATAAGTAAGATAGGCTTGAAGGTATAATAGGAAGTTAGATATGTGGAATATATATGTAGATAGGTATGATATTAATCTTGGTCGTTCGATGGGATGTACAGGTAGGTAGGTAAGTAGAAAAAGGAAATAATTAGGAAAGTTAGACAAGTAGAATATATAGCTAGGTAGCATATATAAGTAGGTAGTTAGATAGGATATATGATATGTAGCTAAACGGTATATATATAGGTGAAAAGTTACGTAGGTAGGTAAGAAGGTAGGTAGGTAGGTACATAGGTACATAGGATATACAGGTGGGTATACAGGTACGTTGGTAGGTAGATAGGTAGAAAGGGGAGATAAGTAGAATAGGTAGGAAGGTAAAAAGGAAAGGTAGGACATATAGGTAGATAGGATATATCGGTAGGTAGGATATGTGAGTAGGTTGATCGTTAAGTAGGTAGAAAAAGGAGATAAGTTGAATAGATAGGAACGTAAGATATGTAGAATAGATAAGTAGGTAGATATGTAGGTAGCTAGGTAGATTTCTGTTGGGTAGGTAAGTAGGTAGGGGGTTAAAATGGCGGGGTAGGTAGATAAGATATATAGGTAGAAAGGTAGATAGATAGGTAGGTAGAATAGATACTAGGGTAGAGGTCGGATATGTAGGAAATATATGTATTTGGGATAGGTAGGTAGGTAGTAAGATATATAGCTAGAAAAAAATTGTAAATAGAATAGGTAGAAAAGTAGAAAAGGATGGTAGATACATGTATGTAAAATATATAGGTAGATAGGTAGGTTGTTAGATCGGATATATAAGTAGGTAGTTAGAAAGGAGTGATAAGTAGAATAGCTGGGAAGGTAGGAAAGGAAAATAGGATATATAGATAGGTAAATAGAAAAGGGAGATAAGTAGAATAGGTGGGAAGGTAGAATAGGAAGGTTGGATATATACGTAGGCAGGTACTATCTATAAGTCAGTAGGTTGGTTGGTAGGTAGGTAGAAAAGGGAGATAATTCTGTAAGGTATTAAGGTAGAATATTTAGGTAGGGAAGTAGGCAGAAAAGTGAGATATGCGGAATGGATAGGAAGGTAAGATATATATTATATATATAGGTAGGTCAGAAGGATATAAAAGTATGTATGTTGGAAGGTAAAACAGGGAGATAAGTAGAATAGGTAGGAATGTAAAATAGGAAGGTAGGATATGTAGGAAATATCCGTATGTAGTATATATAGGTGGCTATAAAAGTGAGATATGTACTATAGGCAGGAAGGTAGGATAGGAAGTTAGATATGCAGAATATATAGGTAAGTAGGATTTATTGATAGGTTGATAGATAGGATATATAGGTAGGTACGTAGGTATGTAGGTAGGTAAGTAGGTACATAGGAAGGTAGGTAGATAGTTAAGTAGCTAGGTAGGTAGAAAAGGGATAGAAGTAGAATAGGTAGGAAGGGAGACGTAGGTAGGATATAAAGATAAGTAGTAAATATAGGTAGATATGCAGAAAAGAGCTTTAAGTAGGATAGGTAGGAAGGTGGAATAGGAAAGCAGATACAAGTATGTAGAATATGTAGGTAGGTACATATGATATATATACCTAGGTTGTTGGATCGGATATATAGGTCGGTAAGTAGGTAGAAAGCTTAGATAAGTAGAATAGGTAGTAAGGTAGAAAAGGAATTTGGGATATATAGGTAGTTAGGATACGCGTATGTAGGATGTATGAGTAAGTAGGTTTATCGTTAGGTAGGTAGAAAAGGGAGATAAATAGGATAATTATTAAGGTAGAATACATTTGTAGGGAAGATATGGGTACATAGGATATGTACATAGGTAGATAGGTAGGTAGGTAGAAAAGGGAGATAAGTAGAAAAGATAGGAAGTTAGAATATGTAAAATAGATATGTAGGTAGGTAGGAAGGTAAATTTAGTTGTATTGGTTGCTTGTAATGGGGTTCAACGCCACTTTACCAGCAAAGGTCATATCATTGGGGTCGGTGGTTCATGTGTGTTTCCTGGCTTTATTACACCAGTATTAACACAGCTTTCTTTCCAAAGCCACCGACTACTTTTTCTCAGTAGAGGTGAGAGGCGAAAATACGCTGGAAAGAAATTTCGCCTAATATTGAACTAACAACCACCAGTTCATGCGTCTGGCATGCTCACCACTGAACCACCCAGGCAGGCAGGAGGGAAAGGGAGATAAGTAGAATAGGTAGGAATGTAGATAGACAGCATATATAGGTAGGCAGGATATGTATGTAAGTAGGCTGATTGGTAGGGTGGTTGAAGAGGGAGATAAGTAGAATAGATGAAAAAGTATATGCGGAATAAAAAAGTAGGTATGTACATATGTAGGTACTCAGGGAGTTCGGTAGGTAGGAAGGTAGGTATGTAGGTAGGTAGGTAGGAAGGAAGGTAGGTGGGTAGGTAGGTAGGTAGGTAGGTAGGTAGAAAAGGGATATAAGTAGAATGGAAAGGAAGGTAGAGATTGGATAGGTAGGATATATAGGTACCTAGGATATGTTGGTTGATAGGATATATAGGTAGATAGGTAGAAAATAGAGATAAAAAGTATAGGAATGAAGGTAGAATATGAAGTTAGATATGTAGTATGAATAGGTAAGTAGGGAGGTAGGATATAAATTAGGTTAATTGATCGGATATGTAAGTAGGTAGGTAGGAATAGGTAGATAGGTAAGTAGGTAGAAAGTGGAGTTAAGTACGATAGGTATTCAGGTAGTATATATAGGTGGATAGGATATGTAGGATATATAGGCATGTAGGATGTGCAAGTAGTAAAAACCAATAGGTAGATAGGTTGAAAATTGAGATAAGGATAGGTTAAAAGGTAGAATAGGAAGGAAGATATCTTCAATACATATGTAGGTAGGACTTATAGTCAGTGTTTTGGAGCGGATACATAGGTAGGTAGGTATGTAGAAAAAGAAGATAAGTAGAATAAGTAGGAAGATAGAAATACAAGGAAGAATATATAGATTGGTAGGACATACAGTTATGTAGGATATATGTGTAAGTAGATTGGTTGATAAATAGGTAGAAAAGGGAGATAAGTAAGATAGGTATTAGAGTTAGATAGAATAATGTGGTAGGAATTATAAGTATTCGGACATACAGGTAGATAGTAAGGTAGGTAGGTGAGTAATGAAAGGTAGTACGTAGAATATTTAGGAAGGGCATATGTAGATGTATATGTAAGTAGGTATGTACATGTAGGTAGGTAAAGAAAGGAGATAAGTAGAATTGATAAAATAAGTAGGATATGCAGAATAGATAAGTAGGTATGTACATTGGTATGTACAGAGGTAGTTCGGTAGATATAAGTAGAATAGAAAGAATGTTAGAGATAGGGTATGTAGGATATATAGGTAGGTAGGATATGTTGTTAGATAGGATATATAGGTAGATAGGTAAAAAAACAGATAAGAAGAAAATAGGTATGAAGGTAGAATACGAAGTTAGTCATGTAGTATGTATAGGAAATAAGTAGAATAGATAAAATAAGTAGGATATGCAGAATAGATAAGAAGGTATGTACATTGGTAGGTACACAGGTAGTTCGATAGATGGTAGGTAGGTAGGTAGGTAGGTGGGTAGGTGGCTAGGTAGGCAGAAAACGGATATAGTTAGAATAGAAAGAATGTTAGAGATAGGGTATGTAGGATATATAGGTAGGTAGGATATGTTGCTAGATAGGATATATAGGTAGGTAAGTATGTAGAAAAGGGAGATAAGTAGAATAAATAGGAAGATAGAAATAAAAGATGGAATTTATAGATTGGTAGGATGTACAGTTAGGTAGGATATATGGGTAAGTAGGTTTGTTGGCAAGAAGACAGAAAAGAGAGATAAGTAAGATAGGCATTAAAGTAAAATAAACACGAAATTTCGTTGAAATTATATCCCCCGCCGAAAAAGAACTTTTGATACAAACGTATAAGAGGTATTGTGTTTTGCATGTACATGAGTGTGGCCTTTTTGTTACTGGTCCATGATGAAATTATATATTAAGCTCCCTTGTTCCATGGCACAGGATTTCATTACATCAAAAAATATAAAAGAGGTCCATAACAGGATTATATATTAAGTACCCATTTCAGGATTTCATATATGTGGGGACTATCCAATGGAAAACATGCATGAAGTTTCATCAATTTTTGTCAAGGACTTTAGAAGATATCCCTCTCACAATATAAGCCGCCACACTACTGCCATTTCAAGCAGGTAGCTAGAGACTAGAGTGTTGAAATTTGTAGCACCTGCCTGGGTAGCTGAATGGATATATGGTATTACTTGTGATCTAAAAGGTTTATGAACAGACTGATGCATGGAGAGACGAATGCACAATTGACTCATTGGTCACTGGCTTTGATCAAGCAATAAAAATATGAAGTTCTATGAACATATGTGCAAAAGTTGGAGATACACTGATAAAAAATTAAATTTGACATGAAGTCCCCTTTTTCCATGATACAGTGATAAATCGCAAAACTCTGACATGTACTAGGTCTCATGATCTGTGAAAAATAATATGGGACGAGTTGCATTCACAAGAAATAAAATGAAATAAAACATGAAGCCCCTTTTTTTTCATGACGCAGCTACAAATCGCAAAATGTTGACAATATGCAATATGTCACATGACAAGAAATATTCTGTCAAAATTCTATTCAATTCCGTCAAGAAATGTGGAAGGAGCATCCTTCACAAGAAATGGAATGAAATATAACATGAAACCCCCTTTTTCCATGACACCTTATTACAAAAACTAGCACTTGTCCCAGAACAGGATAAATTCATCAAAGGGTAATCAGTAAAAAAAAACCTGTGAATCTAAATGAAAATGTGCGAACAAAAATCCAAAGTAAAAATTTACAAAGGGCAATAACTTCAAAAATACTGAAGATAGAGTTATGGTTCTTGTGCACTGCACTTCTCCTCAATTAGTTCTATATGTGTGCGAAGTTTCAAGTTCCTAGCTTTTATACTTTTGGAGATATATGCCAGACAGAAATCCAAAATAAAATTAATAAAGGGCAATAACTCAAAAATTACTGAAGACAGAGTTTTGATTTTTGTGAAGTGCACTTCTCCTTAATGAATTCTATAAGTGTATACAGTTTGAAGTTCCTAGCCTTTGTACTTTTGGAGATACATGTATGCTCCGGACAAAATTCCAAAGTGAAAATTTACAAAGAGCAATAACTCAACAATTACTGAAGATAGAGTTATGATTCTTTAGCACTGCACTTCTCCTTAATTAGTTCTATATGTGTGTGATGTTTCAAGTTCCTGGCTTTTATACTTTTGGAGATATGCTCCGGACAAAAATCCAAAGTTAAAATTTACAAAGGGCAATAACTCCAAAAATACTGAAGACAGAGTTATGGTTATTGTGTACTGCACTTCTTCTCAATGAGTTCTATATATGTGTGAAGTTTCAAGTTCCTAGCTTTTATACTTTTGGAGATATAATCCGGACAAAAATTCAAAGTAAAAATGTGCAAAGGGCAATAACTCCAAAAATACTGAAGACAGAGTAATGAATCTTTCACACTGCACGCCTCCTCAATGAGTTCTATATGTGTGTGAAGTTTCAAGTTCCTAGCTTTCATACTTTTGGAGATATGCTCCGGACAAAAATTCCAGAAGAAAATGTACAAAGGGCAATAACTCCAAAAACACTGAAGACAGAGTAATGGTTCTTGTACACTGCATGCCTCCTTAATAAGATCTATCCACGTGTGAAGTTTGAAGTTAATATCTCAAATACTTTTGGAGATATGCTCCAGACAAAAAGCGGAAGGACGGAATGACGGAAGGACGTACGGAGACTATTACCATGTCCCCCGCCGCCTTTCGAGGGGGATAATAACGTTGTACGATATATAGGTATTAGTACATACAGGTAGATAGTAAGGTAGGTAGGTGGGTAAAAAAATGTGGTATGTGGAATATATAAGAATGATACATGTAGATGTATAAGTAAGTAGGTAGGTAAGTAGGTAGGTAAAGAAAGGAGATAAGTAGAATAGGTAGGAAAGTAGAAAAGAAAGGTAGGAAATGTAGGAGATATCTTTGGTTGTAAAAATAAGTGGATATGTAGAAACGGGAAAAAAGTAGGATTGGCAGGAAGGTAGAATATAAAGTTACATAAATAGAATGTGTAGGTAGGTGGGATATATAGGTATAAATAATTAGAAAGGATACCTCTTGGTAAATAGAAAGGAAATACAGGAAGTTAGAAAGGATATATAGGTAGGTAGGTAGGTAGGTAGGTAGTTAGGTACATAGGATATTGAGGTAGGTAGATAGACAGATTGGTAGCGTAGGAGATAAGTATAATAGGTAGGAAGGTAATAAGTAAAGGTAGGACATACAGGTCGATAGGATATATCGGTAGGTAGGATATGTAAGTAGGTTGATCGATAAGTAGGTAGAAAAGAGAGATAAGTTGAATAGACAGGAAGGTAAGAGATGTAAAAAAGTTAAGTAGGAAGATATGTAGGTAGCTAGGTAGGTGGGTAGGAAGGTAGGTGGGTTAGAAAGGGAGGGTAGGTAGATAAGATATATAGGTAGAAAGGTAGATAGATAGGTAGGTAAAAAAGGAATATAAGTAGAATAGGTAGGAAGGTAGAGATAGCATATGTAGTATATATAGATAGGTAGAATATATAGGTAGATAGGTAGAAAAAAGAGATAAGAAGGATAATAAGAAAGGTATAATATGAACGTAAACATGTAGAATATATAGGCAGGTATATACGTAGGTAGGTAAGTAGGATATTAAGGTAGATGTATAGGTACGCAGGTAGAAAAGGGAGATAAGTAGTATAGGTGGAAAGGTAGAGGTTGGATATGCAGGAAATGTATGTTTTTGGGATATGTAGGTAAGTAGGATATATAGGTAGAAAAAAGAGCTAAGCAGGATAGGTAAGAAGGTAGAATAGTCTGTAGATATGTAGAGTATATATGTAGATAATTAGGATATATATATATATATATATATGTAGGTTGTTAGATCGGATATATAGGTAGGTAGTTAAAAAAGGAAGAGAAGTAGAATAGGTTGGAAGGTAGGATATATAGGTAGGCAGGTAGGATATATTAGTCAGTAGGTTGGTTGGTAGATAGGTAGAAAGGGAGATAATTCTGTAAGGCATTAACGTAGAATATCTAGGTAGGTAAGTAGGCAGAAAAATGCGATATGCAGAATGGATAAGGTAAGATTTGTATTATATATAGAGAGGTCAGAAGGATATAAAAGTAGGTAGGTTGGAATGTAAAACAAGGAGATGTGTAGAATAGGTAGGAAGATAGAATAGGAAGGTAGGATATGTAGGATATATCCGTAGGAGGTATATAAAGGTGGCTATAAAAGTGAGATATGTACGATAGACAGGAAGATAGGATAGGAATATAGATATGTAGAATAAATAGGTAGGTAGGATATATTGATAGGTAGTTTGATAGGATATATAGGTAGCTAGGCAGGTACGTAGGTATGTAGGTAGGTATGTAGGCAGGTACGTAGGTACGTAGGTAGCTAGTTCGGTAGCTAGGTAGGTAGAAAAGTGATTGAAAAGCAATAGGGAGAGGAAGGTAAGATATTAGGTAGTAAACATAGGTAGGTAGGTAGAAAAGGTAGATAAGGATAGGCAAGAAAGTAGAATAGGAATTTTGATATGTAGAATATGTAAGTAGGTAAGATATATAGATAGGTTTGATATGTAGAATATTTAAGTAGGTAAGATATATAGATAGGTAGTTACTTAGCATCATCGGTAGGTAGGTAAAAAGGATATATAGGTAGGTTGATAGGTAAAAAGGGAGATAAGCGAAATAGGTAGGAAAGTAGAGGCAGAATATTTAAGTAGATAGGATATAATTGTAGATAGGTAGGAAAGAGAGGGAAAGTAGAAAAAGAAGGTAGATATGTGAAATATATAGGTGGGTGGGACATATAGGTAGGTTGTTAGATTGGATATATAAGTAGATAGGTGACAAAGGGAGATAGGTAGAATAGGTAGGAAGGTAGAAAAGGAAGGTAGGATATAAAGATAGATAGTATGTATTGGTAGTTAGGATATATATTTAACTAGGTTGAGTTGTAGGGTGGTAGAAGAGGGAGATAAGTAGAATAGATAAAATGGTAGGATATGCAGAATAGAAAAGTAAGTAGGCACATACGTAGGTACACAGGTAGGTCGGTAGATGATAGGTAGGTAGGTAGGTAGTAGGTAGGTAGGTAGGTAGGTAGAAGGATAGGTAGGTAGAAAGGTAGATAAGGATGTAAAGAGGTAAATAGAAAAAGTAGATAAGTAGAAAAGGTAGGAAGGTAAACAAAGTATATGTAGGATATATTGGTAGGTAGGGTATATCGGTAGGATATATAAGTGGGTAGGTACAAAAGATAGATAAGAAGGATAGGTAGGGAAGTAGAATAGGAAGGCAGATATGTAGAATATATATTTAAGTAGGTTGGATACAGAAGTAGGTTGTTAGATCGGATATATAGGTAGGTAGGTAGGTAGAAAAGTGAGATAAGTAGAATAGTTAGAAATTTAGAATAGGACAGTAAGATATATAGGCAGGTAGGATATATAGATAGCTAGCTTGGTTAGTAGTTAAGTAGAACTGATATAAGTAGGACAGGTATTGTGGTAGGATACAAAGTAAGTAGGATAAATATTCAGGTAGGATATGTAAGTAGAATGTTGAATAGATACGTTGGTAGGTATGTAGGGAGGTATGAAGGTAAAACAGTGAGGTAAATAGAAAATGTAGAAAAATAGAATAAGACGGTAGGATATATAGGACGTATCGATAGGTAGGATAAATAGGTAGGTAGGTTGATATGTAGAATATCAAGTAGGTAGGATATATAGAGAAGTAGTTTCATATGATGTATAGGTAGATAGTATAAAAGTGAGATAAGTGAAAAAGGTAGGAAGATACATGCAGAATATGGAAGTAGATAAGATGAATGGTAGATAGGTAGGAAAGAGAGGAAACGTTGGAGGAAGAAAAGGAAGGTAGATATGTAGAATATATAGGTAGGTGGGATATATAGGTAGGTTGTAAGGTTGGATATATAGGTAGGATGAATAGAAAAGGCAGATAAGTAGAATAGGTGGGAAGGTAGAAATGGAAGGTATGATATATAGATAGATAGCCTATATAGGTAGGTAGGATATGTATGTAAGTAGGTTAATTGGTACGGTGGTGGAAGGGGAAGATAAGTACAATAAATAAAAATTTAGAGTATGCAGAATAGATATGTAGGTATGTCCATACGTAGGTACTCAGGTATTTCGGTAGATGATAGGTAGGTATGTAGGTACATGTATAAAAGGGATATAAGTAGAATGGGAAGGAAGGTAGATATAGGCAGGAGGGAAAAGGGAGATAAGTGGAAAAGGTAGGAAGGTAGAATAGGAAGATAAGATGTGTAGAATATACCGGTAAGTAGTAAATATTGGTAGGTAGGTAGAAAAGGAAGATAAGCATAGGTAGGAAGGTAGAATAGTATGGTAAGATATGTATGACATACCGGTAAGTAGTAAATATTGGTAGGTAGGTAGAAAAGGAAGATAAGCATAGGTAGGAAGGTAGAATAGTATGGTAAGATATGTATGACATACCGGTAGGTAGGAAATATAGGTAGGTAGGTAAAAAAGGGAGACAAGAAGGATAGGCAGGAAGGTAGAATAGGAGGTTCGATATGTAGAATAGTAGCTAGGTAGGATATATAGATAGGTAGTTACATATGATGTATAGGTAGGAAGGTAAAAAGGATATATAAGTAGATAGGTAGATAGGCAGAAAAGGGAAATAAGTGAAATAGGTAGGAAGTTAGAGGTCGAATATTAAAGTACATAGGATATAATGGTAGATAGGTAGGAAAGAAAAGAAATCAGGAAGGTAGAAAAGGAAGGTAGATATGTAGAATATATAGGTAGGTGGGATATATAGGTAGGTTGTTAGATTGGATATATAGGCAGGTAAGTAGAAAAGGCAGATAAATAGAATAGGTAGGAAGGTGGAAAAGGAAGGTAGGATATATAGATAGTTAGCATATATAGGTAGGTCAGATAATGTATGTATGTAGGTTGATTGGTAGGGTGGTAGAAGAGGCAGATAAGTAGGGGAGATAAGTAGAATAGATAAAAAGGTAAGATATGAAAGATAGATAAGTAGGTACATAACATTGGTTCACAGGTAGGTCGGTAGGTGACAGGTAGGTAGGTATAAAAGGAATATAAGTTGAATAGGAAGGAAGGTAGAAATAGGATATGTAGGATATATTGATATCCTGTAGGATATATTGATAGATAGGATATATAGGTAGATGGATCGAAACGAGAGATAAGAAGAATAGGTATGAAGGTAGAATACGAAGTAAGATATGTAATATGTATAGATGAGTAGGGAAGTAGGATATATAAGTAGGTTCATAGATCGGATATGTAGGTAGGTAGTAGGTGAGTAGGTAAGTAGGTAGGTAGGTATGTAGGTAGGTAAATAGGTGGAAAGTGGAGTAAAGTACGATGGGTATAAAGGTAGTATATATAGTTAGGTAGGATATGTAGGATATATAGGCATGTAGGATGTGTAGGTAAGTAAAATATATAGATAAATAGGTTGAAAAGAGAGATAAGAATATGTATGAAGGAAGAATACCAAGTAAGATAGTTATGTAGTTTGTATCGGTGAGTAGGGAGGTAGGATATATAAGTAGGTTGATAGATCGGATATGTATGTAGGTAGTAGGTAGGTAGGTAGGTAGGTAGATAAATAGGTGGAAAGTAGAGTTAATTACGATGGGTATTAAAGTAGTATATATAGTTAGGTAGAATATGTAGGATATATAGGCATGTAGGATGTGTAGGTAGGTAAAATATATAGGTAGATAGGTTGAAAAGAGAGATAAGAATAGGTATAAAGGTAGAATAGGAAGGTATAATACATGGGTAGGTCGGATTTATAGTTAGTTTTTTGGATCGGATACATAGGTAGGTAAGTATGTAGAAAAGGGAGATAGGTAGAATAAGTAGAAAGAAAAAATGCAAGGTAGAATATATAGGTTGGAAAGATATACATGTAGGTAGGATATGTGTAAGTAGGTTGGTTGGTAAATAGGTAGAAAAGGGAGTAAGTAAAAAAGGTAAGATAAATAACTTGGTAGGATTTATAGGTATTAGGACATATAGGTATATAGTAAGGTAGGTATGTGGGTAAAAAAAGGTGGTATGTAGAATATGTAGGAATGGTATATGTACAATTAAGTAGGTAGGTAGTAGGTCAAGAAGGGAGATAGGTAAAATAGGTAGGAAGGTAGAAAAGGAAAGTAGGATATGTAGGAGATGTCTTTAGGTAGTAAATTGAGGTAAATAGGTAGAAAAGGAAAGTAGGATATGTAGGAGATATCTTTAGGTAGTAAATTGAAGTAAATAGGCAGAAAAGGAAGAAAAGTAGGATTGGCCGGAAGGTAGAATAGAAAGTTGCATATATAGAATATGTAGGTAGGTTTGATATATAGGTATAAGTAATATATATATATATATATATATATATATATATATATATATAAAAGAAAAATAACATCACATGGGAGTATATATCAGTAACATTTATTGCCAACCGGTTTCGCTTTCGCTCATCAGGGCAACAATAACAATAAATCACGTAGCAACGTTACGTTGCTACACACATAACGCAATAATTGATGACGTTATGGCTTAATGTTCAATTTAGGCATAAATATATTGATAAACGATTGTTCTTTAAGTAACCTAGCTGAAACATTGTCGCTATGCATTTTAAAGAAAGGAAAGATCGAGAATTTTGGAAAAGTTTTGGAACAATTGTCTAAATGAGAACTTAAAGGCATTTGTCTTGTTAATGGGTCTCTGACTTGTTGATAATGTACTGTTTTTCTGTTTCTTAATTTGTCACCGGTCTGTCCGATGTAAAATTCCCTACACCCATTACAAATTAAAACATAAATAACATTTTTAACAGTGCAGTCCATATTTTCCTTAACAAAGAAAGTTTTATCATTTAATTTAATGTTGTTACCTTCAATGATATAATCACACAGTCCACATCGTGGTTCTCCACACTTTTTCACGCAAGCGGCTGTGTCTTGATTGAATTCCGATCGTGTAATGAGGCGTTTAAGATTAGGGAGCTGTCTTTTACATTTAATTATTTTAGTGTTTGTGATTATATTATTCATATCATTCAAGTCCACAGACTCTAAGCAGTATTTAAATTTCAAGTCATGCCATCCAAAGCATACTAAAATTAACATCCCTTTTTCCTTAGCTCGTAGAATATGCACCATTGTTTCTGATATAAGTGTTCGTAATTCCCGTCTGAAAGAATTAGCTTCTTCATTGATTGACAGGAACTATCCAGTGCAGGTTATAAAAGCGGGACTTATTAAAGCTTTACACATCCCTAGAAACAGTCTTTTAACAGTTAAAGAAAAGACTGAAAAACCTATTTTACCTTTCGTATCCACCCATAATCCAAAAAACAGAGAAATATTCGGATTACTTAGATCTAATTTAACTATTCTTAACGGCGATGAAAAAATGAATAATATAATCACAAACACTAAAATCATTAAATGTAAAAGACAGCTCCCTAATCTTAAACGCCTCATTACACGATCGGAATTCAATCAAGACACAGCCGCTTGCGTGAAAAAGTGTGGAGAACCACGATGTGGACTGTGTGATTATATCATTGAAGGTAACAACATTAAATTAAATGATAAAACTTTCTTTGTTAAGGAAAATATGGACTGCACTGTTAAAAATGTTATTTATGTTTTAATTTGTAATGGGTGTAGGGAATTTTACATCGGACAGACCGGTGACAAATTAAGAAACAGAAAAACAGTACATTATCAACAAGTCAGAGACCCATTAACAAGACAAATGCCTTTAAGTTCGCATTTAGACAAATGTTCCAAAACTTTTCCAAAATTCTCGATCTTTCCTTTCTTTAAAATGCATAGCGACAATGTTTCAGCTAGGTTACTTAAAGAACAATCGTTTATCAATATATTTATGCCTAAATTGAACATTAAGCCATAACGTCATCAATTATTGCGTTATGTGTGTAGCAACGTAACGTTGCTACGTGATTTATTGTTATTGTTGCCCTGATGAGCGAAAGCGAAACCGGTTGGCAATAAATGTTACTGATATATACTCCCATGTGATGTTATTTTTCTTTTTTATGTAATATCCTTGAGCCGGAACCAGTTGATTTTTCCATATATATATATATATATATATATATATATATATATATATATATATATTTACAGTTTGCCCTACTTTCTAAACCAATGAAAACGCCGGATTTCGTTCAAAACTGCTGGATTTAATTCCATACAGACTCAATATGTTGCAATATGTTATTAAATGGTTGACCTATATACAGTTGTATCCCGGTTAACGAGAAGCTCCGCCCACAGTATTTTAGCTAGTCCTTGTAGAGTAAATACCAATCTAATGCATACACTGTAGTGAAAGGGGCGGGGATTATTCCAAGTAATTGCATCATCGCCAAAAAAGTGACGTAATTTCCACGTGAATATCGGGACTAAATAACTCGTACTTGGCCACCTGGTATTTAACCCTTTACCAAATAACCTTTGGTTTTGACTACCAGGCTGGGAAATTTGGCTTGGGTCCAATTTGAAACCGTTTGCAGACAACAACTTGGTACTTGCTCAAATTAAAGGATTTGTCTGTGGAAAGAAAAAAAAGAGACATAGCAGGAAAGGAGAAAATGCTCCTTACAAGCAATTTCTCCTCTACCCGCAATGTTTTCACGCGCCTTCTGCCTCAGGGCAATAAAAAAGAGGGCTTATCTGGTATGAAGCAGATCCTGGACAATGAGCCACTTTAGAGGGACATGGGTGTTTATTGTACACACTTGTGTTAGCAACACGTCGCCTTTGTCGGGGAAAATAAATTCTTTATAAAATTCCTCGTCTTCAACCGGCTCAAAGCATGCATCCATTGCTGAATCTATCGCTTCAAAGAGCATGAAATTCGGCAGTTTCCGTACCTACATCTAATCTCGCCCGTAAAACGGCCGTTTACATTTGAACTGCGAGTCACATGATCTTATACAATGGCGGGCCAATGTGATTCGTTTAGCAACGACTTAACGACCTCAATGAAGTTATCCACATCTGTGTATCTGTCGGTTAAAACTTCAATCGAAATTGATAAAAAAAAATTAATGTAGATCTACGAATTGTTTGTCGAAATATGGTTCGAAAGATTTCGATAGAAAATTAAAACCCGAGGTTTCTTTTGGAAGAGGAGCCTGACAATTTTCAGAACGGTATACCGGCGTATTTCCGAGTGTACCGATCTGCTGCATATCAATCCACTAGATACAGACGAGGGATATGATGGCTACCATCACCCTTGATATGCCGAATGAGTCTGACTGCAGACAATTGTCCTGAAACTAGTTCAAGGACAACCTGAGTAACAGTTTTAACGCCATACGACTGAAAACGCACGTACGTACAACCGTCAATCAAAAGAGGCGTGTCGAACTGAGCTTTCTGTCGTTCTTGTATGGCTCTTTCCACCAATTCTTAGCTGTCAGTCAATTAGAAAGTAGGGCAAACTGTAAGTTAGTTATTGATCATATATTTCATTTGTATGAAACTAAATCGTCGGTCGGCTTCGCCTCCCTCCGATTTAATTCCATACAAATGAAATATATGATCAATAACTTATACTTACAGTTTGCCCTACTTTCTAAACCAATGAAAACGCCGGATTTCGTTCAAAACTGCTGGATTTAATTCCATACAGACTCAATATGTTGCAATATGTTATTAAATGGTTGACCTATATACAGTTGTATCCCGGTTAACGAGAAGCTCCGCCCACAGTATTTTAGCTGGTCCTTGTAGAGTAAATACCAATCTAATGCATACACTGTAGTAAAAGGGGCGGGGATTATTCCAAGTAATTGCATCATCGCCAAAAAAGTGACGTAATTTCCACGTGAATATCGGGACTAAATAACTCGTACTTGGCCACCTGGTATTTAACCCTTTACCAAATAACCTTTGGTTTTGACTACCAGGCTGGGAAATTTGGCTTGGGTCCAATTTGAAACCGTTTGCAGACAACAACTTGGTACTTGCTCAAATTAAAGGATTTGTCTGTGGAAAGAAAAAAAAGAGACATAGCAGGAAAGGAGAAAATGCTCCTTACAAGCAATTTCTCCTCTACCCGCAATGTTTTCACGCGCCTTCTGCCTCAGGGCAGTAAAAAAGAGGGCTTATCTGGTATGAAACAGATCCTTGACAATGAGCCACTTTAGAGGGACATGGGTGTTTATTGTACACACTTGTGTTAGCAACACGTCGCCTTTGTCGGGGAAAATAAATTCTTTATAAAATTCCTCGTCTTCAACCGGTTCAAAGCATGCATCCATTGCTGAATCTATCGCTTCAAAGAGCATGAAATTCGGCAGTTTCCGTACCTACATCTAATCTCGCCCGTAAAACGGCCGTTTACATTTGAACTGCGAGTCACATGATCTTATACAATGTGATTCGTTTAGCAACGACTTAACGACCTCAATGAAGTTATTCACATCTGTGTATCTGTCGGTTAAAACTTCAATCGAAATTGATAAAAAAAATTAATGTAGATCTACGAATTGTTTGTCGAAATATGGTTCGAAAGATTTCGATAAAAAATTAAAACCCAAGTTTTCTTTTGGAAGAGGAGCCTGACAATTTTCAGAACGGTATACCGGCGTATTTCCGAGTGTACCGATCTGCTGCATATCAATCCACTAGATACAGACGAGGGATATGATGGCTACCATCACCCGTGATATGCCGAATGAGTCTGACTGCAGACAATTGTCCTGAAACTAGTTCAAGGACAACCTGAGTAACAGTTTTAACGCCATACGACTGAAAACGCACGTACGTACAACCGTCAATCAAAAGAGGCGTGTCGAACTGAGCTTTCTGTCGTTCTTGTATGGCTCTTTCCACCAATTCTTAGCTGTCAGTCAATTAGAAAGTAGGGCAAACTGTAAGTTAGTTATTGATCATGTATTTCATTTGTATGAAACTAAATCGTCGGTCGGCTTCGCCTCCCTCCGATTTAATTCCATACAAATGAAATATATGATCAATAACTTATATATATATATATATATATATATATATATATATATATATATATGATCAATAACTTATATATATATATATAAGTTATTGATCATATATATATATATATATATATATATATATATATATATATATATATATATATATAATGAAAACAAAAATGGTCGGCAGATGCCGGTCCGACACAAGGTTTAGTGGTTAAACTGATATATTAAAACGTCACACGCCTTTGAATGTATTGAATTTAATAAATTCTAGATAAAACCAAACATGTTTCGGCTAATGCCTCATCAGTGGGTAAAGTAACTATGTTTACTTTATATATTCAGATATAAAGGATATATAGGTCGTTAGAAAGGAAATATACGTAGGTAGGTAGGTAGGTAAGTAGGTAGGTACATAGGATATACAGGAAGGCAGATAGGTAGGTAGCTAGAAATAGGAGATAAGTGGAATAGGTAGGAAGGTAATAAGGAAAGGTATTATAGGTAGATAGGATATATCGGTAGGTAGGATATGTAGGTAGGTTGATCGATAAACTGGTAGAAAAAAGAGATAAGTTGAATAGATAGGAAGGTAAGATACGTAGAATAGATAAGTAGTTGGATATGTAGGTAGCTGGGTAGGTGTTTGATAGGTAGGTAGGTAGGAAGGTAGGTTAGAAAGGGAGGGTAGGTAGATAAGATATATAGGTAGAAAGGTAGATAGATAGGTAGGTAAAAGGATATAGGTAGAATAGGTAGGAAGGTAGAGATAGGATATGTAGTATGTATAGATATATATGTAGATAGGTAGAATGTATAGGTATATAGGTAGAAAAAATAGATAAGAATGGTAGGAAGGAAGGTAGAATATGAACGTAAACATGTAGTAGGTATGTAGGATATTAAGGTAGGTTGTTAGATCGGATATATAGGTAAGTAGGTAGAAAAGGGAAATTAAATAGTGTAGGTGGGAAGGTAGAGGTAGGATATGCAGGAAATATATGTATTCGGGATATGTAGATATAGGATATATAAATAGAAAAAAGGGGTAAGCAGGATAGGTAGGAAGGTAGAATAGGATGGTAGATATGAAGACTATTTAGGTAGATAGGTAGGATAAATATATAGGTTGTTAGATCGGTTATATAGGTAGGTAGTTAGAAAAGGGAGATGAGTAGAATAGGTTGAAGATAGGATATATCGGTAGGCAGGTACGATATATGAGTCAGTAGGTTGGTTGGTAGATAGGTAGAAAAGGGAGATAATTCTATGATGTATTTACGTAGAATATTTAGGTAGGTAAATAGGTAGAAAAGTGGGATATACAGAATGAATAGGAAGGTAAGGTATATATTTTCTAGGGAGGTCAGAAGGATATAAAAGTAGGAAGGTTGGAAGGTAAAATAGGGAGATAAGTAAAATAGGTAGGAAGGTAGAATAGGAAGGTAGGATATGTAGGACATATCCGTAGGTAGTATATATAGGTGGCTATAAAAGTGAGACATGTACGATAGGCAGGAAGGTAGGAGAGGAAGTTAGATTTGTAGAATAAATAGGTAGGTAGGAGATATTGATAGGTAGTTAGATAGGACATATAGGTAGGTACGTAGGTATGTAGGTAGGTACGTGGGCAGGTACGTAGGTAGGTAGGCAGTTAGTTCCGCAGCTAGGTAGGTAGAAAAGCGATTGAGGTAGAATAGGTAGGAAGGGAGAGGAAGGTAAGATTTTAAGGACATACCGGTAGGTAGTAAACATAGGTACATGTAGGTAGGTGAAAAAGGGAGATAAGAAGGATAGACAATAAAGTAGAATAGGAAGTTTGATATGTAGAATATGTAAGAAGGTAAGATATATAGATAGGTAGTTACATAGGATGTATAGGTATGAAGGTTAAAAGGATATATAGATAGGTAAAAAGGGAGATAAGTGAAATAACTAGGAAGTTAGAGGAAGAATATTTAAGTAGATAGGATATAATGGTAGATAGGTAGGAAAGGGAGGAAAAGTTGGAAGGTAGAAAAGGAAGGTAGATTTGTAGTATATATAGGTAGGTGGGACATATAGGTAGGCTGGTAGATTAGATATAGTAGGTAGGTGAAAAAGGCAGATAAGTAGAATAGGTAGGAAGGTAGAATAGGAAGGTAGGATATGTAGGACATATCCGTAAGTAGTATATAGGTGGCTATAAAAGTGAGACATGTACGATAGGCAGGAAGGTAGGAGAGGAAGTTAGATTTGTAGACTAAATAGGTAGGTAGGAGATACTGATAGGTAGTTAGATAGGATATATAGGCAGGTACGTAGGTATGTAGATATTTAGGTAGGTACGTAGGTAGGTAGGCAGTTAGTTCCGTAGCTAGGTAGGTAGAAAAGCGATTGAGGTAGAATAGGTAGGAAGGGAGAGGAAGGTAAGATTTTAAGGACATACCGGTAGGTAGTAAACATAGGTAGGTAGGTGGAAAAGGGAGATAAGAAGGATAGACAATAAAGTAGAATAGGAAGTTTGATATGTAGAATACGTAAGTAGGTAAGATATATAGATAGGTTTGATATGTAGAATATGTAACAGGGTTCAAATTTAATGGTAGCAAACTCGCAAAATGCGAGCTGAAATGAAAAAATGCGAGTGCCAAATTCTAACGGTCGAAATAATTTGCGAGTGCGCCGGAAAATGGGCAAACCTACCGCTTAAAAATCTGAATCAATCTATGAATGCGGTCATTTTTCGTGTACACTGTATTGCCGGATGCGGTGTAGAACTATCCTTTGAGAGTATCGCCGACCACGTGACATTCATAGAGACGCTTGTTGCGATACTATAAATACATGTATCCGATATTTAAAGCACGTAGACGATTCTGACGTTGTTTTTTACGTCTGTCTGCATTGCCTCGCTGAGAGTATGGAGCGGAAAATATCTATAGTTTTTTCTGCAAAATGATGTATTCTGTGACATTGCCGGAATACATAGACCCCAAAACGATAAAACTGTTGAAGCCCACTGTCGAATGTGCAAAGTCTGAGCTATAATATTAGCCGTATTCGACGGGTAATCACGGCTTTTCATGTTGCACTCTTTGTATTCAAATTGTAAATTTAACGATTTCGTAAACTTTTGGGAAGCACAAACCTTGCGCTCTCAAATCGACGTAATGTTTGTGAAGCACGAAACAGACACCTTATAGGTAGGCGGAGCTTATAACATTGTAGGAAAAGGAGAAATTGCTCATCAATGTTTTCCTAAGTTTCCATTTCAGAGTAGTTAAAACGGGACTGACTGGCAATGGGTTGAAATATTGCTAGTACAAAATTGAGTTTTGCAAGTAGAAAAAATGGTCACTAGCAAATTTTTGCTAGTTGAAAAAAAAGTTAAATTTGACCCCTGATGTAAGTAGGTAAGATATATAGATAGGTAGTTACATAGGATGTATGGGTAGGTAGGTAAAAAGGATATATAGGTAGGTAGATAGGTAAAAAGGGAGATAAGTGAAATAACTAGGAAGTTAGAGGAAGAATATTGAAATAGATAGGATATAATGGTAGATAAGTAGGAAAGAGAGGAAAAGTAGGAAGGTAGAAAAGGAAGGTAGATTTGTAGAATATATAGGTAGGTGGGACATATAGGTAGGTTGGTAGATTAGATATATAAGTAGGTAGGTGAAAAAGGCAGATAAGTAGAATAGGTAGGAAGGTAGAAAAAGGAAGGTAGGCTATAGTATATATTAGTAGTTAGGATATGTATGTAAGTAGGTTGATTGGTAGGGTGGTAAAAGAGGGAGATAAGTAGAATAGATAAAATTGTAGGATGCAGAGTAGAAAAGTAGGGATGTTCATACATAGGTACACTTGTAGGTCGGTAGATGATAGGTAGGTAGGTAAATAGGTAGGTAGGTAGATAGAAAGTAGGTAGAAAGAAGGTAGTAGAATAGCCATGAAGGTAGAATAGGAAGTTAGATTTGTAGAATATATAGCTAGGTAGCATATACAAATAGGTAGTTACATAAGGATAGATAGATAGGTAGCTAAATCTGATATATAGGTGAAATGTTACGTAGGTAGGTAAGAAGGTAGGAAGATAGGTAGGTAGGTAGGTAGGTAGGTAGACAGGAAGGTAGGCAGGAAGATAGGATAGGAAGTTAGATATGTAGAATATATAGGTAAGTAGGATATATTGATAGGTAGATAGATAGGATCTATAGGAAGGTACGTAGGTACATAGGTACATGTATGTAGGTAGGTACGTAGGTACGAAGACAGGTAGGTAGCTAGTTAGGTAGCTAAGTAGGTAGAAAAGGGATAGAAGTAGAAAAATGAGGAAAGGAGAGGTAGGTAGGATATATACGATATAAAAATAAGTAGTAAATATCGGTAGATATGCAGAAAGGAGCTATAAGTAGGATAGGTAGAAAGGTGGAATAGGAAGGTAGATACAAGTATGTAGAATATATAAGTAGATACATATGATGTAGAGGTAGGTTGTTGGATCGGATATATAGGTCGGTAGGTAGGTAGAAAGCTTAGATAAGTAGAATAAGTAGTAAGGTAGAAAAGGAATTTGGGATATAAAGGTAGTTAGGATATAGGTATGTAGAATATAAGTAAATAAGTTTATCGTTAGGTAGGTAGAAACAGGAGATAAGATGGATAATTGTTTAAATTAGGATTAATATATAAGGAAAATTTGGGTACGTAGGATATGTAGGTAGATAGGTAGGTAGGTAGAAAAGGGAGATAAGTAGAATAGATAGGAAGTTAGGATAGGTAGAACAGATTCGTAAAGGAATGTAGGATATATAGTTAGATAGCCTATATAGGTAGGTATAGGTAGATATGTATGTAAGTAGGTTGATTGGTAGGATGGTGGAAGGGGGATATAAGTAGAATAGATCAAAAAATTGGGATATGCAGAATAGATAAGTAGGTATGTCCATACGTAGGTACTCAGGTAGTTTGGTAGCTGATAGGTAGGTAGGTAAGTAGGTTGGTGGGTGGGTGGGTGTGTAGGCAGGTAGGAAGGTAGGTAGGTACATAGGTAGGTAGTTATGTAGAAAAGGGAGATAAGTAGAATAAGCAGGGATATAGAAATGCAACGTAGAATATATAGGTTGGTAGGATATACAGTTCTGTAGGGGATATGTGTAAGTAGATTGGTTTGTAAATAGGTAGAAAAGGGAGATAAGTAAGATAGGTATTAAGGTAAGATAAATAACGTGGTAGGATTTATAAGTATTAGGACATACAGGTAGATAGTAAGGTAGGTAGGTGAGTAAAAAAAGGTGGTATGAAGAATATTTAGGAAGGGTATATGTAGATGTATAAGTAAGTAGGTAGTGGGTAGGTAAAGAAAGGAGATAAGTAGAATAGATAGGAAGGTAGAAAAGGAAGGTAGGATATATAGATAGATAGCATATATAGGTAGGTAAGATATGTACGTGGGGTGATCAAAAAGATTGTGGACTACCTCAGTATTTTGAAAACTACTACACGTAGAATTACAAAATTTTGCATAGATGAGCATCAATTATCTGGTAACTGACTCAACCTTTCAAAAATGTCGTCATATTCAAGGGTGTAAAGTATGACATCATTTTAATGACGTCATATACTGCATTAGTGGTTTAAAATATTGCACGACGTTTTATTTGAGCTGAAAGTAATCATAAAGTTTTACGTCAAACTCAAAGAGTATTTATCGGAAATCAAAAGCGACTTAGAACCAGTTAAAGGGGGCTCTGCAGAAATCTGATATTTGTACATGCATCGAACTGGTTTAGACAAGAGTGCAGTACTGTTAAAGATGACCCTTAATCTGGCCATCTATCAACATCAGTCACGAACAAAATCATGAGGGCTGTACAGCAGCATGTAAAACAAGATCGCCGAGATACTGTCAGTAACATAGCTTATACACTTGTCTTTTCATATACAAGTGCCCAGGAGATTTAGACCGGGAATCTTGGAAAGTCGCGTAATTCCACAATGTAGGTAGCACGGCAACTGACGTCCGAGAAAATTGGGGTTAGGATCGAACTCTTTAAAGAAATTTCTGAATGCATTAGGGTCGAGGAGTCAAATTAATGTTAGGGTATGTAGGATATATAGGTAGGTAGATATGTTGCTAGATATGATATATAGGTAGTATTGATCGTATTGTAACATGCTATGAAAGACAGGCACACTTTAACGAGACCGAATCTAAAGAACAAAGCAGTGTTTTGAAACATTCATCATCGCCTTCCGCTGGTAAAGCTAATCTTTCTGAGTCACTTGGAAAAGTTATCTGCATTAAGTATTTCTGTTCCACTTCTTTTCTTCTAAATCAAGTGGTATCTATACATACTACAGTCAATACTAAGTTTTATGCCTACATTATTCAAATGAATTTCACGTACACGGTACGAAAAACTTAGCCAGAAGTCCTGCAGGGTGACGTCACTTTACACCAAAATAACGCCCTAGCTCACAGAGCCACACGTGTACTGGAAACTTTGCAAAAACTAAAGATGGAAACACTTGCCAAAGCTCTGTATAATTTAGTTCTGACCCCATGTATCCTCTGACGAGTTCCTGTTTTGAAAGATTCTCTATGTGGCATACACTACAAGGGCAGAGAGGAGCTAACCCTTGCTACGACCGGGTCCTTGATGGTAACGTCACGTGACGCACTCCCACACGTGCTTCGCTTATGGGAATCAAGAATGAATATGTGCATTGAACTCAGAGGAGATTACTTTCAAAAATAGACTCCAAGTTGCTTTTTATAACAATATTCCAATACCGGCACTGGTCCACGTTCTTTCTGATCACCCCTCGTATGTAAGTAGGTTGTTTTGTAGGCTGGTAGAAGTAGATAAGAAGAATAGATAAAAAAATAGGATATGCAGAATAGATAAGTAGGTATAGGTAGGTACACAGGTAGTTCGGTAGATGATAGGTCGGTAGGTAGGTCGGTAGGTTGGTCGGTAGGTAGGTAGGTAGGTATGTGGGTAGGTAGGTAGGCAGAAAAGAGATATAAGTAGAATGGAAAGAAAGCTAGAGATAGGGTATGTAGGATATATAGGTAGGTAGATATGTTGCTAGATAGGATATATAGGTAGATGGTAAAAAAGAGAGGTAAGAAGAAGAGGTATGAAGGTAGAATACAAAGTTAGATATGTAGTATGTATCCTAGGTACGAGGGTAGAATAGGAAGGTAGGATATGTAGGACATACCGGTAGGTAGTAAATATAGGTAGGTAGAAAAGGGAGATAAGAAGGATACTCATACACAAACTTACATAAAATTCACACTAACTACATCATTAGGTTCACTTATCATGTTTTGGAGACAATTTAACCGTAATGAATAAGAAATAGGTGTGACTATAGTACCTTTTTAAAGGCTTCAGATGATTGTATATGCCTTATGCTATATGGAAGTGAATTCCACCGCTCTGGTGCCCAGAATGCAAAACTTCGCTCACCGTACATCTTTGTGCGGACTCTTTGGACATTTAATATACTGGATTCTGACGATGACCTCAGGTTTCTAGCAGGCATATATTGATTAAGAAGATTACTGAGGTATGCTGGGGATAGCCCCGAAAAAAAGTTGTGACGAAGAACACAGAGTACTCAATTCGCCCTTCAATTGGAAGCCAATGCAATGATTTAAAGATAGGCGTGATATGGTCACGCTTCCGTGCCTTAACTATGAGTCGAGCTGCACAGTTTTGAACTCTCTGCAACTTGTGTATGATATATTTAGGGGCATTTGATAAAAAGGGATTGCAATATTTAAGCCGACTAAGAACAAATGCACACACTAAGGTTTTTGTGTATCTGTCGTAAGAAACCTACGATTGAACTGATCTGACGAATAGCACTGTAAACAGATCTACATACACTCATGATATGTGTATCAAACAACATATCGTCAGAGATAATGTAACCAAGGTTTCTGGCTGATGCAGAGAAAAGAATATCTTCATTACCCACACGAAGAATGGAAGGACTCTCACAGGACTTGAATGAGTTCTTGGTTTGAATCGACAGTACCTCAGTTTTGTCATCATTAAGTTTCAATTTATTTTGACCCATCCATACTTTGACACTGGAAATGCAATTTTCTACATCTTCAACAATTGATCCAATTTGTGAAGGAGCTATGGAATTATAGATCTGAGTGTCATCAGCAAATGATTGGTTTAAAACACATTGTCCGTCAATAAGTGAGAGCAACGGCCTTGTGTACATTACAAAAAGGACGGGCCCCATAACAGAGCCTTGTGGGACACCATACGCAAGATTAACTGGGTCAGAACAGCAGTTGTTTACTAAAACAAACTGCTTCCTATCGAACATGTAGGATTTGAACCAGGAGAGCGCAGTCCCAGATATGCCAAAATCTGACCACAAGGTGTTTGCCATTATCGCATGATCTACGTTATCAAATGTGGTAGACAGGTCCAGTTGAGCAAATAAAGATACATGTAGGTATGAAGGATATATAAATAGTTTGTTAAGATGTGTAGGTAGGTTGAATATATAGTTAGATAGGTTGAAAAGAGAGATAAGGATAGGTAGGAAGGTAGAATAGGAAGGTAGATATTTAGAATATATAGGTAAGTCGGATTTACAATTAGTTTCTTGGATCGGATACGTAGGTACGTACATGTATGTAGAAAAGGGATATAAGTAGAATAAGTAGGAAGATAGAAAGGCAAGGTAGAATATATAGGTTGGTAGGATATAGAGTTAGATAGGATATACGACTAAGTAGGTTGGTTGGCAAGTAGGAAGAAAAGGAAGATAAGTAAGAAGGGTATTAAGGTAAGGTAAATAGGTTGGTAGGATTATAGCTATTAGGACATATAGGTAGATAGAAAGGTAGGTAGGTGGGTACTGAAAAGTGATATATAGAATATATATTAAGGATATATGCAGATGTATAAGTAAGTACATGTAGGTAGGTAGGTAGGTAAAGAAGGAAGGTGAGTGGAATAGGTACAATGGTAGAAAAGGAAGGTAGGATATGTAGGAGATATCTTTACGTAGTAAATATAGGTATATAGGCAGAAAAAGAAGATAAGTAGGATTGGCAGGAAGCTAGAATAGAAAGTTAAATATATAGAATATGTAGGTACTTGTGATATATAAGTGTATGTAATTAGAAAGGATATATAGATAGTAAGAGAGGATACATAGATAGTTAGAAAGGATATATACATGTAGGTAGGTGGGTAAGTAGGTAGGTAGGCAGGCAGGTAGGTAGGCAGGCAGGTAGGTAGGCAGGTAGGTTGGTAGATAGGTAGAAAGGTAGGTTATACAGGTAGGTAGGTAGGTAGGTAGGTAGGTAGGTAGGTAGATAGAAAAGGGAGATAGGTAGAATAGGTAGGAAGGTAATAAGGAAAGGTAGGAAATATAGGTAGATAGGATATATCAGTAGGTAAGAAATGTAAGTAGGTTGATTGTTAAGTAGTATGAAAAGTGGACGTGAGTTAAGATCCAACCACGTGACCGATTCTGATTTTCCGCCCGTGAAACACCCGTGCACTAAAGCTTTGGTGTGTACACTATCATATTTACTTTCTGTCAAACACCAATACAGAAAAACAGATGGCATGGCGAGAATGACACAGGACTTGAATGAGTTCTTGGTTTGAATCGACAGTACCTCAGTTTTGTCATCATTAAGTTTCAATTTATTTTGACCCATCCATACTTTGACACTGGAAATGCAATTTTCTACATCTTCAACAATTGATCCAATTTGTGAAGGAGCTATGGAATTATAGATCTGAGTGTCATCAGCAAATGATTGGTTTAAAACACATTGTCCGTCAATAAGTGAGAGCAACGGCCTTGTGTACATTACAAAAAGGACGGGCCCCATAACAGAGCCTTGTGGGACACCATACGCAAGATTAACTGGGTCAGAACAGCAGTTGTTTACTAAAACAAACTGCTTCCTATCGAACATGTAGGATTTGAACCAGGAGAGCGCAGTCCCAGATATGCCAAAATCTGACCACAAGGTGTTTGCCATTATCGCATGATCTACGTTATCAAATGTGGTAGACAGGTCCAGTTGAGCAAATAAAGATACATGTAGGTATGAAGGATATATAAATAGTTTGTTAAGATGTGTAGGTAGGTTGAATATATAGTTAGATAGGTTGAAAAGAGAGATAAGGATAGGTAGGAAGGTAGAATAGGAAGGTAGATATTTAGAATATATAGGTAAGTCGGATTTACAATTAGTTTCTTGGATCGGATACGTAGGTACGTACATGTATGTAGAAAAGGGATATAAGTAGAATAAGTAGGAAGATAGAAAGGCAAGGTAGAATATATAGGTTGGTAGGATATAGAGTTAGATAGGATATACGACTAAGTAGGTTGGTTGGCAAGTAGGAAGAAAAGGAAGATAAGTAAGAAGGGTATTAAGGTAAGGTAAATAGGTTGGTAGGATTATAGCTATTAGGACATATAGGTAGATAGAAAGGTAGGTAGGTGGGTACTGAAAAGTGATATATAGAATATATATTAAGGATATATGCAGATGTATAAGTAAGTACATGTAGGTAGGTAGGTAGGTAAAGAAGGAAGGTGAGTGGAATAGGTACAATGGTAGAAAAGGAAGGTAGGATATGTAGGAGATATCTTTACGTAGTAAATATAGGTATATAGGCAGAAAAAGAAGATAAGTAGGATTGGCAGGAAGCTAGAAAAGAAAGTTAAATATATAGAATATGTAGGTACTTGTGATATATAAGTGTATGTAATTAGAAAGGATATATAGATAGTAAGAGAGGATACATAGATAGTTAGAAAGGATATATACATGTAGGTAGGTGGGTAAGTAGGTAGGTAGGCAGGCAGGTAGGTAGGCAGGCAGGTAGGTAGGCAGGTAGGTTGGTAGATAGGTAGAAAGGTAGGTTATACAGGTAGGTAGGTAGGTAGGTAGGTAGGTAGGTAGGTAGATAGAAAAGGGAGATAGGTAGAATAGGTAGGAAGGTAATAAGGAAAGGTAGGAAATATAGGTAGATAGGATATATCAGTAGGTAAGAAATGTAAGTAGGTTGATTGTTAAGTAGTATGAAAAGTGGACGTGAGTTAAGATCCAACCACGTGACCGATTCTGATTTTCCGCCCGTGAAACACCCGTGCACTAAAGCTTTGGTGTGTACACTATCATATTTACTTTCTGTCAAACACCAATACAGAAAAACAGATGGCATGGCGAGAATGACACACGAACAACGAGAGAAAGCCATAGGAATGTTTACGGCAGGGGCCTCCGTAAGACAGGTATGTCACCTTAGTCCATATTTTTTACAAAACAGATAAAAGAAAAATTCAAACTGAGTGCAGTACTATCATCAAATCATGCAAATGTCGTTTGATTTCATGTTGCCAGAACATTACACAGGGCTTTGTTAACAATCCACGCACTCTGGCAAACAATTACTGTGACCGGAAGAGTCCGGGATCTTGTTCATCGGCCAAGGCGGAAGATTACAAACACGTTTCCCACCTACGTAACCGTTTTACGTCCTCTACACTTACTGCTCGTAACATTATTGGTCTTCACAACCGCCAAATATCATCGTCAACGGTACGTGCCTAAATCAACAAATCGACACAGACAAAATTGCCTTGCTTGGGCACGTCAACATTTACGTCTTACAAGGGCAGACTGGGCCAATGTTTTATTCACAGATGAATCGTTACATACAAAAACAACAGTTGTCATTATAAGAGGAAATATTACTGCCAGAAAATACCAGGACGATGTAATTGTTCCAACAATCATACCACATATCAGAGCAAACAGTTTTATGTCAATGGCTCAAGACAATGCACCATGTCACAACGCAATAGCTACTCGGGCTTTGCTGGCAGCGCATAATGTCCGACTCATCCCTTTTCCAGCACGAAGTGCTAAACCCTATTGAACACATCTAGGACTTGCTTAAAAGAAGAGTTCGGGATCTTCCTCAGCCAGTAAATTTGGACGCCCTCGAGCAGTCAGTCATCAATGTTTGGAATGGTATACGTCAACAAGAAATCCAACCATTTATAGCATCAATGAGAAGCAGGTGTCGAGCGGTCATAAATAAATAACGGTGGACACATGAACTACTAGTTTTTTGAATGCAGATGAGTTTGACTTTTACTTTTTAGATGAATCTACGTTTTTATGGGGTCTCCCTAAAAAGCGTGTACAAGCGTCTACAAGTGTCTACAAGCGTCTACAAATGTCTACAAGCGTCTACAAGTGTCTAGCAGAGTTTAAAAACAATATCAAAATTAAACAACATGATGATGATTTATTTGATTCAAATTCTATGGCGACTGCTATAAATTTTTATGATTTTAAGGATATTTTTTTCACTACCAAACTATTGGCCTGTGTACATACAATTTACTAAGTTGTAAGAAAACAGAACACTACATGTAAAGATTTGAATTCAGGTTCATGTCATAAATTTGATAAGATGGTATCCCTACGCTTTTAAAAGACATGCATTTAAATGATTGAAGAAATGTCCATTGCTGTGTACAGTATTTGTTAAAAAGAAAATGTGCAGGAATGGTATAATCATTTAGCAGGAGAGGGTGCATTTCTTACAGAGAACAATTCTCACGTGCGCATTTTAATAACCTACGACTCAGTTGTAAATATTTGCAACAAGAAAGAAAGTTATAAATAAGCCTGCAGAGCAAAGGTTTTAGTAGTTGATTGAAGTTGAGGAACTATTCCATTTTCTAATAAAAAAGAAGAGAAAAGTTTTATCTAGACATGTTAGAAAACGCCTCCAGGCTGTAGACGCTCACGCATGCTGTACATAATATTCCAAAGGGTCTTCAGTTAGGACACTCTATATTCTTCAAGACGGGCTGTTTTTACACTTTGACATCAAAATGGATATGAAATGACTTAACTGTTCTAGTAAACTTAAAATAAAGAGAAAAATATGTTTATTTTTTGTTGTAGACGCTTGTAGTCGCTTGTAGACGCTTGTAGACACCTGTAGACGCTTTTTAGGGAGACCGTTTTTATGTGCCACTGCTGGATTTTTGGGATTTCTACCGTTAAATTTTGAAGATAAATCTTTCAATGAATTATGTTAATTTTAAAATAAAATGTCTCTCATGAAATTACTTTTTTTCCAAATTATATGCTAAAGAAACACTGATCGGTTACAACTTTTGCTCAGTGTATTCTTCATACCCTGAAAACAATTTACAAGAAGCAGTGTTTCTGAAATAGCAAAGTTGGTTGCTTGAGTGCAGCTGAACTGTTCATGATGTTACAGGAATGGCATTCCAGAATTGTCCTACGAAAACTAGGAATTCCTACTTTGTCTGCCTATTCCGGAATTGTATCAGACAAATCTAGAATTGCTCGAGGGAGCTATAACATACTGTAACGTTCTAGTAATGGCTGTTGTAAATATTTGAACACTAGCGAAAATAGGCTTATTAATCTTTCAGTTCCATATATCCAACGTTCAACATGTAGTTTCTCTTTGTCGCTTGTTGTGTATGATGTGTAAATATTTGAGTGACGGACGTAGGAACTCGTAAACCAGTTTATCTGAAGTGAACATGTGACTCGATTTCAGCCATTTCGTATCGCGTTTAAACCATTAAACTTTGTGTCAAGCCTATTCCAGCACAGGAATCAAACAAGCATTAATTTAAGACTAACCTTGAGTTGTATTTGTCTGTCGATTTTTATTAGTATTCACGTAACTGTCGATTTTCGGTGTCTAATACCCACGCTACGTTTTAGCATCCTCCATTTTTGTTGTCATTTTCCCGATGAATGATGGGATAAGATCGATGACGTCACAGGTAACTCATCGACCTTGATCGTAGTTGTCATATAGCGCGGATTTTAATCAACCGAAAACGACAAACCAAGTTTAATTTTACCCTTTTAGGTACAAAATAAGATGTATTATTTATCCCTACGTGCATTATTGTCTAGACTTGTATCATTCCCGGCATATTACTAGTATTCTTTGTATTTACGGGTGAAAGTGGTGTCGGGCGTATGAATTCTTCAACAACTTTTTTTGTTGGAAATTTTTCCTACAGATTCTTTCTGTTGGAAAACCAACCAGAAAAATTGTTGGAACCTGTAGTATAAAAGGCGGTGTTCCGTCAGATTCTGGGACTCCAGTTTTGAATTCTCGTAGGTTCAGCTACAGATAATCTTGATCATTTTTTTTTTTTTTTTTCTTTAATTTCATTTTTAAACTTAAGCTTCATTTATAAATGGCGACGTTTTTGACCTTACTTAATTCTGAATTCAATTAGGTTTATCTATCTTCGTTTATTTATATTTTTTTAAGCTTAAGTCTATTCCTGACAACTTCACAATGCAGTATTTCATAATGATATACATGTATCTTACTGTTCTCTAGATATTGTTGAGATTTTTAACATGCTGAGATAAGGACCACTGTCACTTTCTACTCAGCAAGTCCTCTGGGGATAATTTGGGACTTTTTTTGTCAATTAAGGACTAGAATCTAGATTTTTCTGACACTATATTGTATCATTTGGTCATTGTTGAGGGAATTTGTATTTTAAATGTAATTATATTGTCCCCTGATTTAGTCTGCACTTCAGGGTTAATTAAATTACTCATACAGTGAAAATTTACAGTATTTGTTTCGTTGATTTTTTTTGCCCTATCTTTTAATCACACTTTACACTGGGGTCCATTCCCTGACACGTTTCTCTTGTAACCTTCCTCCCCTGACCTACAAAGAAGTGGGGAAAGCAGACAAATAGTACCAGCTCGTAACAATACTATTGTCTTAAAATAGCTAAGGGGATAGATCAGAATAATGATAAATATGTTAGGACATTCCCATGTATTGCAAAGGTTCTAGATTCTGGTGATCATGATTTTCTTACTTCCTTTACACACATTGTTTTCTACTCTTTCCGTCAAGTATATATGACATATTCCGTCGTTGAAGTGACATCTGATTGCTTGTTTGCAAATGCTTTCATTTTGGACTAGTCAGAAATAATTGTGGTTATGTCATAAAGGGTAAAAGTTAAAAATGTAACAATATGAAAGTTGTTTTCAGCTGAGAGATAACCTTACAGTACTAGAGAGTGTATATTAACGATAAGGCTGCACTCTTGTGCCGTCTTATCTCTGCAAAACTCATCACATTCTTGCTTAAGAGCAAAACAGTTGAGCCTGAGACATCTTTGTGCTAACTTTAGATCGAGACAAAAACAGTTTTACTGATGGTTAACCCATTACCAAACAATCCCGACTTTTAATGACCCCGAGAAAGAAGCCTTTTGAAAACATTGTGGGAAAAGGAGAAAATGCTGGTAACCACCACGATGTTTTGTACCCTTCCCAAATCATCAAGATTGGCCTAGTAATTTAGGAGAAGATGTTTAAAGAAATTGTAGATAACTGACGACGCACGGCAGACGGATATTGTGCAATCACAAAAGCTCACCTTGAGCACTTTGTGCTCAGATGAGCAAAAATAGAATGTCTTTCCCATCAGTGTTGTCTTGGGCCGTAGTAAATTTCTAATTCATCTTGTTATCTGATGGTTTTCGACTACTGGGGTTTTATGAATGAAAATTAAAAGGCTTTTGGAGTATAAGGATGATTTGTTTGTATTTTTGTAAAATTGTCACCCCAAAATCTGAAGGGCCCACCTTTAATGTCTGAAAATAAAAATCTAAATGAGTACTCAGGGAAACTGGAATGTTCTTTCATCCCAAGCAAAGAAATACTGTGATGAAATCTCCAATTCCGTGTGCGTCATCTTAAAAAGTTTGCTGGTCAGGCTGAGGCAGCATTGTCGTTTGCCAGTTCTTTTGGGTTAACTCCGGGTATCCAGAAGTGAAAAAAGCAAATAGGGCAAAAACTCCATCGCAGACTCAGAGAACTTTTTGTATGTTCTCGATAAATTTGCGATAAGTGAGGCCGCCTATTATGAATCACAGCACTTAATGACGGCATGGCACGGAAGTATCTTATTGTTCAAGAATGGACAGAAGTTAACAAAATGTTTAACATTGAAAGGACGTTGGGCATGACCCCAGATGCCTTTGTGCGTGTTAAAGAAGAATTACCATCATACATAGAATTAAACTGGAAGGCCCTGAAGGGCCTGAAGACGCTCTACTGGCAGAGATTTTGATTTTATGGGAGCATACATTATGAATTCATGACGCAAAAAGATAACCAGTAAAATCAGTGTGAAGGAAAGCACTTATAAACAAAAAATGGAATTTTTCAACTTTTATTGGCTATTTTTCCTATACTGATAGTCAGATTTTTATCAAAATCAATAGGATTCCAGCTGCTGATGAGACGAAGCAGCTGGGCAAAATTTCATGAATATCCAACGAAACATGCCAACTTCATCATGTACCGGTAAATTAGAAATCCAAATTTTCAACTCAAAATAGCTACTTTTCGATTACTGTTTGTTGAAGTTAACAGGGCTACTTTGATCAGTTTCTGTACATGAAGCACCCTTTTTCCATGGCACAGCAATAAATACCAAAACCCTAATAAGATGTTGACTGCAAGAACATTTTATTGCTAGATGTATATATAGCAGACAATAGCAAGACAAAATAAGATGTCAACTTAATCCTCACTCTTTTTGTAGGAAAATGCTGTCAACTCTTTACCAAACAACAAAATTTTAGGTTTGTCCAATCGAAAGAAGTGCAGGCGACAAAATAAAAGTGGCTGAAAATTTGAAATTTGTTTTGTGAAGGGAAGAAAACATTGTGGGAAAAGAAGAAAATGCTGGTTACCAGCATTTTCTCCTTTTCCCACAATGTTCTCTAAAGGCTTCTTTCGCAGGGTCGTCAAAAGTAGGGATTGTATGGTAATGGGTTTTTGACAGCTAATAATAACTATTTACTCCCCAAACACAGAAATTGGTTGAAAAGCATAATCAGATCAACCAAGATCCATGTTTCTTGTAAAATCTGGGTTTAGCAAAGTTAAATGGAAAACAGAAATGAAAATTAATCAAGGATTCAGAGTGTGACATGACTAAACTTGTTGTATCTGGATTCATACAGATAGGTATTGTTTTCTTGTAAATTTACATAACACTTACAACTATCTCTCAACACGCATATGGATCAGGCTTTGTTTTGATCCGTCCAATCAAAGTCTATGTAGAAGTAATCAACTAGAATATTCAAAGTTTTCAAACCCGTAAAAAGCCGCTCTGAATCGCAACTGACCAAAGTGCAGTCTGATCTTTATCTCCACTGTTATCTATGGTTAGAAAAAGTTAAGATTTTATCGTCTGCTTAACTCCGTAAGGGCTTCAAAGAGATGACGTAGCTCATTACTTATGAATATCAGAACGAGGCTTTTACTTAGAGGATAAACAGTCATTTATTTAGGGTCCAATAAAAATTAATTAAATCTCATAATAAATACATTATTTGGAAGAATAAAACTGAGGAAATATCGTGACAGTTGGAAGACAGTTACTGCTGGAAGTGTGAAAATAGATTGGGTAAGTCATTTTAGAGATTTAATCATTTTTGTATCAGATCCTTTGTTCTCCGTGAAATTGCTTGATTGAGCCTATCGGGGACGCTGAGAGCAACCCGACTATGCAGAGTGCAAATACCTGATAAAGAAACGCTATCAGAGGATAGACGTTAGAAAATTGTCTGAATGACACACATGCCCGTGATTTATTGCAGAGGCATTCTATGGGCTCTAACTGTATCAAACACCGTGATTTATTGCAGGGGCATTTTATGGGCTCTAACTGTATATTAAATGAATGGAAATTGATAACGAGAAAACAAATTAATTACCCTTGAATCGGAAAGATTAACTTGCTGCAAGATTTTGCAAATGATGACTTTATTATTAAATGAAAATATAAGTAAATAGGAAAGTAAACAGAAGAAACATTTTCACATTTTAGATTAATATGGAGAACGGAGAGGTGGAGAGAAGATCAGAAGTGACTAAAATGACTGAATGTCAAGATGTGACTGAATGTCAAGATGTATTGGGCGGAGATACAAATCCCCCTGTTTCACAATGTTCAAGTACGCTAAATGTATACAAAAAGAAAGTCTTGACGGCTTTTTGAAAAGGGGAGAGGAAATCTTAGACACCTTTACCCAGTCAGTCCGCGGGTTTGAAGCTCAATCGCTTCAAATTAGAGAACTAGCTAAAGAAATGGCTTCAATTAAGTCCCAGCTGAAAAGAAAGGGATCTAGTGATTGCGACACTAGTGATGTTGTTCCCAAGAAGACGTCGAGAGTAGAAATTTCTGACTCAGAAAGCGAAGTCGATGACATTGACGCAATATTGATTTCTGACAAATCAGAGGAACCTTGCTCCCCGCTTGAAGACTGCATGGCAGAATTTAATTCATTTTTTGTTGAAGAATTGAAATGCGGGGACGGAATAAAGGAGGAAGTGGCAAAGATAATGAACAAGAGTTTAAGATGCCCACCTGACGCAAATAAATTACAAGCACTGATCGAACGCAACAAGCGCCCTGAGAATGTAACAAATCCGCAAGTACCGAGGGTTGATTCATTTCTGTGGGATCAGTTAAAAGGGGGGACAAAATCGCTTGACGTTGCAAAACAAAAAACAATAAGTGCACTGAACCAGGCCCTTGTTCCATTGATAAGGGCTCTGGATCACATTGCTGGAAATAGTTCACCAGATGTCGTGACGCTGAAAAATTACATAGGAGACAGCGTGAAACTAATGTGCGGAGAAGTTCATAAAATAAATATGCAGAGACGGGACACAATCAAAAAAGAACTATTTCCAAAATTCAAAACCCTGTGCAGCGAAGACCAGCCAATTTCAGCCACAGGATTATTTGGAGATGATTTGGCCGATAAAAGCAAGAGCCTAGATACCTCAAAATCAGTTCAAATGACACCTAAAGGGAAGAATTTTTTGTTCAAGCGAGGGGGGGAAAGGACGACCGATTCAAAACAACAATATCGGTACCCCCCCTCCAGCCAGCAGTTTCGACCATCAAACAACAAAGCGAAGCGCTGTGGACAAAGTTACAAGGGCTACGGCAAAGCCTACAACAAACCAAACATGCACCAAAAGAAGTACCGAGAATAATATCTCAAAATGTGAGTATTGGATCGAGAATATTCAAACTGACAAACACAGTGCATAATTTTGAAGCTGGCAAAACAAGCCTTTATTTAGATGAATGGGAAAAATTGACATCCGATAAATGGATACTAGAAAATGTAACTGGTCATCATGTTGAAATCAGCAAAACGCCAGTTCAACATCGAATTCCAAATCAATTAAAATTTTCTGCTGATGAAAATACCAAAATTGAAAAAGAATTGGAAAGGTTTCTAAAATGCAAAATTATTGAAAGAGTACCAAGTACACAGGCTATGGGTGAATTCATTTCAAATATTTTCACTAGACCGAAAAGGGACAATAAAATAAGAATTATTCTAAATTTGAAACAATTTAATGAAAACATAGAGCCCGTCCACTTTAAAATGGAAACATTACAATTCGCTATTAATTCAATGCGCAAAAACTGTTATTTTGGCTCCGTAGATTTATCGGAAAGTTATTACTCTATACCAATAACAGAAAAGCATAGAAAATTTTTCAGGTTTTGGTACAATGGCCAAAAATATCAATTCACGTGTTTGGTAATGGGATTAGCGACCGCTCCAAGAGTGTTCACAAAAGTTTCAAAACCAGTTTTTGCCAGTTTAAGGGAAAAGGGTTACATAAGTACAGCATACATAGATGATTCTTGTCTTCAAGGACAAACATGCTGAATGTGAAGAAAATATCTTGGAAGCTGTTAGGTTAATGGATAACTTAGGATTAACAATTAATCCCAATAAGTCAGTATTGATACCTTCTAAACAAATAGTATTTGTCGGGTTTGTACTTTGCTCAGAAACTATGACAATAAGACCAACCAAAGAAAAAATTGACAACATTACAAATTTATGTATAAAAATCTGCCGGTCAAAATTCATAACAATTAGAACATTTGCTAAACTAATTGGAATGCTCGTCGCTTGTGAACCAGGCGTGAGATATGCTCCCTTGTATTATAAACCACTGGAACGTGTCAAAGATAAGAATCTTAATTGGAAGAGAGGGAATTACGGTGCTTTCATGAAAATGACTGAAGATACTAAATTGCACATTCACTGGTGGATACAAAATTTAAGAAATTCATTTAAATTTGTTTACGAAACAAATCCAGATTTAGTTCTGACTTGTGACAGTAGCTTGAAAGGATGGGGGGCGCAAATTTCCTCCGAAAGAAAATATACAAAAGGGCTATGGTCTGATGAAGAACAGGCTTTACACATTAATATTTTAGAATTAAAAGCTTGTAAACTTGGCGTTATAGCTTTATTACAGGGAAAAACAAACATTCATGTCAGAATTTTAAGTGATAACACTACAACGTGTGCATACATCAACAAGTTTGGGGGTAAGAAAAGCGATTTGAATCAAATTGCACGGGAACTTTGGCTGTGGTGCATTTCAAACAGAATTCACCTTAGCGCAGCACATATTCCAGGTCACATAAATGATGAGGCAGACAAACTGTCACGCGTTTACAAGGACGATTTAGAGTGGTGACTTGAACAATCAGTTTTTAATAGGATTAAATGCGTATATACAGAGATAAACATAGATATGTTTGCCTCCAGGCTGAATGCCAAAATTAAGAAATACGTGTCATTTTATCCAGATCACGAAGCACATGCTATTGATGCGTTCACGTTGGATTGGAGTCAAGAATTACTCTACATGTTTCCTCCTTTCAGTTTGATCCCCAGAATTCTACAAAAGGTTCAATCAGACAAAGCAGAGGCAGTTCTGATAGCACCAGTATGGAAAACGCAGACATGGTGGCCACATCTTCTCAAACTACTCTGTCACAGCTGGCATCAGCTACCCCCAGCACAGGAGATCTTGTTTCTACATCACAAACCTGGAGTGAAACATCCACTGAAACACCTGAAGCTAGGTGTTTTTCGCATATCCGGGATGCATTACGACAGCAAAACATATTCAATGACTCATGTGACATTATAATGGCGGCATGGCGGAAATCTACCCGGGCAACATACACAGTGTACTTGAACAAATGGTTTAAATTCGCATCACAAAGAAATATAAACCCTTTATCTCCAAAATATTCAAACATTATCACCTTTTTGACTAAGCTTTACAAAAACGGTCTTGGTTATAGTGCAATTAACACAGCAAGGTCAGCAATCAACCAATTCATAAGCATTTGTTCTGGTACTGACTACGGTTCTTGTAAAATACTCAATAGATTCATGAAAGGTATTTTTGAATTGAGACCAGCACTACCAAAATATGACAGGATTTGGGATGTACAAAAAGTCTTAGATTATTTGGAGCAATTACCGCCTGATTTAACCTTAATTAGGTTATCTGAAAAATTAGCGGTGTTATTTCTCTTATTAACAGCACAGCGATGCCAAACTCTGCATTTAATGACGCTAGAAGATGTATCCTTCGAAGATGACAGTCTGATCATAAAATTCAATCATTTACTGAAACAAACAAAGCCAGGCAGACATCTAAAACCTTTGATTCTGAAAGGTTACGATAGAAATAGAAATATATGTATAGTTACTGTATTCAAAGAATATCTGGAACGCACAAAACATCTCAGGACAGGAGATAAACTATTAATAAGTACTCAAAAACCTCACAAACATATAGCAAAATGTACACTCAGTAGGTGGATCAGAAATTGCTTGCAGAAAGCGGGGGTGCTTGGACATTACGCGCCCCACAGCATAAGATCAGCTGCAGCAAGTAGAGCTGCGTCAAGGGGCATACCTTTAAAAGATTTATTGAAAACGGCAGGCTGGAGTAATGTTCTAACCTTTGCAAAATTTTATAACAAGGAAATAGAAACTGAAACACGCAATTCTGTTCAATTATGTCTGTTACATACTAGCTAAACGTCTTAGTGCATATACATTTTATTGGTTATTCAGATATACATGTAGGAAATAATACATTAATGCTATATACTATATGTAAGAGCAGAAATAGAATATCACAATCCTAATAATAGAGTTAATTCTTTATTAATACAATTATAACCATTCAAGGGAAATCTTGAACTGAGAAATTTCTCTAAAGTCTCTGTGAAGCCCTTACGGAGTTAAGCAGACGATAAAATAGAATGATTAAACAAGACTTACCGACAACGGAGGGAAGTTGAAGTTTGATCTGGATTTTATCGTCTGCTAACTCCTGAAGGGCTTACACACCCTCCCACCCAGCCCGTGTGCTGTTATTTCTCTGTTCAAGAATATTATCGATGTCAAATTTTGATGAAAATGGTTTCACAAATTTGGTATCACATGGACTCTAAAGACTGATATTCATAAGTAATGAGCTACGTCATCTCTGTGTAAGCCCTTCAGGAGTTAGCAGACGATAAAATCCAGATCAAACTTCAACTTCCCTCCGTTGTCGGTAAGTCTTGTTTAATCATTCTAATTAAATGCAAATCACTGAAGATTTATTAATAGTACTGCTCCTGTCCGCAGCTTATCTTCATCCAGGATATCCACACTTTCCTGGACCTTTCTTAACCAGTACTCCACATAATATTCTTTTCAAGCAAGTGGCTGCTTTCCCAAATAGCCATCATTGAAATAATGGACAGCCATGAGAGAGAGATTGAACCCTGTTGCAATGAATATACATCATCAATCTTAAGAAAGAAATTGCCCCAGCTAGGGAAATAAAACAGGAAAACAAGAGGGCCAAGATGGCCCTGGATCGCTCACCTGAATTTTTGAGTGGACCATAGCCATTTGTTTTCGAGGTATTAAAACACTGGAAACAAAATCATTATTTTGCCTAGGAATTTTCAAAAGGCCACCTGTTTCTTAATTCCCGTACAGTGCAAGTAGCCCCAATTCCCCAGAACCATGTTTCTTGAGCTATCAAAATTTCGCGAACAGTTTTTGAAAAGAGTCATTCAAGGAACATTTCTGTAAAACTGTTTTTAAATCTGACCAGCCGTTTCAGAGGAGAAGAATTTTCAAGAGTTTCTTCATGTCCGTATAGTGCAAGTAGCCCCCATTCACCAGAGCCATGTTTCTTGACCTGTCAAAATTTTGCCAACAATATTTTAAAAGAGTCATTTAACGGGCAATTCAACAAGTTTCTGATATGATTAATTTTCAAATCTACATCTATCAAATGGTAACCTGGTAATGTTGTAATTTGAAAAAAAAAAAATAGTAAAAGTACTTTTTTTCAATTCATATTTTTGCTTATTAGTTTTTCTTGCATCGCTTACCTCCTTTACTTATTGTAGAGCACCTTGATCTGTGACGTCATAGGAGCGTTTGTTTCAATATGGACCTTGTTTAAGATAGTGAAATGAGCGATATTTAAGACGAAGAAATACACGATTCTAGGCCGGTAAGGCCGTACATGTATCACCAAATTTTCAATGAAACTTAATAAGTTTCTGATGATGAGGATAAAAATAATATTTCGCCCACTAATGGCGAAAAAGACGATGTTGTGTCGGACTTTTGAACAGCGTGTTGAGTATCACGTCTATATTAGGCTACGGGGCGAACGTCGCTTACAGAAATATTATTCTACACACGATAAAATTAAGTGTATGGCATAAGCTTTGTTTCACGTGAAGCATTTTCAGTAGATTAACGGGCGGAATTAATAATAATAATAAAAAGGACGGTTTCAAGACAGTTCCACGACTAGACAGTTTCCCGACACTTTTAAAGACATTTCTCCGACACTTTAGTTTCATGTCAAATAACCATTTTCTTGACTTTTACGATTGATAATTGTGAGATGTTAGTTCTAACTATTTGTTGATAGATCCTGTATTTGTACCTTTTAAAGAATTCTGTAAACATTGAGAGGTACAAATTTGGGTAAATTTGTTCTCTCATTGGTGAAGGGTTACACAATAAATCGTGATTTTCATGAGAATAAGAATAGTTTGAAATGCTGTTAACAAGCGTGAAATTTGATAAAAGAATATGTTCCGAGATTATTAAGACAATTCTCAAAATAATTTTATATTCTGGGTAACTATCAATTGATCCTTTATCCACAAAATTTTCTATTTTTAACTCTTTACCATACGACAAAGTATTAAACAGGTCCAAACTGATATCGCTTGCAGACGACAAAATAAAGTTATGTATTTCAAAAATTGAAATTTGTTTCCAGCAGAGTAAAACACTGTGTTAAAAGGAGAATATGCTGGTTACTAGGTTACTTTCTACTAGGTTGCTGGTTACTTTCTTACAGTGTTTTTAAACGTCTTCTGTCTTCGGGTTCGTAAAAATTAGGGATTGATTGGTAAAGGGTTGAATATAAATCCCACACATTGGGCACGAGTTCGGGTTAAGTTCACAGGGAGCAGTATCCGAAGAGATTAGTACGAGTTGTATGACTTGTTTCTCAAGAGATGTAAAATACATGTTTAACCCTTTCCCAAACAATCCCTGGTTTTTACGGGAAAGGAATAGAAGCCTTTTGAAAACATTGTGGGAAAAGGAAAAAATGCTGGTAACCAGCATTTTCTCCTTTTCCCACAATGTTTTCTACCCTATCATATAGAAAAATCATCTTTTAAGCAACTGTTGTCATCGGCAAAATGCTTTGAATTTGGTCTGGTCCAAAATTTGCCGTCTGGGAAAGGGTTAAATTGTTACCAAACATCAAATTTATTGACTCAACCGAATTGAAAGCAATTAGAGTCAACAAATCAAATTTAACTTGCATTTTTGGACTTGTTTTTGATGGGGGTAAAAAAATTTGTAGAAAAAAGAGAAAATGCTGGTCAGCAGCATTTTGTCTTTTACCTACAATGTTTTCGAAAGTTTTTTCTATCTTCACAAGGGTCGTAAAAACAAAGGATTTCTCTCAGTAGCCTGTCTAGAAGACGTAATATGGAGAAGAACAGGGAAATATCCACAAATCAGAAGTGTAAAGATACAATTCAAAATTTGTTCAAAATGATTGTAAGTTGTCAAATCATTTTAAAGAGTGAAGTGTCGAAGAGAAGTAGTGTATGGGATAAAAGCTGTAACATGGGTTTACTGTCACAAACAAACATTACAGTGTAAAGGGGTGAGATATGCAAATGTTATGTAACCATTTCCTGTATTGTTTCAACTGGTCGGTGATGGATTAACATTTATGACCATGACTAGGGGTAGCCAGATACCGACTTCACCCTTTACCATACAGAACAGAACAGAACAGAACAGAAATTTTATTTAGACTCTTAAGCATATAAGCTTAATGGTCATAGAAGTATAGTACAAAGCATGCAATATATATAACATATGTCAATATACAAATATTAAAGAAAATTAATAATTTCACTAATTATTTGAGTAACTAAGTGGACATTCTTTTACGTATCTTTAAATGTGAGAGTGATTTAAATACTATTTGTCTTTTCCTGCAATGTTTTGTATCGTAAATGGAATTAAAAATTTAGTTAAGAGTTTTCGACGAGTTTTGACATGATTGAACGCTGTGTTAAAGACTAAAATTGTATTGTAACTAAAACCCATATTCCATGGTAGTAATATGACAAACATTAATATTAACAGAATTTTTGACTGGTCCAACTTGAAAGCACATGCACACAACAAAATTTATGTAACTCAAGAATTAATATTTGTTTCAAGCAGGCCAGAAACCCTAAACATAAAACATACTGAGAAAAGAAGAAAATGTTGTTAACAAGAATGACATTTTGTTTTATCGAGATTAGGGCTTTAGAAAACATTGAGGCTAATTGCATCAATTTATAAGAGATACACAAAGAAATGTATTAACAACCATGATACATATTTACAACACACAACTGTACAAATATATTTTTGTAACTCATACTTTTGAAAACATTGTGGTACACTTAATACTATATATGTCCGCAAATATAAAATTAAATAAAATAGCTTACAGACAACAACGTGTTGTTGTTTCATTAACCCATTACTACATAGGTACGACTTGGGACTTCTGAAAAACATTGTGGTAGGTTTTATTGATCTATAAAAGCAATGGAAGAAATGTAACACGAAGTCATAGTAGATTTTATCATACCAGTTAAATGCACTAGTAAACTCTTCTGTTTCTATAACTTGTGCTTTTGAAAACATTAATATAATGACTGTTACAATACCTGTGAAAATCAATACGATAACGTAACAACTGCCGTTAATCACTGCGCTAGTTTTGGAAACAGTTACAAAGATGACTGGCTACTTGTACTACTACTAATCCGCTATAATTGGTTTGAAAAACATTGTAAAAGATGACAAAATAACATAAAAAAGCTAATAATAAAAACTATTAATCAACCTTGATACGATAATTCCTTTCTAAAATAGGTTGGAAAGCCTTGTGTACAAAGGAGCAGATATTGATTACCAGTATTTTCTCCTTTGACACCACGCCTTCCATACTCGTTTCCTTCAGGGTTGTAGGAAGTCGGCCTGTGTGGCAGAGGATCAATAATAATTTGGAAGGTAGCCTAATGATAACGTGTACATATAACCGTACTACCTTGTAACTTTCTGTCTTTAATAAAAGAAAGACAGTATCTGCTAGATTATTGCTATGATCATGGTATCATGGAAATATAATTACAACATTTGTTCAGTATAAAAATAGTCTTTAAGCATAAAAGGACTACTGCCTAACTAAGTAGTGATTTTGTCTCATCCGAAATGCCTTTTCAAAATATACCGCCAATTTCATTAATTCTCGTTTCCTACTTGTCTTTAAAAGTTCTATGAATTTATACATACTTGGATGATTGACATAATATTTTGCAATGTATTGCGATCTTATATTTTTGAAAAATGGGCATATGAGTGTAAAATGGTATTCGTCCTCTATATCTTGTAGTGAGCAAAGTTCGCAGTGTCTAATATTTCTTGGAGTATTATTATGTCTTCCGGTTTCTATCTTAAGATCATGAGATGAGAGTCTAATTTTACTAATGATATTCCTTTGTTTTCTGTTTTCGAGAATAAGAATATAACTAGAAATTTCGTAGCTATCTTTTAAATTGTAAAAGAGTTCCTTCGATGGACAGAGCTGTAGACTTGCTCGCCAATTGCTTATATATATATCTTTTACCCTTACTTTAAAAATGGGAATGAATTTTTCTATGTCAACAGACTCTGGATAAATCCATATATCAAAGAATCCCGTTGATTCTAACAAGTTTTTAACTTTATTACACCAGTTTTTAATGCGACAATCTTTTATTATTTCACCTTTTTGTTGCTTAATGACTGCTGTCAAAATACAGTTATTACTTTTTTGGGTGTGTAATTTTAGCCAATATTTTATTATTCGTATCTTTCTATTTATGATCAAGGGATATCTACCAAGTTCTGACAGAATTGCTAACGAATTAGTATTGGTTTTTACATTCAATAACCTCTTACAAAACTTTCTATGTACCCTTTCAATGTTTTCAGCTTGGTTAAATCCCCACACTTCGCAGTTATAATTTAAAATTGACCCCACATAACTATCAAACAAATTACATAAGATGTGAATTGGTACGTCATAGTCTTTCGTTAAATTAAAAAGAGATCCCATAGCCCTGAGTGCTTTACCGACTAGGGTACTGGTTGCCTGTTGAAATGATCCCCCGCTACTAAATAATACGCCTAAGTAGACGAAGCTTTTAACAACTTCAATCTCCTCATTATTGTAAGTCCAGTGGTATGTCTGTTTTAATTGTCCCCCTTTTTGAAATACCATAATTTTAGTTTTTACCGTATTTACGGTTAAGTTCCATTTTGAGCAGTAACTTTCTAATTTCAATAACATTTTTTGTAATCCTTCTGCTGTCTCAGATACCAATACGGCATCATCTGCAAACATAAGTAAATAGATAAGCACTTCGCCTAACCTTATCCCTTCTAGAAGATTCAGCTGGAAATAATTTTCTATATCATTTAGAAAAAGTGAAAATAAAATTGGTGAAGTTATCTCCCCTTGAAAGAGTCCAATATTACTATCAAAAAAATCAGTTAGGTTATTCATATGTTTAACGCATGTTTTTACCTTTGAATACATTGATCTTAATACAGTAAAAACTTTACCATACAAACCCTAGGTCTAGTTTCCAATACCCAAAGAAAGAGTGTTTGAAAAACAGTGTGGGAAGAAAAAGATGTTTACTGTTTAAAGGGCAAATCCTAAAATATTTTGACCATACTGTTTTTTTTTGCTCCAATCAGCTGCAAATGTTTTTGGTTCACAATTCTTTTGTTGTCTGCAAATGCTTTCAGTTTGAACCAGTCTAAAATTTCTGTTTGGTGAATGAGAGTGTAGGACAAAACCCCCCTAGGATAAAACCCCCATGGACAAAACCCCCCTAGGACAAAACCCCCATAGGATCAAACACCCCTAGGACAAAACCCCCATCATATATAAAAAGCATACAAATTTGAGAAAACACACATAATTTGCAAACAGTTTTAAAGTATTCAAAACAAGTCTGTTCGATTTAAGGAAAAAAATCAAACATGAAAGGCAAAAAATGATTTAGATATTATCTTATTTCAATTTGTACCTCTAGTTTGTACCTTCAATTTATACCCCACAAGTATTTAAAGCAGTAAATTTTATTCAACTTTAAAATGATTGTACACAAAGAATCATTTTAAAACCATGGGGGTTTTGTCCACTTTTCAGTTAAGGGTATGGGGGTTTTGTCCAGGGGTGTTTTGTCCTAGGGGGGGTTTGTCCTACGGGGGTTTTGTCCGTACCCCGGTGAATGGTCAGTTGACCCTCTGTTTTTTACAACCCTGAGATAGAAGCCTTTTGAAAACATTGTAGAAAAGGAAGAAAACGCTGAAACACTTGAAAGTTAACATCATTTGAACAATCCAGACTTTGGTACTTGCAAAATTTATGTTATGAATTTTGATGAATACGTTATGTTGTTGCCTTTGAAAACATTGAGGAAAAGAGAAAATGCTAAGATTTTCTCCTTTTCCCATAATGTTTTCCATCCTTCCAAATCAAATTTCATTTCAATTTTTTGATTACCATTTTTTTTTGTCATGTGCACTTTACCAAACAATCCCTGGTTGTTACAACCCTGAGATGGAAGCCTTTTTAAAACATTGTGGGAAAAGGAGAAAATGCTGGTAACCAATATTTTCTTCTTATCCTACAATGTTTTCTATCCTGGTGGAAACAAATTTCAATTTTTCAGTTAGGTTTACGTTGTTCCCTGCAAGTGCTTTTAATTTGGACCGGTCTAAAATTTTGTCTCTTGGTAAAGGGTTAAATGTTGAAAACATTTGGGAAAAAAAAGGGGAGAAAACGGCACCAATTTCTCCTTTGTCCAGAATGAGATCTAGGAAAAGATAAAATATTACGAAAAACCATTAAAGGAATTACTGACCTTATGTTTGTTTTTTTCTTTTTGGAGATTGCCATTGCGGAATGTCTGTCTTATGGCCTATCTTATTTCGACTCGGAGTTTCGAACAATGTCGGCATAGCAACAGGTTTTAACCGCAGCCTAATATTCCTATAACCAGCTTCTTTTACGAGTTTTGGACTTATTAAGAACTGACTGTGTTCGAAGTGTTTCAGACACAATTTGGAATGAACTGATGGCACAAAATCCGCCGTTACTGTCCGGCCCCGGTTTAAACGTTGAATCCATAGTTTCCTCCTTTTTAATTCCTTCGGAAATTTGAACATACTAATTCTATGTGTTCCCGATTCGACGTTGAAACCATAGGCTGCACGATTTACCATTTTTTCGGCTGAATTCTTTGTTAATACTCAGATATCTGCGTATTATCATCAGCGTTCCTACTAATTTCTACTGACTGTAAACACGGGCTTACGCTCCTATGACGTCACACAGGTAGGGAAGATAAGCGAATCAGGGGAAGTAAGCTATGTACCATTTTTGGGGCCGTATATCAGCGTGACAATTCGAGCGTGATTTATGGCGTGTTACAGGGTGGTATTTATGAAAACTGATGGACACGTGTTTACTGACATCATTTGCGGCTGATTGGAACAAAAAACAGTATGGTCAAAATATTTTAGGATTTGCCCTTTAAGGAACATTTCTATGAAATTATTTTAAAATCTGACCAGCAGTTTCAGAGAAAAAGGATTTTCAAGAATTTCTTCATGTCCGTATAGTGCAAGTAGCCCCCATTCACCAGAGCCATGTTTCTTGATGAATCAAAATTTCGCAAACAATTTTTGAAAAGGGTCACCCAAGGAACATCTCTGTGAAATTATTTCAAAATCTGACCAGTGGTTTCAGAGGAAAAGAATTTTTAAGAATTTCTTCATTCAGTGCAAGTAGCCCCCATTCACCAGAGCCATGTTTCTTGACGGATCAAAATTTCGCGAACACTTTTTGGAAAGGGTCACCCAAGGAACATCTCTGTGATATTATTTTAAAATCTGGCCAGCGGTTTCTGAGAAGATGATTTTTAAAGAATTTGCTAAAAAATTCCATTTGGTTGCCATGGCAACCAGAGTTTTTGACGGAATCAAATTCTTTGAACAATTTTTAAAGAGGACCTCCCAAAGAACATTCCAGCCAAGTTTGGTCCAAATGGTTTAGGAGGAGTTGATGTTTAAAGAATTGTTGACGACGCACGACGGACGACGGACACCGGGTGATCCTAAAAGCTCCCCTTGAGCACGTTGTGCTCAGGTGAGCTAAAAAAACGAAACAAGATTGAAATGGTTTTACATTTAATGTAAATAATTTTGTGCGACATAAAATCTACACTAACAGGCAGTGTTTCCAATACTGTGCATGTAATGAACCATGATATAAAGAACAGCTACAACATGACTTTAGCCTTTCAGTAAAACAAATTTCTATTTACCACAATTTTAGACATGACCAAATAGAAAGCATTTGCAGACAACAAATAAAAATGAAAATCTTACGATGGGACTTGTATGGAAAGGGTAGAAAACATTGTGGGAAAAGGTGAAAATGCTGGTTAAGCCATTACCACACAATCCCTACTTTTGATGACCCCGAGAAAGAAGCCTTTAGAAAACATTGTGGGTAACCAGCATTTTCTCCTTTTTTTAACCATGTTTTCTACCTTTTCCAATCAAAAATTAAATGTTTATTTTGTCGTCTGCAAATACTGGCAATTTGGTATTTGGACTAGTCCAAATTTTTGTCATTTGGTAAAGAGTTAAAACAATGTTTCCAAATGCCATCTATCTCAAGGTCGTTAAAACTCCCGACTGTGTGGTAAAGGCCTGTACCCTCCTGTTCCTATTAACACATAACCATCTACAGAAAACTATTATTGAAAACATCATGTAAAAAACATGAATTACTAAATGACCTTTTTTTTTCTTTTGTCATTAAAATGAAGCATATTACATATTTAAATAAATCTCATGATTTGTGTAAAATTTGTCATTTGCAAATGCTTTCAATCTGGACAAGTCTACACTTTGTTCATATAACAAGGGGTTAAATAATGTACCAAACAAAAGAATTTTGAACGTGCAAGTCAACAAATCAAATATGGTTAAAATGATGAAAATTGTTTGATACAAAACATTTAAGGACAAAGTCATTTTCCATGATGTTTTCAAGAGTTTTTCTTTTCAAGGGCCGTTAAACTCGTGCATGTGAGGTCAAATGTTAACCCTTTATCAAACAATCCCTGGTTTCTACGCCCCTGAAATAAAAACCTTTTGGAAACATAGTGGAAAAATAGTTCTTTTCCCGCAATGTTTTCTATGCTGCTGAAAACAAATTTCAATTTTTGAGTTGCAATCATTTTTTCGTCTGCAAGTGTTTTCAATTTGGAAAAGTCCAAAATTTTGTTGTTCGGTAAAGGGTTAAATTAATAAACATACCACATAACACTATCTTTGACATCAAAATTGAAAGCATCTGCAGACTACCTATAATTGCAGAACAAAATTTAATGATAACATTGACCTATATTTAATTAGTGATTTAGAAAATACATAACTTACTGTCAAAACTATAGCTTGCCCCTAACTAATAACTTGGAACACAGTCCCTCTGGAATGTTTCTATATCATACTTGCCTAAATTTAACAAAAGAACAAAGAAAGATAGACAGCATAAATTTTCCTAGAATTCAATAAGGGACCTTAGAATAAACATGTCTAAATTTTTTAACCACAGAGACCCTCGGAATAAATATCTGTATAACTAATCAGAAATTTTTATCTATTCACTTGTTATTAGCACAAAAAAAATAGGTCAAAAGAAACCATATTCAGCTACACTGAAAAACTGAAAGCATCTGCATGGGACAACTTTGAAATCCATACAGAGGAAACGATTTCTGCGAAAATCTGGTGGTATTTTTGGCTGCTTACTGTATAAACAACACAGTATTATCCAATGATAAATAGAATATAAAGCAACTGTTTAAAATAGATGATGAAATTCCACAAATATACTGTAAGCTACAGCAATAATCTTTTATGAGCATTTTTCTTCTCACTGTCTCAATGTATCTCACTTCAGCATCCTCAAAAATTTGTTTTAGCTTCCTCACAATACATTTTTCCTTTCACCCTTAAAATGACTAAAGTTTGGACTTGCCGAATTTGAGAGCATTGTCAGAAATTTAGGAGTTAAACTAAAAGTTTGTGAGGGTAGAGGTTTTGGAGGCTGAAATTTTGAGAGTGAAAATTTTTGGAAGGTGAAAATTTCCAGAGTCAAAATTTTTGTACGCTGAAATTTTTGGGGGTGGAGTAATATTAGAGGGATGTAATTTTGGAGAATTTCAACCTCTCAAATTTCAACTGCTGCTTGGAAATAAAAGTAACAATTAACCAAAAAATTGGTACATATAAATAACATTCACATCTTATTTATTCTTTCTTACATTATCCACAAATGAAGGGAAAATGAAAAATACAAAAATCCTTGTCAACATGGAGTAAAATTTAATTACATCACATAGCTCAGGACTTCAACACACAAAATTCAATGTGATGTATGATATGGCATTTTTCTTTTAACAACAATATTTAAAATTTTTAACACTTATTCAGTCTTTTATGACCCCGAGAAGGAGGGCTTCTGAAAACCTTACTTGATATAACAGAGAGAATGCAAGCCCTAATGAATTCCTTACCTCCCATTATGTTTTTACCCTAAGATAAATCCCAATCATGAGCGTCTTTTTGTCAATGGATAAAAAGTAAATAATTTTGACAAGATTTTTTTTTACATACAAGGGCCAAGGAAATATTTCATAACAAAAACACAACCGAAATTATTGAGATCTAAAAAAAAAATGGGATACCCCATTGGCAGCAAAATGTATACCTTCCGCCTTCAGAAAACCGAGTTATCTCTCTACCAAACAATTCCATGCTAAACATCCATGAGGAATAGAGCTTTTCTAAAAATTGCAAAAAAAAAAGAGAAAAAGCTGGAAACAAGCATTTTCTCCTTTTTCAGCAATATTTACTATCCTTTCTCAAGCAACAGCAAACACTTGAGTTACCTGTAAGTGCTTTCAATAGGGACACATGTAACATTTTGTCGTCTAGTGAAGAAATATAAGAAATCTGGAAGGTACAATGTACATGTATAACTCTTTACCAAATGTTATTATCTTAGACTTGTCCCAATTGGAAGCATTTGCAAACGACAAAATTAATGTGACATAAAAATTGAAATTTGTTTGGGGATGGGGAGAAAACATTGTGGGAAAAGGAGAACATGCTGTTTACCAGCATTTTCTTCTTTTCCCACAATGTTTTCAAAAGGCTTCTATCTCAGGGTCATAAAAACCAGGGATTGTTTGGTAAAGGGATAATATAACTGAAAATTCAAAATACTGCATCCTCTGAAGACAACAGGCAAATAAAAGACGGCTAAAAAAAATTCATTATTTCATTAGGACTTGGGTCCATATTAACAGATAATTCCAAAGAACAGTCTTCGTCTTATTCTGCAAGATTTTCCAAATTTGAAAATAACACAACTTCTTGTGTTACTTTCAAATTTGGAAAAATCTGGAGAATAAGACAAAGAATATTCCTAAGAATGTTCTTTGATTACCGACCCTGATCCAAGTAAAAGGAAATTCTTTCCGTTTTGGAATTCCACATCTATCCAACAAAATATAGAGCATGACATGTCATCAACCAAGTGATTTTTAACACGGAAAAAAAAAATCAGTTGTACCCTTGATGAAGTCATACTTGATGGTAATAACAACTATAAATACATGTATCTTAAATCCACAGCCCTATTTCCCTCCGAACACAAGATTTGAACCTTAAAGTAAAATTTTTCAAGAAAACCAGTGTATAATTGGAATATATGTTAATGCCACTGTTAATATTCAAACAAATCTTGGCCAACCCTCACCAACCATTCTCAATGACATTTCAGTTTAATTCTCAAGAATGCTCTAAATTTAAAAGTTCTGGGTACATATTCAACAACCATTCTCAAGAACATCCTCAGTCCTTGTCTCCTAAATTTCTAGATTTAGAAATTAACACAACCTCTGATTGGCTAAATCATTTGGTTCAGCCAATCAGAAGTCAAATTACTTTCTAAATTTAAAATAAGACAAGGAATATTCTCAAGAACAGTTGGTGAATATTGGATTAGCTAAACAATTTCTGATTAGTTAGAGCATTAGTTTCAACCAATCAGAAATGGTGTTACTTTCCCAATCTAGAGACTGGCATTCAGAATGGTTGGTGGATACAGCCCTTGATGGCTAAACATGTGTATTGCGCAGAATGTAACAAACCATTTTCCTCACAGTCCAAGAATTTTAACGACCATCATGCTATAGTTTAAGTTTTACATAACACTACAATGTATATTATGCCTGAAGCATGATGTGAAATTATCAGATATCTGTTATGCAATGCCTCACTCATGCATTCTCTTCCTATAATTGACATGAAATGAATGACCTCTATAACCATACATTACACGTTTGAATCATTGTCTAAACCTGTCTTTGGCTTGTGTCGACTGCATGTGGAACTATGCAGATGTTTTACAACACTTTAAATGGCTTTTTGATTCATTGTGTCTATAATGAGTATTTGAAATACTTGAAATAAACACAAATATGTTGGTTTAAATTGGTAATACAGGGGAGGTGGCATAAATGTAAGAAGCAATTTTTGTACACAGTCTGATCTTGTTCCATGTCATCGGCAAGCTCTTCTTATTTTTACTATGGCACAGTATGTGTCAAAACTGATAATTACCGTTAACAGAATTTCCGTACCATCTGATTATACCCTATGATATATATATTTACTCTTTAATTAATTCCATAAAGGTCAATTTCAGGTCAATTTATTCCAGTAATACCTTACCTTGATGTATTAATTTAGAATTTTAAATGTTATGAAAATGTCAAACTCTTTATTAGATACTAAAATCTTGCAGATATTTTAAGATGCATTAAGCTCCTGGATCCACACTGCCTGTGAGAAGTTTTCATATAAAAACTTTGAAAGGGCAGTATGTGAGAATTTGCGGTTGATGATTTATGGGGGGTAAGATATCTCCTTATTAAAAATTGTAGATCAAGACAAGGTTGCAAAAGGCAATGGAGTTGGGCTTAGCAGTCAAAGGGCTTTAAACCTATATAGTAACAACTTACAGGATAAACATTTGGCAAAATACCACCTGAACACTGTCTCGGCTCTGAGCACAAAAAAAATTCATCGACAAATATTTCATCTTAGTTATAAAAAGATCTTTAACAGAAACCCACAACATCACAACATAAGTCAAAGTTTACATACAAAACATATTTCCATTATTTTCATACATCAGCTCTTTATCAAACAATTCCAAGTTTTAACAAACCTCAATGTGACAAAGCATGATTCAATTGATTGGGTTTGTTTTTGAAGAGGTAGAAAAGTAGTGGGATATGGAGACAATGCTTGTTACTAACATTTTCTCCTTTTTCAATAATGCTTTCAAAAACAGACTTCCACAGTTGTTGTTTACACTTGGGACTGTTTGGTGAAAGATTTAAATCTTACAAACATGATCAGGTAGCAACAACCTGTTGGCATCTTGGTAGTAAACCAAGCAAGCTCCCAAGACAACCACTGGTAAGTAACTTTTTAATGACAAACACAAACTTTCAAGTTCCTGCTTTGAAAACATTCTTAAACAGAAACAAATGCTTGTTACAATGAACTTAACAACACAGGAAAAAAAAGTATGTAAGTGGCTGTCTGGAGGACTATCAGTACTTTTAACACAAGACCACTTTACACCCACATGCCCATAAATATTTACATTTTGATATTACAGAGTATTTAAACTATGGAATGCTATACTAACAATATTGCACCAAAATGTATGGACTTCACTTTATGAATTCCATTTTATGAACTAACCAGCATGACAACTCTTTCAAGGACAGTCTAGATCTAAGAGTACATTTTGCAATCGTGTAAATGAATTGAATAAATATAATTTTTTAAAAAATTTTTCTTCACAAATAAAAAAAGTCTTCCAATCCTTCACCAAAAAACAACCACTCTTAATGACCTGCAGGGTGAAAGCATCTGAAAGATTGTGAGAAATGGAGAAAATGTTGCTACAGGTAACCAGCATTTTCTTCTTTTCCCAGAATTACTGCCTACCACACAAAAGACAAATCTGGTAATTTGAAACATCTAATTTCTGGTCTGCGAATTTTTGTTGTTTAGCAAAAGGTTTAAAGTGTGGCCTATGCAGTTCTGAATAGGAAAACAATATGAAATAAAACTGACCACTCTCTGTCTGTGATATGCTGTGATATAATATAGCTAATTGTGAAAATTTGTATCACTCTTTACCACACAATCCTGACTTTTAATGACCCCGAGAAAGAAAGACTTTGAAAACATTGTGGGAAAAGGAGAAAATGCTGGTAACCAGCATTTTCTCCTTTTCCCACGATGTTTTCTACCCTTTCCAAATCAAATTTCAACTTTTGATTAACATTTATTTTGTCTTCCGCAAATGTTTTCAATTTGGACTGGTCCAGAATTTGGTTGTTTGGTACAGAGATAAAGATACATGTACTATGCTCGAGGCCTCGATTCAATCTCACAGGAAGAATACACTGTTCACTACACAATCCTGTATTTTAAACCCTTTACCAAACAATGCCAGGGATTCACTACCCTGCAGAAGAGGCCCATTGAAAACATTGATTACTAGCATTTTCTCCTTTTTTCCTAATGTTTTCTACGCTATCAAAGCAAGATTGCACCATTTGAACTACACTGAAGTTGTTGTTTGCAAATGCTTTCAATTTGGACAGGGCTAAAATTTTGTCATCTGGTAAAGGGTAAAGACCATGGGGGAAGACTGTTTTCAGAAACATTGCAGGAAAAAATACAAAATGCTGGTAACCAGCATTTTCTCCTTTTTCAATAATGTTTTCTAGCACATAAAAAACGAAGTCCATCATTTAAACAACACTTCAATGGTATTTCCAATGCTTTTAATGCAATTCTAGTAGTATATTTTCTGATAAACATTTTGAAACATTAATCTTCTATCAATATATTGGTTTAAATCTTAACCTAGTACAATTAATGTAATTGGATAAGCCATGATGTATAATCCAATCGGGCTAATGGTGTATAGTCCAATCAAATAACTTGTTAAAAAAGCTTGTTACAAAAAAGCAGCATAGATCTACGATAAGCAAGCAGAAATGAATGGTAAATAATGTACATAGAGTGCTTAACCCTTTACTTAATGACAAAATTTAAGACTGGTCAAAATTGAAAGCATTTGCAGACGACAAAATAAACGATACTAAAAAACAGAAATTTGTTTACAGCAGGGTAGAAACATTGTGGGAAAAGGAGAAAATGCCAGTTACCAGCATTTTCTCCTTTTCCCACTATCTCTTCAAAAAGGCTTCTATCAAAGGGTCCATTAAAACTAGGGATTGTTTGACAAAGAATTAACCTTGACCAAACAAGCTCTGGTTTTCACGATTCTGGATAAGAAGGCTTTTCAAACAATGTTTTCTACTCTTCCAAAGTTAAGTTTCAATTTTTGAGTGATGCTTATTTTGTTGTCTGTAAATGCTTTCTATCTGGACAAGTTTAAAATTTTGATGTTTGATAAATGGTTAACCCTATACCAGACGACAAAATTTTAGCCCAGTCCAAACTGAAAGCATTTGCAGACGACAATTTCAATGTGCCTCAAATGGTGCAACTTATTGATAGGGTAGAAAACACTGTGGGAAAAGGAGAAAATGCTGGTTACCAGCATTTTCTCCTTTTCCTACAATGTTTTCTTAAAGCTTCTTTCCAAGGGTCGTAAAAAGTCCTCATTGTTTGGGGAAGGGTTAAATGGTATTGGATGACAGAGGTTGACAAGTCTCTAAGAATACCCACTGGTTATACATTTACATGTATATATGACAAAAACAAGGTCTTTTCCTAGATTTCAGCATTTCTTGTTTTGCCCATTATTACAAGCAGAAGATTTTTTTGCTTCTAGCAATAAACCACTCTTAACCCATTACCACACAATCCCTACTTTTGACAATCCTGAGAAAGACGCCTATAGAAAACATTGTGGGAAAAGGAGAAAATGCTGGTAACAATCATTTTCTCCTTTTCCCACAATGTTTTCTACCCTTTACAAAACAAATTTCAAATCTTCAGTCACTTTTATTTTCTCGTCTGCAAAATTAATGCTTTAGAATTGTACAAACCCAAAATTGAATTGTTTGGTAATGAGTTAAAAAGAAAATAAAAAAAGAACATTTAGTCCTTACCACACAACAAAACTGTAGACTTCCTCAAATGGAAGGGGATCATTCAAATGTTACTCAAATGAGAAAACATTGGGGGAAAAAGGGGAAAATACTGGCTACAAGCATTTTCTCCTTTTCCCACTATGTTTTATGATCAGTTTCTACCTCAAGGTCAATAAAACTTGTGATCGTATGGTGAAGGGTTAAACAACAGTATGGCAAAATGAAAAATTCATAATGACCACTCTCTTGTTTTGCCATAGTGCTTTCAATAGATGTTACCTTGCTATAAATAACAAAACTGTAGACTTGTCTGAATACAAAGCATCTGCAGGCAACAAATTAAAAGTAGCCCCATTTCATGAATTGTCAAAAAAAGTTGAAAACATTTTGGGAAAAGGAAAAAATACTGGTTAACCAGTATTTTCTTCTTTTCAAACAGTATTTTCAATGAACCTCATTCTTGGGATTGTTTGGTATAGGCTATGTCTTAGTTCATAATAATACATGGATCCGTGGTGATAAGATAAACCGACTACCTTAGTTACTGTTGCCAAGGTCTCACAAACAAACGTAGTCAATACATATATAGTATAGCAGATAGGCTACTTAAATCGTGCTGTCATGACTGTTTCTCCCAATAAAATTCCGGAAAAAGTATTTTAATCATATATTTCTATCGATGATAAATTCTCAGTAAGCAATTTAAAGATGCTTAACTAATTTACATACGGAGATGTATTAAAAGGGCGAATTACGGGGCCGATGTACAATGTAACAGATTTACATGTTTAAACAAAAATTTGAATTCCAATTGGAACATATAAAAAACATCAACAAATCTCGGTTTTGCTACAGAATAATAGAATTAACGATACTTATTGCTTTCGTTGGACTAGTAAAATCATCTCAGCATCATATCAAATTTAATAACACTGAATTACAAACATTTCGAAAAGTTTATAGGATGTCTGATTCTATAATGAAAAATTTTAATATCAGGTTAAGGGGAAAAGGGTTGTCTGATGCGTTAAGTGTGTTGTCAATTAAGAAAATTGTAAAGATCATTGACGTTAGTATATGATATACTGATGACAACGGGTGGTCAAGTTGATTAGAGCGGTAATTTGCTTTGCAATCAAACACACTTCCTATCAAATTAACAGTTTACCAACACACCCTTTGTGCTAATGTGCAGATGTGCTAATCCATTTAAACTCATCACCAAATGACAACATTTTTAGAGCAATCCAAACTCAAATATTTGCAGACAACAAAATAACTGATTCAAAAATTGAAATTTGTGTTTGAAAGAGCGCAAAACACAGTGAGAAAAGAATAAAATGAATGTTACAAGCATTTTCTCCTTTCTCCGCAATGCTTTTAAAAGCTTTCTACGGGTCGTTAAAACCCGTTATGTGGTAAACGGTTAAAACAGATAAGTCAAGAGAAAAATTTCCAAGTTCCACCAGATCAGAATTTAGACTTTTTTTCAAATTGAAATATACTCCTAGTGAGGAAGAACTACACGTCAAAGTGCTTATTGTAATCAGCAGGTACTTTAAATCCAAGACTAATCGTCATGTAATTTGCAATCTGATCTATATCTACACATCAAGGGTCGTATATACGATCCCAGTGCACATTCAGCATATTCTTCATGCATCATGGTTTAAGATTAAGGCCAAATTGAAACATTGGTGACAAGTTACGCGGCCACTTTTTGGATGTGCATAGGTTATTGAACAAGATTAGATATTCGAGTATAAGTATTTTCTTTTTATTAATACTTCATATAGGTCTATTTTTACCTTTGTTTTCCAGTTTTCTCTTTCAGAGGGGAAAATTATAGAATACTTTAAATTAATCCATTATCTGGCCGGCTGATCAGCTCTTTGCATAAGTTCAAATTTTCAGTAATCATCACAATTTAAACTTGTCTATAGCCTCTGCGTGATCTCACGTCATTGGTACACGTTCGCAAAGCACATTTTTAAGCTTTTTTTTTAAATTCAAACGTTAAAAACAAAAGATAAATAAAGAGAACTGCATTCTTCCAATGTTAACAGTCGTTTATTTGTGAGCCGAAATAGCAGAAACCAAGGTAGGACACCGGGTAGAATAAATGCGATGTCCTGATTGGTCAAATATCGATTTCCACGGATCCATGTATTACCCATATTTCAAAAGGATGTTTTAGCCATTTACCATACAATCCAGAGTTTTAATGAAATAGGCCTTTTGAAAATATTTCTCCTTTTCTAACCATGTTTTCTGGATCTTCCATCACTTGTGCTATATAAGTTCTATTGTCTGCAACTACTCTCAAACTGGACTAGAACTAAATATTGTCATTTGGGGAAAGGGTTAAAAAGTTTAAAAAGTTGTCTGCTGCAAAATTGATTCAGAGGAGATGAACTCTTTACCAAATGACAAAGTTTTGTACATGTCCAGACTGAAAGCATTAATTTTGTAGACAACAAAGTAAAGGGGGGGGGGGGGGATCAACGAAAAACGTCCTTGATCAGGGCAGAAAAACATTGTGGGTTAGGTTCCATAGCCTTCTTCTTCAGAGTCCTTAAAAATCATGATCATTTAGCAAGGAGTTCTTTCAATATGGATCACACAAGATCTATTTTCTTTTTGCTGAGCTAGTTGTTGTTACTTTTGCATTTGGACTAGTTCCTAAGTGAAAGCTCCGACGATTCATTAGATTAGCAGCACTTTTTCTAGATCCTTTACGTTTCTTGTCCCATATGAGTTTATCATGGCGCACAAATAACCCATGTCTGGTCCTACATCGAAAATATCTGATTCCATTGACAGATCCATCATTTTTACCTGAAAAACACAAATTGATTCAGATCAATATACATGTATTTAACTTTTTACCAAACGACAAAGTTTTAGATTGGTCCAAGTTGAAAGCACTTGCAGACGACAAAACGCAACTCAAAAATTGAAATTTGTTTCCCTAAGGATGGAAAACATTGTGGGAAAGGGAGAAAATGCTGGAAAAGCCTTCTATCTCAGGGTCGTAAAATCCAGGGACTGTTTGGGAAATGGTTAACTCATATCTTCTGTAGGCAACTCACGGTCCTTTTTATAAAAAGTGTACATCCAAGATGCACTTTTTGAACTGTCTTACCTTGGGTCTGTTAAAAAATGACACTCTTTGCAAAGATCTGCCTTCAATTGTAAGAATCAAACAATTAACTCTTTACCACACAATCCCAACTTGACGACCCTGAGAAAGAAAGCCTTTGAAAACATGGTGGGAGAAGGAGGAAATGCTGGTAACCAGCATTTTCTCCTCCCACAATGTTTTCTTCTCTTCCCAAAATAAATTTCAAATTTTCAGTCACTTTTATTTTGTCGCCTGCAAATGCTTTCAATTTGGACGAGTCTAAATTTTTCATGCTTGGTAAAGGGTTAATATAGATTTGCATATCATGAAAAAAGTTATTGTGTAGACAAGTTTTATAAGTTTTGCCACAAAATAAATGATTTAAAACTTCCAAGCTGATAGTAAAACCCTAAATTTTGCTCTTTCAAAGGTATTTTTTCTGAGTTTTCTTTTGTTTTATTCAGACAATGTAGATCCAAGATCTGACTGCACATTATGTGCAGTCTAATATTGGATCTATACTGATTAATAAATAAACAAGAGGGCCTTGATGGCCCTGTAACGCTCCACTGGCTTACAAGTAAAAACACTACAAGCCAAACATTACAGTATTTGGCCAATTGGTTTCACCAATTGGTTTCAAACTTGAGGGCATGCGCAATTTTTTCTATAAAATCCTATGAGAAAGCTGTGACCCCCAAGGCAACATCAATTTCGACCACAAAGCTATGATTACTTAATCCACAAGATAGGTCTAGAATGTGTGGTTATGAAAAAATGGATTTTCCAAGTTTTCTCAATAGAAGGCCCTGTAAAACATGAAACCCATGGGACAGGGCTAAATTTAGTAGCCCTAGTCTTTTATTATGGTTAGTAACAAGATGACTTAGAAAGTTTTCACTACAAAAACCCATGTAAAACTTGTGACCCCTGTGGGGACAAACTTGACCCCAAGGCTATAATTTTTGGCCTCCCAGTAGAGGCCCACTAGATCAAGCTACAAGCAAAATTTGGTAGCCCTGGGCCTTATGGCTAGGTACAAATAGATTTTTAAAAATTTCCAATATGAGTTTCATCAAAATTGGATTGGTAGTTTCAGAGAAGATGTTTGAAATAAAAGTTAACGCACACACGGGCAGATGCACTGATATGCGGATGGACAGACATTCACACAACAGACACCAGGCCATGACATAAGCCCGCTGGCCTTTGGCCAGTGGAGCTTAAAATTGAAATTTGTTTCCAGCAATTTAGAAAACATTGTGGGAAAGGGAGAAAATGCTGGTTATCAGCATTTTCTCCTTTTCCCACAATCTTTTCAAAAGGCTTCTTCCCCAGGGTCGTTAAAATCAGGGATTGTGTGGTAAAGAGTTAATCACTTCTGTAAATACAAAGATTAACCCTTTATCAAACAATCCCTGGTTTTACAACCCTGAGGTAGAAGCCTTTTGGGAAAAGGAGAAAATGCTGGTAACTAGGACTTTCTCCCTTTCTCATAATTATTTTCTACCCTGCTGGAAACAAATTTTGATTTTTGAGTGACACTTATTTTGTTGTCTGCAAGTGCTTTCAATTTTGATTTTTGAGTGACACTTATTTTGTTGTCTGCAAGTGCTTTCAATTTTGACCAATCTAAATTTTTTTTTCATTTGCTAATGAGTTAATAAAAAGTCAAAGATGATCCACTATGCAGACAAAGATCCCAGGGCTATGAAAAGAAATTGAGTTTTCTTCAAAAACAGCAAAGCTAAAAATTTCAGATGACCATAAGCCAACTCCAAACTCATACCTTCTGGTAAGTCTAGTTCCACACCCACCCAAGGTCCTGATGCAAATTCCACATTGCCCACAAACTGTACAACACCAGTCATCTTCGACATAGATTTGGAGGAAGTGACCATCACGCTCTCTCCGACCTGTATCCACGAGGGTAGTGGAGTTTCGGACAATCTATCCAAGTCTGCTCTGGAACCAAATGAGCAAACGCTCATCGAATCCTCTGTAATGTTTGGTATTCAGAAAAAAATGAACAAGCAATTCCTACACCACAACACTTAACCCATTACCACGCAATCCCTACTTTTGACAACCCTGAGTAAGAAGCCTTTAGAAAACATTGTGGGAAAAGAAGAAAATGCTGGTAACCAGCATTTTCTCCTTTTCCCACAATGTTTTCTACCCTTCACAAAACAAATTTCAAATTTCAGTTGCTGCAAATGCTTTCGATTTGAACAAGCCTAAAATACTGTTGTTAGGTAAAGGCTTAACTATACACTATTTATATTTTCTTTCATTCCACTCGGACAAATATAAAACATTTATGTTCAATTGCATGGACTTATTATGGAATAATGAACAACAGAAGTCGAAAAAAGGAGCAGCGGCCTAGACTACGCATTGTAATCAGAGTGCAATGTTCAACATATATCTACCTCTTAACATATAAAATACAAAAGAGGGCCATGATGGCCCTGAAATCGCTCACCTGAGTCTATTGACCAAACATGAACCATCTAGTTTCCCAGTGACCTAGTTTTTTATCAGACATTACCCATCATCAAAAACTTTTGAGATATCCATAAGACAAACATTCTGACCAAGTTTCATTAGTACTGGACTGAAATTGTGGCCTCTAGAGCATACAAAAGGTTTTTCTAAGATTTCACCAAGTGACCTAGTTTTGGACCCAACAATTACCCATTATCAAACTCTTTTGAGACATCACCAAAACAAACATTCTGACCAAGTCTGAAGAGTGTCAGGCAGAAAATGTAGCCTCTTGAATGTACACAAGGTTTTTCTAATATTTGACCCATTGACTTAGTTTTTGACTCCACATGACCCATTTTCAAACTCATTCAAGGCATCACCAGGACAAATATTATGAACAAGTTTTAGGAGTATCAGACTGAAAATGTGTCTTCCAGAGCATACAAAAGGTGTTTATAACATTTGACCTATTGACCCACTTTTTGACCCAACATGACCCATTTTCAAACTCATCAAAGATATTATAAAGGCAAACATTCTGACTAATTTTCAAGAGTGTTGGACTGAAAATGTGGCATCCACAGCATATACAAGGTTTTTCTAAGATTTGACCTGGTGACCTAGTTTTTAACCCCCAATGACCAATTTTCAAACTCGTCTAATATATCATCAAGGTAAACATTCTGACCAACTTACAAGAGTTTTAGCCTGAAAATGTGGCCTCTAGAGCCTACAAAAGGTTTTTCTAACATTTGACCTGGTGACCTAGTTTTTTGCTCCACATGACCCATTTTCAAACTGGTCCAAGATAATATAAAGGGAAATATTCTGACCAAGTTTCAAGAGTTTTGGACTGAAAATGTGGCCTCTAGAGCGTATACAAGGTTTTTCTAAGATTTGACCTAGTGATCTAGTTTTTGAACCCACATGACCCATTTTAGAAATTGTCCGAGATATCATCAAGACAAACATTCTGACCAACTTTCAAGAGTTTTGGACTAAAAATGTGGCCTCTAGAGCATACACAAGGTTTTTCTAAAATTTGACCTAGTAACCTAGTTTTTGACCCCACATGACCCATTTTCGATCTTGTCTGAGATATCATCCAGGCAAATATCCTGACCAATTTTCATGAGTATCCGACTGAAAATGTGGCCTTTAGAGCTTACACAAGGTTTTTCTAAGATATGACCTAGTGACGTAGTTTTTGAACTGGAATGATCCACTTTTAAACTCGCCCTAGATTTCATCGAGGCAAACATCCTGACCAACTTTCATGAGTATCATACTGAAAATGTGGCCTGTAGAGCGTACACAAGGTTTTTCTAAGATATGACCTAGTGACCTAGTTTTTGACCCGACATGAACCATTTTTGGACTTGTCTGAGATAGCATCAAGACAAACATTCTGACCAACTTTCAAGAGTTTTGGACTTAAAGTGTGGCCTCTAGAGCGAACACAAGGTTTTTCTAAGATTTGACCTAGTGACCTAGTTTTTGACCCGACATGACCCATTTTCAAACTCGTCTGATATTTTCATTGAGGCAAACATCCTGACCAACTTTCATGAGTATCAAACCGAAAATATGGCCTCTAGAGCGAACACAAGGTAAAAAGTTGACGACGGACGATGGACGACGGACACAGCACGATCACAATAGCTCACCATGAGCACTTCATGCTCAGGTAACACTTTGTGCTCAGGTGAGCTAAAAAGCAATACAGAACTGTATGTAATATTGAAATAATTCCCTCAAAAAACGGGTGAGCTGGCGGGTTATACGCAGTCATAAGTAATGTGTAGTCTAGCCGTATGACCAGAATAGAGCCAAGCTCCATATTTCTACTACAACGAGACGTGCCCGTGCGCCAAATACACTCGACAGAGTATAATGAGTAACAAAGCACCCTTAACATAAATATATTGAAACAAGAGGGCCAAGATGGCCCTGGATCGCTCACCTGAATTTTTGAGAGGACCATAGCCAATTGTTTTCAAAATCTAATCAGCCATTTCAGAGAAGAAGAATTTTAAAGAATTTCTTCATGTCTGTATAGTGTAAATAGCCCACAGCAATCAGACTCATGTTTCTTGATGGATCAAAATTGCTCGACCAAATTTTGAAATGGCTCATCAAAAGAACATTTCTATGAAATTATATCAAAATCTGACCAGCCCTTTCAGAGAAGAAGAATTTTAAAGAATTTCTTCATGGCCATATAGTGCAAGAAGCCCCAATTCACAAGAGCCATGTTTCTTGATAGATCAAAATTTTGCAAACACTTTTTGAATAGGGTCATCCAACAAACATCTCTGTGAAATTATTTCAAAATCTGACCAGTGGTTTCTGAGAAGAAGAGTTTTTAAGAATTTCTTCATTTCCGTATAGTGCAAGTAGCCCCCATTCACCAGAGCTATGGTTCTTGACTGATCAAAATTTCGCAAACAAGTTTTGAAAAGGGTCATCAAAGGAACATCTCTGTGAAATTATTTCAAATTCTGACCAGCAGTTTCAGAGATGAAGAATTTTTAAGAATTTCTCCATTTCTGTATAGTGCAAGTAGCCCCCTTTCACCAGAGCCATGTTTCTTGACTGATCAAAATTTCGTGAATAAGTTTTGAAAAGGGTCATCCAAGGAACATCCCTGTAAAATTATTTCAAATTCTGACCAGCGGTTTCAGAGATGAAGAATTTTTAAGAATTCCTTCATTTCTGTATAGTGCAAGTAGCCCCCATTCACTAGAGCCATGTTTCTTGACGGATCATTATTTCACGAACAATTTTTGAAAAGGGTCACCCAAGGAACATTCCTGAGAAATTATTTTAAATTCTGACCAGCGGTTTCAGAGAAGAAGAATTTTTAAGAATTCCTTCATTTCTGTATAGTGCAAGTAGCTCCTATTCACCAGAGCCACGTTTCTTGACGGATCAAAATTTCACGAACAATTTTTGAAAAGGGTCACCCAAGGAACATCTCTGAAATTATTTCAAAATCTGACCAGCGGTTCCAGAGGAGAAGATTTTTAAAGAATTTGCTAAAAAAATTCCATTTGGTTGCCATGGCAACCAGAGTTTTAGACTGAATCAAATTCTGTGAACAGTTTTTAACCCTTTACTCCATAGATACTCATTTCTACGCATTGCTTGTAGGAGCCTTTTGAAAACATTGTGGCAAAAGGTGAAATTGCTTATGAGGAGCAATTTCACCTTTTGTCACAATGTTTTCTATGCTATCAAAAGGAGTCATTTACACATACATGTAAGAAACAGCTTCATCCTTGCTGTTATTTAGGGTCAATTAGAGATACCATGGAAATGTCTTATGGGGTAAAAGGTTAAAGAGGACCTCCCAAGGAACATTCCAGCCAAGTTTGGTCCAAATTGGCCCAGCGGTTTAGGAGGAGTTGATGTTAAAAGAATTGTTCACGACGGACACCGGGTGATCCTAAAAGCTCCCCTTGAGCACGTTGTGCTCAGGTGAGCTAAAAAGCTTATAAAAGTAACATTGTAAGAAGGAAAATGCTGGTAAACCCAAGTTATCTTTTTTTTCAACAACATTTAATCTCTTTTCTGAAAAACAAATTTTATCATCTAAGCCACAGTTTATCTCTCGTCTATAAACCGTAAATAGAAAGAGAAGAATCTAAAAAGGAAATACTGAAACTATTTAGACATTAAAAAAAGCTTGAGGATCTTTAGTAAACAACTGTTTAATGACTGTGAATTTCAAAAAGGTATCTTAACTCTTTACAAATTAATCCCAGGTTTTCCACGATCCTGAGGAAGGAGCCTTCTGAAAACATTGTGGGACAAGGAGAAAATGCTGGTAACCAGCATTTTTTCCTTTTCCAACAATGTTTTCTACCCTTCCACCCCCAAATTTCAACTTTTGAGTCACACTAATTTTGTAGTCTGCAAATGCTTCAAATTTGGACTAGTCTAAAATTTTGTTGTTTGGTAAACGTTAAATCTTTACTACCTTGGAAGAATATGACATTGTCCAAGTTGTGAGCACAGAACACAAATTAATAGTACCAGTAGATCAAATGATGATGTCTGTCTTTGATAGGGTAGAAAACATTTTGGAAAAGGAGCAAATGTTGGTTACCAGCATTTTCTTCTTTTTCCACAATATTTTCAAGCCTTCTTCCATAGGGTCATTTACAAGTCAGAATTGTTAACAAAACAATTCCCAAATACTTCCAAATATTGTCTATATCATGAACTTTTATACAACTGTAAAACCTGTGTTACACTAGTATAATCTTTATGCCAAACAATCCTACCTGATAAATGCTCATCAGAAATATCTAGACTACTTCGCTTGCTTCTATCTCCTACCGATGACTCCATTAAGTCATTTTTGGAAGTCACAATACAGGATACTGGGCGTTCTCTTCCATCTGACCCTTTTCTGTCCCTCCGTTTCGGTGTACTCTGATCACTTGGCTTTATATCACATTTTGTTAAACTTGTATCCAAACCTTTGGTAATGTTAGGTGTTGTCTTTCTGCTTGAAGAGTTCAAACTTTCATCAATTGATATGAAGTCCGAGTTATCAGGACCAAACTCATCCCCGAGTCTTTCTAACTCTTCCATGGCCTCAAGGCTGTATGGATCAATACTATCCGAGTGTAAAGGACCTCTTGATACATTTACAGAACTTTCACTTTCTCTTGATTCTTCAGCGATTTCAGCATCTTTCTGTATCATATTAGTATCTAAAGAATCATTCTTTGTTATACCAGAAGTACCTACAGCAATTTCTGCATCTACAAGTTTGTTGGATTGTTCAGTAAGATTAGATTGCACATTTTTAGAGACATCAATGTCCACACCTGCACCAAGTTTTTGTTCACCCTCCATAGATCTCAGGTCCTCCTCACTTATGTGAAGAATTTTGCCTATTTCTGTTCCTTTTTCATTTTCAGAGTCACTAGATTTTATAGAAACCTTATCTATATTAACTTTTAATTCTTCTTGAGTATCTGCGACAGTATCCTCACTATCTATATTACTATCGGTAGAAATCTCCATTCCAACATTTTTTAGATCTCCAAGACTTTCTTCTTCAATCCCAGATATTGCTGTGACAAGATTATGCCCATTTTCATCTCCATCACTCTCTCCACTACTAGCGTGTTCAAACCCCGATTTCTTTGAGAACTTGGCAGATTCTGAATCATCATTACTTCGTAAACTAAGTGAATCTTCTGAAGACAAAGTAAGTGTTGACACAGCCTGCGAACCATACCCACTAGATATCATACTGGGTGTATTACTTTTAAACTGTCCCTCTGCAATACTGTCATTTGTACCAGAGTGTGATATTGATGTGGCTTTATTGTTATCAGATTGACTCAGAGTCTCAGTCTGTTTTGTGACTTGTTGACTTTCATAAGATTCAAAATCCTGAAAATCATCTGAGTCTACACTATTTGGGTCTGGTTCAATTAAGCTTTTCTTCAATTTATGCAAGTCTTGTTTCAGGCTTAATAAATCATGTTTGGTTTCTAACAACTCTTGTTTGGATGCACTATGTTTCAATGATGATTCTGTTGATTGTAAGCTTTGTTCTGATTGGTTGAAATCTGGCTCTGGCGGCTTTACTCTCATTGGACTATCCTCATCTTCCTTAAAAATATACATAACTTTGGGTTAGGATGTAAAGTATACATCACTTAAGACTTTGGGATGGCATGGCAAATATACAGTGCACTCCGGATACAGCGAGATCGCGGGGACAAGAAGTATTACCTCGTTATAACCGGGTCTCGTTATAACCAAATCAGAAATCAAACATGGTAAGGATACGTAAGAGTAAAGACTTTCATACTGTTTACTTTCGTTTACACAGGAAGTAGCTAATTACCTTCCTTTTGAAGAGTATACAAAGACAGATAACTCTATCGGATTACTGTACAATAATTTATAAGTATTTACGAGATATTTACATGAATGTTAGCATTTTAATAATTCAATATACATTTATTTGAAGAATGCTGGTATGTTAGATTGTCTCTTTTGTTTTTGATTTTATTCTCCAGTAATTGTTCAATATTCGCTAACTTTGAAAATGTGCTCTGATCAATGTCCGACACGCACTCAAAGAACCGGCGTAAAGTTTTCAACTCATCCATCAGAACTGGTCACTAATTAGCTACATGTATAAACTGCTAAAAAATGTGTGATAACATTTAATCACCTACAGATCAATTTAGCCCATAGCGCAAACATATCCAAAACGCGACAATAGTTTAACGTTAGACAGTTAATCTGATAATTATTCGATAATTGCCTTGCATGGTGACAAACTAATGCCGATGACGTATTTTATCAATGGGGTTCGTTGTAAGGTGGGAAATTTACGTTGGGGGCCTTGACTATTGTTACGTTGTAGCCGATACCTCGCCGTAACCGATCTCGTTCTACGCGGTATAAAATAAAAGAAAAAAAAGAAGGGATTCTGCAGGGACTTAGCAAGATTTACGTTATAAGCGGTATCTCGTTGAAACCGATCTCGTAATATGTGGAGCCGACTGTACATACTTTGGATAAGCATACTAAATACACATTTCTTTGCAAAATCACTGAAAATCTACTGCTTTGGAATAGCATGCATATAGAGGATATTTGTTTTTTCCAGTGAAAGATCGAAATTTATTTCATCTCGTCAACACCATCGACTGAATATGCTCCACAAGAGAAAATATTACTGATGGTGTTCACAAGAAATTTCGATCTTTCACTGAAAAAAACAAATATTCTATTTATTTCATGCTTTTAACCCTTTCTGGGAGGAGCTTTATCAAAATCCAGTATAGTTCTTTTCCATTATTCCCCATGGCGTACCCCTCTCGCATGGCAACGCATTACAATATTACGTCAAGCGCAAGAAATGTAAGGTAAATGACGTCAATTAACCTAGGCAACAAGAACATGAAAATCGGTATTTTCGCTGGTGGTACCAGTGTAAGATCAAAAAATATTTTCACTACTGTTTCTCGATATCCTACTGGAAAGCATGAAATACAAGAGCTTCGCAGAGGGGAGCATATATGCCCAAAGGGGCTTGTCAGTGAAATGACTTGCATTGACGGATGGGCCATGAATGAAGAGTAGTTATTCTCCATGATATGTGAAAAATATTACAGGGCAATAACTAAAAAAACAAGCAATTTCGTTGAAATGATATCCCCCGCCGAAAAAGACCTTTTTTGATACAAACATATAGGAGGTATTCTGTTTTGCATGTACATGTGGCCTTTTTGTTATTGGTCCATGGTGAAATTATACATTAAGCTCCCTTGTTCCATGGCACAGGATTTCATTAGATGAAAAAATATAAAAGAGGTCCATAACAGGATTATACATTAAGTATCCTTTTGGCAGAGCTTGGCATTTCATAAAAGTTGGAGATACACTGACAAAAAATTCAATTTGACATAAAGTCCCCTTTTCCCATGATACAGTGATAAATTGCAAAACCCTGACATGTGCTAGGTCACATGATCTGTGAAAATCTCGTCCAAATCTGTTGAGATATGTCCAGTAATTAAAGAGATACAGGTGAAAAATGAAATTATAACATGAAGCCCCCTTATTCCATGATGCAGCTACAAATCCCAAAACCTTGACAATATGGCGTAGGTCACATGATCATGTGAAAATTCCATCCAAATCTGCCAAGAAATGTGGGAGGTGTTGTCTTAGGTCAAATGATAATGTAAAAATTCCATTCAAATCTACCAAGAAATGTGGGAGGAGTTGCCTTCACAAGAAATAGAATAAAATAAAACATGAAGCCCCCTTTTTTCATGATAAAGCCACAAATTGCAAAACCTTGAGAATATGCGATAGCTCAGATGATAGGAAACATTCTGTGAAAATTCCATTGAATTCTGTCAAGAAATATGGGACGAGTTGCATTCACAAGAAATAAAATGAAATAAAAAATGAAGCCCCCTTTTTTCATGACACAGGTACAAATCATAAAACCTTGAGAATATGCGATAGGTCAAATGATGAGAAACATTCTGTGAAATTCATTTCAATTCTGTCAAGAAATATGGGACTAGTTGCATTCACAAGAAATAAAAATGAAATAAAACATGAAGCCCCCTTTTTTCATGACGCAGGTACAAATCGCAAAATGTTGACAATATGCAATAGGTGACATGACAAGAAATATTCTGTCAAAATTCTATTCAATTCCGTCAAGAAATGTGGAATGAGTTGCCTTCAAAAGAAATGGAATGAAATATAACATGAAACCCCCTTTTTCCATGACACCTTATTACAAAAACAAAGGGCAAATAACTGTGGTGTTGCACGGTCAATGTAGGTGGAACTTTTTTTCCTGCATTTCCTAATGGAGGTTGGCAGATGTGACAAGTTCCATGTAAAAACTTTGTTTAGTTTTGAAGAGAAGACTCCAAACATTAAAAGTGTACTTAAGTGTAACTTAAGTGAAACTTAAAATCGCTCTCAGTCGGCCATTTTGCATCAAATCAAAAAAACAAGAAAAGTGTCTCGGGAGAATGGGCCATTGTATATGTGTATAAAGTTTCACGAAATTCCGTCCAATGGTATTGGAGATATTTGCCGGGACGGACGGACGGACGGACGGACGGTCTTACAAGACGGATGGACGGACGGAAGGATGGACGGACGGACAATGCTAAAACTATATCCCTCCCCCTACGGCGGGGGATAATAAGGGTGGCAAAGTTACAAATTTTGAGAACTGCTCTTATCCACAATATATATCAAGGTGTTCTATTAGTCTTTGAAGGTTCAAGATCATAGCTTTTATACTTTAGAAATTACGGCCCAGACGAAAATTCAAAGTGAAAAGGGCAATAACTCAAAAGGAAGGATGGCAGTTATGGTTCTTGTGCAATGCACTTCTTTATAATATGTTCTATTAGTCTTTGAAGTTTCATGATGACAGATTTTGAAGTTTGGGAGTTATGGTCTTTACAAAAATTCAAACTCAAAATTAACAAATGGCAATAACTCAAACAAGAGGGCCAAGATGGCCCTGGATCGCTCACCTTAATTTCTGAGAGAACCATAGCCATTTTTTTCAAAATCTAACCAGCCATTTTAGACAAGAAGAATTTTCAAGAATTTCTTCATGTTTATATAGTGTAAATAGCCCACAGCTATCAGAGCCATGTTTCTTGATGGATCAAAATTTCTCGAGCAATTTTTGTTCAGAGAAAAAGAATTTTAAAGAATAGTGCAAGTAGCCCCCATTCACCAGATCCATGTTTCTAGACAAGTCCGAATTTTGTGAACAATTTTTGAAAAGGGTTACCAAAGGAACATTTCTGTGAGATTATTTCAAAATCTGATCAGCCATTTCAGAGAAAAAGAATTTTAAAGAATTTCTTCATGGCCATATAGTGCAAGAAGCCCCCATTCACCAGAGCCATGTTTCTTGATAGATCAAAATTTTGCAAACACTTTTTGAAAAGAGTCATGCAAGGAACATTTCTGTGAAATTATTTCAAAATATGACCAACAGTTTCAGAGTAGAAGAATTTTTAAGAATTTCTTCATTTCCATATAGTGCAAGTAGCCCCCATTCACCAGAGCTGTGTATCTTGATGGATTAAAATTTCGAACACTTTTTGAAAAGGGTTATCCAAAGAACATCTCTGTGAAATTATTTCAAAATCTGACCAGCCGTTTCAGAGAAGAAGAATTTTTAAGAATTCCTTTATTTCTGTATAGTGCAAGTAGCTCCCATTCACCAGAGCCACATTTTTTGACGGATCAAAATTTCACGAACAATTTTTGACTTGGGTCACCCAAGGAACATATCTGTGAAATTATTTCAAAATCTGCCCAGCGGTTTCAGAGAAGAAGAATTTTTAAGAACTTCTTCATTCCCATATATTGTAAGTAGCCCCCATTCACCAGAGCCATGTGTCTTGACGGATCAAAATTTCGCGAACAGTTTTTAAAAAGGGTCACCCAAAGAACATCTCTGTGAAATTATTTCAAAATCTGATCAGCAGTTCCAGAGAAGAAGAGTTTTTAAGAATTCCTTCATTTCTGTATAGCGCAAGTAGCCCCCATTCACCAGAGCCACATTTTTTGACGGATCAAAATTTCACGAACAATTTTTGACTTGGGTCACCCAAGGAACATATATGTGAAATTATTTCAAAATCTGCCCAGCGGTTTCAGAGGAGAAGATTTTTAAAGAATTTGCTAAAAAATTCCATTTGGTTGCCATGGCAACCAGAGTTTTAGATGGAATCAAATTCTGTGAACAATTTTTGAAGAGGACCTACCAATGAACATTCCAGCAAAGTCTGGTCCAAATTGGCCTACTGGTTTAGGAGGAGTTGATGTTTAAAGAATTGTTGACGGCACACGACACACTGACGCACGACGGACACCGGGTGATCCTAAAAGCTCCCCTTGAGCACACTGAGCTCAGGTGAGCTAAAAATAAAGTTGGCAGAGTTATGGTTCATGTGCAGTGCACTTCTCCATAATGGGTTCTATCAGCTTTCATAGTTTGGAAGTTATGGCCTGGACAAAAATTCAAACTGAAAATTAACAAAGGGCAATAAGTAACAAGAGGGCCAAGATGACCCTGAATCTCACCTGAATTTTTGAGAGGACCATAGCCAATTTTTTCAAAATCTAAACAGCCATTTCAGAGAAGAAGAATTTTTAAGAATATGGTCTGTATAGTGTAAATAGCCCACAGCCATCAGAGCCATGTTTCTTGATGGATCAAATTATTTCAAGCAATTTTTGAAAAAGGTCAACTAAAATACATTTCTGTGAAATTATTTCAAGATCTGATCAGCCGTTTCAGAGAAGAATTTTAAGCAAGAGGACCATGATGGTCCTATATCGCTCACCTGAGTACTAAGCTGTAAAATCAAACTTGTGACCCCTGGGCAGGGCCAGTTTTGACCCCAGGGGCATCCTAAGAAAAAAACTTCCTAGAGGTCCACTAGGAGATGCTACTTACAAAATATCAAAGCTCTACACCTTCTAGTTTCAGAGAAGTAGAATTTTAAAGTTTTCCTTCTTTGTTCCTATGTTTCGAACTTGTGACCCCTGGGTCAGGGCAAGTTTTGACCAAAGGGGCATTGTATGAAGAAACTTTGTAGAAGTCCACTAAGAGATGCTACATACCAAATATCAAAGCTCTACGCCTTCTAGTTTCAGAGAAGAAGAATATTGAAGTTTTCCTTCTTTGTTGCTATGTTTCGAACTTGTGACCCATGGGGCAGGGCAAGTTTTGACCCCAGGGACATCATATACATGTAAATAAACATTGTAGAAGTCCACTACGAGATCCTACTTACCAAATATAAAAGCTCTACATCTTCTAGTTTCAGGGAAGAATTTTAAAGTTTTCCTTCTTTATTTCTACGTTTTAAAATTGTGACCCCTGAGGCGGGGCCAGTTTTGACCCCAGAGGCAACAAATGAACAATCTTGGTAGAGGTTCACTATGAGATGCTACATACTAAATATCAAAGCTCTACACCTTCTAGTTTCAGAGAAGAATTTTACAGTTTTCCTTCTTTATTTCTATGTTTTAAACTTGTGACCCCCTGGGCGGGGCCTGTTTTGACCCCAGGGACATCATATGCACAGTCTTGGAAGAGGTCTACTAGGAGATGCTACATACCATATATCAAAGCCCTGCACCTTCTAGTTTCAGAGAAGAAGAATTTTAAAGTTTTCCTTCTTTGTTCCTATGTTTCAAACTTGTGACCCCCGGGTGGGGCCAGTTTTGACCCTAGGGACATCATATGAACAATCTTGGTAGAGGCCCACTAGGAGATGCTACATACCAAATATCAAAGCCCAGCACCTTCTAGTTTCAGAGAAGAAGAATTTTAAAGTTTTCCTTCTTTGTTCCTATGTTTCAAACTTGTGACCCCCGGGGCGGGGCCAGTTTTGACCCCAGGGACATCATATGAACAATCATGGTAGAGGTCAACTAGGAGATGCTACATACCAAATATCAAAGCCCTGCACCTTCTAGTTTCAAAGAAGAAGAAGTTTAAAGTTTTCCTTCTTTGTTCCTATGTTTCAAACTTGTGACCCCCGGGGCGGGGCCAGTTTTGACCCCAGGGACATCATATGAACAATCATGGTAGAGGTCAACTAGGAGATGCTACATACCAAATATCAAAGCTCTGCACCTTCTAGTTCAGAGAAGAAGATTTTCAAAGATTTTGCTATTTTTTTCCTTTTGGTTGCCATGGCAACCAGAATTATGGGTGGAATTCAATCTCTTGAACAACTTTGGTAGAGCTTCACCCAAGGAACATCCCTGCCAAGTTTCATCATGATTGGCCCAGTGGTTTACAAGAAGAAGATGTTTAAAGAAATTGTGGACTACGGACATTGGGCAATCACAAAAGCTCTCCATGAGCACTTTGTGCTCAGGTGAGCTAAAAATTCCTTCATGGCCATATAGTGCAAGTAGCCCCCATTCACCACAGCCATGTTTATGGATTAATCAAACTTTCATGAACACCTTTTGAAAAGGGTCACCCAAGGAACATTTCTGTGAAATACTTTCAAAATCTGACCAGCGGTTTCAGAGAAGAAGAGTTTTTAAGAATTTCTTCATTTCCCTATAGTGCAAGTAGCCCCCATTCACCAGAGCCACATTTTTTGACGGATCAAAATCTCGCTAACAATTTTTGAAAAGGGTCATCCAAGGAACATCTCTGTGAAATTATTTCAAATTTTGATCAGCGGTTTCAGAGAAGAAGAATTTTAAAGAATTTCTTCATTTCTGTATAGTGCAAGTAGCCCCCATTCACCAGAGCCATGATTCTTGACAGATCAAAATTTCGTGACCAATTTTTGAAAAGGGTCATCCAAGGAACATCTCTGTGAAATTATTTCAAATTTTGATCAGCGGTTTCAGAGAAGAAGAATTTTAAAGAATTTCTTCCTTTCTGTATAGTGCAAGTAGCCCCCATTCACCAGAGCCATGATTCTTGACAGATCAAAATTTCACGAACACTTTTCTGAAAAGGGTCACCCAAGGAACATCTCTGTGAAATTATTTTAAAATCTGACCAGCGGTTTCTTCAGAGAAGATTTTTAAAGAATTTCTTAGAAAATTCCATTTGGTTGCCATGGCAACCAGAGTTTTAAACGGAATCAAATTCTGTGAACAGTTCTTAAAGAGGACCTCCTAAGGAAAATTCCAGCCAAGTTTGGTCCAAATTGGCCCAGCGGTTTGGGAGGAGTTGATGTTTAAAGAATTGTTGACGACGAACGACAGATGACGCACAAAAGACGACACATGACGGACACCCAGTGATCCTAAAAGCTCCCCTTGAGCATGTTGGGCTCAGGTGAGCTAAAAAAAATACTGGTGGCAGAGTTATGGTTCATGTGCAATGCATTTCTCCATAATATGTTCTATCAGTGTATGAAGTTCCAAGTTAATAGCTTTAATAGTTTAGAAGTTATGGCTTTGACAAAAATTCAAACTGAAAATTAACAAAAGGCATTAACTCAAAAAATAACAGTGGCAGAGTTATGGTTCATGTGCACTGCATTTCTCCATAGTGTGTTCTATCAGTGTATCTAGTTTCAAGTTGATACCTTTTACAGTATGTAAAAAGTTATAGCCTGAACAAAAATTCAAAGTCAAAGTTGGTTATTTCAGAAATCAGGGGCAGATAATTTTTTAACGCAAACAGCAATCCAAATTCTAAGACCCAAGTGCACAACTAGACATCATGGAGATTTATTGTGGCAAGTTTCAAATAATTCCGATGGAAACTAGGAGGAGTTGCGCACACAAGAAATTGCTAACGCACGGACGAACAGACAGACAGACAGACAGACGGATGGGGGTATAACATAATACGACCCTTTGGGCGTATAAAAATATTCATAACATCATTCTGTTTGCGAGGTAAAATACAATACATCTGTTTGTGAGGTAAAATACACAAAACCCTGGTGAGCAAGTGAAATACATGTACATATTGCATTCGATAGCTTCACTTTTCATGTAAATTACTCATAAAAATACTGTATGAAATGCCCATTACTTGCTTAACTCTTTACCACATAATTCGGACTTTTGACGACCCTGACCCTTTTGAAAACACTGTGGGAAAAAGAGGAAATGCTGGTAACCAGCATTTTCTCCTTTTCCCACAGTGTTTTGTACACTTCCCAAACCAAACTTTAATTTTTCAGTCGCCTTTCTTTTGCTGTCTGCAAATGCTTTCAGTTTGGACCAGTCTAAAATTTTCTTGTGTGGTAGAGAATTAATAGCAAGTGAACTGAACATAATTTTGGGTAAGCCATTAAAAAAATACATTGCATAATTCTAAGTTAGCATGTAAACACACATTAATAAACAGTTACATGTATGAATATAAAGTACATTCAACTGTTACCTCATCAGAGTCCAGCAAAGCCTGATGTTCTTTGTGGTGTTGTTCTTCTGGTAAAGTCTGCAAAGGTTTCATACTGACTTTGCCTGACAGAGGACTAATAGCTGTCTTTGGGGTCACTGAAATGACGTGATACAGAGTTAACCCTTAGAAGGCTAATAAACCCAGCAGACATTCCAAATCTAGACACAGATACCTAATAAACAGAATATTATGGATAAATTTGTTTGCAATATCTCGCAAAGCAAACAGTGTACATCAAAGATCAGACTGTATATTAAGTGCAGTCTGATCTTAATCTACACTGACCTCAAAGGCAACTGTAGTTGTAAAAGGTACTTATAGGGTTGAAATGATGCAGAATCGTCAATGTATTTTTTTCCATCTCTTAACTCTTTACCAAATGACAAAATTTTGGACTTATCCAAATTGAAAACATTCACAGACAACAAAATAAACATGACTCAAAAATTGAAACTTGAGTTTGGAAGAGAAGAAAACATTTTAGGAAAAGGAGAAAATGATGGTTACCAGCATATTTTCCTTTTCCCACAATGTTTTCAGAAGGTTTTTTTCCCCAGGTTCCTTAAAAATCAGGCATTGTTTGGTAGAGGGTTAAGAATAACATGTATCTTATAAGTTTTTCACATACTTATCTAGGTTGAGTGCCTTTGTATCTAACAAGGGGAACCAGGAACACAGATATTTACAAGCATATGATTTATGGGAAATGGTGATTCACTAATGTAAAATTTGTTTTTAAGCTAACTTAAATTATGTCACAAAATCATATTCTTCAATTCACAATACATTATACAAATACTGTCAATGTAAAGAAAGCATGTTACTGATTGATTGAATGGTGTTTTATGCCGCTTTTAACATCATTTCAGTCATATCATGGCAACAGCTCACATATTCATGTATTTCCGAGGTTCTACATGCACTAAGCTTGGGCTCTGGAGTGTCTTGCCCAAAGACACTCCCACAAAAAGCCCAGAGGATCCAGTGCAACATGAGCCCAGGCCTCCAGGTTATAAGTCCCACACTTGACCAATGAGCTAAGCAGAATACCAGACAGCACATTAACTCTAAACAAATTCAAAGCATTTGCAGATGACAAAATAGATGTGACTCTTAAATAGCAATTTGATTTGAGAAGAGTAGAAAACATGGTCGGAAAAGGAGAAAATGCTGGTTACCAGCATTTTCTCCTTTTCCTACAATGTTTTCAAAAGCTTTCTTTCTCAGGGTCGTTAAAAGTCGAGATTGTGTGGTAAAGAGTTAAAGTATAAGCTTGGGCCATACACTTGATGTACTTTAGTTACAGTATTTTATGTCCTAAAATAGAAAACTACTAAAATGGTATCAAAACGAAGATCCTGGCTAATTCAAATTTCCATTCAAATCAGTGTCATGCCTTTTCTTTGACAATAATGTATCAATTCCCTGTCAAAACATTGTGAGAAATACAACAGTTTACACCATCTCAAACACAGTCTCTAAAATCTTCAAGTGTTTGACAAAAAGTCTACATAACAAATTTTAACTCATTACCAAACGACAATATTTTAGGCTTGTCCAAATCAAAAGCATTTGCAGACAACAAAATAAAAGTGACTGAAAATTTGAAATCTGTAACATAGAAGAGAGAAAACATTGCGGGAAAAAGGAGAAAATGCTGGTTACCAGCATTTTCTCCTTTTCTCACAATGTTTTCTAAAGGCTTCTTTCTCTGGGTCATCAAAAGTAGGGATTATGTGGTAATTGGTTAAATCATTACCAAATAACAAAATTTACGGCTTGTCTAAATTCAAAGCACATGTATGACATTGTGTAGGATCCAAATTGAACATAGCCCAGCTTATGAAAAAATTGTCCTTATAAGGAGTAAAAACAATGGAAATGGAGAACGTGCTGGTTACCAATATTTTCTCTTTTTCCCCAGTTTTTTTCACAAGTTTTCTTTCTCAAGTTCATCAAAAGTAAGAATTGAGTGGTAAAGAGTTATTCACTCATACCAAATGACAATATTTCAGGCTTGTCCAAATCGAATGTATTTGCAGACAAAATGAAAGTGACTGAAAATTTGAAATTAGTTTTGTGAAGGGAAGAAAACTCTGTGCTAAAAAGAGAAAATGCTGGTTATCACCATTTTCTCCTTTCCCACAATGTTCTCAAAAGGCTTCTTTTCTAGAGATATCAAAAAAAGGAATTGTGTGGTAATGGGTTAATGAAAGGATAAATATCAGTTAATATGACACAAATCACGAAGACAGACATGACAATACACAAAAACTCGAGGGATCAGTACTAGACAACAAAATTTAGGAAATCAAATGATAGTTAAAACAAGCTCCAGTGAAGAACAAAATAAAATAAAGATAAGCAGAACAGGTAACAAGACAAAAATAAGTCTGCTAGAAAACAAACTTTTCACCAGCATTAAAAACATTACACAAAATTGATAGACTTGGAAATGGAACTATTTATTACACATACAAAAAAACAAGTTTGAACTTCTAGGCCTTTACCAATCAATCGCAAGTTTTAACAACCCAGAGAAAAAAGGCCTTTGAGGCAGTTGGCAACTTTTCCAAAAGTTTTTCTATTCTTTCAAAGACAAATCGTCTCATTTGAGCCAATCTTAATTTATCATCTGCAAAAGATTTCCAATAATGGACATCTCTAAGATTTTATACTCTGGTACAGGCTTATCACACTCAACAGATTCTTTATCTGATAACAAAACTTTAGACTTGCCCAAACTGAAAGTAAATGAAGTACGTGTGGTGATCAGAAAGAACGTGGACCATTGCAGGTATCAGAATATTGTTATAAAAAGCAACTTGCAGTGTTCACTAATTTTTAAAGTAACCTCCTATAAGATCAATGCACTTTTTCATTCTTGATTTCCATGAGCGAACCAAGTGTGGGAGTGTGTCATGTGACATTACCATCAAGGACCTGGTCATAGCGAGGGTTAGCTCCTCTCTGCTCTCGCAGTGCATGCCACATAGAGATTCTTTCAAAACATGAATTAGTCAGAAGACACATGGAGTCAGGACTAAATTATAAAGGGCATTGGCAAATGTTTCCATATTTAGTTTTTGCAAAGTTTCCAGTACAAGTGTGTGAGCTAGCGCATTATTTTGGTGCAGAGTGATGTCACCCTGCAAGACTTCAGGCTAAGATTTTTGTACTGTGTATGTGAAATTCATTTGAATAGTGTGGGCATAAAACTCATTATTGACTGTAGTATGTATGGATACATGTTTTAGAAGACAAGAGGACCATGATGGTCCTATATCGCTCACCTGAGTACTATGCAGTAAAGGTATAAAATAAAGATTTATACCAAATATGAAGATTAAAGGCTAAATGATAATGAAACAAGAGCAGCAAATTGTTGCAATTTGACTTGAGACTTCAAAGTTTCCTTCCAGACACACAAGAAATACTGTAAAAATGAAGATCAAAGTGGAAGTACTCAATCTGCGCTAGGCAGAGTTATTGTTCTTGCACACTGTACTCCGTAATATTGCAACAAACATGTATGCCATGTTTGAAGTAATTCTGACTTGAGATGACAAATTTATATTCTGGACAAGCAGTAATATGCCGTAAAAATGACATTCACAGGGAAATAACTCAAAGATGGCATGTGGTGGAGTTAGTTCTTGTGCACTGCACTTCCAAATATTGCAAAAAATAAGCATACGAAATTTCAAGTTGTTCCTACTTGAGATCACAAAGTTTTGCTCTGGACAAGCAAGAAAGGCTATTAAAATGATGGTCAAAGGGGAATAACTCAAAGAATTTTTCAACAATCATGCACATCAAATTTGAAGATGTTCAGGCTGGAGATGACAAAGTTATATTCCAGACGAGCAGAAAATGCAGTAAAAATGATGATCAAAGGGGAAAAAAACTCGTAGACAGTATGAGGTAGAGTTATGGCTCCTTCACACTATGCTCTGTATTATTGCAATAAACACAAATGTCAAGTTTCAAGTTAATTGGACTGGAGATGACACAGTTATGCTCCAGACTATGTTCTATTCTAAAGAACCTGACCAAAAAAGCAGACTTTATTGTGTACACAAAAAAAGATGGATGGATGGACGGACGACGGAAACCACGCCATGACATAAGCTCTGGTGGCTTTCAGCCAGTAGAGCTAAAGATGCTCTTACCAGCATTTTCTCATGTTTCCAAAATGTTTTAAACAAGCTTCTTCCTCAGGGTCACTTACCCTTGGGGTTGTGAGGTAAAGGGCTCGGAAATAGGTGACGCAAGAATAATCAGCCTCATTATACATGTATTGTAGGATTTGGAATTCTTTACCAAATGACAAAATTTTGGACTGTTCCAAATTAAAAGCATCTGCAGACAACAAAACGTGACTCAAATACTGAATTTTGTTTTGAGAAGTATAGAAAACATTGCAAGAAAAGGAGAAAATGGTGTTTACAAGCATTTTCTCCTTTTCCCACAATATTTTCATAAGCTTTCAGTCTTAGGGCTGATAAAGGTCAGGATTGTGTGGTAAAGGGTTAAGAGACCAAATGACAATCAAATTCAAAGATTTATGGATGCATACTTTATGACCATGCTCTTTATCACAATGGTTTTCTAAAATAATTATGATAATTATCGCGTATCTCAGTAGATTAATGCCACTATATTAAAGTTACTTAAAAATTATGTTTGTAACTACTTTACTGAAACAGGGTCCTAGAGTACATGCTTTTCAATATTTCTGCTGAGAGCCACTAATCAATTCTGTGTTTTAACAAAGTACTCAAAAAATAACAACATTTTAACCCTTTCCCAAATGACAAATTTTAGACTGTCCCAAACTCAAAGTGTTTGCAGATGACAATTTTGAATTTGATGAGAATGGCAGAAAGTTTTCCGAAAGGCTAGAAAACACTGTGGGAAGAGGAGAAATTGCTCGTAAAAAGAGAAATTTCTCCTTTTCCCACAGTGTTTTCTACAGACTTGTACTGCAGACACGTGAAAACCAGGGCTTGTTTGGGAAAGAGTTAATTCTTAAGGTAAAAATTATCATAAAATGTATTCTGTGCTGTTGATGAAACTTGATATGCGAGTACATAAACATGTATGTACACTATTTTTGGTGGTCATTATACCACTACTACATGTTATGGACTGCACTTTACATGCAACATTGTGTACATGTATCATCAAATACTTATGTGGCAGTGAGAGAGGAATGAGTTTTGCCCCAACGACTACCATCAATCCCTGAAGAAAACTTGGCTGATTTGTGGAGCAAACCAATCAACCTTGGATTTAAAACTCTGTGCATTACTAACTGAGCTACATGTAAATGAGCCATACTGTGTGAAATGGGGGCTTAACCCACTACCACAAAATCCCTACTTTTGAAGACCCTAGGAAAGAAGCTTTTAGAAAACATTGTTGGTAAAGGAGAAAATGCTAGTGACCAGCATTTTCTCCTTTTCCCACTATGTTTTCTACCCTTCAGAAAAGAAATTTCAAATTTTCAGTCTCTTTTATTTTGTTGCCTGCAAGTACCTTCAATTTAGACCACTCTGAAATTTTGTTGTTTGGTAAAGACTTAATGTCTGCAAAACATATGGTCCAAGGTCAGCCTGGGCAGTCAAACCTGGGTCAAAAATGTTTTATTATAGGTCAATTTTCTATGTGCAGAGTTGTCATTCGTTGCTCTCACCATACATCTCTGCAATGGGCTAAATGACAAGATCATGTCAAGCCGAGGAAAAGATGTTTTGTTACTGTTTAACTTTTTTATGTGTAACATCGTAGAGTAGACAAAGGAAATATAATTCTGGATACATTATAGGTGCATCAAAACTGTTGAATTTACCTGTAATTCAATGGAACTACTTTTTCCAAGCTTCTTTACTGATCAGAATCTTACGCCAATTTTAACCAAAATGGCTACACCCATGAATGATGACAACAGTTGTGACACACTGATGGATCCTAGCTTATTAATTAAAACAACAGCTTCGCAGAGCGGCGCATAATACGCCCGAAGGGGCTTGTCAGTGAAATGACTTGCATTGACGGATGGGCCATGAATGAAGAGCAGTTATTCTCCATGATATATGAAAAATATTAAAGGGCAATAACTAAAAAAATAAGGGTGGCAAAGTTACAAATTTTGTGAATTGCTTTTATCCACAAGGTGTTCGATCAGTCTTTGAAGGTCCCAGATCATACCTTTTATATTTTAGAAATTATGGCCCAGACGAAAATTCAAAGTGAAAAGGGAAATAACTCAGAAGGAGGGAGGGCAGAGTTATGGTTCTTGTGTAATGCACTTCTTCATAATGTGTCCTTTTAGTCTTGAAGTTTCAAGATGATGGATTTTGAAGTTTGGAAGTTATGGTTTTTACAAAAATTCAAACTGAAAATTAACCAATGGCAATTACTGAAATAATAAAGATGGCAGAGTTATGATTCATGGGCAATGGGCAATGCACTTCTCCATAATGGGTTCTATCAGTGTATGAAGTTCCAAATTAATAGCTTTTATAATTTGGAAGTTATGGCCGGGACAAAAATTCAAAATGAAAATTAACAAAGAGCAATAACTCAAAAAATAAAAGTGGCAGAGTTATGGTTCATGTGCAATGCACTTCTCCATAATGTGTTCTATTAGTCTTTGAAGTTTGAAGATAATAGCTTTTATAGTGTAGAAGTTATGGCCTGGACAAAAATTCAAAATGAAGATTAACGAAGGGCAGTAACTCAAAAATTAACGTTGGCAGAGTCATGGTTCATGTGCACTATACTTTTCCATAATGTGTTCTATCAGTGTATGTAGTTTCAAGTTGATATCTTTTATAGTTTGGAAGTTATGGCCTGGACAAAAATTCAAAGTGAAAATTAACAAAGGGCAATAACTCAAATAATAAAGGTGACAGAGTTATGGTTCATGTGCAGTGCACTTCTCCATTATGGGTTCTATCAGTGTATGAAGTTCCAAGTTAATAGCTTTTATAGTTTAGAAGTTATAAAAATTCAAACTGAAAATTACCAAAGGGCAGTAACTCAAAAACTAACATTGGCATAGTTATGGTTCATGTGCACTGCACTTCTCCATAATGTGTCCTATCAGTGTATGTAGTTTCAAGTTGATACCTTTCATAGTATGGAAGTTATAGGTGGAACAAAAAATTCAAAGTGAAAAGTTGGTTATTTCAGAAATCAAGGGCAGATAATTTTAGAACGCAAACAGCGATCCAAATTCTAAGACCCAGGTGCACAACTAGACATCATGGAGATTCATTGTGGCAAGTTTCAAATAATTTCGATGGAAACTGTAGGAGGAGTTGCGCACACAAGAAATTGCTAACGGACGGACGGACGGACGAACGAATGGACGGAGGACCGGGGGTATAACATAATACGACCCTTCGGGCGTATAAAAACAAGTTATGGTCCTTTAAGAAACATTTAAACTTTTCAGAAAATCCCTCTTTTTAACATTTCCTATTACTTAATCTGATAGGCCGTATGCTTTTTGAACAGCACACAAAGTAATCAATATTGGTCTTTCTTTCACCAGCGTTTGTGTCGCCATATGAGTTCTGGTCATGTGACGAAAGTATCACGTAATGACGGACTGCGTTCTGAGCCCACTACAGAGGTGAATGTGAATGATCCGGAGTGCAAGAGGGTGGTTTGTCTCATGAGCCAGCTGGTTGTTGCACAACATGTATCTTATGTATCTACAATTATGAATGTAATAACTTGCTAGGTATGCATCATAGGAATGTAACTATTTAGCCTCCATTTGCCAGCACATTACACAAGTATTTGGCTCAGCACATTTTCAGCACAGCACCTAAATTGCAATGAAGGTGAAACTTTACCGAACAATCTCTTATTTTGACAATATGAGAAAGAAAACATTTGAAAACATCGTAGGAAAAAAGATGACAAACTAATATACCTGTTGAAACCGAGGGCATTTAAAGAGTACTAACATTAAAAAATCGGTCTTTGACAGCAACAAACAACAATACCCATAGTTCCTCCTTTTCCGCAAACATTTTCAAAAGCCTTCTTCCTCATGATTGGGAAACATGGAAGGTTTGATAAAGGGACAAAACATTCAGGTGTCAAAAAATGTGTTCCAGTGAACAAAAAAATAAACAGAGAGAAAATAAAATATCAGGATAAACTACTATTTCATTGCAACTAGTTTCAGACATAAACCATCAGCAAATACATCAATGAAACATGGCTTTCTTTTAGATACTTTTGTCTCAATCTTCTATTTCTGGTTTCCTCTTTATTTCAAGACCGCAAATTACATGTGGGAAATTAATAAGAATGAAACTATACCTTTAAGAACCCACATCTGAAGATTGCCTTTCAAATGAAAACTACTAACATGTGTTTACTGCCAATCATAGTCGACATATTTTGTGTTACGGAAGTTTACAAAGTTATCAAAATGTTATCCAAAAGGTACATTTATTTGGATAGTCAGATGTTAATGGCATCTATATTAAGATTATGCTGAAGCAATACCAGTATACTTATTCATAAAATATCAGTCATCAACAATTTTTATCAGCCAGTGTCTAAAAAGTCATAGTAAAGTTTACTGAGTCAGAAAGTTTTTCAAGTTGTTCATTCAAGTTGTTAATGTTACAGTAAGGTTTGGTGAGGTGGTGGGTTGTCTGGTGGCCTCTGGAAATAATAAAGTGGGTGGGGGCTCACTATTAGGGATGGACTGTTAATTAAGTGAAATATGTAATTCCATTTGGCACCCGCACCGTTTTTTTCCCATACTGCAGCATTTATACATAATTTCATAGAACAACTTTTTTGGCACAAAAGCATGACTTTTTGCTCTGGTCAAATAGTGAATATATCTGGTTGATACTAAATGAACTGCTCTTTGATAAACTGAACACACAAAAACCATGTTTACATCAATGTTTTAGTTGCTGATGAGCAAGCATTCAAAGGTTTAAACATTTTACCATTCAAGGATGGGACTTTGAGGTCTAAAAAACTTGGACGCGCTGTAAATTAGAAAAAGTATATATATGGATGAAACTCTTATCTTACAGAGATATTTTTGTTAACAGTGTTAAAAATACAGTCATTTCCCTTTAAACCTCTACCAGACTATCCTTTTTTAACCCTTTACCAAACAACAAAATTTTGGACTGGTCAAAATTGAAAGCACTTGCAGACGACATAATAAACATACCTCAAAAATTGAAATTTGTTTCCAGCAGGGTTGAAAACATTGTGGGAAAGGGAGAAAATGCTGGTTACCAGCATTTTCTCCTGGTCCAACAATGTTTTCAAATGGCTTCTATCTCAGGGTCATAAAAACCAGGGATGGTTTGGGAAAGGATTAATAACCCTGAAACCACATTTCACCACTAAATTTTCAAATTGTGGTCAGTGTAGATCTGGATCAGACAGCATAAAAATGAAGTCTGAGCAATGATCTACATTATCTGATTTGCTTAACCCTTTACCATACAACAAAATTTTAGACCAGTCTAAATTAAAAGCATTAGCAGATGACAAAATAAAGGTGACTGAAAAATTAAATTTTGGTCTAGGAAGGGTAGAAAATACTGTGGGAAAAGGAGAAAATGCTGGTTACCAGCATTTTCTCCTTTTTCCATAGTGTTTTCAAAAGGCTTCATTCTCAGGGTCGTTAAAAGTTGGGATTGTGTGGTAAAGAGTTAAGCACTATAGAAAATAGGCACCCAATAAATTGCCATTACCTCAGACATATGCCTGAAAAAAAAGTGTCCATTAGGTTTATTCGGTGTTGTAAGCCGTCATAATATTCATAGTCTAATTCTACTGAATTTTCTAGATTTCAAAATCTGAAATATTTCATCAGCATTATGCTAAAAGTATTGGTAGATCTTGTGATATTTCAGTTAGAGTTCTGTATACTTGCACAGTTTACATTTTGATAAATATCTATGTAAGACAGAGTTCAAATGAGAAATGAACATGACTATGTACCCACTGAAAAATGTAAATATAGAGGAACTACAAATATATGCTAAAATATAAATCAATGGTCACTAAAAAAAGTAACTACATGTTAAGGTATTTTATGCTAAATGAATACAGTGATTTATCCTGTCATATTCTGTAATTCCAACCCGATAACGGAATGCCCTATATTTTTTTGGTTATCCATCAGTTACTCGCGTGACTGCAAAGTGCACACCTGCTAACTGGGACTATTTTCAATTCTAACATGACACGCGACTTTGGCTCTATAAACACAGTGCAAGGTAAACGTGGTAAAATCTGCGACAATCCATGTAAAGTGACGTCATCCTATATCCAGTGACGTCATTCAATGAGTGAGTTATTCAATGGAACATAATCGTCATCCGCGTTTTTACTCTTAGTTTGAACTTGTTTTCCTTTCACTAAGAATTGGCCATGTTAGAATCGAAATAATCTTCTTTCTATCGTGGTATATCGTTCAATAAACCACGTTGTGAGTTATGAGGCGCAATGAATAACCCACTCGGGCTATCGCCCTCGTGGATTATTTATTGTGCCTCATAACTCACAACTGTGGTTTATTGAACGATATACCACGATAGAAAGAAGATTATTTCTTAAGTAATCGTCTAACACAATGAATAATGAATGAATGATTTGCTAGCAAAAATCTTGTATGTTTAATAGTCTGATATGTTAAAACATGTCTTTTTCATCAGCATATTCAGATGGCTTTAAAAGGTTCTTCATATTTCGAATGTTCTCATGGGTTAAGTTTATCCGGCTCAGCTGCGAAATTTATGCAGTTCACCTTCAACTCGCCAGATAAATTTCTCCGCCTTGCCTGATAAACTTGACCCATCCAAGACACCAATCATCTATTCTCTATTTATGCAAGTTAATACAAAGCTTTAACTTCTTCTGTGCTAAATATATGAAATCAAATTCTTTTGACAGATGATAATGAAATTCACTAAACATCAGAGTTTCTATCCTAAAGGTGTGAGAAAAATAGCCCCTGTTCTTGCAGGTTTTTTTTAACCCATTTCAAGCATACCACACTTCAAATGCAAAAATTCTTTACCAAAGTACAAAATGTTAGACCAGTCCAAATTGGAAGCATTTGCAGACAACAAGCTAAAGCTGGCCCACATGAAATTTGCCTCGATAGGTCGGAAAACATTGTGGGAAAAGGAGAAAATGCTGGAAACCAGCATTTTCTCCATTTTCCAGTGTTTTCAAAAGGCCTCTATTTTTAAAGTCACAAAAAGACTGGATTGTTGGGTATTGTGTTAATCCTTTACCTCACAATCCCTACTTTTAATGACCCTGAGAAAGAGGCCTTTTGAAAACATTAAGGGAAAAGGAGAAAATGCTAATAACCAGCATTTTCTCCTTTTCCCACAATGTTTTCTACCCATCCAAACACAAATTTCAATTTCTGAGCCACATTAATTTTGTCATCTGCAAATGCTTTCAGTTTGGACTAGTCTAAAATTATGTTGTTTGGTAAATTAAATTTGTTATCACATCAAATTCACAAATATTCTTTAAAGTGTTAAATGATTAAAAAAAAAAAAAAAAGAAGAAATCTTTATGAAAAAAAGAGTGAAAATGAACAATGACAAGATGTTCCGCATGAGAGATGAAAATGAACAACAGTTAAGAGTGCAAAAAGGTGACAGCTAATAAAAGCTTTTATATTACCACAGCAACAGACACTTATTATGTTCTACAAGATGTAACAAAACATCTTTGCATACCATTTTAAAAGTAAAAAGTACCCAACTTCTGATTGGCTAACCCATTTGTTTAAGCCAGTCACAATTATGAAACTTTTAAATCAGGGTCGTAAAAACTCACGAAGTTTGGTTGAGATTTAATCCTTTACCACACAATAAAAGTTAAGCTTGGTCCAAATTTGAAAGCATTTGCAGATGACAATTTCAATATGGCTCAAACAGTGCAATCATTTTTTGATGGAGTAGAAAACATTTTGGGAAAAGGAGAAAATGCTGGTTACCAGCATTTTCTCCTTTTTCCACAATGTTTTCAAAGGCTTTCTTTCTCAAGGTTGTCAAAAGTAGGGATTGTGTGGTAAAGAGTAATATAGTCATCAGCCTGAATTGATGAGTTCACTTATTTTGGTTAAAAATAAAAAAAAAAAAAATGGTTACAAATCATCGAAAATGGTTGGCCCTATTCTGTGACCACAGGTGTGTCTATGTTGCTATGGCAATGAACTATAAGGTCAAGGTCAAATCACTGAATGAAAGCCATTGTGAATGGTTTTAATGTCTAGATACTGACAACCATTGCCAAGAGAGAGGATTTCTCTGCTGATAATTAATTTAACATAAAATTTTAGGTTAACACAGGTTCTTGCAAACTTGAAGAGGCCAGAAAAATTACAGTCCAGACAAACCTGTAGAGTCAATACAAGTTAACTCTTTACCAAACAAGCCTTGGTTTTTTTAAACCCTCGGAAGTTATGCTTTTGAAAACCTTGTGGAAAAAGCAGAAAATGGTGACCAGCATTTTGTCCTTTGCCCACAAGGTTTTTTTTACCTTTTCAGAGACAAATTTTATTAATTAAGACTTTTAAATTGCCGTCTGCAAATGCTTTCAATATGGAGTTTTGTTGTTTGGTAAAAAAGTTAAATGATAAGTAACCCATTACAATCTTTGCCACTTTTACACTTGCCAATAAGTATTGAACATGACTCAAACAGGAAATATATAGAAAACATGGTTTTTTGGTTTATGCATTTTATAATTGTATTTATTGCCCAAAATTTGCCAACTGTTTGTCTTTTTCCCATTCAGTGGGTAAACCTCCAAACCCATGTAAAATGTCAAATATTTGAAGTTATGGTGATTGCTTAATTTATTTCAGCACAAAACTATAATTATATGCTTGATTAAAAATATAACCAACTTTATGAAAAAAATTGCATCCTGCAAAAAATAAATAAAACAAGAGGACCAAGATGACCCTGGATCGCTCACCTGAATTTTTGAGATGACCATAGCCTATCTTTTTTTTAAAGTATGAAACATTGGATCCAAAATTATTATTTTGCCAAGCAATTTTCAAAAGGTCACCTGTAAAAGTCATTTCAAAATCTGACCATCAGTTTCAAAAAGAAGAATTTTTAAGAAATCTTCATTTCCGTACAAGAGCAAGTAGCCCCCATCCACGAGAGCCATGTTTCTTGACGGATCAAAATATATGAACAAGTTTTGAAAAAGGTCACCAAAGGGTCAGAGAAAGAGAATTTTCAAGAATTTCATCATGTCTGTAAAGTGCAAGTAGCCCCCAATGACAAGAGCCATGTTTCTTGACGGAGAAAAATTATAAACAATTCTTGAAAAGGGTCACCCAAGACACATTGCAGTGAAATTATTCTAAAATCTGACTGCAGGTTTCAGAGAAGAATTTTCAAGAATTTATTAATTTGGGTATAGTGTAAAGTAGCCCCCATTCACCAGAGCCATGTTTCTTGACCGATCAAAATTTTGTAAACAGTTTTTTGAACAGGGTCACCAAAAGAACATCCATGAGAAATTATTTCAAAATCTGACCAGCCGTTTCAGAGAAGAAGAATTTTTAAGAATTTCTTCATTTTTGTATAGTGCAAGTAGCCCCCATCCACCAGAGCCATGTTTCTTGACAGATCAAAATTTCGTGAACAGTTTTTGCAAAGGATTACCCAAGGAACAACTCTGTGAAATTATTTCAAAATCTGTCCAGCCGTTTCAGAGAAGACGAGTTTTCAAGAATTTCTTCATCTCCCTATAGTGCAAGTAGCCCCCATTCACCAGAGCTATGTTTCTAGACCAATCAAAATTTCGCGAACAAATTTTGGAAAGGGTCACCCAAAAAACATCCCTGAGAAGTTATTTCAAAATCTGACCAGCGGTTTCAGAGAAGAAGAATTTTTAAGAATTTCTTCATTTCTGTATAGTTGACAGATCAAAATTTCATGAACAGTTTTTGAAAAGGGTCACCCAAGGAACATCTCTGTGAACTTATTTTTAAATCTGGCCAGCGGTTTCAGAGAAGAAGTTTTTTGAAGAATTTCTTAGAAAATTCCATTTGATTGCCATGGCAACCAGAGTTTTTGACAGAGACAAATTCTGTGAACAATTCTTGAAAGAGGACCCCCAAGGAACATTCCAGCCAAGTTTGGTCCAAATTGGTCCAGCGGTTTAGGAGGAGTTGATATTTAAAGAATTCTTGACTACGGACTACGGACAATGGGTGATCTTAAAAGCTCCCCTTGGGCACGTTTTGCTCAGGTGAGCTAAAAGAAAAAAACCAATCTGCATTTTGTTTTAGAATGGAAACACAACATCTAATGCAGGATCACAGAGAAAAAAACTTTTAGAATAGAAATAAAGACAGAGATCAGAATGTGAAGAAAGTAAGCTGGCAGTGTTTGCAAAAAGGCCAACAAAATTCAAAGTTATTCAAATTATTACGACCAAAAGTAAGTAAAAAAGTTAATTTCAGAATAATTCAGCCAAAGTGTTGGAGTATAGTGCATTTGAAGCAGAAATTAGTTGTAGAATTTTTAAATCATTGTAACAATTAAGTGTTGCTTCACAAAGCAAGGGCAGAAAAAGGAGCTTAGAGAAAAAGTTTACACAATAGAAAACATTTCTGCTATGTTTTTGTTGGTAAAAAATTTCCACAACATTTTTTTTATTTTCAGTAAGAGACAAGATAAAGCAAAATCTAATTATTACAAAAGAAATGGTAGAGCTTTGTTTGAAAAGCTAGTTAAGCCCTGTACCAAGCAATCATGAGAAAGAAAGGCTTCTGAAAACATTTTTGGGAAAAAGAAAAAATGCTGGCAGCCAGACTTTTGAAAAAAATGTGGTAAAAAGGAGAAAATGCTGGTAGCCAGACTTTTGAAAAAAATGTGGTAAAAAGGAGAAAATGCTGGCAGCCAGACTTTTGAAAACATTGCGAGAAAAAAGAAGAAATGCTGGCAGCCAGACTTTTGAAAACATTGCAAGAAAAAAGAAGAAATGCTGGTGGCCAGACTTTTGAAAACATTGCGAGAAAAAGAAGAAAATGCTGGTAGCCAGCTTTTTGTCTCTTTTCCACAATGTTTTCTATCCTTTCACAAACAGAAATCATCACTTGATCTACATTTGATAATAAAGGCTTGAAATTATAGCATTTGCAGATGACAGTTAGCTGTCCAACAGTTGATTCAATTCATCTTTGATGGAATAGGAAACAGCATCAAATCCTTTTCTAATATTTTCAAAAGCCTCTTATTTATGCTATATGAATAGTTTGGTAAACACTCAAAAGAAGAAATAGGAAATTTAAATGTTCACTTTATTGAAGTCTGCGGGAATTTGGCAAAGCATTTCCTTAGCAACAGCAACCTAGCAACATAGCAGAGATGTCAGATACATGTATATGTTATGGGTATATCAAACATGGGTTCACGCACCTAACCCCACCCTCAGGGATATCTCCTTGGCAATGGTTACGATATCTAGATCTATTAAGGAATAAGCTCGCTTTCTGAAACCCGACTCACCCGGTGTACTTGTAACTGAAGATTTGATGGCCAGATCGTGGGCAGAGAGGTCCTGTATACTGTCAAACCTTACCTGTAAGTGTATTGAATCAGTGTAATTAGATTTTCAATTGTAACACAACTGGATTGCTATACAAAAGCTGCAAAAATACAAATATGCAAGCAAATTCTTCACATTTTTGTGACAAAAAAATGATAATACCTTACGTAGAGAGGATGCTTGCAGTAGAAAAATTTTCTCCTCTTCCTATAATGTTTCCTACTGTTTTATTTCGTCATCTGCAAATGCTGTCAGTCTTGACCAGTCAAAAAATTTGTCCTTTGGTACAGAGAGAACGCATAAACAGTTTCCCTTTCGGAAGCCCTGTCATCCTTGTTGACCCAGTTTCGATTCATACTGTAATCGACCCTAGGTCATTTGGCTGGCGTTCCTTGTACTCATGGATTATTCATGAAGCATTTTGATTGGTAATTTCAGTTTTTCTCTGAGAAAATTTAAACTATTTTTATCACAAATATGCCATTATTTCTTTTTTTAGTAACGGATGAAATGAAATTGCCCTCCCTACATGAGAAAATGAATATGCTATTGATCTTTTGATTGGCTATTCGGGTACTTTCCAACCATATGAATATTTATAAGAAACGACAATTTGCTAGTCAATTTTCCCAAGGGTGATGCATGGAGAGTAATGTAATGCTTAAACCTGGGTTCCGAGGATGGAGCCCCATATACATGACTTCACTATCAACACAACATCCAAAATGGTGGCATTGATCAAAATTAACATCAAGATCATGCTCCAAGCTCCATGTACTAGCACATATTACCAAGGTTTCATTGCCATCAGTTCTCAGTGATGTCAGTTTTCATTGATTTGGGGCATTCAGAAGGGAAATTCCACCTTGTCAGCGTTCTGAATTCCTTAAACAACAGAAAAAAAAACAGGTAAAATTTGCTCAACAAATATTGGAATGGTAAAACTTTGCTATATGATAAATTCCTTGTACAGTCAAGTGGCTAGGGACTTGGAAACTTGTTCACAGCTGTGTTCAATCATGTCGCCACCTTGCCCTCGGTAAGAACAAGTTTCCAAGTTGCCTGCCATCTGACTGCAACTACTACTGTAACAGGTTTTGCTTACCCTCTCATCCAGTCTGGGAGGTGTGGTCATGTACTGTGAAAGTAACATATAGGTTTAGAGTTAGAACACATCAAAACATACAAAGTAGCACTAACACACACATGGTTCATATTTACCAACTATGTACGAATCTAAATTCTAATTCGAGCTCTCTGATTGGCTGAGAAAGAGCATGTCAGCTAATGGGCTAGTTCTTGATTTCAAGTTCAGACAATGCTTAACTCTTTATGTGATGACAAAATTTTAGACTGTTCCAAATCTAAACCATTAGCAGACAGCAAATTAAACATGACTCAAAAAATGAAATTTGATTTAGGAAGGGAAGAAAACATTGTGGGAAAAGTAGAAAATACTGGTTACCAAAATTTCTCCTTTGCCCACAATGTTTTCTATGGGCTTCTTTCTCAGGGTTGTCGAAAGTCAGATTGTGTGGTAAAGAGTTTAAAAATTTTCTCCTTTTCCCACAAGGTTTTCAGAAGGCGTCTTTCTCAGGGTAGTGGAAACCAGGGATTGTATGAGAAAGGGTTAGCCCTCTCCCGCAGTATTTGAACCCTTATCCCTTATAACAAGTAATCTATCCTTATCCATTCATATTTCCAAAAGCTTTCTATCAAAGGGTTCTTAAAACTTAGGATTGTCTGGTTACCAGCATTGTCTCCTTTTCCCACAATGTTTTCCAAAGGCTCCTTTCTCAGGGCCATCAAAAGTAGGGATTGTGTGATAATGGGTTAATGGTTAATTACAAGTGAATATAAGCCCTGGAAGTGATTATTAGATCATTTCCATGATTACAAACAAGCTTGACCCATCTCTGTTGAATATGACTTTAGAAAAGATACATGTAAATGGCAAAATTAATTATTTCCAATTTTTTTCTTCACACATATACATGTATATATTTTCAAGTTTTGTTAGTGTAGCGATTTTTTAAACCTTACGGCTGAAAGCGTGGCATTTTCCCTAAAGGGTTCACTTTTTCTACTTGCAGTACACAGCAAGAAAACATACATATAAACAGCAACATGAAGAACAGACTTTTAACTGTTTACCAAATGACAAAATTTTAGACTGGTCCAAATTGAAAGCATTTGCAGATGACAAAATGAATGTGACTAAGAAATTGAAATATTACCTTAGAAGAGTAGAAAACTTTGCGGGAAAAGGAGAAAATACTAGTTACCAGCATTTTCTCCTTTTCCCATAATGTTTTCAAATGAATCTTCCTAAGCGTTGTTAAAAGTCGGTATTGTGTGGTAAAGAGTTAACATGGATATAACATGAGAGGCAAAATCTGTTCAGATTTAATGATAGAGGTATCAATCCCTATTTTATCTTTATGATCCGCATTCAACATGGTTTGTTTGCTTGAAACCCATTACCACACAATCCCTACTTTTGACGACCCTGAGAAAGAAGCCATCAGAAAACACTGTGGGAAAAGGAGAAATTGCTGGTAACCAGCATTTTCTCCTTTTTCCACACTGTTTTCTATCCTTCACAAAACAAATTTCAAATTTTCAGTCACTTATATTTTCTCGTCTGCAAATGCTTTCGATTTGGACAAGCCTAAAATATTGTTGTTTGATAATGAGTTAACTCTTTACAAATTAACAAAATCTTAAACTCGGCCAGATTGAAAGTATTTGCAGGCGAAAACATTAAAGGTAGCTCCACTATGTAAATTCTGCTTTGATAGGGTAGAAAACGTTCTAAGAAAAGGATAAAATACTGGTTACCAGTCATGATTAAAAGTCATGATTATCCAGATAATTTGTTAAATCATCTCATGGAAATTTGTTTTAGATGGCAATTTTAATCTGCATTTACTCTTTTCCAAACCACAAATTTCAGCCCCTTTTAATTTTAAAGCATCTGCAGATGACAAATTGGACAGTATTAATAATCTAAAATTCTTTGACAGAGTAGTAAACATTATAGGAAAAGGTAAAAAAAAATGCTGATTACTACCAGTTTCTCCCTTTTCCCACAATGTTTTCAAATAGGGCTTCTAACTTGGTTTTATTAAACCTGTGGACTGTGTTAGTGAAGGGTTAATAATATTCACTATGGTTATCATTTAATCATTTATCTTTTTCACAACAAACTTCAGTTTTTCTCCACAAATCAAACAGCAATACAAACCACATCACTTACCTGGTGGATATTGGGAACACTAGTTGTCTTACGGAGTGATCGGCCTTGAGCAGCCATTAACTCTTTCACAGCTACTTCCTACAATAAAACCCACATAGATATTTTTTTCCCATTTCTTTAACTATTAAGTACATGACATAAATTTTTATACTGGTCCAAATTGAAAGCATTTGCAGACAACAAAAATAAATGACAAAATAAATGAAACTTATTTACATTTAAGTAATGTTAATATATTTGTTTCCAGCAGGGTAAAAAATATTGGGGGAAATGGACCATTTTCTCCTTTTCCTTATATGTAAAAACAGGAGATTTTTGGTAAAGGGTTAAAATCTTTATGAATTATTCTAGTGAGTGAACTCATTGAGGAAATAATTTATCAAACAAGAAAAACTTTAGGCTAGTCTAAATTGGAAGCATTTGCAGACAACAACATAGAAGTGACTTGAAAATTGAAATTTGTATTGGGAAAGATAGAAAACATTGTGGAAAAAGAAGAGAGTGTTGGTTACCAGCATTTTCTCCTTTTTCCAACAATGTTTCCTAAAGGTCTCTTTCTCAGGGTCGTAAAAAGTCAGCATTGTGTGGTAAAGAGTTAATTCATGATCGGTCTGAATTTTACAAGAAATTTAATCTGAAATATCTTATCTATAGGTCTGACAGAGCTATCAATATTATAATGTTATTAATCAAGTGATTTCCTATTTGTTCAGTTACAGGTCCGAGGTCAGCCGTATTGGCCCGAGGCCAAGGCCAAAGGCCAATAGAGCTGACCGAGGATCTGTAACTGGGACAATACGAAATCACTTGATCAATGACATTTTTATTAACCCTTTACCCCATACGGCATTTCTATAGTGTCTTTAACTTAAACTAAATAACAGCAAGGATGAAGCCATTTCTTTTGTGTACATGATACCTTTTGATAGTGTAGAAAACATGGTGGCAAAAGGTGAAATTGCTCGTCATGAGCAATTTCACCTTTTGCCACATTGTTTTCCAAAGGCTCCTACAAGCAATGCGTAGGAATGAGTATCTATGGAGTAAAGGGTTAACTAACTGTTGGCCCAGAATCAATATGACAACCTATGAGATCTGAAAATAGGGGTTAATAATCACATCTCTTACTCCGTATGGTATACAGGTCATGACCTAGGCCTAATATGACTTGACCTCCTATCAATACAATTGACCTCATATCAATATTGATGACCCGCGACCAATACAGAAATCTTTAACGTGATTGGTAAAAAGTAAGGGCAGATGCTCATGCGACTGAACTTTTGACCAATCACAAAGGATTACTGTATTGATCGCGAGTCATCAATATTGATACGAAGTCAACTGTATTGATCGGAGGTCAAGTCGTATTAACGACCTGTATACTATACGAAGTAAGAATGTGACTAGTATCGCGTGGTCCGGTTTCCATGTATAACTTCTAATAGTTGATTAATAAAGATCAATATAGATCAAGTTTAAGCACCATGGAAAATGACAAGGCTGTGATAATCTTTCCATAACAGCTAAACTAGCATGGATCTAAAAGCCATTGCACTAAACTGACATCACTTGCTGGGAGGGAGGTATAATACTTTCCAGTAGGACAAAGCCAATACAATATCCCATAAGTTTGCCAAAAGGAATGAAAATGATAATTGCTAAACTCTCCATCAAACAATCTTCAGCTTTACCTACCCCGAAGAGGCTTTGAAAACACTGTGGGAAATGAAGAAAAAAGCTGACAATCAGCATTTTCTCCCTTTTTCCACAATATTTTCTACTGTATCAATAAACTTTAGAAACAGAGATTTTTAAAAGGAGGTGATGCTCATATGGGCAGCCCCTGGCCATGATAAACTAGAGCTATCACTGAATGTGACTTAATACCCCTGCCAGTCCTTTGACAGAAAAAAAGTGTCTATTGAAGGGGAGATAATTCCTCAACCAGGAAGAGTTGACACTTGAAAATTACGTCTTGAAAATCTTCAATATATGATAAGTATATGTGCAAATTTTCGATACAATTAAAAGGAAAACTGTAGGAGGAGTTCATGGCACGAAATTACTACAATTTTGTACACAGACAGACACATGGACGTACACTCAGACGCATGGACGGACAGACAGGCTGGTTCCAGTATACCCCCAAAGACATTTGTATAGTGGGGAATAATAAACAGAAAACTAATCAATAATGATAGGCAACTTCTCACCCACCTGTCTCAATCTATCCAGTATCAATATACTCTCTACCGCAGAAACACCTTTGATATATTTCTCTATGTATGTCTCTCCATCTGCAGCATTCACTTCATTCTGCGAGGCAGCCATCTGTGCCAATGTTTCCATACCTTCAAGGTCCTCAGATGCCTATTGTCAAGAAAAAATTTTGTTTTGTTGAGTGTCCTTATTCTGTGAGTATCCTTAAACCACTGATTTTTGTGTGCATCTCATAAAGCACATATTTTGATGACGTCACATGGTATTTCTGTTCATAACCCTTACCAATATCGGAATGCTTCATTGCCCTTGAAGTTCAGACAAATACATGTAAAATTCAGCTAATTATCATTATCATATGTAAAAGAAATCTACATCTTTCTTCTTATATTTAGTGTTCATTCTCAAAAAAACACAAAGATCTTCAACTGTCTGCTGTAAGTACTACCGAGTTACAGGAATTAGGTCACACAATGTTTGCATAAGAAGGCTGACTGCCTGTTCTTTATTTATGCATATTGAACTTGAAAATTGTTATCCAAGTTATTCTTTTCAAATAAAAGTGACATGTTTTTTTTTTTTATGAAGGTAAGTAATTTCTAGCCCATATTCTGGTCTCAATTCTTAATTTCATCGAATTGTTTCCCTATCATCATGGAATACAGACACTCGAGGCTACCTTATTATAGTTTCTTACTGAACACAAAAGAAAAACCTTTGCAGTGTTTTTGGAATAACCTCTGGAAACACTGTCCCAAGTTTCAACGACCCTGAGAAAGAGGCCTTTTTTAACTCTTAACCATGCTATCCCGACTTTTAACGACCCCAAAAAAGAAGCCGATAGAAAACATTATGGGAAAAGGAGAAAATGCTGGTAACCAGCATTTTCTCCATTTCCAACAATGTTTTCAAAGAAAAATGTCACCATTTGATCCACACTGAAATTATTGTCTGCAAATACTTCAATTTGGACAAGGCTAAAATTTTGTTGTCTGGCAAAGGGTCAACTCTTTTCCACACAACAAAATTTTAGAATGGTCCAATTTCAAAGCATTTGCAGACAACAAAACAAATGTAATAAAAAAATCTAAAAAAGATGTCTGCTTGTAAAACAAGTCATGCCCCCTACTGCCACATTGATACAGGAAGTGGCACAGTTCATTAACTGATACCAAAACGCCCTTTCAATTTCCGCTTTTTCCAAGTTGACGTACCCGATAATACCCTAGTAAAATGTTGGAGCCACAAGTTGAGCTACTTATGATAATTTTTGAGAGATTTTAATTTATTCTTTTAAGCAAATGGCTCGAGTGGCGAATGGCAAGCCCTGAATCATCTGGTGGTCACTGTGACCTTGAAGGATCAATAGGGATCGTTTACACTCCTAGATGAATATATGTACAGAATTTGAAGGATCTAGGCCAATTCTGTGTGTAGTTATCATCTGGACAAGGTTTGGTCTATTTATCATTAAATTGAAGGCCACTGTGACCTTACCTTTGATGGATTAATATCAAGATCGATAGAGATCATTGACACTACGAGACAAATGTCTGTGCCAAATTTGAGGAAGCTAGGTCAATTCTGTGTCTAGATATCATCCGGACAAGGTTTGTTCTATATATCAACATGTTATAGATATATATATATGTCATTGTGACCTTGACCTTTAACCGATTGACCTCAAAATCGATAGGGATCGTTTACACTCCTAGATGAGTATATGTACAGAATTTGAAGGGTCTAGGCCAATTCTGTGTGTAGTTATCATCTGGACAAGGTTTGGTCTATTTATCATTAAATTGATAGAGATCATTGACACTACGAGACAAATGTCTGTGCCAAATTTGATGAACCTAGGTCAATTCTGTGTCTAGTTATCATCCGGACAAGGTTTGGTCTATATACATCAGCATGTTGATTGTCATTGTGACCTTGACCTTTAACTGATTGAACTCAAAATCAATAGATGGACCTAGGTCAATTTTGTGTCTAGTTATGATTTGGACAAGGAAAGATCTGTCGACCGAGCGACCAACCTACTGACCTCAACTGACATAAGCAAAGCAATATACCCCCACTTTCTTGAATGGGGCATAATTAGTTTTGGGAAGGGTAGAAAACATCATGGGAAAAGAAGAAAATGCTAGTTACCAGCATTGTCTTCTTTTCTCATGTTTTCGAAAGCTTTCTCTCTCAGGGTTGTTAAAAGCCGGAATTGTGCGGTAAAGAGTTAATCCATTACCACACAATCCCTACTTTTGACAACCCTGAAGAAGAAGCCTTTAGAAAGCATTCAGGGAAAAGGAGAAAATGCTGGTAACCAGCATTTTCTCCTTTTCACCCAATGTTTTCTACTCTTCATATAACAAATTTCAAATTTAGAGTCACATTTATTTTGTCATCTGCAAATGCTTTGAATATGGACCAGTCTAAAATTTTGCTATCTGGTAATGAGTTAAAGCATTGTAGGAAAGGGGAACATGCTAGTAACCAGAATATTTCTATTACACAATGTTTTCGATCATTCATATCTAATACCTAATTAAACTCTGCAAATGCTTCTGATTTGGACAACAAGTCTAAAATTTCAGCATTCGATTAGGGGTTCATAAACTTCAATTCTGACTACAACTCAACTTCTATACCCCTACAATGGGAACTTTTGTTTGGTAAGTGTTCTTCTTGATACTGTCAAATTCATTCATTATAATTAATTTATTCAATTCCCTAAAAATTTCCAAACAAAGATCTGCTTTTCCTGCGTAAGTAATGTCAAACCAGAGGCATGTTTGTAAATATCATGAGAAAAAAAAGCTTCTAATTTATGACTGCTTCATTACCCATAATATTTTCCCTAATGAAGAATGGAATACTAAGTTCTGCAAATTCTTGGTAGATAAAAAGTTGGGATATAAAAAAGAAGTACAAACATGTTACCTTTGGAATGTTAGATACAACATCATATGTTACACCACTGTCCAGCAATCCTTCCTGTTAAAAATATAACATTGGGCCTCATTTACTACTGTTTGATGCTTAAACTTCCAAACACATAATTTATTCATTTTGTACATGACCATGATCAGATTGCCTTTTGCACGCATTTTAGATCAAGATTTGGCAAACGAGAATGTCCAAAATTGTGAAAAAAACACCCAAACAATTGTATTGTGATGAGCAATTTCACCTTTTGGCGCAATGTTTTCTATGCTGTCAAAAGGTGTCATATACACATAAGAATCAGCTTCATCCTTGCTGTTATTTAGGGTCAATTACAGATACCATAGAAATGCTTATGGGGCAAAGGGTTGAAACCGTTGAGGGAGAAGACAAAAGACTATTTAGTATGTTCACCTTAGCTCACCATCTATTTTTCTATCCTTTAAAACATGAATTTTAATACTTTAGCAACCGTCCGACAAATCAACCCCGATTTTTTATTACTGTGTCTGATTACTATTGAAGCAAAACAAATATGCCGTTTTCTGTGGTATTAACCCAAATTACTTTTATTGAGATGATGGGCAGTTAATTTAAATCATAATGGCAAAATAACATAATGATGTTGAGGTCTGCCCTAAACAACCATACGGGATAGCCATATAATTTACGTCCCCCAAAATACCTGCTTGACATTGTAAATATCATGATATAATGTTAATTTGGGGATTCTACCTCCACAAATTTTGTCTCTTTTTCACAGAAATATGATAAAGTAAAGAAATGATCACTTTTGAGGAGAATAATGCTGAATAAAAATGTTGTTAATATGCATTGATCATTGATTCACATGGAGAACAATCACCGAAATACTCATGTGTCAAGTCCTGACATATTGGAATACCCAATATTCATAACACAAATAATGACTTAGGATTTATCAGTATGGTATTGTCACCTATATATTATTCAGTCTTTAAATCATAAACACAAACATACTCCACAGAGAATGCAAGCAAACAAAGTATTAAATTAAGCATTGCATGATACATCCATCATAATGAGCGTAGCCTTTGACCAACATTTTCTGCTTTTTCCACCATGTTTAGTGACCTTCAGAGTGAACTGCAGGTAAATATACATCTATTTTATGTAGATCTATATCGATATTTGATTTATGTTCAGCAGATGTGGAATTTAGACAAGTCTAAAAATTTAAGGCTAGGTAATATGGTTCCCCGATCCAAAATGGCAGCCAGTATTCTAGGTAGACCTACGTTGATTTTTAATTTTGTTATTCAAATATCATGTAAGAAAAAAATTTTTTTCTGAGCATTTGTATGGTCATAGGTCAGACACGTCAAGGTTGTAAAACAGCCACTGTTGCAAGAATGTAAACTCTCTGAATCGACATATCATACTAAGTTGTGTGGGTATTTTGGTAAACATTTAATATGGCAGACTTCAATATGTTGTTAATTGTTATTTTGTCATTTTCTTTGAAACTTACCACCTTTCATCAATATAAATATATACCGTGTTAAAAATACTAAAAGGATAAAACTTTAGAACTTATATAAACAAGAGGGTCAGAGAAGAAGAATTTTCAAGAGTTCCTTCATTTCCATATAGTGCAAGTAGCCCCCATTCACTAGAGCCATGTTTCTTGGCCAATCAAAATTTTGCGAACAATTTTAGAAAAGGGTCACCCAAGGAACATCTCTATGAAATTATTTCAAAATCTGTCCAGCCATTTCAGAGAAGAAGAATTTTCAAGAATTTCTTTATTTCTATATAGTGCAAGTAGCCCCCATTCACAAGAGCCATGTTTCTTGACCAATCAAAATTTCGCGAACAATTTTTGGAAAGGGTAACCCAAGGAACAAGTCTGTGAAATTATTTTAAAATCTGACCAGCGGTTACATAGAAGAAGAATTTTTAAGAATTTCTTCATTTCTGTACAGTGCAAGAAGCCCCCATTCACCAGAGCCATGTTTCTTGACGGATCAAAATTTCGCAAACAATTTTTGAAAAGGGTCACCTAAGGAACATCTGTGTGAAATTATTTTAAAATCTGGCCAGCGGTTTCAGAGAAGAAGAATTTTTAAGAATTTCATCATTTCTGTATAGTGCAAGAAGCCCCCATTCACCAGAGCCATGTTTCTTGACGGATCAAAATTTCACGAACAATTTTTGAAAAGGGTCACCCAAGGAACATCTCTGTGAAATTATTTCAAAATCTGGCCAGCGGTTTCAGAGAAGAAGATTTTTAAAGAATTTGCTAAAAAATTCCATTTCGTTGCCATGGCAACCAGAGTTTTTGACGGAATCAAATTCTGTGAACAATTTTTAAAGAGGACCTCCCAAGGAACATTCCAGCCAAGTTTGGTCCAAATTGGCCCAGCGGTTTAGGAGGAGTTAATGTTTAAAGAATTGTTGACGACGCACGACGCACTGACGCACGACGGACACCGGGTGATCCTAAAAGCTCCCCTTGAGCACGTTGTGCTCAGGTGAGCTAAAAACCATAAAATTACATAAAAAAAGTATTTCGGTGTTTCGGTGGTGTTTCGGTGATTTGTCGGACCCCTTCAGCAATATGTAGTTTGTCAAGCACAACATTCACTCCACAAATTGAATTATTACTGAACAAATACAACTTTTTGACTCTAGTAAATAAGCGATAATTTGTGACAATGACTTGCTATTTTTATCAGAAAGATTACCAAATTGTTACGCTTTATATGTCACAGCAGATGATTTCATAATGATTGATGCTGATTTGGTTGCTACAGTGACAAGGTCAGCAGACAACATCGTCTCTGCTATTTGGACAAGTTCAGAGTACAACTCGAGTGAAGATGAAGAGGAGGAGGTTTTAGTCATGCCTACCATGGAACAAACTACTTCTGCTATTGAGTGTTTATACCATACTTTTGAATGTTTCCAGTCATAGAATAAATTAAATCCAAGATCATACAGCTATTGAGTGTTTATACCATACTTTTGAATGTTTCCAGTCATAGAATAAATTAAATCCAAGATCATATAGTTACTGAGTGTTTATACCATACTTTTGAATGTTTCCAGTCATAGAATAGATTAAATCCAAGATCAGATAGCTATTGAGTGTTTATACCATACTTTTTAATGTCAGTCAGAAATGCTGCCTAACTTTTTCATGATGTTGCAAAAAATGAAAGCATTTTTTTGAAAATCAGCAAACAGCAAATTTAAAACAAAGACCAATGACTGACTTTCTTCATGCCAAATAATTCATTGACTATTCACATTTACATTGTATACTGAATTATCGTATACAAACACAGAATTATTTTTCATTAAGATGTATGTCATGTTTCATTTGTTGAATAAAAGCTTTACTGCATGTACATGTAGCCAGAGTCTGATAATATAGCAAAGTTCGCACTATCGAAATAGTGAATTATGCTTACAGCTAATTAAATCTGGTGGTCCCCTAAAATTCGTAATATCAGAGTTTTACTGTACTACGTTTAAATAGAATTAAATCTGCCTACAATTTGACCCCTGAAGTGTTATATTAAACAACTAGTGGGCATTTACGATCTTAATCTGGAAGGACTACTTACTGTTCCAATTAGACGTTTCTTCAGTTTATCTGTAAAACTGATATTGCGATGTTTGACATTTACACACAGTCTCTTTCGTAATACCAGTTCCATGTATGCAGGGTGACTGAGACGAACAACAACCTTCAGTATCAGATATATACGATCATTGGCATTAGTAATTTTGTTCAGGTGCGGAGAATCATGTATTGAAGAGTCCCAGGATGCCACAGCATATACCTGTATAACAGAAACACATACATGTATTTAACTCCAACATGTAATAACAAGTAATGATACATCCCCAAGTGCCTGTCCACCAGACCAAGGATACAACCATCAGATTTTCATCACAAAAGAAAGGCTGTTTAAGATTTGACAGATGTCCGACAGGATACCATTTAATAACAACAACAACCTCCTATCAAAGTAGTGGTACACAGGGTATTACTACAATGATCTAAATCAGAGTACCTCAAGTACCTGAAAACCACACCAAGTTTCAAATTGGACAAGTCTATAGTTTTGTCGTCTGGTAAAGACTTACATTTAACCACACCATCCTAGGTTTTAACAACCCTGGCTAATTAGTCTTTTACTTTAGAATAAATTTTTGAAACAGGAAAAAATGCTGGTGACCAGCATAATCTCCTTTATCTACAATATTTTCAACCTTTCAGAAACAAATCTGATCTTGTTTCAGCCACAAATAAATTTTCATCTGTAAATGCTTGCGATTTGGACCAATCCAAAAATGTGTCATATGGTAAGTAGTCAAAAAAGAATTCTACATTATATGGATCCACTGCTTTTTCCTCTTTTCCAAACACTGTTTTCTTTTTTTTAACAAAGAAAAACTTCCTTCCCAAGGATCATATAAACATGAGGTTATTCAGTAAAAAGTCAAACTAATTGCATCTAAACACGCAAGCACTTTTTAGCAGCTGAGATCATTTGTATACTATTAGCAAGACATTAATGCTTTACCATCCAGACTTTAAAGCCTTTTGAAAACAGTATGGGAAATCCAAAGCATTTGCAGATGTCAAACTTGGAAGTGACTGAAACTTTGAAATTTGTTTTGTTAAGAGTAGAAAGAATTGTGGGGAAAGGAGAAAAAGCTGGATCATTGTGGGGAAAGGAGAAAATACTGAATCATGAGGTAAAAAAGGCCTTGGAAATAGAGAAAAATGAACTCTAGCAAAATGTTTTCTAACCAGGTCAGCCTGTGTGGACTGCAAAAGCTGACCTGAGTCAATACCTTTTGCAGATGCAACATATAGAGTTTATTTCATCAGCTTGTGGTTAATATGGGAAAATAGTTGCCAAAAAATGGAAAAGTATGCGAAAATAACAAGTACCATAAGGCATGAGTTATTTTCATGGACCTTTCCCTTTTGAGGCAAATATTTCCCCCATATGAATCGCAAGCTGATGAAATAAATTATATATTACATTTCCTCTGATTATTTTGTCAACAAATGCCACTTTTGAAACTAGTCATTGCATCCAAATAAAAAAAGTAGTTCCAGATTTTCTGTAGGAGGAAAATATTCACTGAGAAAGGGAAATAATTCCCCCCAGCTTAAATTAGGACATTTCTTTACCCATAACATTTCCAAAAACATACACATGAAATATAATGTACCCTCTTTTCACACAATATGGCTTGTATAAAAAGTATTTTATGAAACCTTTACTTCATAGATACTCATTTCTACGCATTGCTTGTAGGAGCCTTTGGAAAGCATTGTGGCAAAAGGTGAAATTGCTCATCACGAACAATTTCACCTTTTGTCACAATGTTTTCTATGCCATCAAAAGGTGTCATATACACATAACAAGAGGGCCATTGGCCCTGGAACGCTCACCTTAGACTATAGCTTATGAGTGAAATTCAATTCTTTGAGCAACTTTGGTAAAGCTTCACCCAAGAAACATCCCTGCCAAGTTGCATCAAGATTTGCCCAGTGGGTTAGGAGAAGAAATGTTTAAAGAAATTGTTGACGGGTGACAGACGCCGACATAGGGCAATCAAATATCATAAAGCTCTACATCTTCCAGTTTCAAAGAAGAAGTTTACATTTTCCTTTTTTGTCCTATGTTCGAACTTGTGGTCCCCAGGGCTGGGTCAGTTTTAACCAAAGCAGCATCCTTGGAACAAACTTGGCAGAGGTCCACTCAAAGATGCTACATGCCATGTATCAAGGCTCTACACCTTCCCGTTTAAGAGAAAAAGAAATTTAAAAATTTCCTTCTTTGTTCCTATGTTCCAACCTGTGACCTCCTGGGCAGGGCCGGTTTAAACGCCAGGGACATCATATGACTTGGTAGAGGTCCATTAGAAGATTCTGCATACCAAATATCAAAGCTCTGCACCTTCAAGTTTCAGAGAAGATTTCTAAAGTTTTCCTTCTTGGTTGCTATGTTCGAACATGTGACCTCCCGAGACAGGGCCAGTTTTGACCCCAAGGGCACAATATGAACAAACTTGGTAGAGATCCACTAGGAATTGCTACATGCCTAATATCATAGCTCTATGCCTTCTAGTTATAGAGAAGAAGAATCTTAAAATTTTCTTTCATTGTTCTTATGTTCCAACTTGTGACCTCCGGGGCAGGGCCAGTTTTGACCCCATGGGCATGATTTGAACAAACTTGGTAGAGGACACTAGGAGATACCTCATACCAAATATCCAAAGCTCTATGCCATCTAGTTTCAGAGAAGAAGAAATTTAAAGTTTTCCTTCTTTGTTCCCATGCTCAAACTAGTGACCCCCGGGGTGGGGCAGATTTGACCCCAGGGACATTATTTGAATAAACTTGGTAGAGGTCCACTAGGAGATACAACAGACCAAATATCAAAGCTCTATCTTTCTAGTTTCTGAGGAAAAGAATTTTAAAGTTTTCCTTCTTTGTTCCTATGCTCATATTTGTGATCCCCAGGGGTGGGGCCAGTTTTGACCCCAGGGACATAATTTGAACAAACTTGGTAGAGGTCCACTAGGAGATGCCACACATTAAATATCAAAGCTCTACGCCTTCAAGCTTCAGAGGAGAAGATTTTTAAAGTTTTCCTTCTTTGTTCCTATGCTCAAATTTGTGATCCCTGGGGCGGGGCCAGTTTTGACCCCATGGGCATAATTTGAGCAAACTTGGTAGAGATCCACTGGGAGATGCTACATACCAAATATCAAAGCTCTACCCCTTCTAGTTTCAGAGGAGAAGATTTATAAAGTTTTCCTTCTTTGTTCCTATGCTTAAACTTGTGACCCCTGAGGTGGGGCCAGTTTTGACTCCAGGGACATAATTTGAACAAACTTGGTAGAGGTCCACTAGTAGATGCTACATACCAAATATCAAAGCTCTACCCCTTCAGGTTTCAGAGGAAAAGATTTTTAAAGTTTTCCTTCTTTGTTCCTATGCTCAAACATGCTAAAACGCGTTATCCCCTGGGGCGGGGCCAGTTTTGACCCTATGGGCATTATTTGAATAAACTTGGTAGAGATCCACTGGGAGATGCTACATACCAAATATCAAAGCTCTACCCCTTCTAGTTTCAGAGGAGAAGATTTTCAAAGATTTCATTGTTTTTTTTTTCGTTTTGTTGCCATGGCAACCAGAGTTATGGGTGGAATTAAATTCTTTGAACACTTTTGGTAGAGCTTCACCCAAGGAACATTCCTGCCAAGTTTCATGAAGATTGGCCCAGTGGTTTAGGAGGAGAACATGTTTAAAGAAATTGTTGACGGACGACGGACGACGGACATTGGGCGATCACAATTGCTCACCTTTAGCACTTTGTGCTAAGGTGAGCTAAAAAACAGCTTTATTCTTGCTGTTATTTTGGGTCGATTAGAGATACCATAGAAATGCCTTATGGGGTAAAGGGTTAAGAAATAATCTTCTTCGTAGTTTATCATTCAATAAACCACAGCTGTGAGTTATGAGGCACAATAAATAATCCACAAGAGCAATTACTCTCATGGATTATTTATTGTGCCTCATAACTCACAACATGGTTTATTGAATGATAAACCCCAATAGAAAGATGATGATTTCGATTCTAACATGACTAGTCAGTTGTTAATGAAATGAAAACAAGTTCATACCAAGAGTAAAAACACAGATGAAGATTATGTTCCACTGAATCACTCCCTCACTTACTTTATACAGAATGACGTCTCTTGACGTAGAATGACGTCACTCTACATGGTATGTCGCAGAATTTACCACACTTTCGTTGCACTATGTCTATAGAGCCGAATGTGCGCATCATATTCAAATTTAGGATAACTTACACTCTCTTTTTCTGTGTAATTTTTCAGTATGGGAAGAACTACATAGTTAGCCGACTGCTCTTTAGGTAAAATGGAGTTAATGCCCACAGCTTGAGTTCCTTCTTTTGTGTTGGGTGTAGTCATATCATCAGCTGTAGAGAACAAATCGACTGAATGATTGTATGTATTTCAGTTATATGTCAGCGGCAAGTACACCTATCTATGTGTTTCTGGAGTTTCTTTTACCAGTACTTCGGACAATTTTCTTTCCAAGCCACTGGCTGCTTACCCACATGATCATCGTCGAAACAATGGTCAGAAGAGGGAGAGGAATGAATCTTGTTGCAGTGACCATCTTAAATGGTCAAAAAGATATTGGCCAAACCAGCGGTCGTAGCCAGGGATTGAACCCTGGACCCCATTTTCTCAAGTCCTACACACTACTGACTTAGCTATGGGGGCTCAGCTGTAGAGAACAGAACTGCAACATTAACTGTCCTAAGCTTCAATGTTCATGAGGAATAAGGCCTTTGAAAACAATGTGGGAAAAGGAGAAATTGCTTGTAACCAGCATTTTCTCCTTTTCCCCACAATTTTTTTTTTTCACAGAACTACAGCTCATTCGTACCAATTTCAAATTTGTCATCTGCTTTTAGTTTGATTCTGGTTGGTTGGTTGTATTGGGGTTTAATGCAACTTTTACAGCTAAGGTCATATCATGGCAGTCGGTGACCTACATGTGTTTCCTGGCTTTCTCATACCAGTACTAACACAACTCTCTTTCCAAAGCCACCGACTACTTTTCTCACATGCTTCAGCAGAGGTGAGAGGCGAAAACAAGCTGGAAAAAAAGTTTGCCTCAACTGGGTATTAAACTTACAACCATCAGGTCATAAATCCGACACACTCATCACTGAGCCATCTGGGTGGGAATATATTTTGGGTAAAGGTTACATCTTCAGTCAATCTGCAAGCTGAAAACTACCCATATTGAAAGTGTGTTTGGGCAACATAAAAGGATCATTTTGGTGATTTTAGAGAGAGGATGATTAATTCCATAATACAAGTTTTTAAGATAAAATTTATCGCTTACAGCTCATCTCCATGAATTCAAGGACAAGTAAAGGTGAGGTTGCAAATAGTGTACATTCAGTTTGCATAGCTACGCAAATCCCTGATCTAGTCTGTCAAATAAGGAAGTATTTTGCTGTTCTTATTTGAGAGCAATGAAATTTTATACATTGGCCTACTTATTACCCTTATTTGACTGTGGTGTTTTGTTTAGTAAGGCACTTAGTTCAGCACATGCATAGGATACAACACACAGACAGCTTTCGTCATAAGATTTTCTTTAAAAGAGTTTGCTATATCAAAAAAACAAAAAAACTGCATAGTGTCTTAATAAACTTACATCACTTGGGCAATCAGTTCTACATCAAATAATTAATAAACTACTCACAATTCAAATCTAAAAATAGCACAGGCCTATGCTGTTCCATTTCTGGAGGAGCCTCCCTGCAAAAGATCAGATTTCCATCAATACAAAATGCAATGCTTTACCCTTCACCACACAATCCTGAGGAAAAAGACTTTTGAAAACATTGTGTGAAATGGAGAAAACTTCTGCACAGCAAATCAAATTCAGCCTATATGATTCAATTCATTGTTATCAGAACTAGAAAGAACATTGAATATTTGCATTTTCTCTCTTCCCACATTGCTTTTCAGTCTTTTTTTTTTTTTCCTCAGTGTTGTTGAAAAAAATCAAGGGTTAAGTAAGTTCTAAATAATAATAACTAGCGAAACAAAGCAGGAGGGCAATGATGGCCTTTTAAGACCTCACGTAAAGTATGTAAGTAAGCAATTGCATTAACTCTTTAGCACACCCATCCCTAGAGGTAGTGAATTTCAGAGCCTTTACCACAAAGTATAACCTTTGACAAACTAATTTTCTGAATTTTTGACAAGATGTCAGTGCTGCTAGAGAAAGCAAAATGAAAAAAATAACTAAGGTTACCAGTCTGCTGGTGCCCCAGGTATACCACTTCCTGCAGCTGGTACCAGTACAGCATTTCTCTCTTCTGTTAAAGCTACCCATTGCTCAATAAGAGCTCTTTCTCTGTCACAATCTGCTTCACTTTTATCTATTAAAGAAAAGTGCATAGAAATTTATCACTGTAGTGTCATCAATTTATCGTATTTGGTGACCCTTAGTATATGTATTTACATATAAATATGTAAACCAAAAATGAAAGTCCTACAAATAATCATTACCAAGACTCTCCATAAGATATCACAAACTTTGAAAATGCCAATACTAAAGAGGATAAAAAGGATGTTAATTGACCATATTACTATTACTTTATTCTTGTGTACTGTTTTGCACAATAAAAAGAGAAAACAATTACATTGGTTTGCTGATGTTATATACCTACATTACAACGTAAGACCAAAAATACTTTTGACATAGTAAACCTTTGATACATTTAAGTTAAATAAAAGCAAATCCTCAAAACATACCTTGCTTATTGATAAGTTTTTGAATCTGACTATCCAGATATTTATGTCTTCTTGACAATGCCTCACTCCATCTATCACGTAGAAGATTGAGATCCTCTTCTTGGTAGCTATCTAAGCCTTTCTGTAACTTAGATCTAGCACATATACAGCCAATGGAGACAGAGCTAATACTATCACAGATGAGTGGAAGAGTTCCAGAGTCAGCCTGGGTTTTTATACGAGCCATGATTCTGCGAGCATGACCCTGAAATGAATTAATTTTGTTTTTGCACATCTGTTATTTCACATACAACTTAATTTTGAGTCCCAATGTCAAAAATGAAGCTTTTGACTTAACTTTTAACCAAATGAAAAAAATTTAGATGGTCCAAATAGAAAACAAGAGCTTCGCAGAGCGGTGCATATATGCCCGAAGGGGCTTGTCAGTGAAATGAGTTGCATTGATGGATGGGCCATGAATGAAGAGTAGTTATTCTCCATGATATGTGAATGGATGGCAAAGTTACAAATTTTGTGAATTGCTCTTATCCACAAGGTGTTCTTTCAGTCTTTGAAGGTCCCAGATCATACCTTTTATATTTTGGAAATTATGGCCCAGATAAAAATTCAAAGTGAAAAGAGCAATAGCTGAGAAGGAAGGTTGGCAGAGTTATGGTTCTTGTGCAACGCACTTGTTCATAGTGTGTTCTATTAGTCTTTGAAGTGTCAAGATGATAGTTTTTGAAGTTTGGAAGTTGAAATTAACAAATGGCAATAACTCAAATAATAAAGGTGGCAGAGTTATGATTCATGTGCAATGCACTTCTCCATAATGGTTTCTATCAGTGTATGAAGTTCCAAGTTAATAGCTTTTACAGTTTGGAAGTTATGGCCTGGACAAAAATTCAACGTGAAAATTAACAAAGGGCTATAACTAAAAGATAAAAGTGGCAGAGTTATGATTTATGTGCAATGCACTTCTCCATAATGGTTTCTATCAGTGTATGAAGTTCCAAGTTAATAGCTTTTACATTTCGGAAGTTATGGCCTGGACAAAAATTCAAACTGAAAATTAACAAAGGGCAGTAACTCAAAAAATAACTGTGCCAGAGTTATGGTTCATGTGCAGTGCACTTCTCCATAATGTGTTCTATCAGTGTATGTAGTTTTATGTTGATACCTTTCATAGTATGGAAGTTATAGCCTGAACAAAAATTCAAAGTGAAAAGTTGGTTATTTCAGAAATCAGGGGCAGATAATTTCAGAAGGCAAACAGCGATCCAAATTCTAAGACCCAGGTGCACAACTAGACATCATGGAGATTCATTGTGGCAAGTTTCAAATAATTCCGATGGAAACTGTAGGAGTTGCGCACACAAGAAATTGCTAACGGACGGATGGACAGACAGACAGATGGACGGACAACCGGGGCTATAACATAATACGATCCTTTGGGCTTAAAAACAATCATGCAGATGATAGATTGTAAATCTCTTTTTGTTTTCCTTTAGGGTCATTAGAACTTGTAACTATGTGGTACATTGTAAAGATTAATCCAAACATTGCTTGAGCAAGTATGAATTTTTACCTTTAACTTACATGTAGTTTCTAAACTACTTAACCATCAACAAAATGACAAAATGTTAGACCTGTCCAAATTCAAATCACTTGCAGATGACAAAATAAACACAACTCAAAAATTGAAGTTTGTTTCCAGCAGGGCAGAAAACATTGTGGGAAAAGGAGAAAATGCTGGTCACCCACATTTCCTCCTTATCCCACAATGTTTTTTAAAAGGCCTCTATCTCAGGGTTATAAAAACCAGCGATTATTTGGTAGTGGATTAATGCTGCTTTTGATATACTTATATTTAAAGGTGGGTATTTAGAATTTTTACATCTCACCAAATTAAAAAGAATATATATCACTGAAATTTATTTGAAAAAATAATACAAATCATCAATAATTACGACTCATAAAATTACCCCCAAAAAAATTTTTGATGGTGTTCCCTTAAAAGGCTACATAGCCTCTTAAGTTATTTTAGATTTCGCACCAAAAATCAATAAAGCATTGTGGGAATGTCAAATGACTGGCACATGACTAATAATGTTTACATTCCATTACATAACAAACATGTAATAATTATTTTCCATAATGGCTTCTTTGGACGCTAGGTTTGAAACTTCGTCTGTGTTTTCCTGTATGTAAATGAGAGAATTTATCATCTAAAAATAGAACGTGTCTCCCGTTGGTGTCAACCTTGGCCGTAGTAAATCTCTAATTTCTCGTTTTGTCGGATGGTTTTCAACTACTGGTGTTTTATGAATGCAAATTAAAAGGCTTTGGGGATATAAGGATGATTTCTTTGCATTTTTGTAAAATTTTCGTCCCAAAATCTGAAGGGCCACCTTTAAATAGACAAAACTTCCATCATGTGTTACCTCAAGCTATATGACTCTCTATCAGACAACTAATGTGGTTCAGATTATGCAAATTTGTCATTCACATGGTGAAAAACATCGTTGGAAAAGGACAAAATTTCCAGCATTTTACTTTTTTCAACCATGTTTTTAAAAAACCTTCCTCTGAAAGGTAATCATAAACACATGTTTGGTACATTTATACGGTTGAGCTTAACTCTTTACCAGACAACAAAGATTTGGACTGGATCAAATTCAAAGCATCTGCAGACAACAAATTAAATCTTGGTATTAGAGATGTACAAGCTGACACCGAATAAGGAATATTAGCACAGAATACGGAATATCAGAGCGGGGGTCATCTCAGAAGCTAGGAGATTATCAATAAATGTAATCAGCTAATTACTCTATCCGTGTCTACCGTTTTTCTGTCGTACCTGTATGGTTTTTACTCGCCCAGGATTTCAGTCTATTATCATTTTTCCCATCTTAACATTTGGATGTTAATTTGTCAAAAAATGGCACTGTATTACTGACAGAGTAAAATCCGAATATAAAAGAGAAAACAAAAATGATCCGGCTGGAACACTGGCTAGGTTTTTTTTTTACACTTAAATCTTTATTAAATTGCCATTTTTTTTCTACCAGACCAAACAAGAGGGCCATGATGGCCCTGAAATCGCTCACCTGAGTTTATTGACCAAACATGCACCATCTAGTTTCCCAGTGACCTAGTTTTTTATCAGACATTACCCATCATCAAACACTTTTGAGATATCAATAAGACAAACATTCTGGCCAAGTTTCATGAGTATTGGACTGAAAATGTGGCCTCTACAGTGTACAAAAGGTTTTTCTAAAATTTCATCAAGTGACCTAGTTTTGGACCCGACAAATACCCATTATCAAACTCTTTTGAGACATCACCAAAACAAACATTCTGACCAAGTCTGAAGAGTATCAGGCAGAAAATGTAGCCTCTGGAGTGTACACAAGGTTTTTCTAATATTTGACCCATTGACCTAGTTTTTGACTCCACATGACCCATTTTCAAACTCATTCAAGGTATCACCAGGACAAATATTATGAACAAGTTTTAGGAGTATCAGACTGAAAATGTGTCCTCCAGAGCATACAAAAGGTGTTTATAACATTTGACCTATTGACCCAGTTTTTGACCCAACATGACCCATATTCAAACTCATCCAAGATATTATAAAGGCAAACATTCTGACTAATTTTCAAGAGTGTTGGACTGAAAATGTGGCATCCAGAGCATATACAAGGTTTTTCTAAGATTTGACCTGGTGACCTAGTTTTTAACCCCCAATGACCCATTTTCAAACCTGTCTGAGATATCATCAAGACAAACATTCTGACCAACTTACAAGAGTTTCGGACTGAAAATGTGGCCTCTAGAGCCTACAACAGGTTTTTCTAAGATTTGACCTGGTGACCTAGTTTTTGGCCCCACGTGACCCATTTTCGTTCTTGTCCGAGATATCATCCAGGCAAACATCCTGACCAACTTTCATGAGTATCCGACTGAAAATGTGGCCTCTAGAGCGTACAACAGGTTTTTCTAAGATTTGACCTGGTGACCTAGTTTTTGACCCCACGTGACCCATTTTCGAACTCGTCCGAGATATCATCCAGACAAACATCCTGACCAACTTTCATGAGTATCCGACTGAAAATGTGGCCTCTAGAGCGTACAAAAGGTTTTTCTAAGATTTGACCTGGTGACCTAGTTTTTGACCCCACGTGACCCATTTTCGAACTCGTCCGAGATATCATCCAGACAAACATCCTGACCAACTTTCATGAGTATCCGACTGAAAATGTGGCCTCTAGAGCGTACAAAAGGTTTTTCTAAGATTTGACCTGGTGACCTAGTTTTTGACCCCACGTGACCCATTTTCGAACTCGTCCGAGATATCATCGAGACAAACATCCTGACCAACTTTCATGAGTATCCGACTGAAAATGTGGCCTCTAGAGCGTACAAAAGGTTTTTCTAAGATTTGACCTGATGACCTAGTTTTTGACCCCACGTGACCCACTTTCGAACTCGTCCGAGATATCATCGAGACAAACATCCTGACCAACTTTCATGAGTATCCGACTGAAAATGCGGCCTCTAGAGCGTACACAAGGTTTTTCTAAGATTTGACCTGATGACCTAGTTTTTGACCCCACGTGACCCACTTTCGAACTCGTCCGAGATATCATCGAGACAAACATCCTGACCAACTTTCATGAGTATCCGACTGAAAATGCGGCCTCTAGAGCGTACACAAGGTTTTTCTAAGATTTGACCTGATGACCTAGTTTTTGACCCCACGTGACCCACTTTCGAACTCGTCCGAGATATCATCGAGACAAACATCCTGACCAACTTTCATGAGTATCCGACTGAAAATGCGGCCTCTAGAGCGTACACAAGGTTTTTCTAAGATTTGACCTAGTGACCTAGTTTTTGACCCCACATGACCCACTTTCGAACTCGTCCGAGATATCATCGAGACAAACATCCTGACCAACTTCATGAGTATCTGACTGAAAATGCGGCCTCTAGAGCGTACACAAGGTTTTTCTAAGATTTGACTTAGTGACCTAGTTTTTGACCCCACATGACCCATTTTCGAACTCGTCCGAGATTTCATCGAGACAAACATCCTGACCAACTTTCATGAGTATCCGACCAAAACTGTGGCCTGTAGAGCGTACACAAGGTAAAAAGTTGACGACGGACGACGCACTACGGACGACGGACACAGCACGATCACAATAGCTCACCATGAGCACTTCGTGCTCAGGTGAGCTAATAAAAGCAATTGCAGACGACTAATTAAATGTAGCTCAAGTGGTGGTTTCTGTCTTTGATTAGGTACATGTAGACATCATTGTGGGAAAAGGTGAAAATGTTAGTCACGAGCATTTAATCCCTTTCCCGCAATGTTTTCAAAAGCCATTCATGATCTATGCCTTCGAGCATCCGAGGGATAAGTATCGACAATACGTATTATCCTTTTTTGGACTGCATAGTGTAACCTGAGTTGAAACTTGAAGCCTGTCGTAGGTTTTCTGAATGCTAAAATGCCATCTAATCATTGTAAAACCATTGGCACGTATCTCACTGCTCAGGCGTCGACAACTCGTGTAATGGGTATATAAGATTTTATATCGTTAAATTTCGCATAAATTGAAAAAGAATAGTTTAGCAGACTTTCGTCAATTTCCTTCTGGCTTTTGATTTACTTCTTGGTATTAATATTAGTATAAATAAAGAGTAATTTACGATTGATTAATGTGATCATATTCATGCGGCGGCTCCCTGAGAGCTGTTTTCCTGGCACATTTGTGACAAGAGTATGCAAGCTCCTGCATCTGAAACCAAAATATCATTTAGGGATGTTTTGGCAAAAGGGGGCTTAGTGCAACTGTGAAAAGTGTCGCACAGGCTGACCTTAGCAGAAAAGTTTGGCTATTGATCAGTTTTGTATGTCAAAGGACTAGTCAACCTTTTTATTAAGTAGGTTGTTAAAAAAGGTAGATGTCATGTACCCATAACTATATGAAGACTTATTTGGTACCATGGATAACGGAAATGCATTAAACCCCCACCCTCCAACCCTACTTTTTCCAGAGCATTACTGAATTGTAAGCGTTACCACGTGCAGCTAATCCATACTCAAAGGCTCTTTCTGACACCATGGCAACCAACCCTAGTGGCTCAGTGATTATAGCGTATCTGCCTCGTGACCTGATAATTGCGGGTTCAATACTTACATGAAGCAAACCTTTCTCCGGCTTTTTTCATCGCTCTGATGCATGTGAGAAAAGTAGTCAGTTATATGCAAAGAAAGTTGTGTCAGTACTGGCTTGAGAAAGCCAGGAAAACATGAGTATGTTTAATTTGTTTCCGTGGAATTTATGAAAGGGATCTACTCGCATTTGTGAAAAACAAAAAGTCAACATCAAATGATTTCATGTGCGCTGGCCAACCTCTGTCAAAATTTTTAAGAAATTAGTTATACAGTAGATTCCGCTTATTTGCAAGTCCTATTTGTCAGAGAAAATGTCCCGAATAAGCGGTCGGCCCGATAATCCGATGGCTCTTTTCAAACCGGAAGTCTAACCAGAGATGCAGACGATCGTTTCGTTCTAATGACAGACGTTCAGATCTTGCATCCTGATCATTTGATTCATGTTCATATTTTTTTTAAATATATGTATTTCAAACTAAATAAACAAGTTTAAAAAAATATATTTGTTTGCTTACTTTATTTACATATCAAGTGCACAAAGTACCAGAAACGATCCAGGCTGTTGGCCATGGTGATGCTTCGTTTGACATAAAATTCAACACAAACTTTTTGTAAACACAGGTTTCGACGCATATCTCCAGTTTCTGGTTATCTAACAATTACTCCTTGTGTACATGCACATTCTTACACAACATGATCGTGTACTGTGCACCTGTATAAACCCCGACTCGCCACCTGTTTGGTTGAATGGGTGGGTAAAATTTTGTGTGACGTCATAGACTGATTGCCGCACAGACGATTCCGCGCAGACGATTCTATTTTAATGCCTTAATTTAGGCCATACCATTCAAAGCATACCTAAATAAGAAACGGTTTTCTGTGTTTTTCACAGTTTACATTCGGTACACCTTACTCTCACGCCTGCAGTCAAATTGTTTGTCACAAATTGGATTATCAACGAGACACTTACAAGCAGTTAAGTTTTTTTCTACCCAGTGTGTAATTATCTGATCGGTGATAGGTTAATTCGATCGGTCTTTCTTGTAACAGGTAAAGTGCCGAATTCGTCTTCAGTTGCTTTCGGGGAGCGTAGACCGAGATCAGACTGCACAGTGTGAAGTCTGATCATACAAAGTCCATGTATATTTTTTTAAATTTTTGCCGAGTTATACCAAGACAAGATTTAAGTACAAGTAGTAATCTTTTCGCCAATTTTCCTGCACTAAAATTACCATTTTATTTATCAGTGCTCTTGGTGGTGGGTGTACAGCCTGGTACCCGAAATCTCGCGTAACGGTCCAATAGTTGAACTTGATAATCGGCAACCAGTGAAGTAAACTAATGCACCAATGCTGCAAAATAGCCACTGAGTTAACGAGGTCCATATTCAGCATGTCGGCCATTTTCAGATGTTTTGTAAACGTTATTGCACTTTCTTAAATGAAAAGAATAACATGAAATACGCCAAGAATCTTTATCTTTAGTGACTAAATTATGAAAACGGATCACGTCAGACTCGTCGTTTATATGCAGTTGCATCAGTTTTTATCTGTGATTCTCCGCATGCACTGAAATTCGACTTTCATCGTTTTGAGTAACCTTTTTTTTCTCGGACAGATTGGAATTTTTCGCTGTCTTATCCCAAGGAATTGCTAATAAACACTAGAATTTCGAATAATTTTCAAATTTTTCGTTGCAAAAAACCAAAATGTGCTATTTATAGGATCCCGATTAAGCGTTGAAATTTACGTTGTCTAAATAGGAAATGGATCGGTGCTGGACCAAATCTTGCATATAACCGAAAATCCCGATAAACAGGGTTGCGATTAAGTGGAATCCACTGTATTACCATGTTTACTTTACAGTCATTCAACAAATATTTATTTTGCTCGCAAATTAATGTAGATGTCAAATTTTATACTTTATGTGAAAAAAAAAAAAAAAAAAACAAGAGGGCCAAGATGGCCCTGGATGGCTCACCTGAATTTTTGAGAGGACTATAGCCTATTTTTTTTTGAGGTATTGAAACATTGGAACCAAATTCATAATTTTGCTAAGCAGTTTTCAAAAGGTCACCTGTAAAATTAATTTCGAAATCTGACCATAAGTTTCAAAAAGAATTTTTAAGAATTCTTCATTTCTGTATAAGAGCAAGTATCCCCCATCCACGAGAGCCATGTTTGATGTATCAAAATTTACGAACAAGTTTTGAAAAGGGTCACCCAAGGAACATTTCAGAAAATTTCTTTTAAAATCTGACCAGGGGTTTCAGAGAAAGAGAATTTTAAAGAATTTCATCATGTCCATATAGTGCAAGTAGCCCCCATTCACAAGAGCAAGGATCACCCAAGGAACATCTCTGTCAAATTATTTTAAAATCTGACTAGGGGTTTCAGAGAAGAAGACTTTTCAAGAATTTCTTCATTTCCATATAGTGCAAGTAGCCCCCATTCACCAGAGCCATGTTTCTTGACCAATCAAAGTTTCGCACACACTTATTGAAGAGGGTCATCCAAGGAACATCCCTGAGAAATTATTTCAAAATCTGACCAGCGGTTTCAGAGAAGAAAATTTTTTAAGAATTTCCTCATTTCCCTATAGTGCAAGTAGCCCCCATTCACCAGAGCGATGTTTCTTGACCAATCAAAATTTCGCGAACAATTTTTGAAAAGGGTCACCCAAGGAACATCTCTGTGAAATTATTTCAAAATCTGACCAGCGGTTTCAGAGAAGAAGAAAATTTTTTAAGAATTTCCTCATTTCCCTATAGTGCACGTAGCCCCCATTCCCTAGAGCCATGTTTCTTGACCAATCAAAATTTCGCGAACAATTTTTGAAAAGGGTCACCCAAGGAACAACTCTGTGAAATTATTTCAAAATTTGACCAGCGGTTTCAGAGAAGAAGATTTTTTAAGAATTCCTTCATTTCTGTATAGTGCAAGTAGCCCCCATTCACCAGAGCCACATTTTTTGACGGATCAAAATTTCACGAACAGTTTTTGGAAAGGGTCAACCAAGGAACATATCTGTGAAATTATTTCAAAATCTGACCAGCCGTTTCAGAGGAGAAGATTTTTAAAGAATTCCTTGATTTCTGTATAGTGCAAGTAGCCCCCATTCACCAGAGCCACAATTTTTGACGGATCAAAATTTCACGAACAATTTTTGAAAAGGGTCACCCAAGGAAGATATCTGTGAAATAATTTCAAAATCCGGCCAGCGGTTTCAGAGGAGAAGATTTTTAAAGAATTTGCTAAAAAATTCCATTTGGTTGCCATGGCAACCAGAGTTTTTGACGGAATCAAATTCTGTGAACAATTTTTAAAGAGGACCTCCCAAGGAACATTAATCAAACTTTAAGAAACTCCGAGAAACTTTAATCAAAGTAGCATGTACAATTGACACGATTAAAAAAAAGAAAGCAAATGAAAACACAGCATCATTTAAAACCTTACCACAACACAAAATTTTGGACTGGACTAAATCGAAAGCACTTGAAGACTGCAAATTAAGTGTTGCTAAATTTATGTTTCCTGCCTTTGATTGGAAAGAAAATATGTGGAAGGGATAAAAAGCTAATTGCAACATTTTCTATTGCAGAAAGGAGAGAACTGAAGGAAAATTGGTATGAAATACAGTCTTGTATATAGGAGTCAGAACAAGAAATATCTTTAACAAGAGGGCCAAGATGGCCCTGGATCGCTCACCTGAATTTTTGAGATGACCATAGTCTATTTTTTTTTTTTTTTGAGGTATTGAAACATTGGAACCAAATTCATAATTTTGCTAAGCAATTTTCAAAAGGTCACCTGTAAAAGTCATTTCGAAATCTGACCATCAGTTTCAAAAAAGAGAATTTTTAAAAATTCTTCATTTCTGTATAAAAGCAAGTAGCCCCCATCCACAAGAGCCATGTTTCTTGATGGATCAAAATTTACGAACAAGTTTTGAAAAGGGTCACCCAAGGAACATCTCACTGAAATTATTTTAAAATCTGACCAGGGGTTTCAGAGAAAGAGAATTTTAAAGAATTTCATCATGTCCATATAGTGCAAGTAGCCCCCATTCACAAGAGCCATGTTTCTTGACGGGTCAAAATTATATGTACAGCTTTTGGAAAGGGTCACCCAAGGAACATCTCTGTCAGATTATTTCAAAATCTGACCACGGGTTTCAGAGAAGAAGAATTTTCAAGAATTTCCTAATTTCAATATAGTGCAAGTAGCCCCCATTCACTAGAGCCATGTTTCTTGGCCAATCAAAATTTCGCGAACAATTTTAGAAAAGGGTCACCCAAGGAACATCTCTGTGAAATTATTTCAAAATCTGTCCAGCCATTTCAGAGAAAAAGAATTTTCAAGAATTTCTTCATTTCTGTATAGTGCAAGTAGCCCCCATTCACCAGAGCCATATTTCTTGACCAATCAAAATTTCGCGAACAATTTTTGAAAAGGGTCACCCAAGGAACAAGTCTGTGAAATTATTTCAAAATCTAACCAGCTGTTTCAGAGAAGAAGAATTTTTAAGAATTTCTTCATTTCTGTATAGTGCAAGAAGCCCCCATTCACCAGAGCCATGTTTCTTGACCAATCAAAATTTCTCGAACAATTTTTGAAAAGGGTCACCCAAGGAACAACTCTGTGAAATTATTTCAAAATCTGACCAGCGGTTTTAGAGCAGAAGATTTTTTAAGAATTCCTTCATTTCTGTATAGTGCAAGAAGCCCCCATTCACCAGAGCCACATTTTTTGATGGAACAAAATTTCACGAACAATCTTTGAAAAGGGTCACCCAAGGAGCAACTCTGTGAAATTATTTCAAAATCCGACCAGCGGTTACAGAGCAGAAGATTTTTAAAGAATTCCTTCATTTCTGTATAGTGCAAGAAGCCCCCATTCACCAGAGCCACATTTTTTGACGAATCAAAATTTCACGAACAATTTTTGAAAAGGGTCACCCAAGGAACATATCTGTGAAATTATTTCAAAATCCGACCAGTGGTTTCAGAGGAGAAGATTTTTAAAGAATTTGCTAAAAAATTCCATTTGGTTGTCATGGCAACCAGAGTTTTTGATGGAATCAAATTCTGTGAACAATTTTTAAAGAGGACCTCCCAAAGAACATTCCTGCCAAGTTTGGTCCAAATCCGCCCAGCGGTTTAGGAGGAGTTGATGTTTAAAGAATTGTTGACGACGCACGACGGACGACAGACGACGGACACCGGGTGATTCTAAAAGCTCCCCTTGAGCACGTTGTGCTCAGGTGAGCTAAAAATAGATAGCATTAATTTGCCACTAAACAGACAGGGACCCTTAGAATAAACATGTCTACATCTCTGACCAATCACAAGTACCCATTCATCTATTACTCTCAGACGGTATCAATGTCTTTTTAAGGTCGACTGACTTCAAAATTATAGGGGTATTCCTCTCTGCTGAAATGTCCGTTGTATTGTCTATGTAATGAAGCGATGCATTTTGCCTGTCTTACCTTTTGTGTGTTTGTTTTATTATGTTCTGTATATCAACAAAGGCTTAAATTATCATCTGAGAGTAATAGATATATTTTTTTTTAGTATCAAACAGTAGGTCAATAGCCAGCACATTTAGCTGCACCGAAAATTGTACTAGAAAAAAGGCTGACGGAGGCCCGTTGAATAAAAATGTGAAGTCATTTCAACAATCGCAAATTACTATCTATCGAATGGAATATGCCAGTGTCAAAGATCAAAGACTGCGTTTCCTAGGTTACATACAAGAATATAGTAATGCCAGCAAGGATTGTATATTCCCAATACCTACGCTTTAGGTTTTTACCTAACTGCACTTTGAACTAAAATTTACGCTCTCTCTAGGGATGGAAGATCACCGTCTTCTCTGAATTGACCTAAATACAAAGAGTACATTGTTTTGATTCTCTGAGAAGTGCAATTTTAGCGTGGTCCATTTAAAAGTACATTGCAAAAGCAGACGATCAACAGTGAGTTCTTAAACAGCAGATTACCTTTATCGATAGTCTCGTAGATTTTGAGACGAACTCCTTGTCTAAACTCCGTATTCCTTGTTCATATTCCGTATTCGGTGTCGGCTTGTACATCTCTAATAGGATGATTTCTGACTTTGACAAGTTGGAAAATATTGTGGGGAAAAGGAGAAAATGCTGGTTACCAGCATTTTCTCCTTTTCCCACAATGTTTTCTATAGACTTCTTTCTCAGAGTCATTAAAAGTCCGGATAGTTTGGTAAAGAGTTAAATCTAGCTGAGATGATGCATTTTGTCATTGAAAGTGTACAAAACATTGTGGGAAAATGACAGAATGCTGGTTACCAACATTTTCTCATTTTCAAACCATGTTTTTAAAAAACGTCGGCAGAAGTTGCTAGATTTTCAGTGGAAATTCTATCGAAGCAGGGGCGCAACTGTGTTTGTTTGAATGTTTGTTTGAATGGTGTTTTACGCCGCTTTCAACAGTATTTCAGTCATATCACGGCGACAGTTCACATATTCATGTTTCCTGGGTTTCACCAGTACTAGGCTAGGCTCTGAAGTGTCTTGCCCAAGGACACTCCTGTGAAAAAAACCCAGTGGAGCCAGCGAGGCTCGAACCTGGGACCTCCAGGTTACGAGTCCTACACTTTACCATTGAGCCACACAAGACCCTGGCGCAACTGTGTAAAACATACTTTGATGGTTACCCACACTTCTTGTGTGGCTTGCGAAACACGAAAAGGGGCATTCTGGCATTTGCGTGAAGAGTCCTCTAGGATCAGCCTGTGCAGTCTGCGCAGGCTAATCCAAGACGGTACTTTATGAGTAAATTAGATTTTGTCCTACACCAAACTTGTTAAAAACAGAAAATTACATAAAAACCTAGTGTCATCTCAGATTAGCCTGCACAGACTGATCGGAGACAACCCTTTATGCCTATGTCAGAATGCCCCTTTTCACGTGTTGCAAGCCATATGGGTTACCCTTTTAAAAGTGAACAGTTTGTCCAACTTAGAAAGAATTATCTTTGGTAATGACAGAGATATCATAAAATGTAAAAACTTTTCAAAATGTCAAAGTTTTTGAATGACACAGACAACAGTGCTACTGCTGCGATAAAACCTTGATGTTTCCTTTGAAAACAGCCAAGCTAAAAATACTCTTCATTGAAAAAATAAATACTCACTTGTCGTAACTGGAAGACGCCTGCAGATGGGACCTCATTCTGACTTTTAAGTTCAACAGGAGAATATTCACCTTGGTCATTGACTTCATGTATCTCTGCCCAAAACTCCACCTTTCTGATCACTTCATGCCATCTGTAATACATGGTAAAACTGATAGATGCTCCACAATTTGTATCAAACTCATGAATATAAATCTACAGATCTTGGAGAAAACTTGTAGCCTGTTTTATGCCATTGCTTCTTGACCTTAACCGTACAATGCTGAACTCTGAAAACCCTGCAAAAGAAGCCTTCTGAAACATGGTGGAACAAGGAGAAAATGCCGGTTACCAGTTTTTTCCCCTTTTCCCATGATGTTTTCTACCATATCAGAGACCTTAAGGTTATCTGAAGAAATTCTGAATTGATCATTTGCAGATGATTAAAATTTGAAAGAGTCTAAAAAAAGTTGTTTGGAAAAGGTTTTAACTCATTACCAAACGACAATATTTTAGGTTTGTCCAAATCCAAAGCACTTGCAGATGACAAAATTGAAATGACTGAAAATTTGAAATTTGTTTTGTGAAGAGTAGAAAAAATTGTGGGAAAAAGAGAAAATGCTGGTTACCAGCATTTTCTCCTTTTCCCATAATGCTTTCTAAAGTCTTCTTTCTCAAGGTCATCAAAGGTAGGGATTGTGTGGTAATGGGTTAACATATTATTTCCCATCCATTCCACCTACCTGTCCATCAAAGAATGTGACCTGGACAAGTCGACTAGGGAATTCTGTTGTCCAAACCCAACCACTTTATGTCCATAGACCTCAATAGAAAGTGCTCCTTCCTGGGCATACTCCACAAACTCTTCAGACATGTAGACTTTAAAGTCCTGAAACATTGGACAAAAATTCAGTCAAAGAAAAGTTGCACCTTCAAGGATTATGACCCATAATTCATTGGTAAGTATTGTGTAATATTGACTTTTTTATAAAGGCTATTCAACTTATCCCAGCAGCTTCGTTCTTTTAACTCTTTACCATATGACGAAATTTGAGACTGGTCCAAATTGAAAGCACTTGCAGACGACGAAATTAACCTAACTCAAAAAAATTGTAATGTTTCCAACAGAGTAGAAAACATGGTGGTTACCAGCATTTTCTCCTTTTTCCAACAATGTTTTCAAAAGCCTTCTATCTCAGGGTTGTAAAAAACCAAGGATTGTTTGGTAAAGGGTTAATACAAGATTTGGGGGCCATAAACTCACCAATTATCTATAAATATCATGTAACATCAATGTATTCGTAAAGGTTCATCTTTTAACATAAGAATTAGAGGCTGCATACCTGAAAATTTTAGAACTGGGAGTTGTTCAAACTGAAATAATTTTAGACAACTGAAATGTTGGGATGTATCTTAACCCATTACCACACAATCCCTATTTTTGACGCCCCTGAGAAAGAAGCCTTTAGAAAACATTGTGGGAAAAGGAGAAAATGCTGGTAACCAGCATTTTCTCCTTTTCCCACAACGTTTTCTACCCTTCACAAAACAAATTTCAAATTTCCAGTCACTTTTATTTTGTCGTCTGCAAATGCTTTGGATTTGGACAAGTCTATAATATTGTTGTTTGGTAATGAGTTAAATATGGTAGAAAAAATTACAAGAAAATGAAAAAGTGCTGGTCATCCTGTTTTCTTCCTCACAATGATTTCAAAAATGTTGTTCATTTGTAAAAGTAGCAAAACCACAGAATTAATTGGTAAATTATAAAATGCTGTTGTATATCACTTTAAATGGGATTTCAGCTATATCAGTGTGACAATTAACTTTTACAATGACTTAACTGTATTTCAACAACACTTTGCAAGGGTTAGGGTTTGCATAGCCAACAAAAGACACTCCAATGAAAAGATCACCAGAACTGTACCATGATCTCATGTTTATAGATGTACTTGCAAAACCACTCTGCCAACAAGGAACCCCCTTCAAAGCATGGCTTATATTTAACTCTTTACCACACGAGAAAATTTTAGACTGGTCCAAATTGAAAGCACTTGCAGACGACAAAATAAAGGTGACTGAAAAATTGAAATTTGTTCTGGGAAGGGTAGAAAACACTGCGGGAAAAGGAGAAAATGCACCAGCATTTTCTCCTTTTCCCACAGTGTTTTCAAAAGGCTTCTTTCTCAGGGGCGTCTAAAGTAGGGATTGTGTGGTAATGGCTTAAATAAGAGGACCATGATGGTCCTATATCGCTCACCAGAGTACTAAGTAGTAAAGGTCTACAATGAAGATAATTACCAAATATTGAGGTTCAATTGCATTATGATAATGAAACAAGAGTGGCAAATTGTCACAAGATATGCAATCCTACCACCAGTTGTCAAGGAAGCATAATAGTTGCAAAGGGCAGGCAATGCAACAAACATGTTTACCAAGTCTGAAGTCAATTTAAATTGACTCGAGACTTCAAAATTCTACTCTGGACAAGCGAAAAATACTGTAAAAATGAAGATCAAAGTGGAATTACTCAAAATCCATGCTAGATCGAGTTATTGTTCTTGCACACAGTACTTGGTATTATTGCAAAAACATGCATAGCTATTTTGAAGTTGTTCTGACTTGAGATGAGAAAGTTATATTCCAGACAAGCACTAAATGCAGACTCATGTGAGATTTTATGGAGACAAACATTGAAACCAATTTTCAATTCAGCTTGGTGAGAAATGTAGTCTCTAGAGTGCTCAAAAGAAGATCTTTAAAGATTTCCCTCTTTATCTCTATATGAAATCTGAGACCAACAACATAGGGCTAACTTTCACACCAGGGCCATAATTTAAAGTATTTTGGTAGAGGCCACTAGATGATGCTACATGCCAAATATGAGAGCTCTAGCCCTTATGGTTTGGGAGAAGAAGATTTTCTAAGATTTCCTTCTTTATCGCTATGTGAAATCCAAGAACTCACAATATAGGGCCATTTTGAACACTAGGGCCATAATTTGAGGTATTGCAGTAGATGGCCACAAGATGATGCTACATGCCAAATATGAAAGCTCTAGCCATTACCGTTTGGGACAAAGAGATTTTAAAGATTCTCTTCTTTATCTCTATGTAAAATCCGAGACTCACAACATAGGGCTAATTTTTTACATCAGAGCCATAATTTGAAGTATTTTGGTAGAGAGCCACTAGATGATGGTACATGCCAAATATGAAAGCTCTGGCCACTACCATTTGGGACAAGAATATTTTTACAGATTTCCTTCCTTATCTCTATGTAAAATCCAAGACCAACAACAAAGGGTTAATTTTCACACCAGGGCCATAATTTGAAGTAATTTGATAGAGGGCCACTGGATGATGCTGCATGCCAAATATGAGAGCTCTAGCCCTTACGGTTTGGGACAAGAAGATTTTAAAAGAATTCCTTCTTTATCTCTATGTGAAATCCGAGAACCCACAACATAGGGCCATTTTCAACACTACTGCCATAACTTGAAGTATTTTGGTAGAGGGTCACTAGACAATGTTACATGCCAAATATGAAAGCTCTAGCCCTTACAATTTTGGACAAGAAGATTTTTAAAGTTTTTTTCTTTCGGTTGCCATGGCAACCATTGTTCTTCATGGAATTCAAATTTTTTTAGTATTCTGAAAGTGCATCATCTAGGGATCATTTCTGTGAAGTTTCACTGAAATCTGTTTGTCGGTTTCAGAGGAGAAGATTTTTTAGTGATTGTTTATGGACGGACAGACAGACGGATGCCGGACATTGACCGATCACAATAGCTCACCCTGAGCACTATGTGCTCAGATGAGCTAAAAAGCAAATCAAAAATAAACACCTACCCTCTCATGAGCAAATGTCACAGACTTACTGTCCCTTTTGTCTGCACTTCCATCGGGGTTCATATCTGGGGGTACAGAAATAGGATCTTCATTGCCCCAAAATGTGTACTGACAGAACACAAAGTTGGACAAATCTTTTGGCAGTCCTTTGGCCTCATGGATTTTTACCTTAAACAGTACATTGAAATAAGTAAATAAAGTGAAGTTCTCAAACAAGGTAGAAAACACTGCCTGAAAATGAGAAGATTGCTTGTTAAGAGCAATTTCTCCTTATGCCATAATGTTTTCAATAGTTTTTTCCCTCAAGGGCATAAAAATACAAAAATTGTTTGGTACAGGGTCCAAATATCTACCACTTTCATAGTTTTATAATTTCTCTTTTGAATGCACTTCAACTGATTACAAATTACAAATATATATATATATTTTTTTTAATGTTTAAAATTATGAATATAATAACTCTTTCCCGCCTGGCTGCTAACTTTAAAAATATCCTGTAGAACTATAAAATGAGATCTTGCCTAATTGTATGGTGTTTAACCCTTTACCAAACAATCCCTGATTTTCACGACCCTGAGAAGCCTTCTGAAAACATTGTGGGAAAGCTAGAAAATGCTGGAAACCAGCATTTTCTCCTTGTCCCACGATGTTTTCTACTCTGCTTGAAAAAAATTCAAATTTTGACTTACGTTTATTTTGTCTTCTGCAAGTGCTTTCAATTTGGACAAACCTAGAATTTTGTTGTTTGGTAATGAGTTAATATCTTTCTTAAGATAATTTCAATTATAACCTTGCAGCCAGTGCCCCTATCCGTGCTTTCCTGAAGTTTCAGTAGCCATGTCTTTGTTTGATTTCTTACAAGCCATTGGCTGCTTTTACAAAAAACCATCGTCTAAGCAATGATCAGTGGAGACAGAATCCTGAAGCAATAACAATCATCTATCCTTAGAAAAGATATATGGAGAGCCTAGTGTGTGTATTAGAACTATGTTGTAAACTTCTGTTCTACATGCCCTGAATACTACCAATTTCACTATCTGGGTTTGGTTGTAAACCATGGATAATCAAACAAGAGACAAAGAAAGAAAGACAATGTGAGTGACAAAGTGTGAGATAGAGATTCTACACAAACAGAGATAGGTTCCCTTTTTTCTTTACTTACCCTAATGATGAGAGGAGTGCCAGCTGTGGTTGACCCTTCATCATCACTATCATCATAATGTATATCAGCATATCTGTCCATGATGGCCCCGCCTAGTTTAGATATTTCAACATGTAGTTTGCCTGCAACCTGTTGATATATATATGCAACAAAATCTTCCAGCACCGAATAAACAAAACAAGCATTTATTCACATCTAGAAATAAGACCTGACTTAACTCTTTACCACACAATCCAGACTTTCAACGACCCTGAGAAAGCAGCATTTTCTCAATTTCCCACTTCCCAAACCAAATTTTAATTTTTCAGTCACCTTTATTTTGTCGTCTGCAAATGCTTTCAATTTGGACCAGTCTAAATTTTTCTCCTGTGATATATAGTTATTGTTAATGCAATATCAAGGTCAATTTTGTCTAGAATGTCTAAGCAGTGACCATTGTACATCAAACATCAGACAGTATGATTTTCTACCAGTCTGATCTTGATCTACACCAGCTGCACAGGCCACAACAGTTGTGAAAGGCACCTTGAGGGATAACTATCACAGGCCACGCCAATTGTGAAAGGCACCTTGAGGGATAACTATCTCGGGCCACGACAGTTGTGAAAGGCACTTAGAGGGATAACTATCACTGGCAGTTGTGAAAGGCACCTTGAGGGATAACTATCTAAGGCCATGACAGTGGTGAAAGGCACTTAGAGGGATAACTACCTCAGGCCATGCCAGTTGTGAAAGGCACTTAGAGGGATAACTACCTCAGGCCACGACAGTTGTGAAAGGCACTTAGAGGGATCACTATCTCAGGCCACGCCAATTGTGAAAGGCACCTTGAGGTATAACTATCTCAGGCCACGCCAGCTGTGAAAGGCACCTTGAGGGATAACTATCTCAGGCCACGACAGTTGTGAAAGGCACTTAGAGGGATAACTACCTCAGGCCACGACAGTTGTGAAAGGCACTTAGAGGATCACTATCTCAGGCCACGCCAGCTGTGAAAGGCACCTTAAGGGATAACTATCTCAGGCCACGCCAGTTGTGAAAGGCACTTTGAGGGATAACTACCTCAGGCCACGACAGTTGTGAAAGGCACTTAGAGGGATCACTATCTCAGGCCACGCCAGCTGTGAAAGGCACCTTGAGGGATAACTATCTCAGGCCACGCCAGTTGTAAAAGGCACCTTGAGGGATAACTATCTCAGGCAATGACAGTTGTGAAAGGCACCTTGGGGAATAACTATCAAAAGACCAATACACTAACCACTGAGCTAAAGAGAATTCTCCCCAACACACTTGATAGGTATTGACTTTACTCAGGAAGGAGCCACGCTGTCAGGAAGGAGTGATCTCCCATAACATTATGGATCCATAAAGTCTATTTTGTCTTACAGTCAACTGAATCATAAGGCAAGTTGATCCAGAACTGCAGATAGAAGGAGTGATTTTGAAAATTTCAAAATTGAAAATATTATTCTTCACTAAACCCTATGTTATGGGTACTCATTAGAATAGTCTCATCCAACAGAGGGTTTGGAAGAGAAATATCAGATTTAGAATTTTCTCCTTTTCACACGATTTCTACTCTTCACAAAACAAATTTCAAATTTTCAGTCACTTTTATTTGTGTTCTGCATATGCTTTGATTTAGAAAAGCTTAAAATATTGTTGTTTGGTAATGAGTTAAGCCCCCTTCACACAAAGTACTGTTCATACATAACAGACAAGTTTTACATCATAAAGTAATGAAACAAGAGGGCCAAGATGGCCCTGAGTCGCTCACCTGAATTTTGGAGAGGACCATAGCCAATTTGGAAACAAAATCATTATTTTGCCAAGCAATTTTCAATCGTTCACCTGTAAACGTCATTTCAAAATCTGACCAGCAGTTTCAGAAAAGAAGAATTCTTAAGATTTTTTTTTATTTTCGTACAGTGCAAGTATCCCCCATTCACCAAAGCCATGTTTCTTGATCTATCAAAATTTCGTGACCAAGCGTTTTTCAAGGAACATCTCTGTGAAATTATTTTAAAATCTGACCTGCGGTTTCAGAGAAGAAGAATTTTTAAGAATCTCTTCATTTCCGTATAGTGCAAGTAGACCCCATTCACCAGAGCCATGTTTCTTGACCTATCCAAATTTCACGAACAACTTTTGAAAAGGGTCAGAAAAGGGACATTGCTGTGAAATTATCTTAAAATCTGACCACAGGTTTAGAGAAGAAGAATTTCCAAGAATTTCTTCATTTCCAAATAGTGCAAGTAGCCACCATTCACCAAAGCAATGTTTCTGGAGAATCAAAATTTCACAAACAACTTTTAAAAAGGGTCACCCAAAGAACATCTCTGTGAAATTATTTCAAAATCTGACCAGCCGTCCAAGAGAAGATTTTTAAGCATTTCTTCATTTTAATTAAGTGCAAGTAGCCCCCACTCACCAGTCATGTTTCTTGACGGATCAAAATTTGGCGAACACTTTTTGAAAAGGGTCACCAAAAGGACATCTCTGTGAAATTATTTCAAAATCTGACAAGCAGTATCTGGGAAGAAGAATTTTTAAGAATATCTTCATTTCTGTATAGTGCAGTAGCCCCCATTCACCAGAGCCATGTTTCCTGACGGATCAAAATTTCCCCAATACTTTTAGAAAAGGGTCACCCAAGGAACATCTCTGTGAAATTATTTCAAAGTCTGGCCAGCAGTTTCAGAGAAGATTTTTAAAGAATTTCCTAAGAATTCCATTTGGTTGATGGCAACCAGTTTTTGACGAAATCAAATTATGTGAACAATTTTTTAGAGAAGACTTCCCAAGGCACACTCCAGCCAAATTTGATCCAAATTGGCCCAGCAGTTTAGGAGGAACTGATGTTTAAAGAATTGCTGACGATGCACGACAGACACTGGGTGATCCTAAAATCTGCCCTTGAGCATGTTGTGCTCAGGTGAGCCACAAAGAATGGTTACCTCCCCTTGCTGACTGATGATAGGTACATGATAGTCCAGTTTTACATCATAGAATAAACAATCCAAAAATACATTGGCAACCCCAATCAGGTTGTGATTCTCACCAGATTCATAAAAAGGGTCACCTTTCTGGGGTGGACCTTCATCCTGAAATTGTAATAAAAAAATTGAATTTTGACAAAACAACCACATTTCATCTCTTTTTCAACTATTTACCACACAATCCCTTGTTATTTGCGATGCTGTGAAAGTAGTCTTTTGAAAACACTATAGGAAAAGAAGATAATGCTTGTAACCAAATTCTCTCTTTTCCCTCAATGTTTTCTACTCTTTCACAGACAAGAATCATGATTTACATTACATTTGATTTGTCGTCTGCTAACACTTTGAAGTTGGTCTAGTCCAAAATTTTGTCATTTGGGAAAGGGTTAAACATCAAAATGTTAAACTTGTTCAAATATAGAGCAATAATTAGGGTAATATACAACACAACAAACTAAATGTGACCTAATCATTGGCATTGTTTTGGAAATACTTGAAACTAAAAAAACTATCACTAAAGATGATAAATACCCCCATCCCTATATTTCATGTCACAGGGGCAATAACTCATTAATTCTTCATAGAATTTCCACGAAAATTGCCTCTTGCACATCTACAACTCCTAACGAACACTTCTGCCAAGTTTAAAGTGAATCAGACAGAAACTGCAGGAGGAGTTGTCCGGACAAGCATTTTTAAGTCAAATCAGGGGCAGTAATTCAGTAATTCTTGATGGAATTTTCACAAAATTTGCGTCTTGCATATCTACAATTCCAAATGGACACTTCTGCAAAATATAAAGCGAATCAAACTGAAATTGTAGGTGGATGTGTCCGGACAAGCATTTTAAATGTGAATCAGGGGCAATAACTCATTAATTCTTCATAGAATTTTCATGAAAGTTGCGTCTTGCACATCTACAACTCCTAATGAACACTTCTGCCAAGTTTAAAGAGAATCAGACAGAAACTGTAGGAGTTGTCCGGCCAAGCGTTTTTAAGTCAAATCAGGGGCAATAACTCAGTAATTCTTGATGGATTTTTTACAAAATGTGTGTCTTGCACATCTACAGCTCCTAATGAACACTTCTGCCAAGTATTAACCCATTACCACACAATCCCTACTTTTGACGCCCCTGAGAAAGAAGCCTTTAGAAAACATTGTGGGAAAAGGAGAAAATGCTGGTAACCAGCATTTTCTCCTTTTCCCACAATGTTTTCTACCCTTCACAAAACAAATTTCAAATTTTCAGTCACTTTTATTTTGTTGTCTGCAAATGCTTTCAATTTGGACAAGCCCAAAATATTGTCGTTTGGTAATGAGTTAAGCGAATTGGATTGAAACTGTAGGAGTTGTCCGGACAAGATTTTGGGGACAGACCAACTGCCCGACCGACCGCCCGACCAACCGACAGGCCGATTCCAGTATATCCCCCAAAAACTTTGTTTGCAGGGGTATAAATATTGTGGGAAAAGGTGAAAATGCTGGTTGTACCAGCACTAGGTTGTACCTATATAAGCCCATGTTAGACTTACGAGCCCAAGGTCATTATCAAATTTGACCCTAGAGCTGTAATTTTGGCACTCTTAGTGTACAGGTACATGAAATATCATTATACTGCATAGAAATTTCTTGTGATCTGATTGGTTAACATGCCAGGAACATATATCATGTTCCCTGGCAAAAACCAAGAAAAACCAGTTTCCCTTTTGAGTGCCCCATAAACATCACTACAAGTACAACACAACATCTAAACTGCATGTTTTAGTGACATCAGTTTTCAGTGACGTCAGTTTTCATTGAATTGGGGCACTCAGAAGGGAATTTCAATTTCCTAAGCATATTCGATTCGTGAAATTATAAAACAGGAAAGTTTCTCTTAACACACTTTGAAAGGGTAAAACTTTGCAGTATAACAAATTCGTTGTATGGTCAGGTTGCAGGGGACTTGAAAACTTGTTCAAGGCTGTGGTGAATCATGTTGCCACCTTGCCTTCGGCGCGGGGCAACATGATTAGCCACAGCCATGAACAAGTTTCAAAGTCCCCTGCCACCTGACCGTACAACTAATAAAGTTACATGCTAAATTCAGTAGCCCTAGGCCTTATAGGTAGGTAAAGGAAGATTTCTAAAGTTTTCTGTTTATAAGCCCAAGTAAAACTTGTGACCCCAGAGTGAGGGCAGCTTTGACCCCAGTCCTGTAATTTGAAGGAATTTGATAGAGGTTTACTAGATTAAGAAACATGCCAAATTTGGTAGCCTGAGGTCTTACAGTTTCTGGCCAACTGATTTTCAAAGATTTCAAATATTTTTCAGTTTTGTTGCCATGGCAACCAGTTTTTGAGCGAATCAAATTCTTTCAAGAAATTTTGAAGAAGACTATGGCAGGATCATTTCTGTGAAATTTGATCAAAATAGGTTGGGCTATTTCAGAAGATGTTTGAAATAAAAGTTAACACATACACACAACCAACAACAGGCCATGACATAACTTATGCCTGCTGGCCTTTGGCTAGTGGAGCCGACAACAACATAGTTATAAGTTTTCATCTATTGCTACAACAATGCCTTCAAATAAAGCTAATTGGCAAAGTGTTTATCTGGTGGCAAAGTGCAAAAATTCTTCTGAATGAACTGACTGCTGTTGGGAAAACATGGAATGGAGAAGGCAAAAGATTTGACATCTAAATTTCTCTAAAGTGAATTCTTTGCCAAACTATCTCGAGTTTAAACGACTCACAAAAAGAGCGGATTTGAAAATGTTTTGGGAAAAGAAGAAAAATGCTCATTCTACCAGCATATTCTCTTTTTCCCCCAAATACTTTCTTCCAATTCAGAGACAAGCTCTTTGATTGGAGGCATTTTGAAGTTGTCCTTGTAATTATTGCTTTCAAATGCCATTGGATAAGTCTAAATTTTGTTGTCTACTATAAAAGAGGGAAACATTTCTATAGCACTATAGAGGCCCATTATATCCCTGATAAAGTTCCATTAAATCACCCCCAGCATAATCAAGCCTCATTTCTCCCGGCAGAAAGTGCAAAGCGAATCATTAGTTTATAGCCTAACTTGGAACATGTCAAATTTAAGACTTTTCCCTGGATGGATTTTAACCTTGAAGTAAGAACATTTTTGGCCAATGCCTAGACCACTGTTTTTAATCTTTTACTGTACAAATCTGACTTTTTAAAACTCTTGGCCTTGACTATCTCATGAAAACAATATTGGAAAAGGAACAATTGCTAGACATAAGTATTTTGTCATTTTTGTTGTTTTCCACATCACAAAAAGGAGGTAGATCCTTTTTCTTTTGGTAAAATGACGAGTTATTAATATTGTATTTGAAAAAAACGTCATCTTCTAATAACTATGTTTACTTCCTGCATATCTGTTTTGTATTGTATTATGGGTATCAATTAAATAAATTCTTGAACCTGTAAATATCTTTTGCAACAATGTTTCAAATGTAGCCTGCTTCAAGAGAAACAGAAGAATCAAAAAGAATAAGCTTTACCTCTTTGCCAAACGAAAAAAAAATACATAGATCCAAATTGAAAGCAGTTGCAGATGACGAAATAAATGTGCCTGAAAAATTGAAATTTGATCTGATTACTAGCATTTTCTCCTTTTCCCACTATGTTTTCAAAAGGCTTCTTTCTCAGAGTCATTAAATATCAGGATTGTGTGGCAAAAAGTTAATCCTTTACCAATGGACAAAATTTTGGACCTGCCAAATTGAAAGCCTTTACAGACGACAATTTCAATGTTGCTCAAATGATGTGATTTTTCTTTTAAAGGGTGGAAAATATTGTGGAGAAGGAGAAAATGCCGGACACCAACATTTTCTCCTTTTCCCACTATGTTTTTAAAATGCTTATTGCACTCAGCTGTTAAAACCCCGGATTGTGTGGTAAAGAGTTAAAGTGTTGGTCTAATAACTTGGCATCTCCAGGTTGGATTGTTACTGAAAGTATTGGGTTACTTGTGGGAATGTCTATGGGCACACACCTCAGAGCCCAAGCCTTGTATTGGTGAAACCCAGGACATTGTTAGTTGTATAGTCAGGTGGCAGGGACTTGGAAACTTGCTCATGGCAGTGGTGTGTTCGATCCGGTGGCGACATGATTCACCACAGCCATGAACAAGTTTCCACATCCCCTGCCACCTGACCATTCAACGAATTTATTATAATGCAAAGTTACACTTTCAAAGCATGTTAATAGTACGGTCACAAATCAGTAAATGCCGCCTGTCGGCGTGGTAACTGCCAGTTTTCACTCAAATTCGGCCGGTGGCAGCCCGGTGGCAGGCACAATAAGCAGGCGGCATTTTAGACACCGCTGAAGTTTTAAGAAAAAGTTATATCCCCCGTAAACTAGCCTGCCGCTGTCAGATTATCGGGCGGGCACTGGCTGGTGGCAGTTTGAATGCCCGATTGCCAGCCGGTGTCAGGTATAAATGGCCGGTGGCCGGTGTCACCTGGCAGTGGCAGGTCCTACATCCCTCAAACTTAAGAAACTGCTGGTGCCACCCGTAGCCCGTCAGGTGGCCTTTTACTGGCAGTTATTTATGACCACTCCCACTGATTTGTAAAAAATCGGCCAGTGGCATGTAAGTTTAAGAATTCACTGATGTCTAAAAATCGGCAGGTGGCGGTTTCACATTGTGACCGTGGTGTAAGCGAAATTTTCCTGTTTTATAATTTCACGAATCGAATATGCTGAAGAAATAGAAATTCTGAGTGCCCCAATTCAATGAAAACTGATGTCACTGGAAACGGATGTCACTAAAACATGCAGTTTGGTGCATGAACGTGCAGTCTCGTGATCGATCAACGCCACCATTTTGGATGTTGTGTTGCATGTGTAGTGATGTTTACCGGGCACTCAAAAGGGAAACTGGCTTTACATGGTTTTTGCCAAGGAACATGATATATATGTTCTCAGCATGTTAACCAATCAGATCATGAGAAATTTCTTTGCAGTATTATAAACATGTATTTGTGAGCTGCCAGGGCATGTGACTGAAACAATGCTGAAAGTATAGTAAATCATTATTCAATCAATCAAAAGTTTTTCTTTTTCTTCACAAATGATAATGGAGAAACAAGCTTGCAATATAATGGCATAAAAAAAATTTGGTGCACTTTTAGAGCAAGCAGCTAGCTGTTACATTCTATCATCCAATAAAACTCTCTGATAAATGCATTTAGTCCTTTCTCACACCAATAGAATTTTACATAAAAGAATTACTGCCTGTAGAAACTTTTATTTCTCTATTCAAGCAGACAATACTGAAAGAAATTTTCAGCAGAAATCTTTGAAAATGTCCTTGGAAAATACTTAAACGCTTTACCACACAAACCCGACTTTAAACAACCCTAAGAAAGAAGCCTTTGAAAACATTGTGGGAAAAGGAGAAAATGCTGGTAACCAGCATTTTCTCCTTTTCCCAAAGTGTTTTCTACCCTTCCCAAAACCAAATTTCAATTTTTCAGTTACCTTTATTTTGTCATCTGCAAATGCTTTCATTTTGGACCAGACTAAACTTTTCTTGTGTGGTAAAAAGTTAAATTCTTTACCACACAAACCCGACTTTGAACGACCCTTAGAAAGAAGCTCTTTGATAAAATGGTGGGAAAAGCAGAAAATGCTGGTAGCTAGCATTTTATCCTTTTTCTAAAATGTTTTTACGCTCCCAAAACCAAATTTAAATTTTTCAGTGACATTAATTTTGTCTTCTGCAAATTAATGCTTTCAATTTGGACCAGTCCATAATCTGTCGTTTTGTGAAGAGTCAGTCCTACACCACACAATTTAAGAGGTTTAACCCTTTACCAAACGCCAAAATTTTAGACTTAGGTTGTTAAAGCACTAGACTGTACTGTAAATGGTTAACTCTTTACAAAAGGACAAATTTTAAGATTGGTTCAAATTGAAAGCACTTGCAGATGACAAAATAAATGTAACTAAAAATATTGAAATTTGTTTTGGAAAGGGTAGAAAACATTGTGGGAAAAGCAGCATTCTCTCCTTTTCCCACAATGTTTTCCAAAGGCTTCTATCCCAGGGTCGTAAAGACCAGAAATTGTTTGGTAAAGGGTTAAAGACTATCATACTACACAATCTGGCAGTAAATTGCAGGATTTCAGATCTATAATCCAATTTTACAGCCAGTATTGTAGACATTAGAGTATTTCCAAAGGCTTCTAGGCTTACTTGTAAGGTCATGTATTGAACTCTTTTTATATTATTTTGCTTTTTCTGTTACAGTGCAGGCTCTTATCTAAGATCATGCTAATGACTTCAACCAGTATTGTGTGGTTGAAAATTACTGCAAGTATGTACCAGTACATTTTATTGCAAGATGACCAGCCAGCATAGCTCAGTTAGTAGAGCATAGGACTCGTGACCATGTGAGTGTGGGCTCGATTCTCATGGCCTGTCATCTAAAATTACTACCATCTTTTGGATGAGATATTAAAATGGGGTCACTTGTGACAGTACTTTACACGGAGCATGTTAAAGAACCAGGCGAAACTTTGAATGGGTTTTGTTCTGTATCTGCACTATCCCCTGTAACTATACTTACAGTCTTCAGGGGGTGTCACCCACATAGAAAACCAGTTTTGAAGATAAATAAATGCCAATTGAATCAAATTATTGCAAGATTTCAAATATGACACACTGAATACTTCTCAGATAATGAAACTTGTCCTTGGAAAGAAAAACAACACTGCGGTACAAATGGAGAAAATAATGACTACAAACTTTTTTGCTCTTCTCAAAATATTTCAAAAAGGCATTCTTCCCCAGAGTTATTGAACTTCCTGTCATATGGTAGGGGATAAGGCAAGACTGTAGAGGCTTGCAACAACCACACAGGCTGATCTGAACTGACACTTTACATTTTTATGTAATATTATGTTTTGTAGAAGTCTGCTGTAGCACAAATTCTGATACAGTCGTAAAGTGTTGTCTTGGATTGGCCTGCGTGAACTGCGTAGGCTGATTCGAGACAAAACTTCATGTAAATGTCCAAAAGCCCCTTTTTCGCTTGTTGCAAGCCATATAGAATTACCTGTCATTTTACTAACCATTTACTCCATAGATACTCATTTCTATGCATTGTTTGTAGGAGCCGTTTGAAAACATTGTGGCAAATGGTGAAATTATTCGTGATGAGCAATTTCACCTTTTGTCACAATGTTTTCTATGCTATCAAAAGGTGTCATATACACATAAGAAATGGCTTCATCCTTGCTGTTATTTAGGACAATGTTTTCTATGCTATCAAAAGGTGTCATATACACATAAGAAATGGCTTCATCCTTGTTGTTATTTAGGGTCAATTAGAGTTACCATAGAAACGCCTTATGGGGTAAAATATTGGAGTCTGCCAAACTAATTATTTAGGTTCTGTTTGACTGAAATAGGTGCACTATTTTGGGATAACAATACAACAATCCTGTAGATACCTTTAGTCCACTATTTTGGGATAACAATACAACAATCCTGTAGAGATCTTTCATCTACACCATAGACAAGACCAACCAAGAAATTGTGACTACTGTATTTCGCATATATTTTGGGACACCCAAAGAATTTGGACACCCATCAAAAAACTCGAAAATAATTATTTTTTATGACCCAAAGATTTGGGACATACCAAAAATTACAAAGCAAGATCAGTAATTTTTTGTTCCAAAGAATTGGTACAGTGAATATCTATTTAAAAGAAATCTTTCAATCCGTTTGATAGGCCTACCTTTGTTTGCAAATACTTATTTTGCACAGTTTTATTTCTACACATATAAAGTCGGAAATATGCTTCCAACTCTCCTGATTTCAATGGGAGTTACCCCATTCAAGACGAAAAACCCAATCACCTGACAGTCTAATTTAAACCCCAATTCAAAAAGAGATCCAACGTAAGTGTACAAAGGGTATGATAAACTTCTATCCAAGACCCGTAACGTGTATAACGTGTGTACATCTGAAGTTGACATGCATGTATTTTACAGTCAATCAAGTAAATTGTTTATATATAGAAATCAATGTACACAGTTTTACCCAAGGTTTATCGATCGAAGATCGACAAACCAATCAAACTTAAGAATGGTCCAAGCAGGTACATGTACTTATCAGAGTGGAATTAACGTTGTTCACCTCACGCACATGTAAACAGGTAAAAATGTTGTTAATTTTATCTACAAATGCAAAAAAACATCTTCATCACAATCACAAGATGCAGACAATACCGAGTGAAAAGTTAATAATCAACAAAAAACAATGAGAAAAAGCAAAGTTTTAAATTGTTAGTGCTCAAATTTATCAGTGAATTCCAATCAGTCTAAAAATAGACCAGTTTGCAAACCCGACATCAATGAGGTAGCAATATTTCAACATCGGCAATATTCGTCAGGTTAGAGGCCAGTGATTTTCAGTATGACATATTGTCTTGTTTGACCATAAGTTTTGGGACTGCTGACAAAATAATTATTTTTTGTAGACCGAAGTATTGGGACAAGGAAACTAGAAGGCCTGAAGGGCCTGAATATGCTCTACTGGCAGAGAGTTTGCTATTAAATAAAGCATACATAGGAATTAATTACGCAAAAAGACAAAAAAATTGACATTTTCGACTCAAAATGGCTACTTTTCCATTACTGTTTGTTGAATTTTGTCAAACTCAACACGGTTAAAATAGAAATAGAAATTCTGAGCCAGGGTTAAAAAGCTATTGATGGGATAAACAAGCTGAAAAATTCATAAAATCTGATCACAAATAAATACTTTATCATGTAAACAGGCAATGAAATTGTTCAATTTGAAATGGCTACTTTTCCCATACTATTTGTCAGATTTTTTTCAACATCGATAGGGTTAAAGCTATTGATGAGATAAACAAACTGTGCAAGTTTCACGGAAATCTGACCAAAAATGAAGACTTTATCGCATAAACAAGAAATGGAAATTTTAAACTTGAAATGGCTACTTTTCCCATACTGTTTGTCAGATTTTTTTCAACAGCGATAGGGTTAAAGCTATTGATGAGATAAACAAACTGTGTAAGTTTCACGGAAATCTGACCAAAAATAAAGACTTTATTGCGTAAACAAGAAATGAAAGTTTTCAACTTGAAATGGCTACTTTTCCCATACTGTTTGTAGGAATTTTTTCAAAATCAATAGGATTGAAGCTATTGACAAGATAAACTAACTCTGCAAGTTTCATGGAAATATGACCAGAAATACAAACTTTATCGCGTAAACAAGAAATGGAAATTCTAAACTTGAAATGGCTACTTTTCCCATACCGTTTGTCGGATTTTTTCCAAAATCAATAGGGTTAAAGCTATTGATGAGATAAACAATCTGTGTAAGTTTCACGAAAATCTGACCAGAAATGAAGACTTTATCGCATAAACAAGAAAAAGACTAACGGACGGACGGTCTTACGAGATGGACCTTGTGAGGTCGAATTGCTTGTTATTCAATACACCCAAACAACCCCACAAGACCACTTTTTTTTAACCCCACAAGCCTAACCCTAACCCCATACCTACCAGATGGACAGAATGAACCCCATAGAGACTAAATGAACAATTACCCCTAACCCCACAATGTCGGGCTCGTAAGGACGGACAGACAGACAGACACAGACGGACGGACGATGGAAACCACGCCATGACATAAGCTCTGCTGGCTTTCAGCCAGTAGAGCTAAAAATTAATTATTTTTTCCTGTCCCAAAATTTAAGCAAATTACGGTATTTAGGTCATGTTGTAAGACTGAAAATATCTTTTTACTTTATTCGGCACTGTAAAACTTAAAATGTTTTGAAAATAAGACCAAATCGGCATGCTTTTTGAGAAGAAGGTAAAACGGTTATAGAGGATGGTTAGTTAGCACTTGCCAACTGGTGAACTAATTAAAACTGTCACACAGACACACACAAAAGCTGTCACAAACACATACAGCTTTATTATACTGCAAACAAATTTTTCGTGATCTGATTGGATAATAATGTCACTAACATATCATGTACACTGGCAAAATTAATGTAAAAGCAGTTTCCCTTTCAGTAGTCCCGTACACATGACTACACTATCAACACAACATCCCAAATGGTGGCGCAGATCAAGATTAACATCAAGATAATGCACAGAGCTGCATGTTTTGGTACATATTACCATGGTTTTAGTGACGTCAGTTCCCACTGACCTCAGTTTTCATTGAATTAGGGCATTCAGAAGGGAAATTCTAATTTGTCAGCTTGATCAACTTTTTTAACTTAAAAAAACAAGAGGGCCAAGATGGCCCTGGATCGCTCACCTGAATTTTTGAGATGACCATAGTCTATTTCTTTTTTTTTGATGTATTGAAACATTGGAACCAAATTTATAATTTTGCCTAGCAATTTTCAAAAGGTCACCTGTAAAAGTCATTTCAAAATCTGACCATCAGTTTCAAAAAGAAGAATTTTTAAGAATTCTTCATTTCTGTATAAGAGCAAGTAGCCCCCATCCGCGAGAGCCATGTTTCTTGATGGATCAAAATTTACGAACAAGTTTTGAAAAGGGTCACCCAAGGAACATCTCTCTGAAATAATTTCAAAATCTGACCAGGGGTTTCAGAGAAAGAGAATTTTAAAGAATTTCATCATGTCCATATGGTGCAAGTAGCCCCCATTCACAAGAGCCATGTTTCTTGATGGATCAAAATTATATGTACAGCTTTTGGAAAGGGTCACCCAAGGAACATCTCTGTCAGATTATTTTAAAATCTGACCACGGGTTTCAGAGAAGAAGAATTTTCAAGAATTTCTTCATTTCCATAAAGTGCAAGTAGCCCCCATTCACTAGAGCCATGTTTCTTGGCCAATCAAAATTTTGCGAACAATTTTAGAAAAGGGTCACCCAAGGAACATCTCTGTGAAATTATTTCAAAATCTGTCCAGCCATTTCAGAGAAGAAGAATTTTCAAGAATTTCTTCATTTCTATATAGTGCAAGTAGCCCCCATTCACCAGAGCCATGTTTCTTGACCAATCAAAATTTCGCGAACAATTTTTGAAAAGGGTAACCCAAGGAACAAGTCTGTGAAATTATTTCAAAATCTAACCAGCTGTTTCAGAGAAGAAGAATTTTTAAGAATTTCTTCATTTCTGTATAGTGCAAGAAGCCCCCATTCACCAGAGCCATGTTTCTTGACCAATCAAAATTTCGCGAACAATTTTTTAAAAGGGTCACCCAAGGAACAACTCTGTGAAATTATTTTAAAATCTGACCAGCGGTTTCAGAGAAGAAGAATTTTTAAGAATTCCTTCATTTTTGTATAGTGCAAGAAGCCCCCATTCACCAGAGCCACATTTTTTGATGGATCAAAATTTCACGAACAATTTTTGAAAAGGGTCATCCAAGGAACATACCTCTGAAATTATTTCAAAATCCGACCAGCTGTTTCAGAGGAGAAGATTTTTAAAGAATTCCTTCATTTCTGTATAGTGCAAGAAGCCCCCATTCACCAGAGCCACATTTTTTGACGAATCAAAATTTCACGAACAATTTTTGAAAAGGGTCACCCAAGGAACATATCTGTGAAATTATTTCAAAATCCGACCAGCGGTTTCAGAGGAGAAGATTTTTAAAGAATTTGCTAAAAAATTCCATTTCGTTGCCATGGCAACCAGAGTTTTTGATGGAATCAAATTCTGTGAACAATTTTTAAAGAGGACCTCCCAAGGAACATTCCTGCCAAGTTTGGTCCAAATCCGCCCAGCGGTTTAGGAGGAGTTGATGTTTAAAGAATTGTTGACGACGCACGACGGACGACGCACACCGGGTGATCCTAAAAGCTCCCCTTGAGCACGTTGTGCTCAGGTGAGCTAAAAAAACAAGTAAAATCTGGTCAACAAACATTGGAATAGTAAAACTTTTGCAGTATAATAAATTTGGAGTATGGTCAGGTGGCAGGAGACTTGGGAACTTGTTTAGTGTTGTGGTAAATCATGTCGCCCCAACTTCAGCTCTAGGCGACATGAGTCACTACAGCCGTGAACAAGTTTCAAAGTCCCCTGCCACCTGACTATACAACTAATAATGAAAGCATTTGCAAAGTGCAAGTTAAATGTTATCACATGATGAAATGTAAAACTCATCCAAATTAAAAGCCTTCGCAGACTACAAACCAATGTTACTCCTTTCATAAACTTTGGGCAGTAAAGGGTGAGTTCTTGCTCCAACTGGTATTATACTATTGTCAATCCTTTACAACAACAAATCTAATTATTTGAGAACATTTCACACCAAGGTTACAAAAGGATATCGTCTTTTAACAGAGGAACCTCAATGGGAAAGCTTTTGAGAATATTATGGTATAAAAGGACATGCTTCTTTCTAGGATATTCTCCTATTCCTACTATGTTTGTAACCCTCTCAAAAACAAATTCTGTCATTCTGTACACAATCAATTTTTTGTCTGAAAAGTTTATTGAGTTGAACATGCTCAACTCTTTACCAAATAACAAAATTTTGGACTTGCCCAAACTGAAAGCATTTGCAGACGACAATATAAACTTAACCCTTTACCAAACAGTCCCTGATTTTTACGACTGAGAAAGAAGCCTTCTAAAAACATTGTGAGAAAAGAAGAAATTGCTGGTAACCATGTTTTCTTTCCTTCCCAAAACAAATTTCAACTTTTGAGTGAAATTGATTTTGTTGTCTGCAAATGCTTTTATTTTTGACTAGTCTAAAATTATGTCGTTTGGTAAAGAGTTAACTGAACAACTGAAATTTGTTTCCAGCATGGTAGAAAACATTTTGGGAAATAGAGAAAATGCTGGTTTCCAGCATTTTCTTCTATTCACACGATGTTTACAAAAGGCTTTTATCTCAGGGTTGTAAAAACCAGGGACAGCTTGTTAAAACTGTGTCCTCTTCAAAAAAGTACAGAAGAGTCAAACTTTAAGCATGACATAATCAGTAATTACAGAGACATAAGAAAAATATAGAGGCATAGAGACACAGACTTTATTAGTTGTACAGTCAGGTGGCAGGGGACTTGGAAACTTGTTCATGGCTGTGGTTAACCATGTCGCCCCAAGCCGAAATAGAAATTCCCTTCTGAGTGCCCCAACTCAATGAAAACTGACGTCACTGGAAACTCACATCACAAAAACATGCAGTTTGGTGCATAAACACGCAGTCAGGAATAACTTATTCCAACTAAAAATAAAGCATGCAGCGTGACACACACCGACTCAGATTCATCAGAATCATCTACCATAAGTGGAATTCCCTGGGATTTTCGCTCCTCATACATGTCTCGCATGTCTATGATCTTGATCTCAAACTTCTCCATTGACCAGATCTGACTTCCACGATGCTTTCTTCTCACTAGTATTGCTGGCTCACATACAAATGCCCCTCTCTATGGAAAACAAAATAATAACATATAAACTTATTTTTGTTCAGTATTTGCCTCCTTCTATTGAAATCCATAATTTCACAGACACATTTTTATTAACTCTTTCCCATATCATAAAAATTTTAAACTTTCCATGCTAATGGTATTTGGATACACATAAAATGTGACTTTAACTCTTTACCAAATGACAGAATTTTACACTGGTTCAAACTGAAAGCACTTGCAGACAACAAATTAAACATAAATAAAAAATTAAAGTTTGTTTCCAGCAGGGTAGAAAATTGTGGGAAACTGAGTAAATGTTGGTTACCAGCATTTTCTCCTTTTCCCACAATGTTTTCAAAAGGCTTCTGTCTCAGGGTCGTAAAGGCAAGGGATTATTTGGAAAATAATATCAAAAGTCTGTGATAGAGTATGAAACACTACTGGACAAGAGGAAAATAATGGTGACCGGTATTTTCTCCTTAATCTATAATGTTTACAAAGGCCTACAAACATAGGCTTGTTTAACTCTTTACCAAACAACAAGTATTTGGAATGGACCAAATTCAAAGCATCTGAACTAAATGTTTGTAATATGATGACTTTGAAATTGTTGAAAATATTGTGGGGAAAAAGGAGTATATGGTGGTTTCTACAATGTTTTATATAGGCTTCTTTCTCAGGGTCATGAAAAGTCTAGATTATGTGGTATAGAGTTGTGTTTGTGTTGTTAAGGATGAAAATCCTGGGTTTGGTTTCTTCGATGTTGGTTTGATGCCACTTTCAATAGTATGTGGGTACTATTGGTGGTTTGATGCCAATTTAAGATTATGTCAGCAATATTGGTGGTTTGGTGTCACTTTCAATAGTATGTCGGTAACATTGGTGGTTTGATGCCACTTTCAATAGTATGTCGGTAACATTGCTGGTGTGATGCAACTTTCAAGATTATGTCAGTTATGTGGTTTGATGCCACTTTCAAGACTATGTCAGTAATTTTGATGGTTTGAAGCCACTTTCAATAGTATGTCAGTAATATTGGTTTGAAGCCACTTTCAATAGTATGTCGGTAACATTGGTGGTTTGATGCCACTTTCCATAGTATGTTAGTAATATTGGTGGTGTGATGCAACTTTCAAGATTATGTCAGTTTTGAGGTTTGATGCCACTTTCAAGACTATGTCAGTAATTTTGATGGTTTGAAGCCACTTTCAATAGTATGTCAGTAATATTGGTTTGATGCCACTTTCAATAGTATGTCAGTAACATTGGTGGTTTGATGCCACTTTCAATAGTATGTCGGAAAAATTGGTGGTTTGATGCCACTTACAATATTATGTTGGTAACATTGGTGGTGTATGTCGGTAAAATTGGTGGTTTGATGTTCCTTCCAATAGTATGTCGGTAACATTGGTGGTTTGATGCCACTTTAAATAGTATGTCGGTAATATTGCTGCTTTGAATCCCCAGCTTGGCCTGGGGCATTTTCTCCTTTTCCGATAATAATTCATACCCTAAGAACAATTCAACTTTTAACCACACAATTCCAACTTTAACTCTGCTGAGAAAGAAGCCTTTTGAAAACATTGTGGAAAAAGGAGAAATGCTGGTAACCAGCACTTTCTCCTACTCCTACAATGTTTTCTACTCTTCCAATACCAAATTTCAATTTTTCAGTCACATTTAGTCAACTGCAAATGCTTTTATTTGGACCAGTCTAAAATGTCTCCTGTAGGAAAGAGTTAACAGAGAATATATTTGTTAACTGAAAATGCTTTCAATTTCACTGGTCATAAAGTTTTTGTCTGACAAAAAGTATGGTATACTTAACTGTAATCTTTATTGTCTGACAAAAAGTATGGTATACTTAACTGTAATCTATAAAGTAATGGGCTATGAGAAATGTTATTCAGATAAACACATACCCGTCTATTTGGGCTCAAGTTGGATGCTGGTATCTGTAGGGTGACATGAAACTCTGTCTGCTTTCCCATCTCCTCTGCAAGAAAATTCGCCTCCCTCACTAGAGCATTGGCCTTCACAACCTCTTGACGGAGTTTAGCTAAACTCTGTTTGAACATTTTGTCCCTGAAATTTAAATGTTTTGAGTCATTATCGTACAATCCACAGTTTAATTACACTTGAAAAAAATTTGTACAAAAGAGAAAATGGTACTTTTCTGTCAATGTCTTCTAACCTGTCAAAAACCAACCCATCAACTGAGTCACCTTTTATTTGTAATCTGCAAATGCCTTTAATTTGGACCAGTCTAAGTTTTTGTTGTCTGGAAAACAGGTCAGTCAATGCCATGCAACAAATTTTTAAACCGATTTCTTTGAAAAATTATGTGTATAATATTTATCCTTGGGCTGTAATTTTAACAATACTGGCAAAAGTCAAGTAGATAATGCAACATACATGTAACAAATATTTCAACTCTAAGCAGAAAAGTTTTGAAATAGAAGAATTTCAGTTTCAGTTATATCAACTCCATGAAAATTTTGTGACCTTGGGGCTGCATCAATATATGACCTTGGACTATTAAAATGGTTCCACATACACAGCATTACAGCCCTAGCTGTCACAAGAAGATTTTCAAAGTTTTCAAAAATTAAACCCTTTTGCAACCTGTGACCAAGAGGCTGGCTTATTGTGACCTCACCATCAAAATTTGAAAATTCCTGGTAGATGTCCACAACATGATGCTACATGGAAAACTTAATAACCTTTGGCCTTTTAGTGTCAATAAAAAGGTTCTTGACTTTTTATCAAACAACAAAATTTTAGACTTGTCCAAATTGAAAGCGTTTGCAGACGACAAAATAGGTTCGACTCAAAAAATTGAAATCCGATTTGGGAAGGGTAGAAAACATTGTGGAAAGAGGAGAAAATGCTCATTACCAGCATTTTCTCTTTTACCCAAAATGTTTTCCAAAGCTTTCTTTCTCAGGGTCATTACGTCTGGATTGAGTGGTAAAGAGTTAAAGGTTTACAAAATTTTCTGCTTTTGTGTCCATGGCAACCCGAGTCCTTCATGCGTGCTTGACCCAAGGAACATTCCTGTGCAGTCTGTCAGTGACCATTTGGAGATGATGTTTAAAGGAATGAATGGCACCTTGCACATGATGCATGCCAATTGTCATTGCCTACAGCTAAGCACAACTTAAAGAACTCTACATAGACAATAACAGAACTTCTCACTGTAATGGCAGAGTAAATCTATACAACAAGGCCAACATAATTAGACATTGACAAATAGCCTACAAGTCAAATCCATACAACTACCCTTGTCATCCTTTTCCAGGAGATCAGCAAAACCTTGACCAATATCCTGACTGATTCACTGTGTCAACTATTCCTATACGAAATACCTGAATTAACTCTTTACCATAATGACAAAATCATAGACTGGTCCAAATTAAATGCATTTTCAGATGACAAATTTTATTACAGAATTAAAATCTGTTTTAGGGAGGGTAGAAAACATTGTTTCCAGCATTTTTTTTCCTTTTCCCACTAAAAAGTTATGGCATGTCTGAGTATGGTGATGGGCAAAAGTGAAAACAATGTTGAGAAAAGAAACAGAGCTGGTTTACAACATTTTTCCTCTTTTAACATTGTTGTAAAGAATGTTTTTCCATCGGCTTTAGCATCAGTTAACCCTTTACTCCACAACAAAACTGTAGACATGGCCAAACTGAGAGCACTTGCAGACAAGAATTCAAATATGTCATAAGTGATGGTATTTACCTTTGAAAGGTAAGAAAAGATCATTTTCTCCTTTTCCAACAATCTTTTCAAAAGGCATCTTTTATCAGGGGTCATTAAAAGTTGGCACTGTGTGGTATAGAGTTCACACACACACACACACACACACACACACACCCACACCCACATTATATATATATTTTTTTTGTGTCTGCAAAGCATTCAAAATTGGCCAATCTAACATTTTGTCATCTGGATAGAACTAAACTGATACAGGAACAAGGCATCTAAAACCTTTGAAGTGCCATAAAAAATGGCGTTCTCTTGAAAAGCTTTGAGGTGGAACAACACCAATCACAAAAATAATGATTTATGAATCAAGAAATGTCTTCAAAAACTATATGGCATTAATATGCCCGAAAAATAAGCAAGGGCCCTTTCATAAACATGTTCAATTTTTTTACAAATAATAAAATTCCTATCTATTCACTTGTTATAAGTGCCAAAAAGTAGACCATAAGTCTGTACATTCAGATCCACTGAAAAAACATTGATATACAAAAAGCTTTTCTTCTCAATATCATCTGAACCAGGGAAAGACTACAAGTATGCCAAATAAAGACAGACTGGGTCCCTAGAGTCATTATGAAAAGACAGGAAAGGCAGGAACTGACACCTAACAGAATAATCACAAGTCCAGTCTAATTCCAATTTATCACACATTGGACACAGTCTGTAAGTCTTGTCCAGTCTGCTGGCTGTATTTTCTATAATAAAGCTGTAACCTCAAATGGCAACCCTTCATTGATAATCCTCCCATAGAACTTAGTATTCGAACACATCCTAGGCAAAGGACACAATACTGGTAACCAGCATTTTCTCCTTTTTCAAGGATGTCTCTGTCCTTTCGAAGACCTAATCATTTAAAGAACATTCAATCTGTCATACATCATTGCTTTCAATTTCAGACAGCTATAAAATTTTGTTATCTGGTAAAGAAAAAGCCATTACACTAGTAACATAAAACTGAAACAAAAAGTCTCAATAAACATTTTTCAGGAAAAATAGGGCTCATTTAATTTTTGTCCTATAGACAAAATAGTCTGTTGCATTCAATATAAACTCTGTCTATGCAAAACTAGTCTACACAACAAGGCGATAAAAATCTAGGTTTGTCCGAATGCATTGATTTCAAAAACAAGATTAATACTTTCAGTTATGAGCCATGCTCTGCAAAAAGGGGGCTTAGAGCATTTGCAAAAATATCAATCCATGTCAGCCTACACACACTAACTGATCTGGGTCGAAACTGATAAACTTTTTGCATATCACAGGAGCAGCCTACGATATCACTGGTTGTTTTACAAAATGGGTTTTATGTGGTGGTGGAGGGTTAATCATAATCGTGTGGTGACTTTATGTATCACAGAGATATATTTAGTCCCTTTTTGCTAGATGCCCAAGACTGCAATAGGATTTTTCTACAGTGAGTGAAGGAACATCTAACGAAAAAGGAGGGAAAAGTAAATTGCAACAGTGATAAAAAATATGTGTAAAAGAGGGTAATGATTGCTAGAGTCAGGTATTTTATATCAATGTTTGTTCTTTAATTCTTTACCCAACAACAAATTCTTAGACTTGTCCAAATTGAAAGCATTTGCAGACAACAAAATAAATGTGTATGAAAAATTGAAACTTGTTTTGGGAAAGGTAGAAAACATTGTGGGAAAAGAAGAAAATGCTGGTTACCAGCATTCCTCCTTTTCCTACAATGTTTTCGAAGGCTTTCTTTTTCAGGGTCATTAAAAAGTCAGAACATGTGGTAGAGGTTTAACCCTATGAGCTATAAATAAACCCAAAATCTTTTAATAAGACCCCAGTCATTATTATGCAATTGCAAGATTACTGTTGTCCATGTCTGAGCAAAGTGAACAGTGTAGTTCAAAGATCAGACTGCACCCTTAGTGCAGTCTAAGTTTGATCTAAACGGGCCACAGAGGTAACTATAGTAACGAAAAGTGCCTTATGGGTTTTTGTCCAACTATTCCTAAAGTGCAGATTACCTCTCAAGGGCCCATTGTTGATACTTCCTATGAATTCCACTTTGGACCCCTGTTGGGGTCAGTTTATTCATCTCTAGGGGTGGGAAGGGCATGGATGGAGTTCCAGGGGACATCAGCTGGAACCGTAACATCTGCATCTGTCTCTCATACATTTGTCTCTGTTTTTCTAAAGCCTCTGCAAAAGCAAGGTTGAAATTTCTCAGAGAAACTTATTTACTCTTTCCCTAACAATCCAATGGCCAAGAAAAAATTTGAAAACATTGTGCAAACTGGGAAAAATGCTGGTAACCCAGCATTTTCTCCTTTACCCACCATTTTTTCAATCCTTTCAAAGACATATCCCGTGCTTTCAGCTACAATGAGCTCATGTAAGTAAGCCATTTTCAAAGATATGTAAGTAAGCCATTTTCAAAGATATGTAAGTAAGTATTTCACCTGGACAGAAGTCCACTCTTTACGAGTTTTAGACTTGGAGCTCCAGATAAGAGGGAGTGATAGCATTCTAAATATGTTTTATCTCTTTCAAACAGTATGTTGTGGGTACCCATTACAATTGTCTCAATAAGACAACTCTAATGAGTACCCATAACATAGTGCAGAATAATAAATATTTTCAATTATGAAATCAAATCACTCCCTCTATCTGGAGCTCGGCAGACTGGTCCAAAATGAATGCAATTGCAGACAATAGATTAACTATTTACCAAACAATAAATACAGACTGGTCCAAATTGAAGCATTTGCAGACGACAAAATAAATGTGACTGAAAAATTGAAATTTGGTTTAGGGAGGGTAGAAAACATTGCGGTAAAAGGATTACCAGCATTTTCTCCTTTCCCTACAATGTTTTCTGAAGGCTTCTTTCTCAGGGTCGTTAAAAGTCGGGATCGTGTGGTAAAGAGTTAAAATCAGAAACAAAAAGCATTAACCCTTTACTCCATAGATACTCATTTCTACCCATTGCTTGTAGGAGTCGTAGGAAAATATTGTGGCAAAAGGTGAAATTGCTCGTCACGAGCAATTTCACCTTTTGTCACAATGTTTTCTATGCTATCAAAAGGTGTCATATACACATAAAAATGGCTTCATCCTTGCTGTTATTTAGGGTCAATTAGAGATACCATAGAAATGCCTTATGGGGTAAAGGGTTAAGCATTGTACATGTTTAAGTCAATCATGGTAGATACCATTAAAGGAAAAGGAGATAATGCCAGTAATATTTGCAAAATGCTTTCAAAATTCCAATTCCTTTGAAATCATACAATGTTTTCTACCCTTCTGAAATTGATTTTCAATTTCTGATTCACATTTACTTTATCATCAGCAATTGCTTTCAATTCCGTCTGGTCCAAAATTTTGTCGTAAAGAGTTAAGCTACATTTACATTTTCATAAGCACTAGTATTCTGCCAATGCTTTCAGAATGGACCTGTCTAAATTTATGTAACCAGGTATAACTGGAGCTGTCACTGAATGTGATTTAATACCCCCACCTGCGCTTTGACAGAAAAAAGTGTCAAGTTCAAGGGGAGATAATTCCTCAACAAGGAAGAGTTGACACCTGAAAATTGGGTCTATCAAATCTTCAATATATGATCAGTATATGTGCAAAGTTTCAATACAATTGAAAGAAAACTGTAGAAGGTCGTGACACGAAATTACTAGTATTTTGTACACGGATGGAAACATGGACAGACAGACACACGGACAGACAGACACACAGACAGACAGGCTGAATCCAGTATACCCCCGAAAGCATTGGTTTTGTGGGGGTATAAAAACTTAAAACCTGTAATTACAAATTCCTACAGACAAATCTGTAATTTGAAGATGTTATTTTTGTTAGTCACAAGTTGTATATAGCTGTGATTTCACGTAATTACTATAATTATTGCTGTAAAATCGGGTCATCTTGCTGCAATGTTGACTCCTTTCGAGAAAGCTGAAACAGGGGTCTCTCTTTGGTAATATTTGACTGTAACCCTTTGCCAGAGTAACAAGTATTTTATCCTTTCTCCTGTGAATACGAGGGGCATTTGTAAAGTCCTTAAAGTGACGGCGGGTTATTAATATAGTAAAACCAAGGATGTACATACTTATTTCAATCCTTCAAAGTACTCTCCGTTGTTGTTCACACACTTTTCTAGGCGTCTGATCCAGTCATGAAAGGCATTTTTGAACGCTTCCTTTGGTATACTGTTTGTACACTGGAACAGGGCGCTGCCTACAGCATGGCGCGACTCAAAGCGGCGACCTCGCATGTAATCCTTGATGTATGGGTTCAGCCAAAAGTCACATGGAGAAAGGTCGGGACTATATGCGGGATGTGGTAAAGTTTTAATGTGTTGCTCTTTCAAATATTCTTCAACGACAGCGGAGCGATGGACCGGTCCGTTATCATGGAGCAGATGTATGCCGCGCACCCCTGTGCGTGGACGCTTGCTAGTGTAGTGCTTAACCACTGTAGAAAGGACATTGCTTTTGTAAAATACTCCTGTTACACTGGTGTGCTGAGGGACAGGAACTCGGGCAACCATGCCGTCGGAATCAAAAAATAGAGCGTACATAATGCGTCTGACACCCCTGCTTCTACGCGCTATTTGAGGCCTTTCGTCATTTTCGTGTATCCAAACTTTGTTGTTCTCCTTGTTTTCAGGCTCAAAAAAATACAGCCATGTTTCATCGCCTGTAACTATTTCTCTCAACCTCCTTGAGTCACAATCCCTGTACATATGGAGAAGCTCTGTCGCTTTATTAACGCGTTCCCTCATTTGCTCGTCAGTCAATAGATGCGGGACCCTTCGCGCATAAACCTTCCTTAGCCGAAGCCGTTCTTTTAAAATCTGAAAGACAGCCGACGAATTTAAGCCCGATATCTCGACGACTTCTTGCACTGTATATCTTGCGTCTGCGTCTATGAATGATTTCACACAGGCAACATCATTTTCCGACACGGCCGACAGAGGACGACCTGATCGGGGGCCGTCTTTGACGCTCTCCCTACCCTGCCTAAATAGTCTTATCCACCGTGCAACCACTTGGAATGACAGAGCATTATTTCCATATATCTTATCCAAATCGGCTTTAACATCTGACGCTTTGAAACCGAGTAATCCGCGAATTTTACAAGAAGCACATTGCTCCTCCACCACAGAGCCACCATTCACGTCCGCCATTTTGGCCAGTCTGCTTGACCATGCTAATTTCTACTGCAGATTGATCAAAATATGCACGTGTAATTCGAGAAAAAAATGCACCGATGTACAGACAAATGTTTGGCCTTGTATTTGGTATGCATTACACTGACATGCATTTAAAACCCGTTCGCCTACTGCCTAACTTTAAAGACTTTTAAAATGCCCCTCGTATTTTCTACTCTTTATACCTTTAACTCATTACCAAACTACAATATTTTAGACTGGCTGAAATCGAAAGAATTTGCAAACGACAAAATAAAAGTGACTGAATATTTTAAATTTGTTTTGTGAAGGGTAGAAAACTAAAGACTTCTTACCCAGGGTCGTCAAAAGTAGGGACTGTGTGGTAATGGTTTAATAGATAATAGAGTTTTAGACTAGTCCTGAAAGCATTTACCAGACGAAATATTGGATACAACTTACCTCTTTACCAAAAGACTAATTTTTGGCCTGGACCAATTTCAAAGAATCTGCTGAAAACAAATCTTGTTGAAATGATGATTTTTAACTTTGATAGGGTAGAAAGTATTGTGGGAAAAGGAGAAAATGCTGGTAACCAGCATTTTCTCTTTTTCCCACAATGTGTTTTATAGGCTTCTTTCTCAGGTTCATCAAAAGTTGAGATTTTGTGTGGTAAAGAGCTAAACGACAAGATCAAGAGTAGGAAATATTATAGGAGAAGCAGAGGATGCCACTGACTTGCATTTTCTCCTTTCCCACAATTTTTTTCAAAAGGGTCATTAAAACTCAGGATAGTGTTGTGAAGGGTTAAAAGACACTGTGTGCAACTCTTTAACAATGCAGTGACTGGGAAAGGCTTGCGCCATGCGCCATAGTCACATTAAAATCCAAAAATGTCTCATCGTTTTTGCCAGTGCATGCGCCCTTGTTCCATTCAATTTTTGACGTTTGTAAAAGTACAAAATTTGGTCAGACGAATCTCATTTGATCTGTGCCGATTAGACGATCTATAAAATGAGAAACTATGTGCGTGTGACGTCATATTTTCAATCATAAAACGCTTACTGAATATTGAACCTATTTTGTCGCCTTGATAAAACTGCCCTGGTTTTCGTGTAAAATTCAAATTCAACAACTACCTAAGCATTAGAATATACCACTAGAAACTTAAAAGGTCAGGGCTCCATCAATACTTTCTTTCCCACAATGATCGTCTATTCACAGACTCATACAGACCCAAGCATACCCATCAGCAAACGTTTATCGTCTATAATCATGAAAAAGCCACTATTTTTTCATCATGAATTAGATAGGAAACATTCTCGGTCAGCTTATGGTCTAATAGTATTTAAGTCCCTGCTACCCCAACTGATAAGTTCATTTCAATCATCATGCTACATGTATAATACTGCTAAAAGAAATAAAGAGATATGAAAGCAGATCGGTGGGAAAAAAACGTGAAAACCCATGACACAAAAACGCTCTATTTGACACCGTCCAATCAGAGTTGTTTCCAACTGTTTCTTCGTCATTTATAATGAATTCAAACAGTGAATTTACCTAATTATATGTAAAGAACGATAATGAGAAAAAAAAGTTTCTTTTCTTTAATGAAATCAAAATAACAAAGAAAGGGGGTGAAGATCAGACCTTTTTCTTTTGATGTCATCCTTATATTTCCATAATAACCAAGTAATTGTGACCCTTGATCACTTCCCGTAGATATTTGGAAATTTCATTTTGACCCTTGAAAATTTCAGCCTAAGATTCAATGACTCTTGGGATTCAGGACCTAATGAGAACCCAGATGACTATGTTTGATTCCAAGCATTAAATATAGAAACAACATAAGCATTTAACTACATTTTGAATTGTTTTGGGATAGTTAAAACTATTTTTAAAACAAGAGGGCCATTGGCCCTGGAAAGCTCACCTTGGACTATTGCTTATGCGTGAAAATCAATTCTTTGACCAACTTTGGTAAAGCTTCACCCAAGGAACATCCCTGCCAAGTTTCATCAAGATTGGCCCAGTGGGTTAGGAGAAGAAGATGTTTAAAGAAATTGTTGACGGGCAACAGATGCCGGACATAGGGCAATCAAATATCAAAGCTTTACACCTTCCACTTTCAAAGAAGAATTATAAATTTTCCTTCTTTGTCCTATGTTCGAACTTGTGGTCCCCGGGGCTGGGTCAGTTTTAACCAAAGCAGCATCCTTGGAACAAACTTGGTAGACGTCCACTCAAAGATGCTACATACCAAATATCAAAGCTCTACACCTTTCCCGTTTAAGAGAAAAAGAAATTTAAAATTTTCCTTCTTTGTTCCTATGTTCCAACCTGTGACCTCCGCGGCATGGCCAGTTTTGACACCAGGGACATCATATGACCAAACTTGGTAGAGGTCCTCCAGAAGATTCTGCATACCAAATATCAAAGCTCTGCACCTTCAAGTTTCAGAGAAGATTTCTAAAGTTTTCCTTCTTTGTTGCTATGTTCCAACCTGTGACCTCCTGGGGCAGGGCCAGTTTTGACCCCCAAGGGCATATTATGAACAAACTTGGCAGAGGTCCACTAGGAATTGCTACATGCCAAATATCATAGCTCTATGCCTTCTATTTTAAGAGAAGAAGAATTTTAAAATTTTCTTTCTTTGTTTCTATGTTCGAACTTGTGACCCCCGGGGCGGGGCCAGTTTTGACCCCACAGGCATGATTTAAAAAACTTGGTAGAGGTCCACTAGGAGATGCCACATACCAAATATCAAAGATCTACACCATCTAGTTTCAGAAGAGAAAAATTTTAAAGTTTTCCTTCTTTGTTCCTATGCCCAAACTAGTGACCCCCGGGGTGGGGCCAGTTTTGACCCCAGGGACATCATTTGAATATAGTTGGTAGAGGTCCACTAGGAGATGCAACATACCAAATATAAAAGCTCTACGCTTTCTAGTTTCTGAGGAAAAGAATTTTAAAGTTTTCCTTCTTTGTTCCTATGCTCAAATTTGTGACCCCCCGGGTGGGGCCAGTCTTGAGCCCAGGGACAAAATTGAACAAACTTGGTAGAGGTCCACTAGGAGATGTCACATACCAAATATCAAAGCTCTACGCCTTCAAATTTCGTCGGAGAAGATTTTTACAGTTTTCCTTCTTTGTTCCTGTGCTCAAACCCCAGAGCGGTGCCAGTTTTGACCCCAGGGGCATAATTTGAACAAACTTGGTAGAGGTCCACCAGGAGATGCAAAATACTAAATATCAAAGCTCTATGCCTTCAAGTTTCAGAAGAGAAGATTTTTAAAGTTTTCCTTCTTTGTTCCTATGCTCAAACTTGTGACCCCTGGAGCGGGGCCAGTTTTGACCCCAGGGGCATAATTTGAACAAACTTGGTAGAGGTCCACTAGGAGATGCAAAATACTAAATATCAAAGCTCTATGCCTTCAAGTTTCAGAAGAGAAGATTTTTAAAGTTTTCCTTCTTTGTTCCTATGCTCAAACTTGTTATCCCCCGGGGCGGGGCTAGTTTTGACCCAAGATGGTTTTGACCCCAGGGGCATAATTTGAACAAACTTGGTAGAGGTCCACTAGGAGATGCCACATACTAAATATCAAAGCTCTACGCCTTCAAGTTTCAGAGGAGAAGATTTTTAAAGTTTTCCTTCTTTGTTCCTATGTTCAGACTTGTGACCCCTGGGGTTGGGCCAATTTTGACCCCAGGGTATAATTTGAACAAACTTGATAGAGGTTCACTAGGGTACTACATACCAAATATCAAAGCTCTACACCTTCAAGTTTCAGAGGAGAAGATTTTTAAAGTTTTCCTTCTTTGTTCCTATGCTCAAATTTGTTATCCCCCGGGGCGGGGCTAGTTTTGACCCAAGGTGGTAGAGGTCCATACATACCAAATATCAAAGCTCTACGCCTTCTAGTTTCAGAGAAGAAGAATTTCAAAGATTTCGGGTTTTTTTTTTGTTTTGTTGCCATGGCAACCTGAGTTATGGGTGGAATTAAATTCTTTGAACAATTTTGGTAGAGCTTCACCCTGCCAAGTTTCATGAAGATTGGCCCAGTGGTTTAGGTGGCGAAGATGTTTAAAACAAGAGCGGCAAATTGTCGCAAGATACGCCCATCTTACTCGGGGCATAATATACACAAAGGAGAGGTATAGAAAAATAGTAGTGCAGAAATTTTTGCCGTTGATTGAAGATAATGGCAGTGTATTTGTGTTGAAATTTCATAACCCAAGCTAGTATATTATGGGAGATATGCATCATACAAAATTCAAGTTTGAAAAAAAACAACACAGGGCAATAACTCAAAAACTAAGCAAGCAAGAGTTGAAATTTATATGCACAGAACTTCCCCTTGATGGAATGTATCCACACATGAAATTTCATATCCATAGCTAGTATAGTTTTGAAGATATGCACCAAACAATGTTCAAGTATGAAAATAAACAAAGGGCAATAACTCTAATAAGAGGACCATGATGGTCCTATATCGCTCACCTGAGTACTAAGTAGCAAAGGTCTACAACAAAGATTATAATTACCAATTGAGGTTCAAGGACTAATGATGACGAAACAAGAGCGGTAAATTGTCGCAAGATATGCAATCCCACCGCCAATTGTAAAGGAGGTATAATAGTTGCAAAGGGCAGGCAATGCAACAAACAATTCGACTTGAGACTTCAAAATTCCACTCTGGACAAGCAAACAATACCATTAAAATAAAGATCAAAGTGAAATTACTCAAAATCCATGCTAGTTAGAGTTATTGTTCTTGAAAACAGTATATGTACTCTGTAATATCACAACAAAAATGCATACCAATTTTGAAGTCGTTCTTACTTGAGATGACAAAATTATATTATGAACAAGCATTCAATGCAGACTCATGTGAGATTTTACAGAGACAGACATTCTAACCAATTTTCAATTCACCTTAGCAAGAAATGTGGTCTCAGGAGTGGTAACAAGAAGACTTTTAAAGATTTCCCTCTTTATCTCTCTGTGAAATCTGAGACCAACAACATAGGGGTAACTTTCACACCAGGACCATAATTTGAAGTATTTTGGTAGAAGGCCACTAGATGATGCTACATGCCAAATATGAAAGCTCTAGCTATTATGGTTTGGGAGAAGAATATTTTCTAAGATTTCCTTCTTTATCGCTATGTGAAATCTGAGAACCCACAACATAGGGCCATTTTCAACACTAGGGCCATAATTTGAGATATGTTGCTAGAGGGCCACTAAATGATGCTACATGCCAAATATGAAAGCTCTGGCCATTACCGTTTGGGACAAAGAGATTTTTAAAGATTTCCTTCTTTATCACTATGTGAAATCCGAGACCCACAACATAGGGACATAATTTGAAGTATTTTGGTAGAGGGCCACTAGATGATGCTACATGCCAAATATGAAAGCTATGGCCATTACCATTTGAAAAAGAAAGTTTTTAAAGATTTCCTTCCTTGTCTCTATGTGAAATCCAAGACCAACAACATAGGTTTAATTTTCACAGCAGGGCCATAATTTGAAGTATTTTGGTAGAGGGCCACTAGATGATGCTACATGCTAAATATGAAAGCTCTAGCCCTTACGGTTTGGGACAAGAAAATTTTCTAAGATTTCCTTCTTTATCTCTTTGTGAAATCCGAGACCCCACAACATAGGGCCAATTTCCGCACTAGGGTGATAATTTGAAGTATTTCAGTAGAGGGCCATTAGATGATGATACATGCCAAGTATGAGAGCTCTAGCCCATACGGTTTGGGGACAAGAAGATTTTCTAAGATTTCCTTCTTTATCTCTTTGTGAAATCCGAGACCCCACAACATAGGGCCAATTTCTGCACTAGGGCGATAATTTGAAGTATTTTTGTAGAGGGCCACTAAATGATGCTACATGCCAAATATGAGAGCTCTAGCCCATACGGTTTGGGACAAGAAGATTTTCTAAGATTTCCTTCTTTATCTCTATGTAAAATCTGAGAACCCACAACATAGGGCCAATTTCAAACTACAGCCATGATTTGAAGTATTTTGGTAGAGGGCTTCTAGATGATGCTACATGCCAAATATGAAAGCTCTAGCCCTTTCAGTTTTGGATGAGAAGATTTTTAAAGTTTTTTCACTCGGTTGCCATGGCAACCAGACTTCTTCATGGAATTCAAATTTTTGAAGTATTTTGAAAGTGCATCACCTAGGGATCGTTTCTGTGAAGTTTGATTGAAATCCGATTGTTAGTTTAGGAGGAGAAGATTTTTTTGTAATTGTGAACGGACGGACGGACGGACGGACGGACGATGGACACTGACTGATCAGAATAGCTCATCTTGAGCACGAAGTGCTCAGGTGAGCTAAAAATAAGCAAGCAAGAATTATGGTTCATGTGCACTGAACTCCCTCTTGATGAGATCTATCCACCTACAAAATTTCAAAACCACATCTAAAATACTTTTGGAGATATGCTCTGGACAAAATTAAAGTATGGAAATAAACAAAGGCCAATAACTCAAAAATTAAGCAAAGCAAGAGTTATGGTTCATGTGCACTGCACTCCCACTTGATGAGATGTATCCACACAGGAAATTTCAAACCCATGTCTAGAATAGTTTTGGAGATATTCTCTGGACAAAATTCAAGTATAAAAATAAACAAAGGCCAATAACTCAAAAATTAAGCAAGCAAGAGTTATGGTTCATGTGCACTGCACTCCCCCTTGATGAGATCTATCCACCTACAAAATTTCATAACTATAGGTAGTATAGTTTTGGAGATCTGGTCCGGACAAAATTCAAGCATGAGAACAAACAAAGGCCAATAACTAAAAAATTAAGCAAGCAAGAGTTATGGTTCATTTGCACTGCACTCCCCCTTGATGAGATCTATCCACCTACAAAATTTCATAACCATAGGTAGTATAGTTTTGGAGACATGGTCCGGACAAAATTCAAGTAGGAAAATTAACAAAGGGCAATAACTCAAAACTTAACGAAGCAAGAGTTATGGCTCATGTGCACTGAACTCTGCCTTGATGAGATCTATCCACCTACAAAATTTCATTACCATATCTAGAATACTTTTGGAGATATGCTCCGGACAAAATTTAAGTACATGTATGAAAATAAACAAAGGGCAATAACTCAACTAGAGGTGCTTGAGCGCCTGTATCGCTCCACAGGCTTGATTTTTCTGTAACAGTGAAGAGAACTTTTTAACAATTACCATTCATTCCTGCATTTTAAGTCACTAAAGAAAAATAGCTATGAAAAACATTGTGGGAAAAGAAGAAAATAATAGTAACCTGCATTTTCTTAGTTTTAAACAATAATTTCTACCCTTTTTGATACAAGTTTTACTAATTTGAAGATTTATTATGTTGTCTACAACATCTTTCAATTATGACCAGTTATAAAAATTTTGTCTTCTCGTTATAGTTAAAGAGGGTTTTGTTACAAACCATTTTGGGTGGGGAAATATCAAAATATAGAAAATATGTAACTGTGACAATTGTTTTATTGGAGGGATCAGTTTGATTGGATAACAAAATGCCTTATCACAACAGTAAAGCCCTGTACCTCTTTGTACTAGGTCACCAGTAGGTCAACAAACCTTTACCAGAACTAATAAAAGTGCAGAGGTTCTCTTGTTTTATATGAAAAGAATTGTAGATTATGTAAAGCAACCATCTGTAACTCTTTACCAAACCATATAATTTGGGATGTGACCAAACTGAAAGCATTTGCAGATGACAAATTAAACATTGATGAAATGATGATTTCTCTCTTTGATAGCACAGAAAACACTGAGGGAAAAGGAGAAAATGCTGATTACCAGCATTTTCTCCTTTTCCAAGAGTGTTTTCCAAAGACTTCTTCTTTAAGGTTGTTAAAAGTCAGGACTGTATGGTAAAGACTTACCACCATAGGAACTAACCTGCAATACAACAATGAAATCCAAAAAATAGTTTGAGAGAAGAAATTTTTCAAAGATTTTACTTTATACAATAAAAGGAAAATGAGTCTCCCATAAAAACCATGTTTTTTGACGGATCTTTTTTTTTTTTAAGGAATTCTGTAGACCTTTATCTAAGGAACATTCCTGCAAAATAATAATGCTATCCAATCAGCGGTTTGGGAGGAGAAGATTTTTAAAGGTTTTTTACTTTGGTTGCCATGGCAACCAGAATTATTCATGGAACACAATTATTTGAAGGAATTTGAAAGAGGACCACCGAAGGAACATTCCTGTGAAATTTGGTAAAAATCCAGTCAATATTTTCTGAGGAGAAGTTTATAAAGAGCAAGTTTACGGACGCACGCATGGACGGTCTTACAGGATGGACCTTGTGAGGTCGAATTGCTCTTTATTCAATACACCCAAATAACCCCACAAAGTTAACCCAACAAGCTAACTCTAACCCCACAAACCCTAACCCTAACCCCACAAACCCTAATCCTAACCCCTAACCTACCAGATGGACGGAAGGAACCCCATAGAGACTAAATGGACAAATGACCCCTAACCCCACAATGTCGGGCTCGTAAGGTGGGACGAACGGACAGACACAACGCCATGACAATAACTCGCTGGCCTTTGGCCAGTGGAGCTAAAAACCACCTTCTCCATGCAGATAGTTTAGAAATAGGTTCATTTGGTAACTTAAAACCTGGCTTTGAATTACAATTGGGAGGGGGAAATAAAGGGAGGTGTAGGTGTTGATTTTTTTTTTATCCCAAACCTGTTAGATAACATTTTCTCCTTTTATGACCACAAACTTTTCAACAACATTAAGACAAATTTCATGTTTGGAGTTACGTAACATCTGTTGTCTGCAAATCCTTTAAATTTGCACATGTCTGAAATTTTGTCATTTGGTACAAGGTTAATGAAAAACAAGAGGGCCAAGATGGCCCTGGATCGCTAACCTGAATTTTTGAGATGACCATAGTCTTTAATTTTTTTTGAAGTATTGAAACATTGGAACCAAATTTATAATTTTGCCAAGCAATTTTCAAAAGGTCACCTGTAAAAGTCATTTCTAAATCTGACCATCAGTTTCAAAAAGAAGAATTTTTAAGAATTCTTCATTTCCGTATAAGAGCAAGTAGCCCCCATCCACGAGAGCCATGTTTCTTGATGGATCAAAATTTACGAACAAGTTTTGAAAAGGGTCACCCAAGGAACATTACGGAAAATTTCTTTTAAAATCTGACCAGGGGTTTCAGAGAAAGAAAATTTTCAAGAATTTCATCATGTCCGTATAGTGCAAGTAGCCCCTATTCACAAGAGCCATGTTTCTTGACGGATCAAAATTATATGTACAGCTTTTGAAAAGGGTCACCCAAGGAACATCTCTGTCAGATTATTTTAAAATCTGACTAGGGGTTTCAGAGAAGAAGAATTTTCAAGAATTTCTTCATTTCCATATAGTGCAAGTAGCCCCCATTCACCAGAGCTATGTTTCTTGACCAATCAAAATTTTGGGAACAATTTTTGAAAAGGATCACCCAACGCCTATGTCTGTGAAATTATTTCAAAATCTGTCCAGTCATTTCAGAGAAGAAGAATTTTTAAGAATTTCTTCATTTCTGTATAGTGCAAATAGCCCCCATTCACCAGAGCCATGTTTCTTGACCAATCAAAATTTCGCGAACAATGTTTTAAAAGGGTCACCCAAGGAACAACTCTGGGAAATTATTTCAAAATCTAACCTGCTGTTTCAGAGAAGAAGAATTTTTAAGAATTTCTTCATTTACCTATAATGCAAGTAGCCCCCATTCACCAGAGCCACATTTTTTGACGGATCAAAATTTCATGAACAATTTTTGAAAAGGGTCACCCAAGGAACATATCTGTGAAATTATTTCAAAATCCGATCAGCGGTTTCAGAGGAGAAGATTTTTAAAGAATTCCTTCATTTCTGTATAGTGCAAGTAGCCCCCATTCACCAGAGCCACATTTTTTGACGGTTTAAAATTTCACGAACAGTTTTTGAAAAGGGTCACCCAAGGAACATATCTGTGAAATAATTTCAAAATCCGACCAGCGGTTTCAGAGGAGAAGATTTTTAAAGAATTTGTTAAAAAATTCCATTTGGTTGCCATGGCAACCAGAGTTTTTGATGGAATCAAATTCTGTGAACAATTTTTAAAGAGGACCTCCCAGGAACATTCCTGCCAAGTTTGGTCCAAATCCACCCAGCGGTTTAGGAGGAGTTGATGTTTAAAGAATTGTTGACGACGGACGACGCACAATGGATGACGGACGCAGGGTGATCCTAAAAGCTCCCCTTGAGCACGTTGTGCTCAGGTGAGCTAAAAAAGAAACCTGTTTGTAACCATAGTTGGCAACTCCACAAACTGATCCATTGAACCAGCCATTAATATTCCTGGTTAATTATCTATTATTCCTTTGTTATGCAATAATGGCTATATCATTATAAATGGAATAGGAAAGTTTTTATAATACGTATACAAAAATATAGGTAATTCATTGGTTTTTTTTTATTTGTTTTAATTTTATTGCCATTTTGTATGTAAATAAATATAAGCAGTTATTGTTAACTCCAAATAGTGACCTACATTTTATAATGGGGCTATTAAAATGCATCTAAATTTATACCATACCATTTGAAAGTAGAGCTGTCAATGAATGTGACTTAATGCCCCCGCCAGCGGTTTTATAGAAACAAGAGTATCATGATGGTCCTATATCGCTCACCTGAGTACCAAGCAGCACAGGTCTAAAATAAAGATATATACCAAATAACAAGGTTCAAGGCAAAATGATAATGAAACAAGAGCAGCAAATTGTTGCAATTTCACTTGAGACTTTGAAGTTTCATTCCATACAAGCAAGAAATACTGTAAATATGAAGATCAAAATGGAATTAATCAAAATTCACAATAGTTGGAGTTATTGCTCTTGCGCACTGTACTCTATAATATTGCAACAAACATGCATACCCAGTTTGAAGTCATTCCGACTTAAGATGACAGTTATATTTTTTTCAGGGCAGGCACTAAATGCTGTAAAAATAACATTCAAAGGGAAATAACTTAAAGACAGCACAAGGTAGTGTTACAATTCTTAGGCCCTGCACTTCCAAATAAGCATACCAAATTTCAAGTCATTCCTCCAACAGATGACAAAGTTTTGCTCCGGACAAGCAAGAAATGCTATAAAAATGAGAGTCAAAGGAGGAATAACTCAAAATTGTGCTAGGAAGTTATGGTTCTTGTGCAATGCACTCCATAATTTTTCAACATTCACGCATATCAAATTTGAAGATGTTCAGGCTGTAGATGACAAAGTTATATTCCAGACAAGCAGAAAAAGCTGTAAAAATTTCAATCGAACAGAAATAAATCATAGACAGTATGAAGTACAGTTATGGTTCTTTCACTATGCACTCTGTATTATTGCAATAAACACAAATGCCAAGTTTCAAGTCAACTGAACTGGAGATGACAAAGTTATTCTCCGGACTAAGAACTATCCTAAAGAACTTTCTAATTCAAGGGCAAATAACTCCAGCTATTGTGGTCTGATTACACCCATAATTGAACTCATCCGAGATCTTACAGTCATATATCTTTTGACCAAGTTTGGAACTAATTGGTTGATATTTGTAGATGCTAGAGTGTAAACAAAGTGAAATACAGCAATTTTTCCAATTCAAGGGCAAATAACTCCAGTTGTTCTGGTCCGATTACATCCATAATCAAACTCATCCGAGATCTTATGGTCATGTATATTTTGTCCAAGTTCGGTGCCAAATGGTTAATAATTGTAGATGCTAGAGTGAAAACAAAGTCAAATGTAGCAATTTTTCTAATTCAAGGGCAAATAACTCCAGCTATTGTGGTCTGATTACACCCATAATTGAACTCATCCGAGATCTTACAGTCATATATCTTTTGACCAAGTGTGGAACTAATTGGTTGATATTTGTAGATGCTAGAGTGCAAACAAAGTGAAATACAGCAATTTTTCCAATTCAAGGGCAAATAACTCCAGTTGTTCTAGTCCGATTACATCCATAATCATACTCATTCGAGATCTTATAGTCATGTATATTGTGTCCAAGTTTGGTGCCAATTGGTTAATAATTGTAGATGCTAGAGTGAAAACAAAGTCAAAATGTAGCAATTTTTCTAATTCAAGGGCAAATAACTCCGGCCGTTCTGGTCCGATTAGACCCATAATCGAAATCATCTGAGATCTTATGGTCATAAGTTCGGTGCTGATTGGTTGATATTTGTAGATGCTAGAGTGTAAACAAAGTGAAATATAGCAATTCTTTTAATTCAAGGGCAAGTATTCTGGTGTTCTGGTCTGATTAGACCCATAATCGAACTCATCCCAGATCTTATGGTCATATACACTTTGACCAAGTTTGGTGCTGATTGGTTGATATTTGTAGATCTATGCTAGAGTGTAAACAAGGAAATGTGAACAGACGGACGGACAGACGGACGGACGACGGACGGTGAGTGATCACAATAGCTCACTCTGAGCACTTCATGCTCAGGTGAGCTAACAATCCCTAGTTTTTACAACCCTGAGATAGAAGCCTTTTGACAACATTGAGGGAAAAGGAGAAAATGTGGGTTACCAGCATTTTCTCCTTTTCCCACAGTGTTTTTCTATCCTGTTGGAAACAAATTTCAATTTTTGAGTTACATTTATTTTGTCGTCTGCAAGTGCTTTCAATTTGGACCTGTCTAAAATTTCGTTGTTTGGTAAACGGTTAAATCAAACACAAGCACCAGGAAATTTACAACATCATAATATATGTCATCTTCACAATAATTTTCTGACTTTTAACTCATTACCAAATGCCAATATTTTAGATTTGTCCAAATGGAAAGCATTTGCAGTCGACAGAAAAAAAAAATAACTGAAAATTTGAAATTTGTTTTGTGAAGGATAGAAAACATTGACTGGTCCTAATAGAAAGCATTTGCAGACGTCAAAATAAAAGTGATTGACAATTTGAAATTTCTATCAAAGAGGAGATAAAACATTGTAGGAAAAGGAGAAAATGCTGGTTACCAGCTTTTTCTCCTTTTCCACAATGTTATTAAAAGGATTCTTTCTCAGGGTCATCAAAAATCGGTATTGTGTGGTAGAGGGTTAAACACCCACATTGTTCACTTTCTGCCAGTACTGGGCCTTTAAGGATTTAAAATACACATGTGATACAAAACCAGATTAAATGCCCCTGTAACAAACCTTGTTTATCCTCCTCGTACTGTTTTTCTACTGCACTGATTGCTTCTGATATTGGATCATTACTAAATTCTTTCATCATTAGTTCCTGCTGGGCAAAGTTGTAATCAATTGTCTGGTCTGCATCAGGACTGTTGGTTGATGGACCTCCAAGTAGAAAAAAAAGTAACTCTTAAAGCATCTTTCAGCAGTAGTAAGTTTTTCAAGTCAACAGATTCTGAATTTTAACTGCTCAGCTGCAAGCATAAAACACTACTAGACAAAATTTGTTGAATAACTCTGCATATTAATTCAGTTATGAGTAGGGAAATGTAGACCATAACAAGAGGGCCAAGATGGCCCTGGATCGCTCAGCTGAATTTCTGAGAGAACAATAGCCATTTCTTTCAAAATTTAATCAGCCCTTTCAGAGAAGAAGAATTTTTAAGAATTTCTTCATGTCTGTATAGTTTAAATAGCCCACAGTCATCAGAGCCATGTTTCTTGATGGATCAAAATTTATAGAGCAATTTTTGAAAAGGGTTAGCTAAGAAACATTTCTGAGAAATTATTTCAAAATCTGATCAGCCTTTTCAGAGAAAAAGAATTTCTTCATGGCCATATAGTGCAAGTAGCCCCCATTCACCAGAGCCATGTTTCTAGACAAATCAGCATTTTGCAAACAGTTTTTGAAAAGGGTTACCAAAGGAACATTTCTGTGAGATTATTTCAAAAACTGATCAGCTGTTTCAGAGAAGAAGAATTTTAAAGAATTTCTTCATTTCCCTATAATGCAAGTAGCCCCCATTCACCAGAGCTATGTTTCTTGACGGATCAAAATCAGAACAGTTTTTGGAAAGGGTCATTCAAGGAACATCTCTGTGAAATTATTTCAAATTCTGACAAGCCGTTTCAGAGAAGAAGAATTTTAAAGAATTTCTAAATTTCCATATAATGCAAGTAGCCCCCATTCACCAGAGCCACATTTTTTGACGGATCAAAATTTTACGAACAATTTTTGAAAAGGGTCACCCAAGGAACAATCCTGTGAAATTATTTCAAAATCTGACTAGCGGTTTCAGAGAAGAAGAATTTTTAAGAATTTCTTCATTTCCCTACAGTGCAAGTAGCCCCCATTCATCAGGGCCACATTTTTTGACGGATCAAAATTTTACTAATAAATTTTGGAAAGGGTCATTCAAGGAACATCCCTGTGAAATTATTTCAAATTCTGATCAGCGGTTTCAGAGAAGAAGAATTTTTAAGAATTTCTTAATTTCCGTATAGTGCAAGTAGCCCCCTTTCACCAGAGCCACATTTTTTGACGGATCAAAATTTTACGAACAGTTTTTGAAAAGGGTCACCCAAGGAACAATCCTGTGAAATTATTTCAAAATCTGACCAGCGGTTTCAGAGAAGAAGAATTTCTAAGAATTCCTTCATTTCTATATGGTGCAAGTAGCCCCCATTCACCAGAGCCACATTTTTTGACGGATCAAAATTTTACGAACACTTTTTGGAAAGGGTCACCCAAGGAACATATCTGTAAAATTATTTTAAAATCTGACCAGCGGTTTCAGAGGAGAAGATTTTTAAAGAATTCCCTAGAAAATTCCATTTGGTTGCCATGGCAACCAGAGTTTTTGATGGAATCAAATTCTGTGAACAGTTTTGAAAGAGGACCTCCCAAGGAACATTCCAGCCAAGTTTGGTCCAAATCCGCCTAGCGGTTTAGGAGGAGTTGATGTTTAAAGAATTGTTGACGACGCACGACACACTGACGCACGACGGACACCGGGTGATCCTAAAAGCTCCCCTTGAGCACGTTGTGCTCAGGTGAGCTAAAAACCAATAACAAGACAACTCTGATAAGCCCAAAATTTTTTATAAAACTGACAGCTGCTCCCTAATCAACCCTTTTGAAAGGGAATTTGAGTCCTACGGAATGCCATAGCAGAAAATATAAGCACTTTCAAGATATTTAAAATATTCAATCAAGGTAGTCGCAATTATACCAAAATGATATATAAATTTGATATATAACAGCAAAATTACAACATCAAAACATACAACTACTTCAAGACAAACACATATCCTTCAAGATGTAAAATGGTTTCTTAAACAGTTGACTTTTAATTCTGAAATCATTAATACTTTTGTGATATTTTACATAGTGAATAATAATTACATAATCTGAGCCATGTTCTAAGAATAGGGTGCTTAACTCATTACCAATCAACAAAATTTTAGACTGGTCCAAATTGAAAGCATTTGTAGACGACAGAATAAAAGTGAGTGAAAACTTTAAATTTGTTTTGTGAAGGGTAGAAAACATTGTGGGAAAAAGAGAAAATATTGGTTACCAGCATTTTCTCCTTTTCCCATGTTTTCCAAAGGCTTCTTTCTCAAAGTCGTGAAAAGTAGGGATTGTTTGGTAATGGGTTAACTCTTAACCAAATGACAAAATTACAGACTTGTTCAAATTGAAAGCATTTGCAGATGGCATCATATATTTGACTGAAAAATTGAAATTCAGTTTGGTAAAGGTAGAAAACATTGTTGGTGACCAGCATTTTCTCTTCTTCCCACACTGTTTTCAAAAGGCTTCTTTTTGAAGAGTGTTAAAAGTCGTCACATTGTGGTAACAGGTTAATGCATCTGCAAACAGGACATCCAATGCCAGCCTGCTCAAATTGTAAATGGAAACTGTTTTGCTATTGGTCAGTTTTCTGCATGTGCTAGGCCATTCTACTCCATGATTCAGCCTATTGTTAACACAAAATGGGTTTAATGGATCCATTATTACACAAAGACTTGCTTGGTTTACTCACAAAGCGTTATGGCTATGCATAAAACCCCCTTTTAGTAGAGCATAGCTCATAGAAATGGGCAAAGCCCTGGTAGCTCAGTCAGTAGCGTACAGAACTGGAGAATAAGGGGTCACGAGTTTGATTCCCGGCTCTGCCAAATTCTTTCCGAGGACTGATGATAGTCATTGCGATAGGATCAATTCATCTCCAATTGTTGACCATTGTTTTGATCATAATTATGTGGAAAAGCAGCCAGTGGCTTAGAAAAGAAGTATCGCAGAGTACTGGTAAAAAAGAATCCAGGAAAGCATAGATATGTGTACCGGCTGCCGCAATATAACTGAAATAATGTTGAAAATGGCATTAAACAGCATACAATCAATCAACCAATCATAAAAATGAGTCATGTTCTGGCAAAAGGGGGCTTAACCCATTACCACACAATCCCTACTTTCGACGCCCTTGAGAAAAAAGCCCTTAGAAAACATTGTGGGAAAAGGAGAAAATGCTGGTAACCAGCATTTTCTCCTTTTCCCACAGTGTTTTCTACCCTTCCCATAACAAATTTCTATTTTTCAGTCACCTTTATTTTGTGGTCAGCAAATGCTTTCAATTTGGACCAGCCTAAAATTTTGTGTGGTAAAGAGTTAATGCTTAATACCAAAGCAAGCCATCACAGTATCATGGATCCACAAAATAACTGAACAAACCATGAGGCAGACTAGTACTCTGTCATGTAGAAAATTTGACCAATAGCGAAATGTTTTGCCCCCGGTCAGCCTATGCCAACTGCATAGATTGACATTTTGCACCTGCATTAAGCCCCCTTTTCTTATAGCATGGCTCACATTACAGGGCCGTAGGAATAGCTGGGGTCGGGGGGGGGGGGGCCAATAATTTGATCACCAATAAAATAACTGTGTCAGTATTTCACTGAAGATTGCTAGACAATCATCGTGCATAAAGAGGATGAAATAATAGAAAATTCCAAACGATTTAAAATAGTTCTAAACAAACGATGGCACTAAACAAACGATGGCAAGCCATGGAAATTTTTCTCCTACTTTTGTTATCTGACAGACTCCAAACAATTTCTGACATCACATTTCATTCCATGTGATTTTCTGCTTTATTTTTTCTCCAAATCTCATAATTCACCACATTGTTGAACAAATTTCCTTCTTTTTCGGTCATTAGTATTAGTAGGTGGGTTATTTCTCACAGTATAACCACACGCAATATAGGCTATGTAAAATCAGGACGAGCCGATTCTAAAATGATTTTCTAAAATGATTTTGCCCCACCCCTCCCCCCCTTAATCCAAAATTGCTTCCTACGGGCCTGCATTATTCATTTAAATTGTATTGTGTATTCTGCAATCATGTATGTGCCACATGGCGGTGATCATTTCCTATCATTTCCTACTTCACAAACAGAAATGAAAAGATCCAGCAGCCCAGCAGGTTATTTTGGAAGAAACTGTGATAGAATAATCAGTTTAAACTTTCAATATAAAAAGAAACCTGATTAAATTAAGAAAGAGAAGATTTCGAAGTAATTAAAAAAACGGCTGAATTTAAATTGCTTTCTTTTTTTCTTAATTCAAAATTCACTTAGAAAACAAAACAACAGAAACATTTCCTCATTCTTTTGTTATTGTTGGCTTTTTTTATTGGTCTATGTGCCCTTACCATTCTGTAATAAAGTTGCTGTGCTCTCATTTTCCATAATTTTCTGACAAACATTTATATCTGTTGAACTCTTTATCAAACAACAATTTTTGAACTGGACCAAATTCAAAGTATCTGCAGATCGACAACAAATTAGGTCTTGTTATTATGAGGATTTCTGACTTCGATAGGGTAGAAAATATTGTGGGAAAGGGAGAAAATGCTGGTTACCAGTATTTTCTCCTTTTCCCACAATCTTTTCTTTAAGCTTCTTTCTCAAAATCATTAAGTCTGGATTGTATAGAATAGGGTTAAGCCTTAACTACACCATTCCCAGTTTTGACTACCAACGAATGAAAGCTTTTGAAAACACAGAAATTGTCATTGGCAAATGCTTTCAAATTGGATAAGTTAAAGTTTTGTTGTTTGGCAAGTTCGTTTCCATAGGTAAGGATTTATACTGTAATTAAATACTTTGTTGACACACAGTCTGATTATAAAACTATGGTGTATTGACCAATTCTGAACCCATCACCAAACAGTCCTGTGTTTGAGCAATCCTCAAAAGCTGTTTTTGCCTCCCATAGTGGAAAAAGAAAACAATTGGGTCAGTATTTTCTCCATCAACCAAAATGTTCTCCATCCTTGCAGCCACAGACTCTATCATTTGAACAAGTTGTTTGATTCTGTGGTCTGCAAGCCACTTTTAATTCATGAAGGTCTAAATTTTGTCTGGTGGTAACAGTTAACTCTTTACCACACAATGCCAACGTTTGGTGCTCCTGGAAGGAGCTACCATTAGGGAGGGCTTTTTATGAAGAGAAATATGATATAGTCAATCAATTAGCCTTGTGGTGTGCCGTAAACTCTTTAAATAAAGCATTCATGTACATATGAGACCAATCTCCGACCAGAGTTGTCATTCGTTACTCTCACCATACATCTCTACAATGGGCATAATGACAAGAATCTTGTCAAACCGAGGAAAAGATGTTTTGTTACCGATTAACTGTTTCATGTGTAACATTATAAAGTAGACAAAGGAAATATGATTCTGGATACATTACAGGTGCATTCAAACTGATGAATTTACCTGTATACAATGGAAATATTTTTTTTTGAGCTTTTTCACTGATCAGAGCCTTACGCCAATTTTAACAAAAATTGCTGCACCCATGAATGATGACAACAGTTTTGACACACCGATGGATCTTAGTTTATAAGATTAAACAAGAGGGCCATGATGGCCCTGAAATCGCTCACCTGAGTCTATTGACCACACATGAACCATCTAGTTTCCCAGTGACCTAGTTTTTTATCAGACATTACCCATCATCAAACACTTTTGAGATATCAATAAGACAAACATTCTGACCAAGTTTCATGAGTATTGGACTGAAAATGTGGCCTCTACAGCGTACAAAAAGGTTTTTCTAAGATTTCACCAAGTGACCTAGTTTTGGACCCAACAATTACCCATTATCAAACTCTTTTGAGACATCACCAAAACAAACATTCTGACCAAGTCTGAAGAGTATCAGGCAGAAAATGTAGCCTCGAGAGTGTACACAATATTTTTCTAATATGTGACCCATTGACCTAGTTTATGACTCCACATGACCCATTTTCAAACTCATTCAAGGTATCACCAGGGCAAATACTATGAACAAGTTTTAGGAGTATTAGACTGAAAATGTGTCCTCCAGAGCATACAAAAGGTGTTTATAACATTTGACCTATTGACCCAGTTTTTGACCCAACATGACCCATTTCCAAACTCATCCAAGATATTATAAAGGCAAACATTCCGACTAATTTTCAAGAGTTGGACTGAAAATGTGGCCTCTAGAGCGTACAAAAGGTTTTTCTAAGATTTGACCTAGTGACCTAGTTTTTGACCCGACATGACCAACTTGTTCGACATATCATCTAGGCAAACATCCTGACCAACTTTCATGAGTATCAGCCTGAAAATGTGGCCTCTAGAGCATACACAAGGTTTTTCTAAAATTTGAACTACGACCTAGTTTTTGACCTGACATGACCTATTTTCAAACTTGTCCCAGATATCATCAGGACAAACATTCTGAAGAACTTCCAAGAGTTTTGCACTGAAAATGTGGCCTCTAGAGCCTACAAAAGGTTTTACAAAGATTTGACCTAGTGACCTAGTTTTTGACTAGACATGAACCATTTTTGGACTTGTCCGAGATATCATTAAGACAAGCATTCTGACCAACTTTCAAGAGTTTTGGACTTAAAATGTGGCCTCTAGAGCGTACACAAGGTTTTTCTAAGATTTGACCTGGTGACCTAGTTTTTGACCCGACATGACCAATTTTCGAATTCGTCTGAGATATGATCCAGGCAAACATCCTGACCAACTTTCATGAGTATCAGCCTGAAAATGTGGCCTCTAGAGCATACACAAGGTTTTTCTAAAATTTGACCTAAGACCTAGTTTTTGACCTAACATGTCCTATTTTCAAACTCGTCCGAGATATCATTAAGACAAACATTCTGAAGAACTTGCAAGAGTTTTGGACTGAAAATGTGGCCTCTAGAGCGTACACAAGGTTTTTCTAAGATTTGACCTAGTGACTTAGTTTTTGACCCGACATGACCTATTTTCAAACTTGTCCCAGATATCATCAAGACAAACATTCTGAAGAACTTCCAAGAGTTTTGGACTGAAAATGTGGCCTCTAGAGCCTACAAAAGGTTTTACAAAGATTTGACCTAGTGACCTAGTTTTTGACCAGACATGAACCATTTTGGGACTTGTCCGAGATATCATTAAGACAAGCATTCTGACCAACTTTCAAGAGTTTTTGACTTAAAATGAGGCCTCTAGAGCGTACACAAGGTTTTTCTAAGATTTGACCTAGTGACCTAGTTTTTGACCCGACATTACCAATTTTCGAATTCGTCCGAGATATGATCCAGGCAAACATCCTGACCAACTTTCATGAGTATCAGCCTGAAAATGTGGCCTCTAGAGCATATACAAGGTTTTTCTAAGATTTGACCTACAACCTAGTTTTGGACCCGACATGACCTATTTTCAAACTTGTCCGAGATATCATTAAGACAAACATTCTGAAGAACTTCCAAGAGTTTTGGACTGAAAATGTGGCCTCCAGAGCGTACACAAGGTTTTTCTAAGATTTGACCTAGTGACCTAGTTTTTGACCTCACATGACCCATTTTCGAACTCGTCCAAGATATCATCCAGGCAAACATCCTGACCAACTTTCATGAGTATCCAACTGAAAATGTGGCCTCTAGAGCGTACACAAGGTTTTTCTAAGATTTGACCTAGTGACCTAGTTTTGACCCTACATGACCCATTTTCAAACTCCTCCAAGATATCATCCAGGCAAACATCCTGACCAATTTTCATGAGTATCAGACTGAAAATGTGGTCTCCAGAGCGTACACAAGGTTTTTCTAAGATTTGACCTAGTGACCTAGTTTTTGACCTCACATGACCCATTTTCGAACTCGTCCAAGATATCATCCAGGCAAACATCCTGACCAACTTTCATGAGTATCCAACTGAAAATGTGGCCTCTAGAGCGTACACAAGGTTTTTCTAAGATTTGACCTAGTGACCTAGTTTTGACCCTACATGACCCATTTTCAAACTCCTCCAAGATATCATCCAGGCAAACATCCTGACCAATTTTCATGAGTATCAGACTGAAAATGTGGCCTCTAGAGCATACACAATGTTTTTCTAAGATTTGACCTAGTGACCTAGTTTTTGACCCGACATGTCCTATTTTCAAAGTGACTTAGTTTTTGACCCGACATGTCCTATTTTCAAACTTGTCCGAGATATCAAGACAAACATTCTGAAGAACTTCCAAGAGTTTTGGACTGAAAATGTGGCCTCTAGAGCGTACACAAGGTTTTCTAAGATTTGACCTAGTGACCTAGTTTTTGACCCGACATGACCCATTTTCTAACTCGTATGAGATATTATCCAGGCAAACATCCTGACCAACTTTCATGAGTATCGGACTGAAAATGTGGCCTTTACAGCTTACACAAGGTTTTTCTAAAATTTGACCTAGTGACGTAGTTTTTGATCCGACATGACCTATTTTCAAACTCGTCCGAGATATCATCAAGAAAAACATTCTGAAGAACTTCCAAGAGTTTTGCACTGAAAATGTGGCCTCTAGAGCCTACAAAAGGTTTTACTAAGATTTGACCTAGTGACCTAGTTTTTGACCCGACATGAACCATTTTTGGACTTGTCCAAGATATCATTAAGACAAGCATTCTGACCAACTTTCAAGAGTTTTGGACTGAAAATGTGGCCTCTAGAGCGTACACAAGGTTTTTCTAAGATTTGACCTACGACCTAGTTTTTGACCCAACATGACCTATTTTCAAACTTGTCCGAGATATCATTAAGACAAACATTCTGAAGAACTTCCAAGAGTTTTGGACTGAAAATGTGGCCTCTAGAGCGTACACAAGGTTTTCTAAGATCTGACCTAGTGACCTAGTTTTTCACCCAACATGTCCCATTTTCGAACTTGTCCGAGATATCGTCCAGGTAAACATCCTGACCAACTTTCATGAGTATCCAACTGAAAATGTGGCCTCTAGAGGGTACACAAGGTTTTTCTTAAATTTGACCTAGTAACCTAGTTTTTGACCAGACATGACCCATTTTCGACCTCGTCCAAGATATCATCCCGGCAAACATCCTGACCAACTTTCATGAGTATCCAACTGAAAATGTGGCCTCTAGAGCGTACACAAGGTTTTTCTAAGATTTGACCTTGTGACCTAGTTTTTGACCAGACATGACCCATTTTCGAACTCGTACGAGATATCATCCAAACAAACATCCTGACATACTTTCATGAGTATCCAACTGAAAATGTGGCCTCTAAAGTACACAAGGTTTTTCTAAGATTTGACCTAGTGACCTAGTTTTTGACCCGACATGACCCATTTTCAAACTCGTATGAGATATCATCCAGGCAAACATCCTGACCAACTTTCATGAGTATCTGACTGAAAATGCGGCCTCTAGAGCATACACAAGGTTTTTCTAAAATTTGACCTACGACCTAGTTTTTGACCCGACATGACCTATTTTCAAACTTGTCTGAGATATCGTTAAGACAAACATTCTGAAGAACTTTTAAGAGTTTTGGACTGAAAATGTGGCCTCTAGACAGTCATTCTCAAAAAATGGGTACAATTACAGTTGAAAAAATGTCCAAAGTTTTAGTTTCTCAAATGATTATCATATTTACTGGATAGTAAAATTCAACTATCGAATAAATTATCTGCAAAGTTTGACACACTCAACATCAACCATCTCCGAGAAATGTGCCGGCAAAATAATCAAGCGTCAGGCTCTGTTACGGATGTTAGAAACACTACCTTAACGTATGTTGGGTAATATAAATTTACTTTTATTACAAATACATGTTGTGTAAGTTTGAGATTTTGACAGATAATTTCATAAATCTTACAGAGAATAGCAAATAGTTGGCTAAGTTTTGCGACGACATCGAAAATACATTATCATACAAATTGATATTCTGAGAAAACATATATTTTAATAAAAGATTGTCCAATGTTTGTAATTTAAGTACTCTAAATGAGTGATGGAACACGTTTTTAATATAAAAGTGGAACCAATAAACTGCATAAACATTTTACTGACATACGCTGTAACATCACATTTGTATATACTAGTATTCCTGGTAGGAATCAAGCCAGTGCTTTTGTTACGGAGGTTAGCAAAACGTGTTCATTTAAATGAAACAAATAAATCTAACATTATCGCTGCACCCACAACATGATACCATTAGCAAGCAGCCATTATTTCTTTCAAGACATTAAGTTATTATGAGTATTCTCAGAAACTAAACTGTTTAACCTAGTTCCGGACAATATTTACACCAGAAAATGGGTTAAGTATTAAGGTGTATTAAACAGTATCTGCTCTTTCTGTTTAACAAATAATGGAACCCACACAATAATAATATATAAACGTCTTGCGAACTGTATGGAATGACATCACTGTTATAAACACCAGCATTGCTGGTAGAAAACTAATTAATAGTTTTGTTATGGGTATTAACAAAAATGGAAAAATAGCCAAATAAGAAATATAAAACTTTCCTTTGTATAATTATGCAACATTAGTATACAACTTTGATTCTTATAAGACACTAAGTTATTTTGTTCCTTATCAGGATCCAGGCTCTTTGACTTTTAAACTGTTTTACTAGAAAACCTAACTGGTCAGCTAAGATCTATGCTGATGAGAGAATGTATGCTTAATCACTTTCTGCCTTTAGTTAACTGGATTGCTCTCTTTCATCCTTGTTCTTTCTCTTTAAAAAAAGTCTTTATTTTTCCTTTCAGCCTTTAGGTCAATTTCTTATGCCTTTCAACATTTATGACTGTCATTTTGCAACAAAAATCATGTGTTCGGATGTGGGACTTGGAAGTAATATTAATGGCAGCATGACGTTATCGAATTTACCAATTTTTAACCGAGCTTATTTTTTTTTTTTCAAACCTCCACTGACTTCTAATGTCCGTAACGGCACAATTCATTACTATCAAACATTATTTACGTTAAAAATTTTTTTCTAATGTTAACATTTATCTAAGTCATAACTCGATTGAACAATATTCAATCCATTTATGTCAGGCTGACTTAGAAAAATCACAGATTGAGAAACAATAATTACTTCATCTAACCTCCGTTACGGTTTAGTACCGTTTACATAAGTGTTTATCATACATTTTTGCTCTTTTCACATTTCACACAGTATGTGACGTCTTTACAGACTGTAAAACATGATTTAAGAAATTCAAAACGGATCTAAATTGATTTCATAAGATAAAATGCATATGTGGCCGCGAATCTAACCTCCGTAACAAAAAGGGAAGGATTTGATTGTTCAGAAATATTCAGTGTTGACACTGGTATTAATACAGCGAATTTAGTTTAAAAGACACATTCCCGGTGCTTATGATACATATCTACAATAATCATTTAGTAGAAACATAACCGTTTAATAGTATGTTTAATATTACAAGAGAACTCATTTGGCACCTACTTTCAACCCCCGGCATGGGTTCCAGACACAACACTTGCGGCCGGTTGTTTTTATTTTGAACATATACATTGGTGGCGTTGTCAAAATAGGTCATACCCTCAGAATAACATCATAAGTGAAGTCACTTTTGTCAGAAAAAATATTTCGTTACGGATGTTAGTCGTTACGGATGTTAGAAATATTTCATTGAAACTGACATTTAGTGGAGGAGATGCAGGAGAGACTCACATACACTTTTTCAATTATCTATCCTTGATTGTGTCCAAACTAAAACGGTGTCAATTTCACAGGGACCAATCAATTTATGGTAGAAAAAGCCGTTACGGATGTTAGAAAAGAATTTTTCCCAAATAGCTTTTTTGTATTTCATATGTAACAGTCAGCTCAACTTTAAGGGAATGTTAAAAATTATCGAAGGGTTGTGAGCTCTATTCATTCCACACCTGAAAAAAGGTATTTTAGAGTACATGACACAGTTCAAAAGACTTGCAATAAATTGTTCAAAATGTGTTACGGACATTAGGTATGATTTTGCGACAAATGATTTTGGATGAAAGAATATATGAGCTCTGGATATAATTAAGAAAAGTATCCAAATACAGAAGATGTTAGTTGTGTCAATTGAAAAAATAAAATATACGACCCGATTCTTCCCAATCTTAAGATACAGCAGAAGTACACATACTGTGTAAAGTACCTGCGACAGGCAAAATTTAACAATATCCATCAAATTAAAAAGGATACTATTGTGACAAAAATGAATCTGATGACTTCCAAAGTATACTTATTGTCGACTAGTATCATCAGTGATATAAAAATAATTGGTCTGTCTGTTATTTGTATGTAATCATTAGAGTAATTCACGTATTTATTATTGCGACAAGCATTTTTCGTAATTGTACCGATTTTTGGAGAATGACTGTAGAGCGTACACAAGGTTTTCTAAAATTTGACCTAGTGACCTAGTTTTTGACCCGACATGACCCATTTTCTAAGTCATCTGAGATACCATCCAGGCAAACATCCTGACCAACTTTCATGAGTATCCGACTGAAAATGTGGCCTCTAGAGCGTACACAAGGTTTTTCTAAAATTTGACCAAGTGACCTAGTTTTGACCATTTTTCGAACTCGTCTGAGATGTCATCCAGACAAACATCCTGACCAACTTTCATGAGTATCCAACTGAAAATGTGGCCTCTAGTGCATACACAAGGTTTTTCTAAGATTTGACCTGGTGACCTAGTTTTTGACCCAACATGACCCATTTTCAAACTTGTCCAAGATTTCATCGAGGCAAACATCCTGACCAACTTTCATGAGTATGGGACCGAAAATGTGGCCTCTACAGCGTACACAAGGTTAAAAGTTGACGACAGACGATGCACGACAGACACAGCACGATCACAATAGCAGTGTTGCTTCTAGGATTTTCCAAAATGGGGCCCTGGGGCCCCATCATTTCCAAAAAAGGGGCCCCCTTACTCATGAAAGGGGGCCTCAAATTTGCATGGTTCTGTTTCTGTTTTAAACACAGACTGCACTGCATACCCTTTTCCGTATTTTCAAGCCACGGCCATTTGGTCAGCCTAGAATCTTGAAACAGTTTCGTCTTTTTCTGTTTGCTTGGTCCATCTTTATTTGACCTTGTGTCGAATTTTCGATTTCATTGTCAGATTTATTAATCACATCAATACTGCCATTATTTCCTTCAGAAACCGTTGGTGGTTCCTCGGCACTACAGTCAGTAGCCTACCGAAGTTAAAATCAAATAATGTCCACTTCATTTTATTTTTTGAAATTTAGAACCCAACAATCTTGAACACAATCAATGACGCATGAGGTCAAGGTTAGCGAATCATGATACAAAGACGTTGAATGGCTAAAAATGAAGCTAAATCAACTTTCAAACCAACCGCTGTCCTCGATACACAATAATGGCGGATAGCTTCATAGTATGGTGGCACACCGATCTTTTTTTAAGACTGGCGCAACTGACGGCGAAAATTGCGGGAAGCTATGTAATCGTGCAGCATGAGGGGCGCACACCAATGATTTATTTGCGCCAATCCTTTAATTTTCGCGGGATTCCCACAATCCCGCGCTCTAGAAGCAGCACTGCAATAGCTCACCATGAGCACTTCGTGCTCAGGTGAGCTAATAAGAAAGAGGACCATGATGGTCCTATATTGCTCACCTGAGTACTAAGCTGTAAAATCAAACTTGTGACCCCTAGGCAGGGCCAGTTTTGACCCCAGAGACATCCTAACAAAGAACGTGGTAGAGGTCCACTAGGAGATGCTACTTACAAAATATCAAAGCTCTACGCCTTCTAGTTTCAGAGAAGTAGAATTTTAAAGTTTTCCTTCTTTGTTCCTATGTTTCGAACTTGTGACCCCTGGGGCAGGGCAAGTTTTGACCCAAGGGCATAGTATGAAGAAACTTTGTAGAATTCCACTAAGAGATGCTACATACCAAATATCAAAGCTCTACGCCTTCTAGTTTCAGAGAAGAAGATTTTTGAAGTTTTCCTTTTTTGTTCCTATGTTTCAAACTTGTGACCCCCAAGGCGGGACCAGTTTTGACCCAAGGGGCATCATATGAACAATCTTGGTAGAGGTCCACTAGGAAATGCTACATACCAAATATCAAAGCTCTGCACCACCTAGTTTCAGACAAGAAGAATTCTAAAGTTTTTCTTCTTTATTTCTATGTTTAAAACTTGTGACCACCGGGGCTGGGCCAGTTTTGACCCCGGGGTCATCATACGAACAATCTTGGTAGAGGTTCACTAGGAAATGCTACATACCAAATATCAAAGCTATGCACTACCTAGTTTCAGAGAAGAAGAATTTCAAAGTTTTCTTTCTTTGTTCCCATGATTCAAACTTGTGACCCCCGGGGCAGGGCCAATTTTGACCCCAGGGACATTATATGAACAATCTTGGCAGAGGTCCACTAGGAGATGCTAAATACCAAATATCAAAGCTCTGCACTTTCTAATTTCAGAGAAGAAGATTTTTAAAGTTTTTCTTCTTTGTTCCTAAGTTTCAAACTCGTGACCCCCAGGGCGGGGCCAGTTTTGACCGCAGGGGCATCAGATGAACAATCTTGGTAGAGGTCCACTAGGAGATGCTGCATACTAAATATCAAAGCTCTGCACTTTCTAGTTTCAGAGAAGAAGAATTTTAAAGTTTTCCTTCTTTGTTCCTATGTTTCAAACTTGTGACCCCGGGGCGGGGTAAGTTTGTACCCCAGGGGCATCATATGAACAATCTTGGTAGAGGTCCATTAGGAGATGCTACAAACCAAATATCAAAGCTCTACGCCTTCTAGTTTCAGAGAAGAAGATTTTCAAAGATTTTGCTTTTTTTTTTCTTTTGGTTGCCCTGGCAACCAGAATTATACCTGGAATTCAATCTCTTGAACAACTTTGAGAGAGCTTTACCCAAGGAACATCCCTGCCAAATTTCATCAAGATTGGCCAAGTGATTAAGGAGGAGAAGATGTTTAAAGAAATTGTGGACGACGGACGACGCACTACGGACATTGGGCGATCACAAAAGCTCACCACTGGCTAATTCGTAAAAACACTACAAGCCAAACTACATTATTTGGCCAACTGGTTTCAAACTTGAGGGCATACAATTTTTTTCCATAAAAACCAACAAAAAAGTTGTGACCCCTGGGCAAATCCAGTTTTGACCACAAAGCTATAATTACTTGAATCCTGGTGGAGGTCTACAAGATAAAGCCCCATACCAAATAATACAGGTCTAGAATGTGTGGTTATAAACAAGAAGATTTTCAAAGTTTTCTCAATAAAAGGCCCTGTAAAACATAAAATCCATGAGACAGGGCTAAATTTAGTGGTCCCAGTCTTTACTATGGTTAGTAACAAGATGACTTAGAAAGTCATCACAAAAGTCCATGTAAAACTTGTGACCCCTGGTGTAGGGACAAACTTGACCCTAAGGCTATAATTTGGGCCCTCCTGGTAGAGGCCCACTAGATAAAGCTAGATGCAAAATTTGGTAGCCCTAGGCCTTACAGCTAGGTACAAGTAGATTTTTAAAAAATTCCCAATATGAGCCCATGTAAAACTTGTGACCCCCAGGACAGGGCCAAATTTGACCCCAGGGCTACAATTTGGGCACCTTTGGTAGACAACCACTTGATAAAGCTAGATGCAAAATTGAGTAGCCCTAGGCCTTATAGCTTGGTACAAAAAGATTTTTAAAGTTTTCACTATATAAGGCCACATAAAACTTGTGACCCCCGGGGCCGGGCCAAATTTGACCTCTGGGCTATCATTTGGGCACTCTGGGTAGAGGGCTACTAGATAAAGCTACATGCCAAATTTGGTAGCCCTAGGCCCTATGGCTAGGTACCAGAAGGATTTTAAAGTTTTCCCTTTATAAGCCCATATAAAACTTGTGACCCCCGGGGTGGGGCCAATTTTGAACCCAGGGCGAATATTTGAAGGAACTTGGTAGAGGTCCACTAGATAAAGCTACATGCCAAATTTGGTAGCCCTAGGCCTTATGGTTTCAGAGAAGAAGATTTTTAAAAATTTTCAATATTTTTCAGTTTTGTTGCCATGGCAACCAGAGTTTTTGAAGGAATAAAATTCTTTCAAGGAATTCTGAAGAGGACCATGGCAGGATCATTTCTGTGAAGTTTCATCAAAATTGGATGGGTAGTTTCAGAGAAGAAGATGTTTGAAATAAAAGTTAACGCACACACGGACGCACGCACGCACGCACGCACAGACGGATGGACGGACGGACGCACGACGGACACCAGGCCATGACATAAGCCCGCTGGCCTTCGGCCAGTGGAGCTAAAAATGAAACTTGATTTTGAAAGGGTAGAAAACATTGTGGGAAAAGGGGAAAATGCTGGTTACCTCGTTTATCCTTTTCCCACAATGTTTTCGAAGGCTTTCTTTCTCAGGATCATTAAAAGTCGGGATTGTGTGGTACTGACTTAAACAGCATTCATTCATCTCTCACCGCTGACCATTGTTTCCACCACAGTTAAGTGGGAAAGCTGCCAGTGGCGTGGAAAGAATACTGTGTAGAGTGCTGGTTTAAGACTCCCAGGAAAGCATGGAAAGGTGCACTGGCTACTGCACTATACTTGAAATGATGTTGAAAAGGGGCATTAAACACCATACAAGCAATCAATCAATCAACCAAGATGATGGCCTTTGAGAACCTGGCTTGTAGGAAAAGAAGAAATTGGTGGTAACCAGCATTTTTCTCTTTTTCCAGCGATGTTTTTAACTCCTTTCCAAAAAAAAATTCATCGAGGCCAGACGTAATTTGTCCTCTGAAATTGCTTGGAATAGGGAGGCATCAAAATATTGTCATCTTGTAAACATTCACTGGAGCCACAAGTAATTTGTAGTCCAACCCTGCTTGGGATAGGAAAGTGTCAAAATATTTATCATCTTATAAATATAAATATTGGTGCTTTAAATTTATAAATATTGGCTTCAGAGCCCGTATTTACCAACCATTCTTGAGAATATTCTTAATCTTGTTCTCCATTAGGTTTTCTATATTTGTAAGTAACACAACTTCAGATCAAAATTTCGCGAACAGTTTTTGAAAAGGGTCATCCAAGGAACATCTCTGCGAAATTATTTCAAATTCTGACCAGCAGTTTCAGAGAAGAAGAATTTTTAAGAATTTCTTCATTTCTGTATAGTGCAAGTAGCCCCCTTTCACCAGAGCCATGATTCTTCACGGATCAAAATTTCGCAAACAGTTTTTGAAAAGGGTCATCTAAGGAACATCTCTGTGAAATTATTTCAAATTCTGACCAGCGGTTTCAGAGATGAAGAATTTCTAAGAATTCCTTCATTTCTGTATAGTGCAAGTAGCCCCCATTCACCAGAGCCATATTTCTTGACAGATCAAAATTTCACGAACACTTTTTGAAAAGGGTCACCCAAGGAACATCTATGTGAAATTATTTCAAAATCTGACCAGCGGTTCCAGCGGACAGGGAGAAGATTTTAAGAATTTTCTAGAAAATTGCATTTGGTTGCCATGGCAACCAGAGTTTTTTGAAGCAATCAAATTCTGTGAATTATTTTTAAAGAGGACCTCCCAAGGAACATTCCAGCCAAGTTTGGTCCAAATTGGCCCAGGGGTTTAGGAGGAGTTGATGTTCAAAGAATTGTTGACGACGACGGATGATGGACGACGGACGACAGACACCGGGTGATCCTAAAAGCTCCCCTTGAGCATGTTGTGCTCAGGTGAGCTAAAAAGAGAGTTAGGAGAAAAGGGAAAGGAAGAAGGAGATAGCGGAAGAGAGGAGGAGATGGAAAGGAGAGGGTGGAAAGGAGAGAGGGGAGAGTGAAACTGAAGGGAAGAAAAAGATAGGAATGAGGAGAGGGTGTTGAAGAGGATGATGAGGAAGAGGATAAGAAGAAGGAGGATTGAGGAGTAGAATGGAGGGAGATAATTGCTGGGGAGAATGGATGAGGAGGTGGGAGAGGAAGAAAGAAATAGATAGATTGAACTATGAATACATATACATAGTGTCGCCTGATGGATTTAAGAAATAATCTTCTTTCTATCGTGGTATATCGTTCAATAAACCACAGTTGTGAGTTATGAGGTGCAATAAATAATCCACGAGGGCGAGAGCCCCAGTGGTTTATTCATTGCCCTCATAACTCACAACTGTGGTTTACTGAACAATAAACCACGATAGAAAGAAGATTATTTCGATTCTAACATGGAAAATTCTTAATGAAATGAAAACAAGTTCAAACTTAGAGTAAAAACGTGGATTAACATGAATGATGTCACTCTACATGTATTGTCGCAGATTTTACCACACTTTTCTTGCACTGTGTTTATAGAGCCGAATTCGCATGTCATGTTAGAATGAACAATGGATACATACACACACTATCGCCTATCACATTAACTTCAAACAAATTTCCTCTACCTATCACATTAACTTCAAACAAATTTCCTCCGTAACCCACTGTTATTCCTATCCTCAACTGAATATTTTCACAGGTCTGAAAATCCAGGAAAATGCTTTCAGCAAAATAAGTTCTGTATTTACAAAAATCAAATTACTTTTCGTGAACATTTGAAAATTGTCTGGAAACACAATTCAGTCACGAGCTTAAGTCATCAATAAGACCTGATTTGCTCTCTTCATTTTCTCCTCGAAGAAGATTTTTTTAGTCTTTGATTTTGACATGCGTTTTTTACAACTCTTTTTACCCTTGTAGACAGTGTCCTATTTTAAGATCATACTATACAAATTGTGAAGTCTGATATTTGGTCTGCTTTGTCTGCTTTACTGAATGAAACAATGCAGACAAAAGCAACCTTGAAATTGCAATAATTACATGTATCCAGGTCTTGTTTCTAGAATCAAAATGTCTGTAGGATCTCTTTATGGTTGTACAGGTCAACTCTTTACTAAACAACAAAATTTTAGACTGGCCCAAATTGAAAGTATTTGTAGACAACATAACTATGGTGACTGAAAAATCGAAAAATGTTTTGAGAAGGATAGAAAGCATGGTGGGAAAAGGAGAAAATGCTGGTTACCAGCATTTTCTCCTTTTCCCACAATGTTTTCAAACAAATTTTTTCACCGTGTTGTTAAAAGTTGGGATTGTGCAGTAAAGGGTTAATGCTTTTACTTGTTTCAAAACATACAGGTTTAGACATAATACATACAGGTTTAGACATAATACATACAGGTTTAGACATAAAAAAAGGCATAGGGGAGTTTGAAGTATGACAGAAGTGTGGGGTTCCTAACCCTTCTTCAGTAACCATTCCTGTGTATATCAACCCTTTAACACACAATGCCCACTTTGAAATAACTCTTGGAAATAAAAATTTTCAAAACATAGTGGAACAAGAGCGGCAAATTGTCGCAAGATACGCCCGTCTTACCCCAAGTTGTAAAGCTGGGGCATGCACCGTACAAAATTCAAGTATGAAAAACAACAAAGGGCAATAACTCAAAAATTAAGCAAGCAAGAGTTGTGATTTCTGTGCACTGCACTCCCCCTTGATGAGATCTATCCACCCATGAAATTTCATAACCCTAGCTAGTATAGTTTTAGAGATATGCCTCGGACAAAAATCAAGTATGAAAAACGACAAAGGGCAATAACTCAAAAATTAAGCAAGCAAGAGATATGATTCCTGTGCACTGCACTCTGCCTCGGTGAGATCTATCCACCCATGAAATTTCATAACCCTAGCTAGTATAGTTTTGGAGATATTCACCGGACAAAATTCAAGTATAAAAAATGACAAAGGGCAATAACTGAAAAATTAAGAAAGCAAGAGTTATGATTCTTGTGCACTGCACTCCCCCTCAGTGAGATCTATCCACCCATGAAATTTCATAACCCTAGCTACTATAGTTCTGAAGATATGCTCTGGACAAAATTCAAGTATGAAAAACAACAAAGGGCAATAAGTAAAAAATTAAGCAAGCAAGAGTTGTGAAAACCCTAGCTACTATAGTTCTGAAGATATGCTCTGGACAAAATTCAAGTATGAAAAACAACAAAGGGCAATAAGTCAAAAATTAAGCAAGCAAGAGTTGTGAAAAATTCAAGTATGAAAAACGACAAAGGGCAATAACTCAAAAATTAAGCAAGCAAGAGTTATGATTCCTGTGCACTGCACTCTGCCTCAGTGAGATCTATCCACCCATGAAATTTCATAACCCTAGCTAGTATAGTTTTGGAGATATTCACCGGACAAAATTCAAGTATAAAAAACAACAAAGGGCAATAACTCAAAAATTAAGCAAGCAAGAGTTATGATTCTTGTGCACTGCACTCCCCCTCAGTGAGATCTATCCACCCATGAAATTTCATAACCCTAGCTACTATAGTTTTGAAGATATGCTCCGGACAAAATTCAAGTATGAAAAACAACAAAGGGCAATAACTCAAAAATTAAGCAAGCAAGAGTTATGATTCTTGTGCACTGCACTCCCCCTGAATGAGATCTATCCACCCATGAAATTTCATAACCCTAGCTAGTATAGTTTTGGAGATATGCTCCGGACAAAATTCAAGTATGAAAAACAACAAAGGGCAATAAGTCAAAAATTAAGCAAGCAAGAGTTATGATTCTTGTGCACTGCACTCCCCCTTGATAAGATCTATCCACCCATGAAATTTCATAACCCTAGCTAGTATACTTTTGGAGATATGCTCCGGACAAAATTCAAGTATGAAAAACAACAAAGGGCAATAACTCAAAAATTAAGCAAGCAAGAGTTATGATTCCTGTGCACTGCACTCCGCCTCGATGAGATCTATCCACCCATGAAATTTCATAACCCTAGCTTGTATAGTTTTGGAGATATGCTCCGGACAAAGAACTGGACGCCGCCCGCCCGCCCGGACGCCCGCCCGCCCGCCACGGGTGATCCCATAATACGTCCCGTCTTCGACGGGCGTATAAAAAGGAGAAAATACCAGAAACCAGCATTTCCCCCTCTTCCTTCAATGTTTTCTTCCCTTCCCAAAATGAATTTCAATTTTTGAGTCACATTTTTTTCTGCCCTCTACAGTTATCTTCAATCTGGACAAGTCTAGAATTTTTGTTGTTTGATACAGAGGGAAATCAATTTTCTTGGACAGGCTAATAGAATTTAGCACATTACCATAATGTAACTTTTGGACCACAGGCAAGAAGGGGAAGGGGGGGGGGAGTTTAAATTGGAATTGGAGAAAAAGTCTACCTTTTACAAGACAACAAGTTTCCACTTGTGTACTTTGAAACACTGTGATTGATCGTAAGGTGTTTAACCCATTACTACACAATCCCTACTTTTGATGCCCCTGGAAAAGAATTCCTCTTAAAACATTTTGGGAAAAGGAGAAAATGCTGAGAAAATGCTGGTAACCAACATTTTCTCCTTTTCCCAAAATGTTTTCAACCCTATCAAAGGAAATTTGGACTGTTTGCGCCACACTGGAATTGTCGTCTGCAAATGCTTTCAATTTGGACAAGGCTAACATTTTGTTGTCTGGTAAAGGGTTAATCAACTCTGTTACTAAAATTATTTCAGTTATATTGTGGCTGCCAGGGCACCTATCCGTGCTTTTCTTGAGTTTCCTTTACTAGAACGTTTTCCAAGCCACTGGCTCATTTTCCACATCACTACCCTCAACACACTGATCAGCCATGAATGAGGAATGTATCCTGTCACAATGACTATTATAAATCCTTGGACAGGATTTGGCCAAGCCGGGGTAGAACCACCAATCCTGTTTTTCAGTCATGTACGCTACCGCCTGCACTATCCAGGCTCAACAGCTTTAAAGTATAATGCAGACGGCAAATAAATCATGACTCAGGAATTGTCAAGGAAAAGGTAGAAAACAAAGTGGGAATGGGAGAAAATGCTGGTTACAGACATTTTCTCCTTTTCCTATATTGTTTTCAGAAGCCTTCCTCTATTACGTTGTTTAAACCCATTACCACACAATCCCTACTTTTGACGACCCTGAGAAAGAAGTCTTTAGAAAACATTGTGGTAACCAGCATTTTCTCCTTTTCCAACAATGTTTTCTACCCTTCCCAAGACAAATTTCAATTTCTGAGCCATACTTAGGTTGTCGTCTGCAAATGCTTTCAATTTGGACTGCTCTAAAATATTGTTGTTTGGTAATGAGTTAAAAAATGGATGGTTTGCTACAGAGTTGAAATGATGCTTAGTACAGCTCTCAACAGCACTTCAATTTAATTCTTCATAAATCAGTTTCCTAGGTTTCACCAGTAGAAAGTTTGGGTTCTGCAATGTTTTGCCCAAGAACACTCCAAAGCCACTAGATGCAGACATCAGATGCAGGGATCACACCAGGATTTCATGATAACATTCCAAATGCACTAATCACTGACACACCAAGGACTCCCTCTGAAGAGCTCTAAATGTTAAATTTTGGATATCATGATAAAGAGAAAACACAGGGACACATACAGAAAAATCTAGTTCCCAGCAAATGAGAAAACTCGGAAAACATTTAGAAATTCCTTGCTCTTAGCAAAGTAGAAAACACACAAACATATTTAGAAATTCCTTGCTGTGAGCAATTCGAAAACATAGGGACACATACAGAAATTCCTTACTCTGATTAAATGAGAAAACAAAAGGTCACATAATTAAAGAATTTCCTTGCTCTGACCAAATTAGAAAGCACAGGGACACATAATTAAAGAATTTCCTTGCTCTGACCAAGTTAGAAAGCACAGGGACACATAATTGAAGAATTTCCTTGCTCTGAGCAAGTTAGACAGCAAAGGGACACATAATTAAAGAAATTCCTTGCTCTGAGCAAATGAGAAAACACAGGGACACATAATCAAAGAAATTCCTTGCTCTGAGCAAATGAGAAAACACAGGGACACATAATTAAAGAAATTCCTTGCTCTGAGCAAATGAGAAAACACAGGGACACATAATTAAAGAAATTCCTTGCTCTGAGCAAATTAGAAAGCACAGGTATACATACAGAAATTCTTTGCTCTGAGCAAATGAGAAAACACAGGGACACATTATTAAATAAATTCCTTTCTCTGAGCACATGAGAAAGCAAGAGCTTTGCAAAGTGGCGCATATACGCCCGAAGGGGCTTGCCAGTGAAATGAGTTGAAATGACGGAAGGGCCATGAATGAAGAGTAGTTAATCTCTATGATATGTGAACAATATTAAAGGGCAATAACTAAAAAAAGAAGAAGGGTGGCACAGTTACAAATTTTGCTAATTGCTGCTCTCCACAAGGTGTTCTATCAGTCTTGAAAGGTTCAAGATCATAGCTTTTATATTTTAGAAATTATGGCCCAGACGAAAATTCAAAGAGAAAACTAACAAAGGGCAATAACTCAAAAAGAAGAATGGCAGAGTTATGGTTCTTGTGCAGTGCACTTCTTCATAATGTGTTCTATTAGTCTTTGAAGTTTCAAGATGATAGGTTTTAAAGTTTAGAAGTTATGGCCTGAACAAAAATTAAAACAAAAAATTAACAAAGGGCAATAACTCAAAAAATAAAGGTCACAGGGTTATAGTTCATGGGCACTGCACTTCTCCATAATGTGTTCTATCAGTGTATGTAGTTTCAAGTTGATACCTTTTATAGTTTGGAAGTTATGGCCTGGACAAAAATTAAAAGTAAAAAAATTAACAAAGGGCAATAACTCAAAAGATAAATGTGGCAGAGTTATATTTCATTGGCAATGCACTTCTCCATAATGGGTTCTATCAGTGTATGAAGTTCCAAGTTAATAGCTTTCATAGTTTGGAAGTTATGGCCTGGACAAAAATTCAAACTGAAAATTAACAAAGGGCAATTACTAAAAAAATAAAGGTCACAGAGTTATGGTTCATGTGCAATGCACTTCTCCATAATCTGTTCTATCAGTGTCTGTAGTTTCAATTTGATACCTTTTATGGTATGGAAGTTAAGGCCTGAACAAAAATTCAAAGTGAAAAGTTGGTTATTTCAGAAATCAAGGGCAGATAATTTTAGAATGCAAACAGCCATCAAAATTCTAAGACCCAGGTGCACAACTAGACATCATGGAGATTCATTGTGGCAAGTTTCAAATAATTCCGATGAAAACTGTAGGAGAAGTTGCACACACAAGAAATTGCTAATGGACGGACGGACGGACGGACGACCAGGGGTATAACATAATACGACCCTTCGGGCGTATAACAAAGGGACACATAATTGAAGAAATTCCTTGCTTTGAGCAAATGAGAAAACACAGGGACACATAATTAAAGAAATTCCTTGCTCTGACCAAATTAGAAAGCACAGGGACACATACAGAAATTCCTTGCTCTGAGCACATGAGAAAACATAGGGACACATATATAAATTCCTTGCTCTGAGCAAATGAGAAAACACAAAGACATAATTATAGAATTTCCTTGCTCCCAGAAAAATGAGAAAACACAGGAAGACATATTGAAATTCCTTGTTACCAGCCATTGAGAAAACACAGGGACACATATAGAAATTCCTTGCTCTGAGAAAATGAGGAAACACAGGAACACATGTAGAAATTCCTTGCTCTGAGCAATATTTCCATATGGCTTGCAACATGCGAAAAGTGACATTCGGACATCTGCGTAAAGTGTCATCTCGGATCAGCCACGCAGGTTTATCTGAGACGGCACTTTCCGTTTATATGATTTTTTCTGTTCTGCAGAAGTCTACTGAAGCACAAAATCTAATGAAGACGTGAAGAGCTGTCTCGGATTAGCCTGCACAGACTGCGCAGGCTGATCGGAGATGACACTTTACGCAAATGTCCAAATGTCCCTTTTCGCGTGTTGCAAGCCATATGTAATGATACTAAAGAACTGACATCAACAGGCTCCTATTCATAACTTGATGTTGCCTGTTGAAGCTAGCGTCTATCACAAATCAAGCAGTCTTTACAGCAAGACTAGATCAATTTATAATTATGTGCCCTTATTCACCAATCATTCTTCAGAACATTCTCAATCATATTCTGCAGAATTTCTTAATTCTGAAGTAACACACCTGATGATTGGCTAAACCATTCAATATTTGTTTAGCCAATCAGAAGTAATATTACATTCAAATTTAGAAAAATCTTGAATAATTTAGATAAAAGACAAAATTCAAGTATGAAAAACAACAATGAAAAACAACAAAGGGCAATAACTCAAAAATTAAGCAAGCAAGAGTTATGATTCCTGTGCACTGCAGTCCCCCTCGATGAGATCTATCCACCCATGAAATTTCATAACCCTAGCTAGTATAGTTTTGGAGATATGCTCCTGACAAAATTCAAGTATGAAAAACGACAAAGGGCACTAACTCAAAAATTAAGCAAGCAAGAGTTATGATCCCTGTGCACTGCACTCCCCCTTGATGAGATCTATCCACCCATGAAATTTCATAACCCTAGCTAGTATAGTTTTGGAGATATGCTCCGGACAAAACTCAAGTATGAAAAACAACAAAGGGCAATAACTGAAAAATTAAGCAAGCAAGAGTTATGATTCCTGTGTACTGCACTGCCCCTCAGTGAGATCTATCCACCCATGAAATTTCATAACCCTAGCTAGTATAGTTTTGGAGATATGCTCCGGACATAATTCAAGTATGAAAAACAACAAAGGGCAATAACTCAAAAATTAAGCAAGCAAGAGTTATGATTCCTGTGCACTGCACTCCCCCCTGATGAGATCTTTCCACCCATGAAATTTCATAACCCTAGCTAGTATAGTTTTGGAGATAGGCTCCGGACAAAATTCAAGTATGAAAAATGACAAAGGGCAATAACTCAAAAATTGAGCGAGCAAAAGTTATGATTCCTGTGCACTGCACTCCCCCTTGATAAGATCTATCCACTTATGAAATTTCATAACCCTAGCTAGTATAGTTTTGGAGATATGCTCCAGACAAAATTCAAGTATGAAAAAACAGCAAAGGGCAATAACTGAAAAATTAAGTGAGCAAGAGTTATGATTCCTGTGCACTGCACTCCCCCTTGGTGAGATCTATCCACCCAGAAAATGTCATAACCCTAGCGAGTATAGTTTTGGAGATAGGCTCCGGACAAAATTCAAGTATGAAAAACAACAAAGGGCAATAACTCAAAAATTAAGCAAGCAAGAGTTATGATTCCTGTGCACTGCACTCCCCCTCGATGAGATCTATCCACCCATGGAATTTCATAACCCTAGCTAGTATAATTTTGGAGATATGCTCCTGACAAAATTCAAGTATGAAAAACAACAAAGGGCAATAACTCAAAAATTAAGTGAGCAAGAGTTATGTTTCCTGTGAACTGCACTCGCCCTCGGTGAGATCTATCTACCCATGAAATTTCATATCCCTAGCTAGTGTAATTTTGGAGATAAGCTCCGGACAAAGAACTGGACGCCGCCCACCCACCCGCCTGCTCGCCACGGGTGATCCCATAATACATCCCGTCTTCGACGGGCGTATAAAAAGGAGAAAATGCTGTTTACCAGCATTTTCTCGTTTTCCCACATTGTTTTCAAAAGGCTCCTTTCTTTGGGTCATTAAAGTTGGGATTGTGTGGTAAAGGGATAAGGATCTTTTTTCCATACTGAAGATAATTATATGTATGGGTTATTAAGCTGCTCTAAAGGTTAAGATTGTATCATAAAGGATCATGTTACAGAAAACAAATCTTCTAAAAGCATATCTTCTCCAGAAACCCATGTTTTTTCCTATAAGATCCTATAAATTATGACTTTAAACCTTTCAACTCCATTATCTTGTACATGAACTTTTTTTTGTTAATGTTTCTTGTGGAACTTGGTACTTCTAGAAGCACTAGAGGGTTTGGATTGTATTGGAATGTAATGCTATCATTACAGTTAAGATCATATCAGTGTACCTACATTAGTTCTCACACAACTTTGTTTCCAAGCCAGAACTGACAACTTTTCTCATGTGCAACAGAGGTGAGAGGCGAAAAATTGCTATGGAAAAAGGTTGTCTCAAGGTTGTTTATCTAAGTTGCAACCACAAGGTCATGAGCCAGGCAAAGCTGGTGGGACTTAACCCTTTCAAATGTGACTAAGTTTTAGATTGATGGATTGCATAATGTTTACAGTCATTATGAACATTACTCATTTGTAAAGTAGCAGCCAGTGCACCTATCTAAACTTTCCTAAAGCTTCCCCTAACAGTACTTTGTACAATATTCTGTCCAAGCCACTGCCTGCTCCCCAAACATTGGTGAAACCTTGGTCAGCTGCATGAGAAAAATGAATCCTGTATGCACATGCTGAATTGGCCAATACATGTAGCAGATACAGGAAAGCCCCCATTTTTTCAGAGTATGGCTAAAGTATTTTGTGAGTAAAATATGTATTTCTGTAATATGGGCCAAAATCTATGTGTTCTTGCAGTTAATTTTCTAGTAGTTTCGGGATTGCAACCCTTGGATAACTGACTCCTGTATGCCATCAGTCATCCTTAATGGTTCCGCAGAATACATATCCAAACTGTTTCCAGATGGATAGAGCCCTAACCTGGTGAAACCCAGGAAGTACATGAATATTGTATGCTGTATGTAATATTACTGACATAGTGTTGGTAATAGCATAAAATACCCGTCATTCATTCAATTATTCATTCCTTCATTCAACCCACCAACCAACTAACTGAATGACTGATAGATTGAATCAGGTTTTATGCCCTTTTAACCTTTACCATACAGTCCCGACTTTTGACAAACCTGAAATTGAAGCCTTTTGAAAACATTGTGGGAAAAGGAGAAAATACTGGTAACCAGCATTTTCTCCTTTTCCCACAATGTTTTTTACCCTGCTGGAAACAAATTTCTATTTTTGAGTTATGTTTGTTTTGTTGTCTGCAGTTGTTTTCATTTTGGACAAGTCTAAAATATTGTTGTTTGGTAAAGAGTTAAACACAACTTCAGTCATATTTATAATGGCTGCAGGTCAATTCATATCTGTCCTAGATTTCACTGGTACTAGTCTAGGACTCTGAAAATTTGAAATATGGTTTGTACAGAGCAGAAAACATCATGGGAAAAGGACAAAAATGCTGGTTACCAGCATTTTCTCCTTTTCCCACATTGTTTTCTAAAGGCTTCTTTCTCAGGGTTGTCAAAAAGTAGGGATTGTGTGGTAATGGGTTAAGTGTCTAACTCAAAGACATGCTCTCTCACAAGATATGCAGAGCTTCAAGTAAGGATTGCACCTGAGGCCTTAAGATTACAAATCCTAGATCTTATCCCTAAGCCAATAATGCCACCATTAATTCTTGATAGGCCCTAGTGACAAGTTAGCCAACAGTATGAATAAACAGTGAAGAGAGAAGCCATATAAGGCAAGTCCATCATTTTGTATTCCAGTCACATGTTACTCCTCTTTCTTAGACAAATTGACCCTTCACAGAACAAAACCATATTTCATAGATACAATGCAGATCTTCAGAAAAAAGACTGCATGTAAAATGGTTCAGATATTGTTCAGCTGTGTAAACACAGATAGATAATCAATAAATATAGCATACAGGGTAATGAAAGTCTAGGATTTATCCTTAATTTTGAACCCTAAATGACAGCAATGCTTTTGATTATGACCCCAAAAGAATCAAATGCAGTTTCAATAGGTTCCTTATGTGTGCCATCTTGCAACCATTAGGGGCAATATTTGGCAAGACGATACCAGAATACTTAAAAGTTTCAGATAACAAAATTGAAACAATTTAAAAAGCTGGCAATGAGGTAAAAGCCTTTTGAATAAATTGTGGCTGTCTAATTTTCCCACAATTTCAAATATCATTTAAGTCATATTTGTCATATGCAAATGCTTTTAAATTCGGATAATTCTAAAATTTTGTCCATTGGTATAGACTTGTTAAAAATGAGACAAAGAGAAAAATTAGTAAAAGGCGGTAAAACAAAATTAGATTAATACTCACTATTCTGTATTGGACAATTTATTCGAAAGAAATGGTTGTTTCCCCACAATATCCTGTCTCCATGTTTGACCTTAGTTCTTTGTTTTATCTCTGACCCATTCACACAAGTCCTGCAATGTAACAACAACAACAAGTGAATTTAGTCTTTTTTTTCCAAGGATCCCTTTGTTTTCTAGACACTGATGAAGAAAGCATTTTTTTTAATCAAGTCATTGAGAGAAAAGAACATTATGCTTGGAACCAGCATTTTCTTTATTTCCCACAATGTTTTCAACCCACATGTAGTTACAGGTAGTCAGAATCTAGACAAGCCTCAAAGTTTGTAAAGAGTAAACCCTTCATGAAACTGTCCCACTTTATAATGACTCTTGAGAAAGATTGCTTGTAAAAACTTAGTAAGAAAGGAGAACCCGAGCATTTTCAATTTTTCCAACAGTGTTTTCAACCCTTTTAGAGGTAAATCCTATCATTTTAGCCAAATAAAATTTGCCATGTCAATTTTACTTAACCTAAAATAAATAAATGTCATCTTGTATAGGGTTAAATCCCAACCAGTTGGACTGATATGTAACAATAGAAATACAAAATTTGCCCATCAAAATACAACAGGCTACTGTTAAAAAATCTTTCTCTCCTTACCCTTTCCATTAACTCTTTACCAAACAACAAAATTTTGGACTAAATTCAAAGCATTTGCAGACGATAAACTAAATGTGAATCAAAAATTGAAATTGGATCTGGGAAGGGTAGAAAACATCTTTGGAAAAGGAGAAAATGCTGGTTACCAGCATTTTCTCCTTTTCCAACAATGTTTTCTTTCTCAGGGTCGTCAGAAGTCGGGATTGTGTGGTACAGAGTTAAACTGACACATCCTGCCTCGTTTTCAGCACAAAAACATCAGTAACATTTCAGTAGAAAGAAGTAACCATATTAACAATTATCCTTACTAAACTGAAAAGCCAATGCATGTTTTCTACTATGTACATGTATCTCTTTTGTCTTCAAATCTGAATTAATCTTCACCCTTCACCACAAGATCTCCCGTTTTGTGGTTGTCAGAAAAAGAAATTTCGAAAATATTGAGTACGAGCATTTTCTCCTTTTCCCACAAATTTTTCTCCATTTCGAAAAGCAAATTCCTTTATTCAATTGGCATTTGTTGGCAACAAATGCTTTTAACCCTTTACTCCATACATACTCATTTCTACGCATTGCTTGTTGGAGCTTTTGGAAAACATTGTGGCAAAAGGTGAAATTGCTTGTCACAAGCAATTTCACCTTTTGTCACAATGTTTTCTATGCTATCAAAAGGTGTCATATACACATTGGAAACGGCTTCATCCTTGCTGTTATTTAGGGTCAGTTAGAGATACCATAGAACTGCCTTATGGGGTAAAGGGTTAAATTAGAAAAGTCTTAAAATTTTTGTTTCTCATAGGGCTTATGTTACAGCTTAACCTCCACTTTCCCACAATCATCATTTCTTGCTTTCAAGGTTAGCTGTAGAATAGATCAACACGAGACTGCAAAGAACAAGAAGTCTGATCTTAAACGAGCTGTAAAACTATGTGATTGTTTGAAGAGTGTGGCTGGACTAAACAATCTGAAGGTTTCAATTCTTGGCTCTGTTTTGGAAAGATCCATTCTATTCATGCAGCATTTTAGAGGTTGAGTATTCCTGTGTTAAAAATCTGGTGAAATTTAATACAAAGCTTTAACATCATTTGTGCTTATCTTGGGTTTCAAAACTGGGCTGACTGAAACCCATCAACCCTTCACTCTTCACCACACAACAAAATTTTGGACTTGTTTAAACCCATAGGCTTTCTGTTTGGAGACAACAAATTTCATGTGACTGAGATGGTGGAATTTGTAGAAGGAGAGAAAAAACATGGTGGGAAAAAGGATAAAATGCTGGTTACTATATTTTTTGCAAAAGAGCCACTTCCTACAGGGTCAGAAAGAATCAGAGCTGTGTGGTAGAGGGTTAAAGAAAGGAAACTGGCTTAGCTTGCTTTTGCAGCCAGATCACTCCAGATCAGACTGCAAAAAATGATCTTGGATCTACAGAGACGATTATTTCACAATCCACATTCTGTCTAAAATAACCTTAAAACAGTGTACGGTGATATTACAGATGTTTATCCTGAATGAAAACAATTTTACCAGATACTACATTGTGCAATAGGGAAAAGTGTTGGTTACTAGCAGTTACTCCTTTTTCAACCATGTTTTGTAAAGCCGTCTTCCCAATGATTTCTTGAGCATTTACTACATAACCCAGAGTCTTAAGGTCCCTAAGCAACAGGCCCTTTGAAAACATCAAAGAAAAAGAAGAAAATACTGGTAACCAACATATTTTCCATTTCCTACAAATTGTTTGCTACCTAATGAAGGACAAATACTTTGATTCATAAATTGAATTGATTTCCATAAATTCTTTTAATTTTGACAAATTTTAAATTTTGCCGTGTGGGGATGGTTCAACCTGTTACCACACAACAAAATTTCATTCAAGTCCAAAGCCACACAACAAAATTTCAGTCAAGTCCAAAGCCAAAACAAATGTGGCGTCAAAATAAGCATGGCTAAATTTGTTGATGCAGCCCTAGATAGAGGAGAAAACATTGTGGAAAAAGGAGAAAATGCTGGTTACCAGCATTTTCTCCTTTTCCACAATGTTTTCAAAAGTCTTCTTTCTGAAAGGTAATTAAAAGCCAGCATTGTTTTGTAAAGTGTCAACTCATTTCTACTTGATCATAAATATCCCAGTACGTAATATTTCAACCCAAAGAAGCAAAGAACAACACCATGCAGTCTAGACTGTGATTGTCTTGCTATGCCGATAATTCAGTTAGCAAGTTGTGAAAATGAACTTCTAAATTGAATTTTTACCTCTTAAATCATTACAAGTCCCTCCTGGTACAAAGTTCCAGCAGATTTGGAAATAGTCTTTTGAAAAAGCAATAACTAATGTGAAATGAGATGATGAACTTTGGAAAATGCATGTAAAGTCTATTATAGGGTTAATTCACGTTTTTGAGGTCGTTAACATTCGCAGAGGCCCGAAAAGTGCTTTAACGCCTGAGTGCTAAGCATGAGGGTGTTAAAGTATTTTGAGGGACTCTGCGAATGTTAACAACCAAAAAAAATGTTAATTAATGCAATTTTTGCATAAGGTAAAAGTATTTTAACAATAATTTGCAAAGATAGCAAAAATATTTCCATAGAAATGCAAATTAGCGAATTTCAAATGTACTGTACGTAAATGGATCAAAACTGGAAGTCTGCAAAGAAGTTTTTGTTACGAGCAGTGAAGGGCCGTTAGTCCTGTATGCCAGTTTTGACTCTCTCAATGTAAATACTCTTCTATGGATTTTAAATACAAATGGACTTATGTGGGATAAACTCGCACACATTTGGACAATTAGAACTAGGATGAATGAGTGGATATGAATTTCTGTTACTGAAAGACGATAGTGCGTTCAATCTACATCAAGCGAGGCAGACTGATCACGTTAAAAAGTGGGCGGATGTAGCTGGTTTAGAGTACATTTCACGGGTGAAGTTTTGTTTAGATCTCGATTACACTGAGATCCTGTGCAAAATTTTGTTTTTGGTGCACTAATATCATCAAAGACATGACATGAAAAGGATCTAATATGGTACGAATTCCTACAGTTTGATGGTCTGAGTCTAGGGAAAATCTGACAAGGACAAACTTTGTTTACAAGGAAGGCCTGAATCGAGGATATTGAATGTACAAAGCCTGGCGTTAACAGCGCATGAATTTACTGATTAATACACATTTTATCCCATTAAAGACCAATTCTTACCCGTTAATACATGCTTATAACAGCCCGATATGGCACATTTTATGCAATAATATTGTTTCATAACCATATTCATTCTTCGGATACCGAAACATTTCACCACAAGCAGGCAAATTTTTGTCCTGTCTGGTTGTATTGTGTTTGTGGATGTTTACAACATCATTTTAGGAGGTCCTACATGGCTGAGCCAAATAGTGTAGGGATTGCAACCTCAAAGCCCCATGTTGACCCAAATTAGAAGCACCGAGTCCTTCATGAATGTGTTGCTTGGCAAGCCGGTTTTGCTTTGCAAGCCCAAGCCTGGTACAAGTTAAACCTGGGAAATATCAAAAATGAGCTGCTGCTACGATATAATTTTGATACCGACAGACTTTTGATACCAACTAACCAACCAATCAACCAACTCTGTTCTGTTTCATTTATATCTTGACATGCAATGCAATTACAGTATCCATATTTTCCTGGAGTTCCTTTGACCAGTGCTTTCTAGGCGACGAGCTGTTTCACCTATAAACATCATTGAGATAATCCTTGAAGGAGATAACTTTTGAAAACATTATGGAGAGGAGGAGATTCTGTAAATTACCAGCATTTTCTTCCTTTCCGACAATATTTTCTCCCCTTTCATACCGAATTTCTCTCAACCTTTACATGGACAAATTTCACAATTTCAGGCCTATTTAACGTGTCATCTACAAGTCATTCAATTTGGAAAATTAGAAAAAAAAATTGATTGGTAAAGATTTAACTCGACACTAAATAACAAAATTTAGGACGCTACCATACTGAAAACATTTGCTGACAATAAATGACAAACAAATAACTGTATCACAAACGATGATTCTGTATTTGATAGGATAAATAACCTCTTGGGAAATGGACAAAATACTGGTTACTGGCATTTTCTCCTTTTCTTACACATTGTCCAAAAGCTTTTTTCTACAGGGTCAATTAACATCAAGATTGTGTTGGAAGGAGTTAAAGATACATCCAATCTTTTGGCCAATATGATGATATGTCATCATTAATCTGTAACAATCATAAATATAGACAAAGTACAGATAAACTGATTTATTGCATGTTGCTTATCTCATTACAAAACTACAAAATTCTAGGCTTGTCCAAATGGAAAACATTTGCAGACGACAAAATAAAAGTGACTGAAAATTTGAAATTTGTTTTGTGAAGGGTAGAAAACATTGTGGGAAAGGGAGAAAATGCTGGTTACCAGCATTTTCTCCTTTTCCCACAATGTTTTCTATGGGCTTCTCTCTCAGGGTCGTTAAAAGTCGGGATTGTGTGGTAAAGAGTTAAACGTTGCTTTCAACATTGCTCCAATTATATTGCAGTAGCCAGTGCACCTATTCAAGCTTTCCAGGAGTTACTAAAATCTGTTACCAGTACCTAATACAAATTTCTTCCTAAGCCACATAACCACATAAGCCTCATAACCATCATTGAAGCATTGATCAGTAGAATGAATCCTGTTCAAATGACCATCATCAGTCCTAGGAAAAAACTGGCCTAGCTAGGAATTTGAAAACCAGCAACCCCTATTCTGAGGTCCTTCACCAACTGTGCTACCAGAGCTGGCCAACAAGTCTAGAATTCTGATGTTGAGTAAGGAGAAAAAGCCATACTATTCCTTACCTTGACCCCTCTAATGGTGTCACATAGACCTCGTTCTCCTCTATCTCTACAACACAATGTTCCGGCTGGATCCCTAAACCCTGTAACTGTATATCTGGCTTTGTCTCATCATTTGGGCAACCAACCAGTGTCTTCTCCTGAATATACAGAAAATTATAAATATTTATGAATTTCAAACTCTCTGTCATTCAGTTATGCATATACCTAGCCTCTGTGCTTTTACAATGCAATCATGCATTTCAGAGACCCTCGAGATGAAATAGGCTTTTGAAAAACATTGTGGGAAAAAGAAAACATGCTGGAAATCAGCATACTCTCCTTTTCCCACAATATTTAACTCCTTCCCTTTACCCCCAACATCTTACTTCTTCCAAAAACAAAGTTCCATTTGTTTGGTCACTTGTTCTTTTTTTAATGCTTTCAGTTTGGACAAGTTTAAAATTTTGCAGTATGGTTACAGGAGTTACTCCATTGTTTCCTGTTAAAGTGTTCTATTTGATCCTTTATAAAACAATTCAGAGTTTAAATGACCCTGAAAAAAACAGCTGTAGATCAAGATCAAACTTCAAAGAATCTGATCTTTAAACTGCACTATTCATAAATCCTTTACCAGACAACAAAGTTTAAATTTAGCTTGTCCAAATTGAAATAATTTGCAGACAAAAATTTAAATGTGGCTAAAATGGTGCAATTTGTCTTTTACAAGGAAGAAAACATTGTTGGAAAAGGAGAAAATGCTGGTTACCAGCATTTTCTCCTTTTCCCACAATGTTTTCAAAAGGCTTCATTCCCAGGGTTCTTAAAAATTAGCGTAGTGCAGTAAAGGGTTGATTTGTAATATATTCTAGCAACAACTACCTTGAAAATACATTGTACTACAATCTGGCTATATTTCCAAAGTGAATGTCCATTTCTGTGAAATCAGCATTCTGACGCTAAATGATACTAGAATACATTTTGCTTGAGGTAGAGAAAAAAAAATCAAATCTTCTGGGAATCACAATAAAGGCAAAATGATTTATTGGGACTCAAAACCCCATTTCCAAATCATTACAATCAAGTCACATCAAATTGCCATGTCTTGCATTCTTAACCCTTTACCAAACTAGAGCTTTGCAAAGCCGCACACACATAATGCCTCACGGGGCTAATATAAGTGAAATGGGTTAAAATCTAGAACGCCTGCCGTATTCAAAACTTTATGAATCACATTCACAATTACCAATCATACAGATTCATTTTGGTAAGTTTGAACTTATTCCGATGCAAACTGTAGGAGGAGTTGCAGAAACAAGAAATAGCTAACAGACACAGAGACCGATAGATGGATGGACAGACAGATGGTCAGATGGAAACTGGGGCCACAATTTGATGTTGAATGTGGTACAAAGAAAGATTTTTTTTTCTTTTGAAGCAATAGAAAGCATTGTAGGAAAAGGAGAAAATTCTGGTTACCAACATTTTCTGCTTTTTCCATGATATTTTCTGAAGCTTTCTTTCTCAGGTTTACTGAAACTAGCAAATGTGTGGCAAAAGATAGAATGATTTCAAACATAACAAATACTCACAACTATGCACTTCTAAAATAATTGCCAACAAATATCCAAGTGGATGCACCATTTTTTTTTTATGAAAAAACAAATGACACCGTTCAAGTGAAAGTGTCATCCACAATGGCACACACTGTATAAACTGTCACGCACAAACAAGGTTTTAATATAACAGAGAAAGTCTTCACTTGGTGAGGGGTTACACCATTTGGGTTTTCGTAAGAATTCTATGCAATAAAACTGAAAGAAATCTTCTCAAGGTACACTCTTTCCGGCTTTGTATCGTTGTTTAGCACTTTTAGTGTATAGACAAGTGAAACATATATCCACATTTTGAGGATACAAATGTATAAACTGAACACGATAAATCTGCCACTCACCCTAATTAATCAACCACAATGAATTGCTTCCTAAGACTGGGGTCCTGTATTCACCAACCTTTTTAAGACTGTTCTTTGTTTTATTCTGCAAGATTTTCTACATTTGACAGAAACAAAACTTCTGATTGGCTAAACCATAATGGTTCAGCCAATCAGAAATTGTTTTTCTTTCAAATATAGAAAATCCTGCTGAAGACTAAAATGTTTGTATGAATGGTCATGAATATGGACCACTGATCATTCTACTGCAGCAGTAGATAAACTGTTAGCAATGTAAAATAACTATATGCACAGCTCATAATCTGTGTCTATGTTTTGAATAGGCCAGTATTGGTTAAGAAATACTGCAATCATCGCAATTATTGTGTTTGTATTATAACATACTGAACAAATCATGTTTCTCTGCTGTGATTATTTCTCATTATCCCTTCACATGCCTCTAAATACTTAATTTGCTTTCAGGATTATCTAGATCAACGTCAGACTTGACAAAATCTGCAATCTGATCTTTGATCTATGCTGCAAACAACATTGAGATATTCTGGCTAAAAGCAGTTTTAAAATTGTACTTACTAGTTCTGTTTTCTTGACTGAAAGTGTTTATCCTGTCAGTTCAGCCCTCACCGAGTTGATTAATTGTAACCAAGAGATATCTGATCAATCCAACTGTTAATTAATAACACATGTAGTGACCAGTCTATACAAAGTCATATATACCAGGCGATTTTCATAGATGTAGCCAGGATTAAACTGTTTATATGTATGGTGAGTGTACCCCAAAGGCGGGGGACGGGGGAGGGGGGAGAAGGACAACAGGGGAGCTGTCCCCCTCCAACTGGTGGGATTTGTTCCATTTAATAAATTCAACCCATCTATTTAGTATTTAGTTTGAAATGCACTCAGACGAAGAAAAACATCAATACATGTATATGATATTGTGATTTAAAGTCTACGGCCCTTTCCTCTCATGATGGAAGACGGAAAGGTGCCAAGATTGGCCAAATACCCTTTGTGAAAATTTCATTGTTGACAAGATATTTACCAATCAGAGTTAACAATTCTTTGGCCCCTAACTCTCATTTTAAAAGACGGAAGCTGCCACGATTGGCCAAATACCCTTTGTGAAAATGTCAATGTTGACAAAATATTTACCAATCAGAGTTAACAATTCTTTGGCCCCTAACTCTCATTTTAAAAGACGGAAGCTGCCACGATTGGCCAAATACCCTTTGTGAAAATGTCAATGTTGACAAGATATTTGACAAGATATTTACCAATCAGAGTTAACAATTCTTTGGCCCCTAACTCTCATTTTAAAAGACGGAAGCTGCCACGATTGGCCAAATACCCTTTGTGAAAATATCAATGTTGACAAGATATTTGACAAGATATTTACTAATCAGAGTTAACAATTCTTTGGCCCCTAACTCTCATTTTAAAAGACGGAAGCTGCCAAGAGTAGCCAAATAGCCCTTACGAAAATGTTGATATTACATGAAATTTACCGATGAGTAAAAATTTGTAAACCTTAACTCTTTACCAGTTTTAGACTGGTTCAAAATCAAAGCATTTGCTGACGACAAAATAAAAGTGACTGAAAATTTGAAATTTGTACCAGCATTTTCTCCTTTTCCCACAATGTTTTCTGAAGGCTTCTTTCCCGGGGTCGTCAAAAGTCGGGTTTTTTGTGGTAAAGGGTTAAATCTTTAGTTGTGGAATGTTTTTATATGCATGTGCATACAATGCATGTTGGGTACTACGACCTTGATTTTTACTGTGATGGTTAACAACCTAATCTCAAATTGCATTAAAAAGCCATCCTGCCCAGGGTGGTTAAAACTTGACATTGTCTAGAAAAAAAAAGGCATTAGATGACATTACAACCCCTTAACCTGCTAGCCAAAAAAACTTAATCCTTTACAAAACAATCACTGGTTTTAACAACCCCCGGGAAAGAAGCTTTCTGAAAACATTGCGGGAAAAGGAGAAAATTCTGGTAAACAGCATTTTCTCCTTTTTCCACAATGTTTTCTAGTCTGCCAAAATCAAATTTCAATTTTTGAGTGGCATTAATTTTGTCTTCTGCAAAATGCTTTCAATTTGGACAAGTCTGGAAATTTGTCGTTTGGTAAAGAGTTAAATCAGACTTTCAAGCCAATAGAAAAAACCAGGATAATGTCATTTCAAACTCATTTTTGGATAAACATATCTCCTCACTGGACAGTGTTGATCCAAGATCAGACTGAACGTTCTGTGAATTAAGCCAGATCTTGATCTACACTGTCCTCAAAAGGTCAGTGAGTTGTACTTAGCAGCTGACAAAACTTAAAATAAAAATAACTAAAAAAATTAAATTTGTATCCAGCAGGTTAGAAAACATTGTGGGAAGAAGAGAAATTGCTGGTTACCAGTATTTTTTCCTTTTCCTACAATGTTTTCAAAAGGCATCCATCTCAGGTTCGTAAAAACCAAGTATTGTTTGGTTAAGGGTTAAAACATTGTGAAAAGATTCAGGACATCAGAAAATACTGAACTAGAAACAATATTCATCATTTGCGCCAATGTCAATTTGATTTTGCAACTGCTTACTTTATCTGGTTAAATCTAAAATTTTGTCGTAAAGTAGAGAGTGAACGGTAGTCATTTTGTTATCTATTCACAGATGGCACTATCTAGTGCTGCCAAACAAAGCCTTGCATTATCCTAAAACAGATTGATAAAACACAAAACATCTTGTTCCAATCAATATGAGGGACAGAGATTTCCTTTTCATCTTCTCTATGGGGAATTTTCTTGTCAGAGGAAACTGTGAAACATTGTGCTGACTTGGAAACTGGCTTCTCTCTCTGTCTCTCTCTTGCTCTCTCTATGTCTCTCACTGTCTATCTTTGTGTGTCTGTCAGTCTTCAGATAGATAAAACAAATCATCTTGTAAGCACCATCAATGTGAGAGACACAGACTTATCCTTGATCTTTTCTATTAAAAATTCCTGGTTACACTTAACTCATTACCAAACGACAACATTTTAGACTGGTTCAATTTGAAAGCATTTGCAGACGACAAAATAAAAGTGACTGAAAATTTGAAATTTGTTTTGTGAAGGGTAGAAAACATTGTGGGAAAAGGAGAAAATGCTGGTTACCAGCATTTTCTCCTTTTCTCACAATGTTTTCAAAAGGCTTCTTTCTCAGGGGCGTCAAAAGTAGGGATTGTGTGGTAATGGGTTAACTGTGAAACTTAGTGGTAATTCTGTGTCCGTCTGCCTGTGCATCCCTCTGTCCATCCCGTCCCTCCCTCTGTCCGTCCATCCATCTCTCCCCCTCCCCTCCAAAAAAAAAATGACTAGGAAAAAAAACAACTTTCTCCTATGACTGCAAGTAGCTGGGTTATTTTTTTAACAGAGAAAAAAATTGTGTAAAAATGTAGATATGCTGGTTACCAGCATTTTTTCCTGCTACAACTATGTTTTCAAAAGCCTTTTTCATCAAAGTTGATGAAATACTAAAATATTTAGTAAGAGATTAAAGACAAACACCAGAGGGCCACTTTAAAATTGGGTCATATATCAGATTCTCCTCTGGACCTTTAAAAAGGGGTCATGACCCCAATTACATTTATCTGTCTGACCAAGTCCGGAAATATTTATACATTATTATCTCAAATTCTGTTGCTCTTTCTGAAATTACCATTTTTTATTTGTCATTTGCAATGCTTTCAATTTAGACAAATCTAAAATTTGGTCATTTTTAATGCAGATGTCACACTGTCCTGAAATTGATACGGGATGGAGACATGATAAATAAAATGTTCAAATTCGCATCTGATTGTAAAAACATCGGGTCATTCGTGAGGGCATCTTAAGCCATGGTATGACCGCTGGTTGAGTTCCTCAGCCTACGGCAGAAACTTCATGAGCTGTGACAAAATCTTTGGCATGTCAAAAAATTGCTGGAAGACCTTGAAAAGGTTAATTTTCTTGAAGAATCTGTGTGTACATTTTATCTTTCATAATGACATCGTGAGAACATCTTGTCAAATCATGTGATCTTTGTCTTTACTTGGTATGATCATCAGTGTCATCGGGCATTTTTCACCTGACGAAGATAATACGAAGGAAATAAAAAGTAGCCTGATTGTCTTAGAGAGGCAACATGACTAGGTGAAGTCTTTGCAATACCTCCATGTATTCATTGTATTAGAGCACGATGACATCGAGATAGAACCACGGTGTTTGCGAAGACAGCCAAATTTGAGTGGCTGATGTGTTTCACATGTATCATAGTAATATGATATATAAAAGGCTATTTTTTCCACAGTCGGTCCTCGGCAACTGCTCCAAAGCTTCAGTCACAATAAATTATAATTCATTTCCAGCAGAGTGGCATTCTTTGATGAAGAGACAACCAGGAAAAAGAAGGCAGCAGCACTGCTTCTATTGATACACACAAGAGAACATGATGGGCAAATCTTACAGGCTCAGACAGCCTCTTCCCTATGCCCCTTGCTGTCTTTGGTGGCGTGATAAAGTTGAATAAAAGATTGATTCTGTTTGAAATCAAGAGAGAATACGCAGTATTCTACCCTTATAATCTCTGATCAGCACTTGAATTTCCTTCCATCGACTGAAGGTTTTATACCATCGGGAGGTCATGTGATGTCCTCGTGATCTAGTTCTAGCTTTAGCCCATTTTAAGTGTCAAAAGCAGTGCTTGTTTTGCAGCGGTATAGGGCAATTTGGTTTGCTATACTGTGCACATAGCAATATTGTAGACTGATAAAGTATTGGTGCAAACTGGTTACATCTGATAATATTAAAACGGTCAATGTACAATTAAGCCATATCAGACAGCAGTAATGGTTTGAATTAAAAATTGGATCAGTAATATTAACAGCCTTCTTGAAAACTAGTTTTTTTTTTTTTCAGATATTTTTGATTAAGATATTTATGATCCTTTGTATGTGAAACAATTCTCGAAAAGTTTTTAAACAAAGTGCAACAGATTGTTTTATCCAAGATTGGCTTACCTTACAAAATAGCGCAGCTTTGAAGGACTATTCACTAATCAAACATATTTTGGTTAAGAGCCATATTTAGATATTTTATCAGGAGATAATTATGATGATTATTTTATAAGACTTCAATTTACGTTCCTATAATCGCAAATCGAAACTAGCAGATACAGCAACCTTCCCTCCCACCCCCGCCCATTCCCCAATCGGAAACCTTTTGTTCATGCTCTTACGAACGAAGTCCGTAACAAAGAAACAAATGAATAAATGCATGGCAGAAATAAGGATCGGAGCAGGATTCGAACTCCGAACTCCCGGACGCAAAGCCAATACCCTAACCACTGAGCCAAAGAGATATCTCCCTGACGCAGTAGCCAGGTATTGTATTTAAATCGGGAGTATGCCATGCAGGAAGGAGTGGTCTCCCGTAACACACCCCCTCTTAAAGTCATCATTTATTGATGACTCAAAGACTTATTAGGCAGGAAGTCCAATTTTGGACAACAAATGGGATTAATGGCTCAATGGCCAATCCCGGACGAGCCCCCATCTTACGAACGAAGTCCGTAACAAAGAAACAAATGAATAAATGCATGGCAGAAATAAGGATCGGAGCGGGATTCGAACTCCGAACTCCCGGACGCAAAGCCAATACCCTAACCACTGAGCCAAAGAGATATCTCCCTGACGCAGTAGCCAGGTATTGTATTTAAATCGGGAGTATGCCATGCAGGAAGGAGTGGTCTCCCGTAACACACCCCCTCTTAAAGTCATCATTTATTGATGACTCAAAGCCTTATTAGGCAGGAAGTCCAATTTTGGACAACAAATGGGATTAATAGCTCAATGGCCAATCCCGGACGAGCCCCCATCTTACGAACGAAGTCCGTAACAAAGAAACAAATGAATAAATGCATGGCAGAAATAAGGATCGGAGCGGGATTCGAACTCCGAACTCCCGGACGCAAAGCCAATACCCTTACCACTGAGCCAAAGAGATATCTCCCTGACGCAGTAGCCAGGTATTGTATTTAAATCGGGAGTATGCCATGCAGGAAGGAGTGGTCTCCCGTAACAATGCTGTAACGCAACAGGCATTGAAGACTCGTACCACTTTTTATTTTTATGCTCTTGTTATAAAAAAAAAACTTAGACATTTTTTTTTCCTGAATATTTTCAAAATCATCCATCTATGTATAAATGTATTGAACTGTTAAAATTCCAGGACAAAAATATCATGAAGAAACTGCAGTCTATTAATTTAACACTTACTATTGTAAAACAACTGGAAATACTATAGATTTATAGAACATAGATGTTCACTCTCTACTGCTTGTTTGTTCCTTATAAACATACTTTTCAAACTCATTCATTCTTTTTTTTAACATCTAGATAGTATCTCCATGCATTTGTATATTGTATGTGCAACTGACGATGCAATTTGTACAATGCACAATTAAATCATATTCTGTTTTGTTCTGTTCGAACGCATTATACTCTCAGTATGAAGTCATGTAACCAACCATCTTGTTGTCTTCGTGTGTGCTGCGGGAAAAGGTACTTTATATAAAATTCACATATTTCTGTTGCCTTCGTGTCTGGTTCCGGTGCCATTGTATGGCCTTCTGAAAGGCATCGTCCCTGCTTAGACTGTTAATTGGTTGTTTACCAATTTCCGGGCAATCTTTGCGCAAAATTAAAAATTCCATATTTGCATGGGCATCTCATGTCAATTTTGGGACAGTGTGACGCTAACATAAAAATCTGATTACAACATGTAGACGAAGTATTGCCATTTATTAATTCAGAGTTTGGGTACCACATTGTATTTGGAAGTATTATGTAAATGCTGTATTTTGAGACTGGAAACCAACTTGCACTTATAAGTATTGCTATTCCTGCATTAAAGATGGGTATTTAGATTTTTCACATCTCACCAAATTCAAAAATGTATACATCACTACAAATCATATGAATAAAAATCAAATATCAAGAATCCTAAAATTACAAAAAAAAAATTTTTTTGAAGGTGTTCCCTTAACCCTTTCCCAAACAAGCCCTGATTTTTACGTGTCTGCAGTAAAACTCTTTGAAAACACTGTAGAAAAAGGAGAAATTGCTCGTGACGAGCAATTTCTCCTTTTCCCACTGTGTTTTCTACCCTTTTAAAGAACTTTCTGCAATTTTCTCCAAATCTAAAATTGTCGTCTGCAAACTCTTTTGGTTTGGAAGGGTCTAAAATTTGTTGTTTGGGAAAGGGTTAAAAGGCTATGTAGGCTCTTTGGTATTTTTAGATTTTGCTCTGGAAACCAAAGAAAGACTTTGTGGGTATGCCAAGTGACTGGCACATGACTAATGACACTTTAATTCCATAGCATAACAAACATGTAACTATTTTCCATAATGTCTTCTTCGGAAGCTCTGTTTGAAGCTTTGTCTGTGTATTTCCAGTATATAAAAGAGCAAGTTGCTCATGTAAAAATAGAACGTGTTCCCCGTCGGTGTCGACCTGGTCCGTATAGTAAATCTCTAATTGCTCTTGTTTTTGGATGGTTTTCAACTACTGGGGTATTATGAATGAAAATTAAAAGGCTTCGGGAGTATAAGGCTGATTTTTTTTTTGTATTTTTGTAAAATTTTCATCATAAATCTGAAGGGCCACCTTTAAGAGGCTGGGTACCACTTTGCACTTAGAAGTACTACTGTTGCAGTATTAAGAGGCTTGGTACCACATTGCATGTAGAAGTACTGCTTTTCCCTGTTCAGAAGCTGGGTACCCCCTTGCATTTTGAATTATTGCTTTAACTGTATTCAGGGGCTTGGTAACAACCCAGTGGATAACAATCTTTCTATATTACTTCCTGAGTTAAGACTCTTTGACAGCAACAATTGAGATAATCTGATTGTTCAGGAACCATAATCTTATCATTTCCTGTTAGATCCTGGAAAGGAAAAAAATCTTGCAGAGAAAAAAAATCTAATCTTGAGACAAATTAATGGAGCAGACAGTGAATGGGATCCAATAGTCGATTTTTTGAATCGGAGGTTTTCATGATTTTTCAATCACAAGTAAATCTTCAGACTGTCTGGTATGAATCCAAAATACTGGACAAATATAAATATTATTTAAGTACATCAGACACAGACTTGGTTCAGTAGACAAATTCCCTGAAGCCTACATTGAATGAAATGTCATAATTCTATATTAAAAGGTTTTAGCTTCAGACTAGAGTCCATTCTTTTTTTCAATCTTTTATTCTGACCTTAACCCATTACCACACAATCCCTACTTTTGACACCCCTAAGAAAGAAGCCTTTTGAAAACACTGTGGGAAAAGGAGTAGATGCTGGTAACCGGCATTTTCTCCTTTTCCCACAGTGTTTTCTACCCTTCCCAGAACAAATTTCTATTCTGCAGTCACCTTTATTTTGTCATCTGCAAATGCTTTCAATTTGGACCAGTCTAAAATTTTCTCGTGTGGTAAAGAGTTAATGTTTGACCTTCTAAACAACCATGCTTCTGTGCTGAAAATATCCATACAGAGGTGGGAGGGTCCTCGTTTGTTCACACAAAAAGTGGTATCAGAATTTTCTATTTACTTTTTATAATGCCAATCTTTCTGCAGTGAGAAAACAATTATTACATGTAATTGGTTTTCTAAGCACATCTGTGCTTTAAGCATTCAATGCTGCTTTCAACAATACTTTTGTAATGGCAGTGATCTGGCAAGGCCGCATATTTGCCATTTTCTCGCTAAAAAATTCAAAATATCAAAGAAAGAATCCGAAAAAGGTGACTTTTGTCGCATATCAAAAATCACTGAATCAGCAGCATAACTATTACAATTTAGTGTTTTTTCATTGGTAATGAAGGTGCGAATGTGCAAAATAAAATTCCATTGGATGGAGACCCAAACCATCATTCAAGTATTGATAGTGTACTTTACTTTCAGTATCTTCTGCAATCTCAATAAAAAAATGTTGGATGAAAATAGTTTTGTCACCACTGCGAATAAGCCTGGAATTATTCTAAGCTTCTACAGTAAGCAAAAGCATACTAACAATCAGCCCTCAAAATTCCACAATGTTCTGATGCCCTGTACCCTTCCCAATCAATTGGATAGTGAAAGAGAACAAGTAGCAGTTAACAAGTATGGATATTGGGGAACTAATTTCAATTTCTTATTTTATGCATGCTAAATTTTGTCCCTGAATTTTTAAAAATGCCTACAACACGCGGCCAAGACCGCTATAATCGGAACACCCACCTGCCCAATCCCGTCTACAGAGCCACTACTGCCAACTGTTTATCTGCCCAAACTGTGCACAATTGCTTGTGGGCTATGGGCATGTCATCCATAAGTTGGTTGTGTTTTGATGCGATGTCACAGTGAAATTCATGTTAATTGAGCACCTACCCAACAACGCTGGCTTAGACAACAATGAAGTAACGTTTTTTTCTCTGACGAGTCTAGGTTTTCCATTCATCAAGGTGATGGCAGGGTTCGAGTATACCATAGGAGAAATGAACATTATGCCAACTGCTGCATACTTGAATGAGATCGTTTAGGGGGTGGGGGTTCTGTCTTGGTCTTAGCCGGCATTGCACATGGCTTTCGCACTAAATCTAGCCGTTATCGAAGGGAATTTGAATGCCAAACGCTACCAAGATGAAATTCTTGCGAGGCATGTTATCCCACTGTTTCAAAATAATGCCAATAACACTCTTTTTCAGCATTGATAATGCCACAAGCCATATGGCTGGGGACAATGTGAATTTCCTCAGGGTAAATAACATTGCATTTATTAATGACTGGCCTGCCAAAAGCCCTGATCTGAATCCCATTGAACACCTTCGGGATAATTTGGACCAGGGAGTTAGATGTCGCCCTATTCCACCATCAAACATCATTCAGCTAAGACAAGCCTTAATTCAGGAATGGAACAACATTTCACAAGCCGAAATCAATACACTTATCCGTTCTATGTGCCAACGATGCCAGGCGGTCCTTCATGCTAAAGGTGGCCATACCTGGTATTAATTTGTGATTTTGGTGAGCGAGCCCTTCCGCATTTTATCTACCATTTCACTACCTTTGGATAAACCCTCAGCAATATTTTTTTTCACAAAAGGTCGAAATTAAATACTCTTTCAATGCATATAAATCTAGTTTTTCATATAGATTTTCATATTTGTGTATATCTGCACTTAAACAGGGGAAGTTTCTTTTTTGGTTCATTACATATCCACACACTCCTAAAATTTTTGTCAGCTTTTACCTATATAAAACTGGCTCAGATTTTCCCAAATTAGAATTCAACTTCTTATACTTGCAAAGAAAAAATATTTTACAAGCATTTATTAGTGTTATACAAGAATTCTGATTAAGTGTTCCTTTAACCCACTTTACCACACAGTCCTGACTTTTAACTACCTTAGACAGAAAGCTTTTGAAAACATTGAGGGAAAAATCTCCACAATGTTTTCAAATGTTTTTTTTCCCCACAAGGGTCACAAAAACTTAGAAATGCGTGGTAAAGAGTCAGTAAGATTTCAATTCTGTTATCCTAGAAACACCAATTACAGCAGCTGCTTTTCTCCAATAACTCATTTTGCTCGTGTACCTCTACAACCAATCTGACATATAATTATGGTGCCCAAATTAGGCAATTAGCCTATGAATTCTATACCCAGTTTTGACACTGGCTATGATTTATTAAGAGAGTTCTCATAAATATAGTAATCTAATGGCCAGCTATATTGGTCAGTGAGGCCTGGAAAATGAAATCACCAGTTATGTTCTGCTTCATATCTTAAGGACATGATGATTCTCTTCTGTTCATCCTGCCTGGTTTACTCTTTACCTAATAAAAAAAATTCAGAGCATTTTCAGCAGACAACTTTCATATTGTTTCAGTGATGGAATTTGTATTTGAACGGTGTGATTTGGGAATAGGGAAAATATCTCTGCTAACCCATTAACACACAATCCCTACTTTTGACAACCCTGAGAAAGAAGCCTTTATAAACTAGAGCCATCACTGAATGTGACTTTATACCCCCGCCAGTGCTTTGACAGTATTTTGTACACAGACCGACACACGAACAGACGGACCGACACACAGACAGACAGGTTGATTCCAGTATACCCCTGAAAACATTTGTTTTGCGGGGGTATAAAAATTGTGGGAAAAGGAGAAACCAGAGTTTTTGATGGAATCAAATTCTGTGAACAATTTCAAAGAGGACCTCCCAAGGAAGAGTCCAGCCAAGTTTGGTCCAAATCCGCCCAGCGGTTTAGGAGGAGTTGATGTTTAAAGAATTGTTCATGACGCACGACGGATACTGGGTGATCCTAAAAGCTCCCCTTGAGTACATTGTGCTCAGGTGAGCTAAAAACATAGCCTTTTGCACACTTAATGATACTAAACTGATGGAAACTTTCTTAGAATGATAGAAAATGTTTTCTAAAAAGACTTATTCCTAGGGAAATAAATTTGCGGCCAATATCCAAATAATAGATAGAGGATCAGGCACACAAACATACAGATGCAAGACTTTGTTTGGGAGTTAAAGGCCCCAAAGGTAAACAACTCTGGTGTTAAAATGCATGTTATTTTGAATCATACCATTCTAAAATATGTGAATTATTGTCAAATTGACAATCTGTTATTTTGGAATTCTGTCCATGACAGAAAAGTGAATTTTACATGAAGATCAAAACTTGCCATTAAGTCACTCTACCATTCGTTTATTTATAACTTTTTCATTCATTCTTTAGCCAACAACTGACACTTGGACTGACAGTACAATAACAGATTGTCATCATTACGAGGGTCATTAAAATATTATCCTGATTAAATCTATAATTCTTTGATGAGTCATCGTAATGCAACAAAAATCCATGTATTGTAAAACGACATTCATAATGTACAAATGTACAAAATATTTCAACAATCAAACAATACATGTTGATTTTACATACAATCAAACATGCATAGGTACCAGGAACCTGTGCACGAAATGCTACAATACAGGACATCATCAACATTGTCAAAGTTATCAGGTAATGTTACCTATTTTTACTTAAAGTACTTGCCCCCATGCTCTATGCATTGTGGGTGACGGCGTACCCACTGGCTGCACACATCCCTGTACCAGTGTCTGTGTGACCGAATTATTCCCTTTCGCCAAGATAATTTTTTCATAAGTGTTTTTCAGAGTTTCTCCCAGCTGTTGGTCAAATTGTTATATGAAACAGATTTCCAGATGGTCAGTTGATGCCATCTTTAACGTTCAAAACTTTTACCCAAACTGTATTTAACTTCGAATTTTTGAAGCATTTTACTGTCAAATGAAGTCAATTTTACTCATGATGTAAGTAGTGCCAAATCTTGTATTCTGATTAAATTTCATTACGTAATCAGCTATGACAGAAATTATATGTAGAAAAGAAGGGTGAGTATAGATACAATATTTTGCGCTGCTCCAGAACACATTCCCATGGCATTTTTGATGGCAATTGCGAGCATGTTTTATGAAGGAAGTATATAAAATAAGCACTGACAAGCGTGGACTGAATTCCTATAGAGAATGAGACAATTTAGCATGATTACTTTGCAAATAATTTTTTAAAGGGCAAAATCTGGATAATTTTTTAACAACCCTCATACAATAATTTCCATACTTTTGAAAGATACGCTTTAAATTCAAAAGGGGTTATGGCATTGTTTACTTTTGGCCACTATTGGAGCTTTAAACACAGAAATTCCACTATACTACAAAAATGCAAGTCTATACAGATACACCAAAATTTCCAGTACTGGGAGCCTCATTTTCCTCTGAATTAGCCGTCCATAATATAAGTGCCATGTCTGATGAATGTAACATTCCTGACGAGATTAGACTTGGATGTGACAGAAGGGTCAGTCAATAGTCATTATCGCTTAGACCGATTTGTTCAGCACAAAGGTCTTTTGCAGACAGTGCAGATCAAGATCAGACCGCACAAGTTATGCAGGCTGATTTCTGACCTACCCTGTCCAATACTACTACTACTACTTAAGGTCAAATGGCCTTGAAATTGTTTTAGGTAGGTTTCTATTAGATGACTGAAAGAGCATCTTTTCTTTGCTTACTAGACTAAGAATTAGTCAATAACAAATGGTCTGAAATGACCATTTGGGCCATTAGATTATTTGGGAAAACAAAACAACTGGCTCTTCAACAAATTTCTTTGACAGCTTTATTTTTTCTGGCTTTCATGACTTTCTTATGCAACAACTATTTTACTCAATAATTTATATCTTTGTTCTGGATGGTATTTAACTCTTTACCACACATCAAATCTATGGACTGGACCAAATTCAAAATGTCTGAAGACAAGAAATTATATTTTGTTCGCTTGATGATTTTTGGATTTCATAGGGTAGAAAATATTGTTGGAAAAGGAGAAAATGCTGGTTACCAGCATTTTCTCCTTTTCCAACAATGTTTTTACAGGATTCTTTCTCAGGGTCATTAAATGTCGGGTTTGTGTGTGTAAAGAGTTAATTCCTTAACCAAACAACAAAAATGTAGGCTTGTGAAAATTAAATGCATTTCCAAATGAAAATCTAAAATGACTCAAATCATGGAACTTGTCTTTGATTATGGTAGGGAACAGTGTTGGGAATCATCTCCTTTTCCAAAAATGTTTTCAAAAGTCTTGATATTTGAATGTAGTCTTTGACCCAGCCATGCTGGACTAATAGCAAAACCATAACCCTTTAGCCCATAAGGCATTTCTATAGTATCTCTAATTGACCCTAAATAACAGCAAGGATGAAGCCTTTTCTTATATGTATATGACACCTTTTGATAGTGTGGAAAACACTGTTGCAAAAAGTGAAATTGCTCGTCACGAGCAATTTCACCTTTAGCCACAAAGTTTTCCAAAGGCTCACACAAGCAATGTGTAGAAATGAGTATCTATGGACTGAAGGGTTAATATTGCTTTTATTAGCATATTCAGCCTAGGAGTAGCGCACCTGCTGAATGGTTGCTAGGTGATACAAGATGGCTGAAAGATGGACAATTTGTCATGGCAAGATTTGCAATCGTTTTTTTTTTACATGACATTATAGGGGCACAGTAGACTCGGCTCTACTCTCTCTCTCACTGCAGCTAATCATTTCCTTAACTGACAAAGCTATGTCAGTTGCTCTTGCAACAGCCATCATGCCAATATACTTTCATTTTGATATGGTTTAGAACAACGTTCCAAACATGCTCCATTCAGAACACTCATCCAGTGTATATTCCTTTCACAGATTCCAGAACACAGAACATTGTGCCAGAACAGGCGAAAGGAATACGCCCCTACTTCTTGGTCCTGATAACAAATGAATAAATAGGAAATTGTGATTGGTCAAATGTGTAGACATATTAGTGTCCTTGCCTATTTGCTGACAATTTATGCCATCTTCTTTTTTTGAAGATATTTTTCTTGATCAAGCTTGGCTGAAAATGTGTGTTGGGTTTTTTGGTCCTTCCATGGTAACTGTCTTTTGTCTGTACAGTCTCCCTACAGTCTCACAAAAACCGTCCCGTTGTGTCTATACTTCTGTCAGTGTTTATAAAACTGTATGACAATCAAGTTTTACCATTATTAAATTGCACAATCTCTTGTGGTTTGGGTAACATCAGCACTGATTCTCTATTTCAATCTACACAACCCTTTCCCACACTGTCCTAAGATTTCGATACCCTGAAAAAAAGCCTTTAGGAAATATCATGGGGAAAAGGAGAAAATGCTATGTTTTCTACCCTACCAAAATCATCAATCCTTAGAAAGAAATTGGCCAAGCCTAGCACTGAACCCATGACACCCTATTCTGAAGTCCTGCACCCTACCGACTGAGCTACTAAGGCTGGGCACAAGATTGAATCTTATCTATAATACATTTTAGCAATAAACGCAATAAACAAGGGGTTACCCTGTAGACCCATATTTGTGCATCAGGGCCCGTATTCACCAACCGTTCTTGAGAATATTCTTAGTCTTATTCTCCAAAGAAGTCTGCATTTGTAAGTAACACAACTTCTGATTGGCTAAACCAAACGGTTTAGCCAATCAGAAGTTGTGTTACTTACAAATGTAGAATTCTTTGGAGAATAAGACTAAGAATATTCTCAAGAACGGTTGGTGAATACTACGGGCCCTGAGCTCAATCACAAGTACGAATTCACATCTGGAAATGTTTATACAAGAGGAATAGCTACACTATGCTAACAATTTGAGTAACAACTTCCACAATTAATAGAGTCAAAATAAGGCAAAGGGTTTTGACCTTGTTTTTGCAGTATCAGAATTCATATACTACTCAAACTTTGATAGGGATCACTTACATATTTCTGTATGGGTTTATATGTTACAACAGTTTTGCATAAACTCTTTATCATACCGTAAAATTCTAGATTTGTCCAAATTGAAAGCATTTGCTGACCAAAAACTATATGCAATGTGCACTATGCTGTCTGACATAGGGTAGAAACATCGTTGGTAAAGGAGAAAATGCTAGTATCCAGCATTTTCTCCTTTACCAACAATACTTTCCAAAGGCTTCTTTCTCAGTGTCTTTAACAGTCGGCATTGTAAAGTAAAGGCTAAAAGATCCACTTCCACTGGTCATTTTATCGATCAGTATGGCAATGTAACATACTGTAAAACCATACATGATACATGCCACATATAGATTTAAGGTGAATCTTTTAGGATGATCCCTAGTAAATTTTGAGTAGTATATATAAAATCATCCAAGGTTTCATGACAACAAAGCTTTTTAGTATTTTTATCACATTTTCATTATGACCAAGGCTTAACTGAGACATCATGTGGAACAATTTTAACTTTTTCCGATTGATCTTGATTTTGACCTTGAAGATGGCCCTTCAGATTTTGGGACGAAGATTTTACAAGAATACAAAAATAACATCCTTTTACTCCCAAAGCCTTTTAATTTTCATTAATAAAACCCAAGCATTAAAAAATATCCCACAACAAGAGAAATTAGAGATTTACTACGGCCCAGGTCAACACTGACGGGAAACACAGTCTATTTTTACATGAACAACTTGCTCATCTACATACCAGAAATATACAGACTAAGCTTCAAACTTTAAGCATCCGAAGAAGACATTATGGAAATAAATTACATGTTTGTTGTGGAATCTAAGCATCATTAGTCACGTGCCAATCATTTAACATTCCCACCATGTTTTTTCTTCATTTTTGGCGGGAAATCTAACAAGAGGGCCATAATGGCCCTGAAATCGCTCACCTGAGTCTATTAATCAAACATGAACCATTTTCAATCTAGTTTCCCAGTGACATAGTTTTTTATCAGACATTACCCATTATCAAACACTTTTGAGATATCAATAAGACAAACATTCTGACCAAGTTTCATGAGTATTGGACTGAAAATGTGGCCTCTACAGTGTTTTTCTAAGATTTGTCCAAGTGACCTAGTTTTGGACCCGACAATTACCCATTATCAAACTCTTTTGAGACATCACCAAAGCAAACATTCTGACCAAGTATGAAGAGTATCAGACAGAAAAATGTGGCCTCTAGAGTGTACACAAGGTTTTTCTAATATTTGACCCAATGACCTAGTTTTTGACTCCAGATGACCCATTTTCCAACACATTCAAGGTTTCACCAAGACAAATATCATTAACAAGTTTCAGGAGTATCAGACCAAAAATGTGTCTTCCAGAGCATACACAAGGTTTTTATAACATTTGACCTATTGACCTAGTTTTTGACCCAACATGACCATATACAAAGTTTTTCTAAGATTTGACCTGGTAACCTAGTTTTTGACCCTACATGACCCATTTTCATATCATCAAGACAAACATTCTGACCAACTTTCAAGAGTTTTGGACTGAAAAGACTCTAGAGCGTACAAAAGGTTTTTCTAACATTTGATCTGGTGACCTACTTTTTGACCCGACATGACCCATTTCCAAACTCATCAAAGATATCATCGAGACCAACATTCTGCCCAACTTTCAAGAGTTTTGGACTGAAAATGTGGCGTCTAGAGTATACACAAGGCTTTTCTAAGATTTGACCAAGTGACCTAGTTTTTGACCCGACATCAGTCATTTTTGAACTCGTCCGAGATATCATCGAGACAAACATTCTGACTTAGTTTCATGAGTATAGAACTGAAAATGTGGCCTATAGAGCGTATACAAGGTTTTACTCTAAGATTTGACCTAGTGACATAGTTTTTGACCTGACATGACCCATTTTCGAACTTGTCTGAGTTATCATCGAGGCAAACATTCTGACAAAGTTTCATGAGTATCGAACTGAAAATGTGGCCTCCAGAGCGTACACAAGGTTTTTCTAAGATCTGACCTAGTGACCTAGTTTTGACCCAATATGACCCAATTTCAAAGTTTTATGACTATTGGACGAAAAATGTGGCCCCTAGAGCGTACACAAGGTAAAAAGTGGACAACGGACAAAGGACACAGCACTATCACAATAGCTCACTCTGAGCACTTCATGCTCAGGTGCGCTAAAAATGGCTTAAGAGACTAGTAGCCTTTTAAGGGAATACCACAAAGAAAAAAATTTTTTTTGTAATTTTATGATTCTTAATTATTGATGATTTGTATTTTTTTTTTCATATAAATTTCAGTGATATATATTTTTCTAATTTGATGGGATGTGAAAATTCTAAATACCCACCTTTAAAGTGATGCATGTTCAAATAATTTGAAATATTAATATATACTGGATATATATCTACTATAAGCTTTGAAAACACTTAGATGAAAAATGTTGGCTCTCAAATTGTATGATTTTCCTAGTAACCTACATGCACCTAGATTATTTGATGACAATGATGACCAATATTCAAAAGAATTCCAAACAAAACCAAGACATTCTGACTGAGTCTCATTACAATTGGGACTGAAATATGTCTTCAGTGGGACTTACAATATTAGGTGACAGTATGTAAGTTTAAAATTGCCGCTGGACTGTGAGAGAACAATAACCAAGTCCACATACATGTATCTAAAAGAATAATATTAGCTCACTTTTCAGCACTTCTTGCTTTCATGACTTCTAATCTAAACAATAAACTTCAGTTCAGCATTCATATTTCTATGTTTCTGAGAAACCATTATTATTAGGGCATACAGAAGCTCTAAAAGTTGTATTAGACTTTCCTATGGCCTCAGACTTTATCGCAGGAGGGCAAGAGTTACTTGTACTGCATGGCGTGCAACATGTGAAAAGGGGCATTCAGAGATTTGCATCAAGTGTTGTCTCGGAACAGTCTGTATAGTCTAATCCAAAACGACATTTTCTGTTTTTATGTAATTTCCTGTTTTGCACAAGTCTTATGAAGAACAAAATCTGATGTTGTACAGACAATATTTTACACAAATGTCTGAATGCCCCTTTTCGCATTTTGCAGGCCACATGATAAAATTTAACCCTTTCCCAAACAAGCCCTTGTTTTTACATGTCTGCAGTACAAGTCTTTTGAAAACATTGTGGGAAAAGGAGAAACTGGTCGTAATTTCTCCATTTCCCACAGTGTTTTGTCTGATCGGATAATTTTCTGCCATTGATATGAAAGTTAAAATTGTCGTCTACAAACTATTTCAGTTTGGAAGAGTCTAAAATTTGTCGTTTGGGAAAGGGTTAATAGGCTACGCTTTGTCGTAAGGCGAGTCAAGCATCTACAAGGGATACTAACTCCTGCCAGCCTGGGCAGTCCGAACAATTAAGACTACAGCTCAATCTAGCATTGTAAAAATCCTACACAAAATGAGAAAAATTTAGAAGAAAAAGCTCCCTCATAAATATGGCTCCAAGAGCATTGTTAGCTGTTAGCTAGGCCATAGATGAACCATAAATTCAAATGAAGCTTTTTTTATTTCTTTCTGTAAATAGAGCAGTAAAGCACAATTTTTGTAAAGTATTGGTTTGTCTAGCTGACAGAACAAAGTGAACTGGAATATTTAGATACAAACTTAACTCTTTACCAAACAACAAAATTTTAGACTGGTTCAAATTCAAAGCATTTGCAGACGCTAAAATAAAAGTGACTAATAAAAAATTGAAATTTGTTTTGTGATGGGTAGAAAACCTTGTGGGAAAATGGTTACCAGCATTTTCTCCTTTTCCAACAATGTTTTCAAAAGGCTTCTTTCTCAGGGTCGTCAAAAGTAGGGATTGTGTGGTAATGGGTTAATACACTAGAATGCCTTGAATAGTTTAGATGACTGAGAACATATTGAAAGCAATTGAGACAATGAGTTATGTCTTAGTAAAACTACCAAATTTGTCTTTCAAAGACTACAAGACATTCTGGGAAAAGGAGAAAATGCTGGTTTTCAGTATTTCTTCTTTTCCTTCCTCAGATTGCTTTTAAAAGCCCTTTTCATGGAGGTTGTTAATAGTCTGGATGCTTTGGTAATCCTTCATCACACAATCCTGAGTTTTAATGACTCTGAGGGAGCAGCCTAATGCTGGTTGCAATGTGGTAAAATGTGTTTCTTCAGAACAGAGTGGAGTAAAACAATCTCACTTTAAAACTTTATCTGAAATAACTTCTCCCTGCATTACTCAGAAAATTTCTTATATCAGATTTTCACATTTTCCAGACACATTAATCACACATTCGTTTTACTTTTCCTAAAAAGGTCACAACAAAATAATAGAATATTTTATTACTTCAAAGGTAACCCAAATCTTCTGATTTAATCCTAAGTAACTAAACAGTTCTGATTGATTGATTGATTGATTGATTGATTGATTGATTGTATGGAGTTTAATGCCATTTTCAACTTTATTTCAGTTATGCTGCTGTGGCCAGTGCACCTAGCCATGCTTTCCTGGATTGTGTTTTACCAGTATTCTGCCTAACCCAGTACCACACAATCCCTAATTTTGACAGCCCTGAGAAAAAAGCCTTTCCTAAACCCACACAGCACTGAGTTTAACCCTTTACCACACAACCCCGACTGTCAACAACCTTCTGGTTATCAACTGGTTACCAGCATTTTCTCCTTTTTTCACAACATTTCCTACCCTTTCAAAGAAAAATTTCATATTTTGGGTCATAATTCAAATTGTCATATGCAAATATTTTGAATTTCGACAGGTTTACACTTTTCTCATGCGGTGAAAAGTTATATGAAATTGAAATACAAGGAATTTCAAAACAATGAGTGAAAAGAAGTCAATACTCGGGTATCGAGCATTTTCTCCTTTTCCCACAATCTTCTCTTCCCTGTCAAAGACAGAAATCATCATTTAGGTCGCATTCAATTCTCATCTACAAATGCCTTCAATTTGGTCCCGTCCAATATTTTGTGGTAACAACTTAGAGCTAAGTGAGTTCATTAACTCTTTATACCACATGAAAACAATGTAGACTTGTCCAAATTCAAAGCATTTGCAGAAAACAAAATAAATATGACTGAAAAAATAAAATTTATTTTAGGAACAGAGGAAAACAATGTGGGAAAAACAGAAAATGCAGGTTAATAGCATTTTCTCCTTTTCACACGATGCTGTCAAAATCTTTGTCTTTCTGGGTCATTAAAAAGTCTGGTGTGTGTGGTAAAGAGTTAACCCTTTCCCACACAATGACGACTTTTAACGACCCCAAGGATGAAGCCTTTTGAAAACATGGTGGGGAAAGGAGAAAATGCTGGTAACCAGTATTTTCTCCTTTTCCAAAACAGTTTTCAACCCTATCAAAGAAAAATTGTGTCATTTTGGCCACTACAAATTTGTCTCCTGCAAAAACTTCCAATATTTGGATAGGTCTTGGATTTTTCTGTGTAGTAAAAGGTTAAAGAAGGAATTCCAGGAGAAAGCCTATGGCCAATTTTAGGCCACAAAATTTATCTCATGCATGTAACATCTCATAATTACTTAACTCTTTATCAAACAAGCCCTGGTTTTTACAACTCTGGGAAGGAAAGCATTTGAGAACCTTGTAGGAAAAGGAGAAAATGCTGGTGTAATCAGCAGCTTTTTATTTATTTCCCACAAGATTTCCTACCCTTTCAGAGACAAATTCCATAGATCTAGACATTTTTAATTTGTCCTCTGCAAATGCATTCAATATGGACCAGTGTAACATTTTGTCATTTGGTAACGACACCTCACAATCCTGAGTTTTAGTAACCATAGGAAAGAAGGCTCTTGAAAACATTGTGAAGAAGGAGGAAATACCCTACATTTTCCCTTTCCACCATTTTTTTTTCTTTTAACCTTTTTCCATCTTCGCGAGCCAAGGTTAGGATCACTACGTGGATCTTACCTTGGCAGATCGAGCCTGATTTTGAGATTTCCATGATACGCCCCCTATTGGATGATGCTTATTATTGCCCTTCACATCATTATTTCTTAGAGCCAGTGAAACGTCATTTTACAAACCGCTTACGAATACAATCATTCAGCATGAAGCAATAACCACAAACATACTTTGACATTCCCTTGTCAGGTGCTGGGATATAGTCCAAAATCTCTTATAATTAATTGGTCACACTGAAACTTTCTATAAATATTGTTGGTTTATGTCTTTTTCGGTAATAAATCATTACAGATCCTGCACACATCCATGGAGGTATTCATGTTTCCATTCTATTTTTATCTGAAAGGTGGCGACCTTGTTCTATTTTTATCAAAGATGAAATGCTTATACTGTGATTTGATTTCGTGCAGCTAGAGCAAGCTGCAACCAATGAAAATGTGTATCGAGCGAATGGCGAAATCAAGCTTAAGTAACAACCATTGAGATCCGATAGTGATTGAACTGTACATAGCCACTATTGAAGCCTCGCTAGGAGTTGCGACCTTATAATTAATTCTACCTACACCTTGTGGTTTCCAAATGCGAAATGATGTTATGATGACTTTGTAGGATTAAAGTCCCTCCGTGTTCAAGGACTTTGTATGGTATGGATCGTTTCAGAGAAAAGATAGATCGGATACAAGGAAATCCGGGTACAAGCCCAAAGCTCTTTTTCAAACAGACCTCCTAGGTTCCTTTGGTAAAGCACCAAAGCATGCGAGGCTAACTCTGAGTTCCAAACCAGTTCACCTCTAGTTGGGTGGGAAACAAAAAGTGTCTCAGAAAGGTCCTGGTTTGGCCGGGTATCGGACCTTGGGCCCCAGGATTGATATTCCAGCATTTTACCACTGTCCTGAAATGATGATAGCCAAGACAGACACTTATTTATATAATCCTCCAAGAGCGCAATTGGAGCGCCATCATATCACCATTTGATCGTAACGGAGTGCCATCATATTGCCACTTAATTGCATCGGAGCAATATCACATGGCCACTTGATCGCCAACAGAGCGCCAGGACTGCATCTCTTACGGTTGCAATCGGATCACATCGAAGCGCGTTGACAGACATACTGTCGAGGGTTTTGTGCTCTTGATCGATCCGATAGTGCCCCAGTTATGACATTTAGGTTCAAGTTGTGTTTTGATAGCGATTCAAGCGATTAGTAGTGATGTGATGGTGTCCTGAACAGATCACCATGGATCTTTGTACAAGGGAGTGGACTGATGGGGATCTTGGTGATCTTGGAGATCTGTTAGCATTCTTAGCGCTCTGCATGGCTGTCTATTGCGCTCTGTGAAAGCACCGAGGATCGCAGCCTAGTGGAATGGGGGTATAGAATTCAGCTGTTTGGTAAAGAGTTTACTCTTTTCTTACTACTGATCTAGTTAGGTATTTGAGTTTCTAATAATACTTAATTAAATGGTGATGACGAAAAATAAGAATTTTGCAAGTCATTCATATTTTGCTAAAACTATTTTTTTAACTATAATATTCATCTATCGTTTTTTCACAATCTGCCTGTAACCCCATCCCCCACCCCTTTTCCATGTAAAAATAGATGTCTTTCAGTCTACTTGTGTAAGATCTGTATAAAAAGCAGCTGTTAACTCTTTACCACACAATCCTGACTTTCAATGACCCTGAGAAAGATGCCTATGGAAAACATTGAGGGAAAATGCCAGCATTTTCCCCTTTTCCGACAATATTTTCTAACCTATCAAAGTCAGAAATATCTTATAACCAAGATTTGATTTGTTGTCTGCAGATGCTTTGAATTTGATTCTGCCCAAAACTTTGTCGTTTTGTCAAGAGTTAATGTAAAGACAATTACATTTTCTGCCTGGACGACTCAAGACTTCTGCCCAGATAAAAATTTGTAGATATTCTTCTGCGAAGTCTTGACTCTAAGATAAATAAATGGACAGTTTCCTTCTGTTTAACACTTTCAGAACATTACAATTCTTTATATAATTCATGGTCACAATTTTTCTTTTGTCGACCAACAAATAATTTTTTTTCCGAAATCCAAAATAATAACATACTCATTAACAATTCAGTGGTCAATCAGTCACTGCAAATACCATGTGAAATTAGTATTTCATGAATATTTCATATTGTGAGCATTTATCATTCTCACAAACTTATGTTTTGATCACCAATAGTTCAATATTGCCAAAGAAAATGTTCTTAAAATCAGCAACAGTATGTTACCCAATAAACAAATAATTCAATCTTCTTACAAATATAATGCCAGACATAGAGAAACATTTTATCAGTATACGATTTCCATTTTGTAAGAAATGTATCAAAATGTCCTTTGTGCAAAAGTGTCTAAATTTTCTTTTTCATTTCCATAAAAAAACAAGGGTCAATACTGACTAACACTCTTATGAACACCCTTGATCTTATTTCTCCGATTTCCAAATTTGAAAACAACAAAAATTCTGATTGACTTAACCATTTGGTTTAGCCAATCAGAACTTGTGTTGCTGTCAAATTTAGAAAACAAGACTAAGAATTCTCTAAAGATTGGTTGGTATGCTGACTCTGCATACATGTATCAAATACATAATTGAAACTTTGCTGATCATAGGTTCATAGCTATGAAGAAATTATGCCACAAAAAGTATCCAATACCTGGTGTGCTAACTCCTTATTGGACAGTGGGGACTTTATGATCAGTCAATTTTAGAGGAGAGGAATTTTATAACCCAAAGCTGTTTTATGTCTGGAATTTCCATCTGTGCTTTATGGTTACAGCATTTTTTCCCCAATAAACTCAAACAAAACATATGATCATTATGATTTATCCTAGAGGCTTTTTGATTTCATAAAATTCAATCACCTGTCTATGTGTGATACAACTTTCATCTGTATAAAGACTGCAGACACTAAGGCTGTCTATCGGCCTGAAAAGTGACTTTCACGATATTTTTACTATTGCAGCATTAACCCATTACCACACGATCCCTACTTTTGACGGCCCTGAGAAAGAAGCCTTTGGAAAAAATTGTGGGAATAGGAGAAAATGCTGGTGACCAGCATTTTCTCCTTTTCCCACAATGTTTTCTACTCTTCACAAAACAAATTTCAAATTTCTCTTTTATTTTGACGTCTGCAAATGCTTTCAATTTGGACAAAGCTAAAATATTGTCGTATGGTAATGAGTTAACATGTTAATGTCTTGATACTATTGGTATCAAGAGAACCATATTGTGATGCTTCATGGTACCATCGGGTTGTACAAGATCTTCTAAATATTCAGTTACTGGCAGTTGTTTGCGGGGCTTGACAGCAAATGTTGGATGTTTGCGCTACAAATCTGTTGTGTTCCCATCGTGTTTCAGTATAATATAACAAGGTCTACATGCTTTTTATCAACATTCTCTACCTCTATAAGAAATTTGAAATAGGCTTCAATACTGGCCTTTCCAACTTCTTAATCTCAACATAGACGACATAAACATGTATATAAATGCCCTTGATTAGTAGAAACAAAAACCTTGACCAGCCTGCACAGCTCAGTTGGTAGAGCATAGGACTCTTGATCATGAGGGTGTGGGTTCGATCCCCACAGCTGGCCATCCGTCTTTCGGATGAGACATTACATCGAGATCCTGTGTGATGGTGCTATACACCGAGCACCTAAAATAACCAGGTGAGACTTAGGATGGGTTTTGTCCTGTATCTGCACTATCCCTCATAACAATACTAACAGCCTTCAGAGGGCGTTGCCCATATAGGAATCAGTGGCGATGATAAATATATGCAAATTCAATCAATCAAGTATGAAAAAGTCATGTGAAATCGATCATGGACATGAAATAACACAATTAGACGATTATTCCTGCTATTGAGTACGTAAATTTGAAAATTAATTCAAATGACGCTGAGAAGATTAACGCAAGATTCTTTTTGAACATCCCATATGTTATCATGGTATTACCCGCACAAATTGACATGAAATAAATGACCTCTATTATCATATATTACACGCTTGAATTTTTGTCCAAACATAGCTTCGGCTAATGCAAAACGACGTGCATGTTTTTCAACTCTTTGGGCGGCTAATAGATTTAAAGTGTATTCAAAGAATACTTAAAATATCTGATATAAGCATTATTTTGTTGGTTTAAATTGGTAATACATGGCAGGTGACTTAGATCTAAGATGCACTTCCTGTGCAGCCTGATCTTGATCTGTGCCATCAGCTAAAGCTTATATTGTGGCTAAGGTGCAGTAAGGGTCAAACCCGACATTTACCATTAACAGAATTTCCGTATCGTCCGATTATACCCGATGATTTAAATATTCACTATTTAATTATTCTTTGCATAGAGGTCAATTTCAGGTCAATTTATTCCGTTAATATGGAAGTACAAAATTACATATAATAATAATTGTACACTTACTGCTGTGAACATTAATTTTAGATTCTTAAAATCTGAACATCCCATATGAAATAATGGTATGGAAACACAAAATTACATGTTATAATAACAATGAACTTGCTGCTCTGTAGATTTAACTCAAGATTCTTTTTGAACACCCCATTTACAATAATGGTACCAGTAAGGACAAAATTACAAGTTGTTATAATATTGGTACACTTAGTGTTGCTATACAGAATAGTATGGAAACGGAAAACTCATTATTGTAACACTGGTACACTTACTGCTGTCAAGATTAACTCAGATGCAAAGTGTTTTACTGAAATAATATACTAAACCATGCAAGGAAAATGCCTTATGAAAACATTTTTGGAAAAAAAAAATGCTGGTTACTAGCATTTTCTCTTTTTCAAACAATGTTTTCCAGTTCTGCAAAGATATATTCCATATTTTGAGACATTTAATTTGTCTTGTGCAAAAATCTTTAAATTTAAACAAGCCTAACACTCTGTCATCTTTTCCAGAACTGAGTGACTCTCTATGGTATTGGAACAAAGAATAAAGACAAATTTTGTGGTTCTAGAGAACTGACAGCCTTTTTCTTTTATCTAGGACAATTTATCTTCATAGTTTTGTTTCTGAAACTGAGGAAGAAAAGGAAACATTATTCATGTCAACGGGACCAATCTGTATTTATACAGATATAAAGGCAACACAATCTCTCTCCACCTCATTTTTTCCTGAATACTTTACCCAACAATCCCTGGTTTCCCTCTTGGAAACATCATGGGAAAAGGATAAAATGCTGATAACCAGCAATTTCTACTTTTCCCACAATATTTTCTACCTTGCTGGAAACAAATTCAATGTTTGAGTTACATTTATCATGCCATCTGCAAATGTTTTCAATTTGGAATAGTCTAAAGTGTTGTTTGGTAAGTAGTTTACCCTGAATGTGCTAAATAAGCTAAATTAAAGTTCAAGGTGAGAGCCGTTGTCTGCTCATATCATATTCTTCCAAGATTCAACCTGTCTTATATAATGCATCACTTGCCCCAAAAGCGGGCTGACTGTAATATTACGCTGTATAAAGCAGTAATGTAGAAAATAGCTTTTATCAATACGTTTGAGGAGAAATGAGACCTGCTTTAGCGCCAAATTTCTCTAACTGCTGATCATAGCTGAGTGAATTGCACAAGGTAGCGTTTTATTGAGCAAATGTTTATTTTAGTTTGAAATTCAAAGTAACGGTTTTCACATAATAAAGTGGTTTGGTTCTGTACCTAGAATGCCCAAATCAGATAGGTAAGTATTTACAGAATGCCATCTAGTGGGAGATAATGAGGTGAGAGCAAAACGCAAAATGTTGCAGTTTTCTAATTTTTTTGAGGGAAGGGGAAATAAATCCTAACTGCACAGTGTAAATCCAAACTATTTTGCTGACAGAAATATAAAGATTCAAGCTCTTTTAACTCTCTACCAAATGACAAAAATCTTAGACTTGCCCAAATTGTAAGCTTTTGCATACGAAAAAATAAACATGATTCAGAAATTGAAATTTGAATTTGGAAGAGTAGAAAACATTGAAGTGAGAAAAGGAAAAAATGCTGGTTACCAGCATTTCCTCCTTTTCCCAAAATAATTTCAAGAAGCCTCTTACTAAAAAAGTCAGGAAAATTGTTTGGTAATGAATTAAAGTTGGCTTCAACTGGCGAATGAATCAAAAGAAAGTTTCCAGCAGGAATGTCTAAACCCAGTTTCTGCCATTTCAAAGCATTTCTTTCATGGGACTAGTACAGGTAACTGTCGCCAAAGGCGATGTTACTTTTTTACTGGTTGCCTTCGGTGTGGTGTACAGTAAATGTCTGAATGTGAAAAAGATCATCTTAGCGTCTCAACATTGAGACTATTTCAGAGACATGAGTGGTGTTCTGGCAAAAGGAGGCTACAGAAAATCAAAAATAATAGTTATTCAACACTAAACCTATGTTGTGGGTCCTCATTAAAATCGTCTCATCTAGGCAATTCTTATGAGTACCCACAACATAGGGTTTCAAGATAAATAATAGATTTAGAATACCATCACTCCCTCTTTTCTGGATGTCTGGGTTAAGCCATTACCACACAATCCCTACTTTTGACATCCCTGAGAAAAAAGCCTTCAGAAAACATTGAGGGAAAAGGAGAAAATGCTGGTTTACCAGCATTTTCTCCTTTGCCCACAATGTTTTCAACCCTTCATAAAAAAAAATTCAAATTTTCAGTCACTTTTATTTTGTCGTCTGCAAATGCGTTTGATTTGGACAAACCTAAAATTTTGTTGTTTGGTAACAAGTTAAATACAGATCATCAAGTTGCATTGTACCAAGTATAATTAGCAAGTCATTATTCATAATAAAAATATCCTTTTTAACAACAAAAGTGTCATGAGATAGAATGAACCTTTACTGTACATAAAATTAATTATTAGCAAAAGGTTTTGACCCAGGTTAGCCTGCGCTGACCGTACAGGCTGAGCTTGCTTGGTAATTTTGCAGATGCGTTAACCCTCCCTTCACAGAGTATGACTCAAACATTTCCCACACTCTGGGCCCAGGATCAAAAACCAGTCTGAACATGATCTATATTCACTAAAGCACATTTAAATTGTCCTTCTAAGTCTTAAGAGTCAAAAGACAAATCTCATCACTTAACTCTTTACCCCATAAGGCATTTCTATGGCATCTCTAATTGACACTAAATAACAGCAAAGATGAAGTTGGGTAACTTGTGTAAATGACACCTTTTGATAGCATAGAAAACATTGTGACAAAAGGTGAAATTGCTCGTCACGAGCTATTTCACCTTTTGCTACAATGTTTTCCAAAGGCTTCAACAAGCAATGTGTAGAAATGAGTATCTATGAAGTAAATGGATTAATCCACATTTTATTTGTCATTTGCAAATTATTTCAACTCCTTTAAGTCTCAAAATATTTTCGTCTGGTACAAAAAAAATGTCTCTGCAATTTATTTAGACAATTAGTTCAATGCAATGTTAAAACACCAAAGGCTTGGTCAGACCGGCTAACAGATATGTAAAGGAAAAATAAACAGACAAAAACAAGCCACATTTGGTTATCCGGTGACAAAATTCATCTCTGCCACTTGTGGCTCACACCATCGGTGTGTGGAGCAAAGAAGCCACACAATAACCACACAAGTATCACACATACTGTGGAAAAAACACATGGTTACCAGATATGTACTGGATAATAATTAGTCTATTAATGAATTATCACTGAAAGAGTAAAGGACTTGCGCTGGATAAATCTAAAGTGCAATGTATGAGAACCGTATGAATGTATAAACTAATGTATGAAAAACAAAAATGTACCAAAATTCCAATGTACAAAGAAAGCACCTGTCACATGACATACTGAGGATATAAACAGTCAGATGCATCCAAAGTCTGTAATTTGCATGTCACTGTCTGTTTTGTCTGGTGGAAATTTTGAACACGCTCTAATATGGCAATGCCATATCACACTTAAAACTCTCTACAAAATCCCAGTCTAGCCTGAATTGAAAGTATTTGCTGACAACAAAATAAGTTTGACCCAAAAGTTCAAAATCTTATTGGGAAGAATAGGTGGGATTGTGGGAAAAGGATAAAATGCCAGTTATCAACAATTTCTTCTTTTTCCACATTGTTTTTGAAAGGCTTTTTCTTCAGAGTCATTGAATTCAGCTGTTGTGTTGTAAAGATTTACAACGAATTTAAACAACAAATCTGTTGCTTAGCTGAAGAAGCAAAATGGCTTCAATAAGAAGACAATGCCTAACTTAAGCACAAAATACAGACACAAGACTGAAGTTAGGCATCCAACATACCAAGAATACAGAATAACCATATGATTATGAAATTGTAGGGTGTATAGCCCCTTTATACTCTAATTAAGCATACTTGGTATGGACCTTTTGATTCAAAAGCCAAGGTGCATGTATGATAATAAAGCCACAGGCCTAGTACATTACTTTCCATGCCCAAGGTAAAGCAGTTACTTATTTGTTGTTTCTTATCCAACAGGCCTACAGCTCATGTTATTTGGAAAAGAGAAAGTGTCTTTGAAATCAATCCCCTGACATGGAATTGACCATGGGACCATTGCAGGGGTAGTCACATGCCTTTTTCATACATCACAGATCTACCTATATCTTTGATTGATTGATTTGCAGTCTTATAAGGTCTCTCCATTCTCTAGGCATATTTGATACTATCTTCAGTCAGAAGGTCTGGTCCAATGCTACTTTTGTTTCTGGTCTTCGCGAGACCTTCAGAGCAACGTTCATTCAAAGTATCTGGAATTAATATGATTTTACCCACATCTTTTCAAACGGCTCTATGCAACAAAATTTCCAAAGACAGCTAATAAAATGGGCATGGATCATCAGATAAATGATCAATGTTTAACATCACACAAACTGTGTTCCACAATACCATTTCAATCAATAAAAATTTACCTTTTTTCCCAACGTAAATAAATCCAGCGTAATTTGTAAACAACTAACATGGCAACTTCCGTTACACAGGCATGAGCAGTCAACGGAATTTGAATTTTGTACATTCTGGTCCTCTAACCATAACAACCATTTTCCCTCAATTGGTCCCTTTGTTAACTGTAGCCTGTCAACTGTGTACATGTACTGTGATTTCTGCTGAGACATGCGCATTGATGATACCACCATGTTTTGATTTCTGGTGAAATAGGTCAATGGATATTTACATTGAAAAGTACAAATTTGCACGAAGATAAGATTTAGATATTAATTAACATCAGTTTTTTTGTAAAGATTAATCACTTATGTAATGATCCATGCCCATTTCATTAGCTTTAATTGGAAATTTGGTCACATAGAGCCGTTCAAAAAGATGGTGGTAAAATCATATTAGTTCCAGATACTTTGAATGAACGTAGTTCTGAAGGTGTATGCGAAGACCAGAAACAAAAATAGCATCGGAGCAGACACTTTAAGACTGAAGGTAATTTGATATGCACTCCAGAAAGCGACCCATTATCCCATTAAAATGTAATTTAGATTTACCGAAAAGAATTGTTGTTTTTTTCATTTTAATGAGAGTTACACTAGTTTTTCCTGCAACTTTTCACCAAAATTTATAACTCTAACCAACTACTTCAACACTACAAACAGGCTTACCTTATTTGCATACTACAATGACATGCATATACATGTGCATAAAATAAAGAAAATACAACAGTAAAAACGTAAACCATTGCAAATACATTCTAACTTAATTTTAAACACATGTACATATATTTATGACCAAAGTTTCTAAAATTTTAGTATTACATCAAAATAATAATCCAAAAACAAAGAAAGAAACAAAACAAAACACACACTTAAAATAAGCGTTAAACCTTCAGTTAGTGTTGACAGTTAATCCATCACACGAAAATTCAGAGAGAAAACCTCCAAAAATGTACAAATTCCAACTATTTAACTATTTAAACAGTCAATTCACTCTGTCATCCCCTTAAATGGTAACCCAGTTCACAACATGGCAGAATTCTGTGTTTAACAAATGAGGAATCAGTCCTAGCAGATTTATTCCCTACCTTGTTGACTCTCTAACAATGAAAACCAATAAAGTGTAAAGTCTGTCACTCTATTTTTTCCCAGAAAACCAATAACCTTTGTCACAGTAATTCTTGTTTTATACCATTTTTATCATTATAATTACAATACAAATGACCAATTACAAAAGTTAGAGCACAATAAATCACTGATCAGAGTCATTTCTGTTACACATGCCAGATGCTGAACAAAAGTTTACCAAAACTATCCTAAAAATCTTTTCAGTTTCATTCTTGGTACACAACTTGAAAAAATAACCAAGGAAAGGAATAGCAAGAACATTCTTAATCCGACAGGGCTTTATTAATCAAATGGGCACTGTGTAATAAAATCTAGAAAGGAGATTTTTGGCATGTTATAGTTCTTTTATTACCCACAATTCCATCTTCAACTAAGACAAGGGGCTATTAGTGCTGACCTAGATGGTAGCCTCATTCTTTACCAGACTACAAAGTTTTAGATCAGTCCAAACTCCAAGCATATCATATTAACCCTTTATCAAACAATCCCTGGTTTTTATGACCCTGAGATAGAGGCCTATTGGAAATATTGTGGGAAAAGGAGAAAATGCTGGTAACCAGCATTTTCTCCTATTCCCACAATGTTTTCTACCCTGCTGGAAACAAACTTCAGTTCTTGAATTACGTTTATTTTGTCGTCTGCAAGTGCTCTAAATTTGGACCAGTCAAAAATTTTGTTGTCTGGTAAAGGGTTAAGAACTACAAATCATCTCTACCTGATGGAGTTTATTTTTGAAATGGTAGAAATTGTTGTTGGAGAGATATTTTTTCCCTAAATGCTTTTATTTTCTTCGGGTTACACTGTTTGGTAAATATTTGACCCTTTACAGATAACAAAATTTGGAACTTTCGCAAAATGAAAGCATTTCTCGGACAACAATTAAACAGTGTCTATGAGAGAGCAGAGAACAATATAGAAAAGTAACCAGATTTGTTTCCCACTTTCAATTTTTCAAAAGCCTGCCAACTCAAGGTTGTACAAATATCAAGATTCTTTTGGTAAAGGATTGCTTCTTTACCACAGAATCCAAACTTGAAACGATCCTGAAAAAGAAGGCTTTTGAAAACATAATGGGAAAAGGAGACCAGCATTTTCTCCTTTTCCCACGATGTTTTCTGCCTTATCAAAGACAAAATATGGTCATTTCAGCCACATTTCATTTGTTGTCTGCAACTGTTTTGAATTTTAAGTAGTCTAAAATTTGTGACTTTGTACAGGATTAATGGTATAATGTAATGGTACCAATTATTCTGATCCAAATTGCTCTGACCATTGTTCAGTTTAATATCTACCAAAACACATACACATTAGACAGATAGAAGAAAAACTTCACTCTTTATCAAACAACACAATTTCAGACTTGTCCAAATTGAAAGCATTTTCAGACGACAATTTAACAATGTAGTTAAAACCAGCAGAATCATCTTTGGAAGGGTAGAAACTGTTACATCATGTATTGATTTCAAAAGGCCTTTTTAGAATGATAAATTAAACACATTTAACAGGTGTAATGAAAAGATAAATACCTTTTACTTTCATTAGAGGACGTATTGGAGAATAGAAAAAAATTGGGAAATAACAACAACAAAAGAGCACTGTGCAGTACAGAGCAAGCGCTCAGCTCAAAGTCCTTGATTTTAAGTGAAAATTCCAGTTGAAAACTGGGTAAAAGAGTGTCAAAAAGAATTTGATAGTTACCTATCCTGATTGTATGGGTTCCCCAATAATGTTACTGAACAATCAGTCCAAGTTTGAAGAAAATATCTTCAGTGATACCCCTGTTTTTTTACTAGAGCTGTCACTGAATGTCACCTAATATCCCTGCCAGCGCTTTGACTAAAACAGGCAATTTAACAAAATAGTTTCGAGGTTCAAGGGGAGAGTACCCTGGAATCACTGCAAGTAGACGATTGAAAACTGTGTCTTGCACAACTTCAGTATATCAATGTATAAACAAACTTTCAATAGAATAGCAGCAAAACTGTAGGAGGAGTTTGTGGCACAAAATTACTAGTATTTAGTTTTTGTTTGACATAAACAACACCAGGGCTATGACATTCTTTTTTGATGGTTGGTTGTATTGGGGTTTAACGCCACTTTAACGGCTAAGGTCATGTTATGGCAGCCGGTGACGCACATGTGTTTCCTGGCTTTCTCATACCGGTACTTACACAACTTTCTTTCCAAAGCCACCAACTACTTTTCTCACATGCCTCAGCAGAGGTGAGAGGCGAAAATACGCCGGAAAGAAAGTTTGCCTCAACCGGGTATCGAACTCACAACCACCAGGTCGCGAGTCTGACACGCTCACCACTGAGCCACCCGGGCGGGCTACATTCTTTTTTGAAAACAGTCAGGCTAAAAATATCTCTATCCAGAATGCATAGTTTACTTGAAACCTCATAAAAGAAACCCATATTCTATAAAGGATAATTGTATTTGCATTGCAATTGGAACAGTGAATGCAGTTAATTCTATACCACACAATCCCAATTTTAACAAACCTAAGACAGAAAGCCTTTGAAAACATATTGGGAAAAGGAGAAAATGCTGGTAACCAGTGTTTTCTCTTCTTACTAATATATTCTTTAACTTTCCATGGACAAATTTTAATTTTCACTCTTACTTTGTCTTGAATTTTCAGTTTTATTTTGTCATCTACAAAATGCTTTCAATTTGGTCATGTAATTTTTGTCATTTGGTGTACAATAAAAGTCTCCTTTATTATTATGAAAAATTTCAGCCATCCATAATTATTTCCAACAGATGATAAATTAAATGCAACTCATATTATAGAATATCTCTTTAAAGGTTGGTATTTAGAATTTTTACATCTCACCAAACTAAAAAATATATATATCACATATGAAAAAATAATACAAATCATCAATAATTAAGATTCATAAAATTACAAAAAAAAAAATTTTTTTGATGGTATTCCCTTAAAGGCTACATAGCCTCTTAAGCTATTTTTAGATTTCGCGCCAAAAATCAATAAAGCATTGTGGGAATGTCAAGTGACAGGCACGTGACTCATAGCGCTTAAATTCCCTATCATAACAAACATGTAATGATTATTTTCCATAATGTCTTCTTCGGACGCTATGTTTGAAGCTTCTTCTGTGTATTCCTGTAAGTAAATGAGCGAATTGGTCATCTAAAAATAGAATGTGTCTCCCGTTGGTGTCAGCCTTGGCCGTAGTAATTCTCTAATTTCTTGTGTTGTTGGATGGTTTTCGATTACTGTGGTTTTATGAATGAAAATTAAAAGGCTTTGGGAGTATAAGGATGATTTTTTTGCACTTTTGTAAAATTTTCATCCCAAAATCTGAAGGGCCACCTTTAACCCTTTACCACACAATGACGACTTTTAACACACCTGAGGAAGAAGCCTTTTGAAAGCATTGTGGGAAAAGGAGAAAATGCTGATAACCAGTATTTTCTCCTTTTCCCACAAAGTTTTCTACCCTATCAAAACAAAATTGCACTATTTGACCAACTTTGAAATTGTCATCTGCAAATGCTTTCAATTTGGATAGGTCTAAAATTTTGCTGTGTGGTAATGGGTTAAGTAATTTAACTATTTTATGGGAACAGGAAAATATGCAGGTTACCAGCAATTAACCCTTTTTTCACAGTCTGTTCAAAAGGTTTCTCTCTCAGGGTTGTTAACTCTTTACCAAACAATCCTGAGTTTTCACAACTGTGAGATAGAAGCCTATTTAAAACATTGTGGGAAAACAATGGTTTCTTCACTACTGGAAACAATTTTCAATTTCTAAGTTGCGTTTATTTTGTTGTCTGCAAGTGCTTTCAATTTGGAATAGTCAAAGGGTTATCTCTTTACCAAACAAAAAAATCCTGGACCAAACTGAAGGTAACTGCACACAAGGAAAATAAATGTGCCTCAAAAAATGATTTCTGTCTTTGACATGGTAGAAGACATAGTGAGAAAAGGAGAAAATGCTAGTTACCAGCAGTGTTTCCTTTTCCTACAACATTGTCGAAAGCCTTTCTCAGGATCATTTATTCAAAACTCTGGATTATTTGGTAAAGAGTTAATTCTCTATGAAACAACAAATATTTGCCTTGTCCAAAGTGAAAGCACTTGCAGATGACAAAATAAATGTAACTCAAAAAAAATTTAAAATTTGTTTCCAGCAAGGTAGAAATCATTGTGGGAAAAGGAGAGAATGCTGGTAACCAGCATTTTCTCCTCTTCCCACAATGATTTCCATAGGCTTCTTTCTCAAGGATGTTAAAGGTCGGGATTATTTGGGAAAGAGATAAAGGGAGTCAACAGAAAATCCCGATTGATTTTTTTTCTCAACTTCATTGATTAACAGTTCTGTTTAAACTTACAATTGAAGCCTTATTTGCAGGTTCAACATTTAATTTTCAATCAATTAAAACAAGGGACTGTATTTAAATTAACTCATTACCTCCTCCTTTAACCCTTTCCAAAACAAGCCCTGGTTTTTACTTGTCTGCTGTAAAAGTCTTTTGAAAACACTGGGAAATCGAGAAATTACTCGTAACGAGCAATTTCTCCTTTTCCCACAGTGTTTTCTACCCTTTTTGAGAACTTTCTGGCATTTTCCCCAAATCTAAAATTGTCGTCTGCAAACTCTTTTGGTTTCGAAAGAGTCCAAAATTTGTCATTTGGGAAAGGGTTAAGCTTGCAGGAATACCCTTGCAAAAGATGGATTCTAGACATAAACTGACTGGTTTAAGATACATTTATACTCGTTTTCTGGCATTTTCAGCCAGTTTTAACCGATGCCATCCTTATACCCCTATTCCACTAGGCCATGATCCACAGAGTGCCAAGAACGCAAATAGATCTTTAAGGGATCACCAAGATCGCCTAGATCGCCACCAGTCTACTCCCTTGCACAAAGATCCATGGCACTCCGTTCAGAACACCGTCATATAGCTACTTAATCGCTTAAATCGCTATCGAAACGCAACTTGAACTGAAATATCCTAATGGAGGGCTATCCGATCTCTCAAGAGTACAAATGTTCCTCCAGTATGCCAGTCATAGCGCTCCTATGTGATTCAATAGCGACCATTAGAGATGCAGTAGCATTTCATTGCGATAAAGTGGCGATATGATCACACTCCCATATGATCAAGTGGTAATATGATAGCACTCTGTTACGATCAAGTGGCAATAGGATAGCGCTCTGTTACGATCAAATGGCAATATGATGGCGGTCAAATCACGCTTTTGGAGGACTACAAAACAGAGTGTCTGTCTCTCTAGTGCAGTGGTAAAACGCTGGACTTTGAATCCTGAGGCCCGAGGTTCGATACCCGGCCCAACCAGGACCTGTCTGAGACACCTTGTGTTCCCCACAAGATGGATTGGTTTGGAACCCAGAGGTAGCCTCCGGTGTGTCGGTGCTTTACACTGGGCACGTTAAGGAACCACGGAGGTATATTCCAAGAAGAGCTCGGGGCTTATGCCCGGATTTCCTTATATGTGATTCTTTTTCTCTAATGGTCCATACCATATATGCCTCGAGCAAAGAGGGACCTTAATCATATAAAGGTATCATATCATCATTTTGCATTTGGAGACCACTTGGTGTAGGTACAATAAATTATTTAGTCAACTACAGTATGCCACCCAGAGGAAGGAGCGAAAGTAGGGTCAAAGGCGAAAACAGGTCGTATAAGGTTGCAACACCTAGCAAGGCTACGATAGTGACTATGTACAGTTCAATCGCTATTGGATCTCAATGGTCATTACTAGATCGCCAGCGGAGCGTCATCTGAGCTGGAGTGTCCTCATAATCCCCAATCCAGCAGCAATCTGAGGCAATCTAAAGCGCTCTGTATAAGCGCACAGAGCACCGTAGATCACGGCCTAGTGGAATGGGGGTATCATTTTATGAAAATATGATAATTCTATCTTCATTCCATAATTGCCCCTGATGGCTACATACCAGATGTCGACTCTGATGGCTACATGCCAAATATTTCCCATGATGGCTACATGCCATATATTACCCCCGATTACTACATGCCAAATATTGTCCCTGATGGCTACGCGCCAAATGTTGTCCCTGATTGCTACATGCCAAATGTCAACTCTGATGGCTACATGCCAAACATTTCCCATGATGGCTACATGCCATATATTGCCCCTGATTGCTACATGCCAAATGTTGTCCCTGATTGCTACATGCCAAATGTCGACTCTGATGGCTACATGCCATATATTTCCCATAACAGCTACATGTCATATATTGCCCCTGATGGCTACATGCCATATATTGCCCCTGATGGCTACATGCCATATATTGCCCATAATGGCTACATGCCATATATAGCCCCCAATGGCTACATGCCATATATTTCCCATGATGTCTACATGCCATGTGCCATATATAGTCACCGATGGCTAAATTCCATACATTTCAGATGATGTCTATATGCCATATATTGCCCCTGATGGCTACATGCCAAATGGTGCCCCTGATTGCCACATGCCAAATGCTGACTCTGATGGCTACATGCCATATATTGCCCCTGATGGCTGCATGCCAAATGTTGCCCCTGAATGCTACATACCAAATGCTGAGTCTCATGGCTACATGCCATATATTGCCCATAACAGCTACATCCCATATATTGCCCCTGATGGCTACATGTCAAATGTTACCTCTGACGGCTGTAAGATTGGACAGAACAAGAAAAAGAACAATTTTAATGCATTCCATGTTTTTGAGGCCCCCTAAAATAACACCTATTGTCCTTTCTAGTTTTCAATGACAACATAATAATGCCTTGCATTGTTTTATCCTTTTAACTATATATTGGCATTTTGCTTATGTTTACTAAACTGAGACAATCTACTCACTTTCAAGTTTTAATAAAGCTTTTTCGCTCCAGCTGAAAGGAATGGTATGGAAAATATCATACTGATAGAAGACATGGCTATGGCAGTGGGCTATTAATCCATTACCACACAATCCTTACTTTTGACGCCCCTGAGAAAGAAGCCTCTAGAATACATTGTGGGAAAAGGAGAAAATGCTGGTAACCAGCATTTTCTCCTTTTCCCACAATGTTTTCTACTGTTCACAAAACAAATTTCAAATTTTCAGTCACTTTTATTTAATCGTCTGCAAATGCTTTCGATTTGGACAAGCCTATAAATCGAAAATTGTTGTTTCATAATGAGTTAAATGGCCGGATGAGAAAACTTTGTTCTCTTCAATAGACAATGTATCAACCTTTCACCAAACCACAAACTTCTAGAATTGTCTAAAATTGTAGGAATTTGTGGACAAAAAAAGATGAAATATGGCAAAAGTGATGAGATTTTAATCTGACAGAGGGAAAAAATATTGCAAGCAAGGTAGGAATTACTGTTTGTCAATCTATACAGCATTTTCCAGCCCATAAATGAAATGTTGCTTTATCCCTTTCCCAAACAATCCCCTGTTTTTACGACCCAGAGATAGAAGCCTTTTGAAAACATTGTTGGAAAAGGAGAAAATACTGTACCAGCATTTTCTCCTTTTTTCCCCAGTTTTCCACCCTGCTAGAAACAAATTTCAATTTTTGATTAACATTATTTGTCGTCTGCAAGAGCTTTAAATTTGGCCAGGTCTAAAATTTTGTCATTTGTTAAAGAGTTAACCCTAATACCATAATTATAATCCCAAGTTTTAATGACCCTATAGAAGGAGGCTTTGAAAGAGAGAGGGAAAAGGAGAAAAAGCTGGTAATCAACATTTTCTCCTTTTCCAGCAATTTTTCAGCAATATTTTGCCAGGTTGATAAAAACAAAGGATTGTCAAGAAAAGTGACTATACAGCAGAGGTCATTGGTGAAGTCAATGAATTATTTCTTTGACAACCTTCATGTCAGCTCCAAAATTAGCATTCCCAAGAACTGGCTACAAATGGTTATTTTATTCACAAAGAAGTCTTTGTGAATACATCTGCATATTTTATCACTTCACAATAAAATACTTGTTATCTTCCAAACTACTGGAATCCACAGCTTGGGCATTTTCTTTCGAAAAACTGATAAAAGTCATTGCAACTGAATATAGTTGAAGATTCATTCCTCTCACTGCTGATAAGTGTTTGGACAATTGTTACCTAGTAAAGCGGTTGGTAGCTTGGGTAGAATATACATAATGTGCAAAGTACAGGTAAAAGAAACTCATGGAGTGCCATTGTTTAATTGAAATAATGTAAAAAATGGTAACACCATAAACATACATATCTTACCAAACAACCACCAAGCTCCAGTAGCTCAGTTGGTAGCTTGCAGGACTTGAGAACAGGGGGTTGTGGGTTTGATTCCTGGCTTGGCTAATTTATTTACGAGAATGATGGTAGTCATTGCGACAGATTCATTCCTCACCCATGCTAACCAGTGTCTCAACAATAATTATGTTGGAAAACAACCTGTGACTAAGAAAACACTGTGTAGAGTATTGGTAAGAGAGACTCTAGGAAAGTATGGATTGTTGCACTGGCCATTTCAATGTAACTGAAATAATGTTGAAAATGGCATTAAACTCCATACAATCAATCAACTAACCAAACACCCACTGTTTCCAAATGAAAGACTGGGTTAAAATCTAGGCACCTAAGAAATACCTCTTTTCACAGTAGCAACTAGAAGGCCCTGAAGGGCCTGAAATCCCTCTACCGGGAGAGATTTTGCTTTTATGCTAGCAATTACATTACGAGTTCATGAGGCAAAAAAAAAACCAGTAAAATCAGTGTGAAGGAAAGCACTTATAAACAAGAAATGGAAATATTCAACTCTGAATCACTACTTTTCCCATACTATTTTTTGGATTTTTTTCAAAATCAATAGGCTTAAGCTACTGATAAGATAAACAAACTGTGCAAGTTTCATGAAAATCTGACCACAAAATACAGGCATTCCAAGAATTGGAAATTTTAAACTTTAACCCATTACCACTCAATCCCTACTTTTGACGCCCCTGAGAAAGAAGCCTTTTGAAAACCCTGTGGGAAAAGGAGAAAATGCTGGTAACCAGCATTTTCTCCTTTTCCCACAGTGTTTTCTACCTGTCCCAGAACAAATTTCAATTTTTCAGTCACATTTATTTTGTCATCTGCAAATGCTTTCAATTTGGACCAGTCTAAATTTTTCTTGTGTGGTAATGGGTTAAATGGCTACAATCCCATACTGTGTGTTGGATTTTTTTCAAAATCAATAGGCTTAAAGCTATTGATAAGATAAACAAACTGCAAGTTTAATGAAAATCTGACCGCAGATGCAGGCTTTATTGCTTAAACAAGAAATGGAAATTTTAAACTTGAAATGGCTACATTTCCCATACTGTAAGTTGGACTTTTTTCGAAATCAATAGGCTTAAAGCTATTGATGAGATAAACAAAGTGTGCAAGTTTCATGAAAATCTGACCACAAATGCAGGCTTTATCGTGTAAACAAGAAATGGTAATTTTAAATTTGAAATGGCTACAATTCCCATACTGTACTATGTGGGATATTTTTTCAAAATCAATAGGGTTCAAGCTATTGATGAGATAAAGAAACTGTGCAAGTTTCATGAAAATCTGATCTATTGATGAGATAAACAAACCTTGCAAGTTTTATGAAAATCTGACCACAGATGCAGGCTTTATTGCTTAAACAAGAAACGGAAATTTTAAACTTGAAATGGCTACAATCCCATACTGTGTGTTGGATTTTTTTCAAAATCAATAGGCTTAAAGCTATTGATGAGATAAACAAACTGAGCAAGTTTTATGAAAATCTGACCACAGATGCAGGCTTTATTGCGTAAACAAGAAATGGAAATTTTAAATTTGAAATGGCTACTGTTTTTTTTTAAATCATTAGGGTTCAAGCTATTGATGAGATAAACAAACTATGCAGGTTTCAAGAAAATCTGACCACAAACACAGACTTTATCGCGTAAACAAGAAAAATACTAATGGACAGACAGATGGACGACGGAAACCACACCATGACATAAGCTCTGCTGGCTTTCAGTCAGTAGAGGTAAAAACCTATTCCAGTAATTACAGAAAATGAGTCTTTTTCCGACAAAAGTTTACAGAAGTAGTCAATAACATCAACACAAAGCCCAGACAGTCTAGATTCATTTCTAATTCAAAGAAATGTTTTTTCTCTATTCTTCTTAACTTTTTACCGCACAATCTCAAGTTAGCAACCCCAAGAAAAAGGCTTAAAAAAATATCATGGGGATAAGGAGAAAATGCTGGTAAGCAGCATTTCCTGCATATCTCACTATGTTTTCTTTCCAGTCTTCAGTTATTGTCATCTGCAACCTGTTTCAATCTGGTTAACCCTTTTCAACACAAATTTGACTTTTAACACCCCTGTGAAAGAATCCTTTTGAAAACATTGTGGGAAAAGGAGAAAATGCTGATTACCAGCATTTTCTTCTTTTCCCACAATGTTTTCTTCCCTCCCTAAAACAAACTTTAATTCTTTAGTCACATGTATCTTATCATCTGCAAATGCTTTCAATTTGGACAAAATAAAGTTACAAGCCATACCAAGAACTCTTGTAATAAGGAGGAGCAAAAAGACCATTGGTAGGACGAATTTTGTTAAGATTTCAGCAAAACTGGTTGAAAACTGTAAAGGGAGAGGAGATGGAAAATTGTGACTATTGGAGGAGGGATCGAAAAAAGGATTTTAGTTCACCCTTCACAAAACAATCCCTGGTTTCTACGACCCTGAGATGGAAGCCTTTTGAAAACATTGTGGGAAAAGGAGAAAATCCTGGCAACCAGCATTTTCTCCTTTTCCCATGATGTTTTCTACGGTGCTGGAAACAAATTCCAATTTATGAGTTATGTTTATTTTGTCGTCTGCAAGTGCTTTGAATTTGGACCAGTCTAAAATTTTGTTGTTTGGTAAAGTGTTAAACTACCTCTTCCCAAACATTTTGGATTAAGATCTAAACTACAGCTACCACTATTTCAACCCTTTACCATACCACCATGAGGAAAAGTGCTTTTAAAGATATTTTAGGAAAAGGAGAAAATGTTGGTTAACTGCATTTTTTCCTTTTTCCAGAATGTTTTACTAGCATTTGAAATACATATTTCATCATGTGAGCCACACTTTTAATCACAATTTATTGTGTGCAAATGCTTTTAACCTTTTACCCAACACAATGACAACTTTTGACGACCCTGAGGTAGAAGCCTTTTAAAAACATTGTGGGAAAAGGAGAAAATGCTGGTAATCAGCATTTTCTCCATTTCCCACAATGTCTTCAACCCTTCAAAAATCAAATTTCAATTTTTCAGTCACATTTTCTTTGTTGTCTGTAAATGCTTTCAATTAGGACCAGTCTATAAAATTGTCGTTCGGTATTGAGTTAACCCTTTACTACACAATGATGACTTTTAACGACCTTGAGGAAGAAGCCTTTTTAAAAACGTTGTGGGAAAAGAAGAAAAAAATACTGGTAACCAGCATTTTCTCCTTTTTCCACAATGTTTTCTACCCTATATAATCAACTTCTATCATTTGAGCCACATCTAAGTTGTTGTCTGCAAATGCTTTCAATTTAGACGAGTCTAAAATCTATCTATGGGGTAAAGGGTTCATATGTACAAATTCAAAGCTAGCGCAGACAGCAAACATAGTACATATGATGGAATCTGTATTAGCACTCTTGGAAAACTTAACCAGAAACAGAGAAAATGCAGATTACCACCATTTCCTCCTTTTTCCCTAATTATATTCAAAAGCTTTATTCTTTAGGATAAGTCCTGACACTGAGGTACAGGGTCGAGACATGTAGCTACATCAAACTTGTCAAATCATTCTAAAATACATTAAAAAACTGTGTTTCTTTTTAGATCTATTTTAAAATATACATTTTTAGATAAATGCATACAAAACAGGGCATCATTTAATGGCTCTTCGAGATTTTTAGAAATCTAAGGGAGACAACTCTGAAATTCCTTGTTGTTTAGGTTGTAGATCAATTGCATGCTCTTGAAACTGGATTACCAATATAAAAATTCCTTCTTTCATTTCAACATTTATACTGCGGTGGATGACAATTTTTGTCAATTGGTGCGGAGTCAACTGTACAAGTATGATTTGAAAAAATAAGTGAATTTCTAAGCTTACCTTTAGATAATAGACAAGGAGTTCATTTAAAGATGGATCAGCATTCAAGTTGACTAGAAAATGACGACTGTGTTGTACTTTGATTCCTGATGTTTCCACAGAAACCCCCATCTCTTCCAGAGCTTTGTGTCGTTCCTGTATAATGAAGAGTAACATATGACTAAACATAGCCTAGCTTAACCATCTACTAAAGTGTCTATATATATATTAACCCTTTCCCAAATGACAAATTTTAGACTATCCAAAACTCAAAGTGTTTGCAGATAACAATTTTGAATTTGATGAGAATAGCAGAAAGTTTTCCCGATAGGCTAGAAAACACTGTGGGAAAAGGAGAAATTGCTTGTTATGAGCAATTTCTCCTTTTCCCACAGAGTTTTCTAAAGACTTGTACTGCAGTCACGTAAAAACCAGGGCTTGTTTCGGAAAGAGTTAACAACAACTATTACATCCACTAATAAAGAACTTAAAAATGTGGTTTCAGAAAACAGGCATGTTTGGACATGTTTGCAAAATATGCTTCTTAATTAAAAACACAGCATATCAAATGCTGTAACATGTTCATTTGATAAAATCAGCATGGGACTATTTCACATCAGTACTTTGTTGTCTGAAAGTGTACAAGATCCTAGAGAATAAAACCTGACTTGACAAAGAATATTGTACAGTTTGCCTTCATTACCAAAAGGAAACACACATAGGCCCTGGTCTATAACATGTCAATGTGACTAGTCACAGGAAACATGATACAGGACATTGGGTCTTCTCAGAGAAAGGCTCAGCTTCAGTTGCTTTCAGAAATAGATTGATTTTCAAAGAAAATTTTAACCCTGAAAAAGTACACCTTTGATAACACTGTTGGAAAGGGAGAAAATGCTTCAAACCAGCATTTTCTCTTTTTCTCACAATGTCTACTAGACTGTCTAATACAAACTCCATGATATTTGCCTTATAGATTTTGTTGTCTGCAATTTCTTTGCAAGTGGACCTATCTGAAGCATAGTCATTCTGGAAAGAGTTATACATACTCCTATAGTTACCTACCCTTACTGGATGGGATCCCCTTTCAATATTTAACCCTTTACCAGACGACAAAATTTAAGCCATGTTCAAATTGAAAGCATTTGCAGACGACAATTTCAACTTGGCTCAAATGGTGCAATTATTCTTTGAAAGAGCAGAAAACATTGTGGGGAAAGGAGAAAATGCTGGTTACCAGCATTTTCTCCTTTTCCCACTATGTTTTCAAGAGGCTTCTTTCTCAGGGTCGTTAAAAGTCGGGATTGTGTGGTACTGGGTTAACTCATTACCAAATGACAATATTTTGGGCTTGTCCAAATCCAAAACATTTGCAGACAACAAAATAAAAGTGACTGAAAATTTGAAATTTGTTTTATGAAGGGTAGAAAACATTGTGGGGAAAAAAGGAGAAAATGCTGGTTACCAGCATTTTCTCCTTTTCTCACAATATCTTCTACCATGTCAAAGACAGAAAACATTTTCTAACAATGTTTTCTCAAGGTTGTCAAAAGTAGGGATTGTGTGGAAATGGGTTAATAAGTAGGTTTTCAACAAACTGCATCGCCCTACAGTTGAGCAAGCTGTCTTGACCAAGCATAAAGTACCAATGATAAGCAAAAACTAACAAAAAAAACTATTTTGGATATTATCTCATTTTCAAAAGCACATCACCAGTTTCATAACAGAATAATCTTTGTTTCCTGGGGCATACACCTCTTATTCCAATTTTTTAACTTTGGTTTTAGTTTGTATACTTTGTACAAAAAGAAAGTAATGACAACTAGAGCTGTCACTGAATTTGACTTCATACCCCGCCAGCACTTTGACAGAAAAAAAATGGACAAGTTCAAGGGGAGATAATTCCTCAATTAGGAAGAGTTGACTTGTGAAAATTGTGTCTTGCAAATCTTCAATATATGATCAGTATATGTGCAAAGTTTCAATACAGTTGAAGGAAAACTGCAACATAAAATTACTAGTATTTTGTACACAGACACACAGACGGACAGACACACGAACAGACAGACAGACAGGCTGATTCCAGTATACCCTCTGAAACCATTCGTTTTGCGAGGATATAACAAATACTGAATGTTGTTGAAGCATGGTTTTTACTTCAAAAAGAGTTTCATTGATGATAAGCACATTGTACACATACAGTTTGTATTTTCTCTGTTTCTGCCAATTTCTCTTCCCACGTTTTCTTCATTTCTTTCAATAGTTTCTCGGATTCTTCCAGCTTTTCTTTTAAGTCGGGAGCTTTCATACTCTGCAGTGAGAACAGGAGAAAAAATGCATGAAGAAGATTAAACAGAAGACTTCCATGTACAATTAACATTTTATAAATTCAACTCAGATAAAATTAATCTGACAACATTTAGAGTTGTTGAAAATAAAGCAATTGCAAACAACAACTTAGCTATGGTTCAAATGACACAATAGCCCTTCTTCCTTTTCCAATAATATTTCCAAATACATTCTTCCTTAAATCACAAGACTGTTTACAGAGAAGGTATAACTCTGTGACTTCTCACAGGTTTAGTTAACAATACTTTTTCAAGGTACTGAAATTCCAGTATTAATGTTTCCTGCAACACTGTGTGGGACATTTTTGCAAGGTGAATAATTTTACCCTGGTCACTTTTATCCTCCCACTTGATAGGGTTGAACTGTTCAAAATAGGGGCAATAAATCCTTTTCCCACAACATGTTCAATTCCATATGATACTATTGTATCATTTCCTTTTAACCTCTACCAGACCACAAACTAAATTGTCATTTGCAACAGACTTAAAAAATGTACCGACACACAATAAAAGCTACAGACCTGTGCCTCTGTCAACTCTTTCTTCAGTGTCTCAACCTCTTCCCTCAACTCTCGTATAATCCTAGCATTCGGATCTTCATTAACCACAGCGTGATTGACGATTCTTTTAGCACGGTCAGCATATCGTAGAGTAGATAGAGTTTCTTCATAGTTATCTGCTGATGGACTTATAGTGGCTACCATGACAGTTTTACTGTTGCCTCCTAGATTATCCTAAAGAAAAAATTAGCAAAAACTGTTTTAAGAAGTAATCTTACCATTTATCAAACAATCCAGTGATTTACAGTAGTAGACCCCTAATACCTCCAGTGCTGCATTGCTTAAAAGTTTTCTTGATAGGTGATAAATAAGGGTTTATACAGGTATAATACTTTTGCACATTTTCAACCAACCAGAAATTTCTATCTGCTTATCTTGAAATAATTTGTAGATACTTTTGCTAGTTTCCAGAAGAGGGAGGTAATTACTATATCTCTTTGTAATGAAAACATAGTGATTTTAGATTTATAAATGATAATTCTAGAAAAGACAACTAGAGGCGCTTGAGTGCCTCTATCGCTCAACAGGCCTGATTTTTCTGTAATGGTGAAGAGAAGTTTTTAACAATTACCATTCATTCCTGCATTTTAGGTCACTAAAGATAAAAAAGCTATGAAAAACATTGTGAGAAAAGAAGAAAATAAAAGTTACCTGCATTTTCTTAGTTTTACACAATAATTTCTACCCTTTTTGATACAAGTTTTACTAATTTGAAGATTTATTATGTTGTCTGCAACATCTTTCAATTATGGCCAGTTATAAAAAATTTTGTCTTCTGGTTATAGTTAACTCATTACCAAACGACAACATTTTAGGGTTGTCCAAATTGAAAGCATTTGTAGATGAAAAAATAAAAGTGACTGAAAATTTGAAAGTTGTTTTGTGAAGGGTAGATAACATTGTGGGAAAAGGTTACCAGCATTTTCTCCTTTTCCCACAATGTTTCTAAAGTCTTCTTTGTCAGGGATCAGTTTGACTGGATAACAAAATGCCTTATCACAACAATAAAGCCCTGTCCTCTTTGTACCAGGTCACCAGTAGGTCAACAAACCTTTACCAGAACTAATCAAAGTGCAGAGGTTCTCTTGTTTTATATGAAAAGGATTATAGATTATGTAAAGCAACCATCTTTAACTCTTTACCAAATGACAAAATTTGGGATGTGACCAAACTGAAAGCATTTGCAGACAACAAATTAAACATTGATGAAATGATGATTTCTCTCTTTGATAGAGTACAAAACACTAAGGGAAAAGGAGAAAATGCTGATTACCAGCATTTTCTCCTTTTCCAAGAGTGTTTTCCAAAGACTTCTTCTTTAGGGTCATTAAAAGTCAGGATTGTATGGTAAAGACTTACCACCATTGGAACTAACTTGCAATACAACAATGGAATCAAAACGAGTAGTTTGAGAGAAGAAATTTTTCAAATATTTTACTTTATAACATAAAAGGAAAATGAGTCTCCCATAAAAGCCATGTTTTTTGACAGATCCTTATTTTTTTAAAGGAATTCTGTAGATCTCTATCTATGGAACATTCCTACAAAAAAACAATGCTTTCCAATTAGCGGTTTGGGAGGAGTAGATTTTTAAAGGTTTTTTACTTTGGTTGCCATGGCAACCAGAATTATTCATGGAACACAATTATTTGAAGGAATTTGAAAGAGGACGACCTAAGGTAAAAATCCAGTCAATAGCTTCTGAGGAGAAGTTTTTTAAAGAAAAAGTTTACGGACGCACGCACGCATACACGAACGAACGGACGAACAAACGAACGGACAGACGGACGCACACGCGCACGCACGACGGACACAACGCCATGACAATAGCTTGCTGGCCTTCTGCCAGTGGAGCTAAAAAAGGAAAAGTGGCTTGGTTAAAGCAGTACAACAACATTCTTCTTTAATCATAGCAAATTTTGTAGGATAATGTTATTGTGGAAATAGCTGTTTTGTATTAGGGGTCTACTACATTAATGACCCCAAGGAAAAAGGTGTTGTGAGTGCAGAGTTAATCCTGTACCACATAATGTCACATTTTAACAACCTTGAAGAAGACAGTTTTTGGAAACATTGAGCAAAAAGAAGCAAAATCTGGTAAACAATATTTTCTACTTTTCCTGAAATGTCTTCAACTTTTTCTAGGACAAATGTCATTATTACTGCCACATTATCACTTTTATCATCATCATCATCATCATCACCACCATCATCCCAATCATCATCAATAATGACAAGGAGAAAACAACAATAAACACAACAAGTGGCCAAGCCTGGTTGGTCAGCTGATAACACACAGGGCTTTGACCCTTTACCACACAATCCCAACTTTTAACAACCCAGTGAAAGAAGCCTTTTGAAAACATTGTGGGAATTCCCAGAATGTTTTCTTCCCTTCCTACAAGAAATTTCAATTTTTTAGTCATATCTCTTGTTGTCTGCAAATGCTCTCAATTTGGACCAGTCTATAATTTCATCTTTTGGTAAAAAGTTAAACCTGGGGATGGCTTGTTCAAATCCGAAGCTTAGCCACTTCTTTCTGAGGAATGTTGTTGATAATTGTGACACTATTACTTTGCCTCTTTTCGCTCATCGTTATTTTGACAAGTGTTACAAAGAAAGCAAACAGTGCTTGGGAAGATGTTATGCAAAGTACTGATAAAGAAACTTCAAGAAGCCACTGATGGCCCCAGTGAAATAAGTGAAATAATGTTGAAAAAGGCTATTAACATCATACAAACAAACCAATAAAGAGAGCTTGATAAGTCATAGTGAGTATTAAGACAGAGAAACCAACCTTTAGTAGCCATGTTAAGACAGAATCCCTGTAAGGAACAAACTTATTTTTGGCTTTAGTATTTCCACCTTGTTCTGCTAAAGCTGATATCACGAGTCCTAGAGTTGTAAGTGATCTGAAATGGAACAAAGTATTTGGGCCATGATCCGTGAAATGGGGGTTTGGTGAATTTTTTGCATAAAGTATAAACCAATGTCAGCCTGCACAGTCCACACAGGCTGACTTGGGTGGTAACTTTCTGCATGCCAAAGAATCACACTATCTGATGATTCAATTGATAATTAGAGAAACTGGATAAATACGGATCCATACTTATGTGATGACTTGCTTGTTATCATGCCTCCGAGATATATGTTAATTATTTCACGCTTTCCAATAGGATATCGAGAAATAGCAGTAAAAATATTTTTTGATTTTACACTGGTTCCACCAGTGAAAATACCGATTTTCATGTTCTTGTTGCCCAGATTAATTGCGTGTGCCTCACAACCAGATGGAAATATGACGTCATTTACCTTACATTTCTCGCGCTTAACGTAATATTGTAATGCGTTCTCATGGTCATCAAAACCCTAGTTTGTTTGGTAAAAGGTTAAAACACGATTTTGTCAAAGTAGAGCGCATTATAAACTCTTGGATGGAACTCTGACAAGGCTTAGTCCTGTGTTGCTCAGTAGTGAAAGTGTGTGATTTGTAACCTGGAAACCCTGCATTGAATACAACCCAAACTGAATAGGCCCTCTTTTTTTATGCAAGTGTACCATCGCAAGAGTTTAACTCATCACCAAACCACAAAATTGTAGGCTTGTCCAAATTGAAAGCATTTGCAGACAACAAAATAATAGTGGTTCAAGAACTGGAATTCGCTTTTGGAAAGGGTAGAAAACCATTGTGGGAAAAGGAGAAAATGCTGGTTACCAGCATTTTCTCTTTTTCTCACAATGTTTTTCTGATGGATTTTTCCTCAGGATCGTCAATCATAGGGATTGTGTGAATGGGTTAAATTGTTATAGTTGTCTTATAAGGGTAGAAAAAATTGTGGGAAAAGAAGAAAATATGGTAATCAATGTTTTCTGTATCCCAGAATGTTTTCAAAAGCGTTTATGTTCTAGGCCATTAAACCATGGGACTGTTTAGTAAAAAACAGATTTTTGACCCAGTCTTCATGCAAGTGTACTTACTTATTAATATTACTGCCTTCCCTTAGTCTGTCCCCCATGGCCCCAGTTTTTTGTGCCCTTTCACTTCCTGCTAAATCTACCAGACTTAGTTTGCTGACTTTTTCACCAGATACCTGAAAATAAAGATAAGAAAAAAATCAGATGTTGACTCAAAATTCATCTTTTTTATCAGATGACAGAAGTCAAAACTTGCCCATGCATTTTGCAGACGACAAATTAAAATAATGTGGCTTAACCCTTTACCAAATGAGAAAAAAAATAGACTGGTCCAAATTGACAGCACTTGCAGATGACAAAATAAATGTAAGTAAAATACTGAAAGTTGTTTCCCGCAGGGTAGAAAACATTGAGGGAAAAGGAGAAAATGCTGGTTACCAGCATTTTCTCCTTTTCCCACAATGTTTTCAAAAGGCTTCTATCTCAGGGTTGTAAAGGTAAAGGGTTAAGGTTGTTTTTGAAAGCATAAAGACATTGTAGCTAAAGGAGAAAATGCTGGTATGTTTTACTTCAAAACTCTTTTCTGCATCTCCTTATCAAACAACAAAAATTTTAGACCGGTATAAATTGGAAGCAACTGCAGATGACATAATAAATACTCAAATGATGAAATTTGTAGAAAATATTGTTTGAAAAGAAGAAAATGCTGGTCACCAGTATTTTCTCCTTTTCCTAAAATTTTTTCAAAAGGCTTCTTCTCTTGCATTACTTAAAGTATGGATTGTGTGGTAAAGGGTTAAGGTCATTAAAACTGGGATTGTGTGGTGAAGGCCAACAATTCATCAGCTGCTTTCCCACATTTCATTATTACACCAAAAATCATGTATCTAACATCAATAAATCATTGTTACACTTTGTGGCATATGAAGCACCTGTCAATCAAACATTTTACCCAATTAGTAGATTGTTATCATTGTCATCATTAAACATCAATTTGTAAGGTGCAACTATTTCTTAAAAAGAAAAAGTCCACCTCCTGGGCTTTTTTAAACCCGTTACCAAACAATCCCTTGTTTTTATGACCCTGAGATAGAAGCCTTAAGAAAACATTGTGGAAAAAGGAGAAAATGCTGGTAACCAAAATTTCCCCCTTTCCCACAATGTTTTCTAACCTGATAGAAGCAAATTTCAATATTTGAGTAACACTTATTTTGTTGTAAGCAAATGCTTTCAATTTGGACAAGTCTGAAATCTTGTTGTTTGGTAAAGAGTTAAAGGTGCTTCAACAGTCTTTCAGTTATGTCGCAACAGCCAGTGCACTCATCAAAGTCCTCCTGTGCTTATTTTGCCCTTGTGGATTATTTATTGTGCCTCATGACTCACAACTGTGGTTTATTGAACAATAAAACATGATAGGAATATGATTATTTCTTAAATAATTAATCAATACTACAAACAGTAATCTATGCAAGTCATAAGTTTCTTTCTCATTCTTTCTACACGGATGAAAATCATTTTTGGGGGTTGAATTCTGAAGTCCTGGTAATTTAATTTTAAAATTGATCATTCAACTAACAGCACTATGACTAAATCAACCACCAGCGCTTCACACAGTTGTCCTCCATAAGCTGCTGATTCTTCCATAGATCTACATGGGAGAAAATCAAAGTTTTGGAAAGCTTGAAATGCTACAAATTCACAAATTTTAAAACAGGAAAAACAAAAGATATCTTGGTAATCTAAAATTACTGGAACATATTCACTAACTGTTCTGAAGAACATTCTCTGTTTTATTCTCTGGAATTTTCTAACCTTTTGGTTAAGCAAATCAGAAGTTGTGTTTTCTACAAAATAAGCAATTCTTGGAAAAATAAGACTAATACTGCTCTGAAGAATGGTTGATGAATACAGACCTTGAACTGTGGCATACGCATGTAAATGTAAATATTCACCCATGCATCTAAAGACCACATCTGATATTAAGTGGAATAAAATTATCATGTTGGGAAAAAAGCACAGTCAGGTAGGCTGGCAGACAGATTGATTGATTGGAGTTTAACACAGTTTAACTTTGGGTCATATCAAAGCTATCAGTGTGCCTACACTTCTGTTTCCTACCATACAGATGGCTGAACCCATCTGGGATTCAATCATAGAACACCTTGAATAGGAGACCTAACAACATGATTTGCTGTCCATTACCTGGGTAAGGCTGCTTAATTAGTTCTTTCCCAAATGAAGCAGTTTTAATTGCCCTCAGAAAGTCAATAGCCTTTTGAAAACATTAAGTAAAAAGAAAAATTTCCAGCAAACATTATTTTCTTCCCTTTTTTTTGCACAATCTTTTTCTACCCTCTGAGAGTTAAGCCCTATCATTGAGCCACAGTTTATTTGTCATTACCAAACAAACCCTACTTTTGACGACCCTGAGCCTTTAGGAAACATTGTGGGAAAAGGAAAAAAAATGCTGGTAACCAGCATTTTCTCCTTTTCCCACAAAGTTTTCTACCTGTTTAGAACATATATCATCATTTGGAACACATGTGATTTGTCTACCTTCATTTTGATTTTTACTGACCGCAGTTCAATATCTTGCTGTGTGGAACAATGGTTAATTCTTTACTGCATAGTCCCACTTTAACAACCCAGAGAAAGATGCCTTTCGAAAACACTGTGGGAAAAGGAGAAAATGCTGGTGACAGCATTTTCTCCTTTTCCCTCAATGTTTCTACCCTTCCCAAACCAAATTTCAACTTTTCATGTTTGTCATCTGCAAATGCTCTCAATTTGGACAGGGCTGGCATTTTGTTGTGTGGTAAAGAGTTAAAAATGTTCAAAGTAACAGTCAGTATAATTGTACAGACAGATCTATCTCTGCCTTCAGGCTCTACATGTTTGACAGCAGTACTGATCAATTTGTCTTTTGTAAGTTCTCAATGGTTCTAAAGTCATCAATATCATTAAACTTCAACTGATCAAATGAGGCCCATATCACACCTTCTGTGTGATCTATAATACACCACCATTTTCCATTATAATGGACAAATCCTTACTTAAGGCACAACAAAATGAACTAAAGCTGTCACTGAATGTGACTTTATACCCCTGCCAGCGCTTTTACAGTATTTTGTACACAGACAGACACACAGACGGACAGGCTGATTCCAGTATACCTCCAAAAACATTTGTTTTGCTGGGGTATAACAAGAAGTATTTCAGGTGATAGTTTATTTTGTTGACTGCAAGTGCTTTCAAGCTGGACTAGTCTAAAATGTTGTTGTCTGGTATGGAGTTAATTAAATTAATTTCTACTGAAGTATTTAAATCTTTGAGTATAAGTCTCAAACAATTACAAAATCCTGGTTGGTCCTTTTTTGCGACACTGTAAGAGTTGATGTAAATGCAACATTTAAAATCTGATACAATTGCTTAGAATACAACACATGTATTTGTTTTTGAACATCCAGAACATAAAAAAGATTGTTGAAATGGTTGTCAATTGTCAACTAAACAAGAATGCCCTGTGGATAATAAGTAATGGGGGCCTCAATTTTATTGGGTGTCATCGAACTTGTCAATGCATCAATAAGACAAATCTAAGTTATCACCTTTTCTGTTGTTTTGCAAAATAAATAAATAAATATTTACTTAAAACAGAAAATATTTACAAGCACATAATTTATCATTCAATTAAATGTTTACAAGTTAAATGCAATTATGATTAACACCAATTCTTCTTGTTACAATAAAAGTTTTAAGTAATATCAAATTCAGCTGTTATGTTTAGAATTTCAAACTGAAGAGTCTACCTAAAGATTCATTGATATGAGGAACAAAGGGATGAAATGAACCAATACTTATAAAACAGTTTAAATTCTAGCTATCCATTTCAACTGGAAGTTTTAGAGATAGATGTACTAGTAAGATGGATAGCTAGAATTTACCCTTTTCCACACAATTTCTGACTTTGAATGATTGTGAGAGGGCCTTTGAAAACATTATGAGAAAATGAGAAAATGCTGTTAACCAGCATTTTCTCCTTTTCCCATAATGTTTTAAACCTTTTAAGAGATAAATTCAATCATTGAGCCACATTCATTAGTTCTCTGCAAATGCTTTCAATTTGGATAAATCTAAAGTTTTGTCATGTGATACAGGGTTCTGGTGGTGACAATATTTTGATAAATTGAGGCCATTGGATCTTCACTAGATACCAAAAATATTGGATTTATTTGGAAACAGAAATGCACTGAGACAAGAGTTGTCAATTTCAACATTTCAACCAAATAAGGAAGTTGAGACTCAGATGCTCAGAGAGTGATAAGCCATGGATGTTGGAAGACTGTATAACTGTGTGAGAGTACTAGTGGCTCTACAGTGTTTGGAACTGGTCTGGTCATACTCCATCTTGATAGATACACTAAAGACTGATCAACAGGTAGAAAACAGCCTGGGTGCTTTAATACAGAGCCAAGAAAGCCAGCTTAGAGTTCGGAGACAAGCACAAGATTCCCAGTTTGAAAATCCAGACCTTGCAGGCAGTCATCTTGACAAAGGTCAAGATCCTAGTCAGGATGGAATAATCTCCGATGGTGGGTTAAAAGTCGACACAGTAGGTGATCAAGGGTCAAGTCCGGATTCTGTGGACCCTCACAGTGCAGATCCACAATCTGACAGTAGTGACACAAAAACCTCTGCTCAAGGACACTTAGACCAAAGTCAGGTCATGGGAACCCAACCAGAACCATCAACAGACCCTAGGCAGTCAGACAGTAGTTCAAAAGTTGAAATGGGTTCTTCTGATGCTCACCCTGCAGATAGCGGTAGTTCAGACAGTGGCAGCTCAGATGGCAGCCCCTCAGACAGTTCTGGATCCCTTGATCAAGTATCATTTTCAAGCCCACATAACCTTCGTGGCAACTGGAACAATCCACTGTACATGACAAGAGAAGGTGAACTTCCACCAGTGGCTCTACCAATGACATCTGCAGATACTGGGGAATCTCCAATGGCCTTACCATTGACTGGAGGTGAAGGTCAAGGTCAGCAACAACCTTACAGTTTCCATGGTAGCAGCCATCCTGAGACGGGAAACTCTGACATGGCTTCCGAAGCACAAAGTTTTGAGTCTGGTGGTGAAAGTGGCTCTGTTGATGCACTGCCTCTGGAGGCTCAGGAAGGACAACCAGTAGCTTTGCCACAGACCCAGGGGGCTTCTTGGATGAATGTACAAGCTGCTAGACAACAGCCAATGGCACTGCCTCAACGACAAGGTAAAAAATAATCTTGTGCATTTAGCAGCTCGTAAGACAAGTCATACCCAGATTAAAACTTGAATACATTTAATATAAAATCATTCATATTTGAAAACACATTTCATCATAATTTGGATTTATAATGGAGAAGAATATTCAGCCATCACTGGTTTTGATTTCCTTCTTGCTGGATTTACAGCAAACATAGTTTCATATATATGCTGACAAGAAATCTGAACAACAGTTTCTCTAAGGTTAATAAAATGTTTAAGAAAAATTATACACTTCAAATGAGATTTCAATTAATTTTTACAGTGACATGGTAATATACCAGTTTATGAATGGAAAAAATAATTCAAGCAAAATAATATTTATTTTTCCTTAACACTAAAGTTGTCCATTTATCTTACATATTTTAAAAGTATCAAAACAGTATGGTTCAAAATATATCTACTGTAGCCTTAAATAACCAAAAAACAAGAATTTTAGACATGTTAATGTGCAAATGATTGCAGGCCATAGATCCAATGTGTCTTAAATTATTGGATTTCCCCTTTAAAACAAAAGCAATGACTTTTTGAAAAAGAGAACATGCTGCTTTCAACCATTTTCCAATATTCAGACGATGCTATCAAAAGCCTTCTTCAACATGGTCAAAAACACATGAACAACAAACATTAAGATAATGGTTCATAAATTTACTTAACCCTTTACTCCATAGATACTCATTTCTACACATTGCTTGTAGGAGCCTTTGGGAAACATTGTGCCAAAAGGTGAAATTGCTTATCACAAGCAATTTCACCTTTTGTCACAATGTTTTTTATGCTATCAAAAGGTGTCATTTACACATAAGAAATGGCTTCATCCTTCCTGTTATTTAGGGTCAAATAGAGATGCCTTATGGGGTAAAGGGTTAACTCTTTACCAAACAATGGAATTTTAGACTTGTCCAAATCAAAAACATTTGCAGACGACAAAATAAACATAACTCAAACATTAAAACTTGACTTAAGACGAGTAGAAAATATTGGGGGAAAGGGAGAAAATGGTGGTTTTCAGCATTATCTCCTTTTCCAACAATGTTTTCAGAAGGACTCTTCCTCTGGGTCATAAAAACCAGGGATTGTTTAGTATAGAGATAAATACTGATAGCAGTGTAAAACATTTGACACTGATGACCATTTTTGCCATGCTAATTCATATTTACTTTTGACTAATGTTCAGGAAACCCAAAGAGAAATTCAAAACCCAATCAACAACGCCCACCCCCAAACTGGAATAAAAATCAGAATCAGGGACCATCTCGTCAGCCCAGTGGTGGTGGAGGTATGCCCATGGGTGGAGGGATGCCTATGGGTGGAGGCATGCCTATGGGTGGACCAATGCCCCCTGGGGGGAACCCAATGGACAGAATGGCCCAGATGAACATGATGAAAGCGCAGTCAGAAGTAATGCAAGACCATGCCGAGACTCAACAAGACATGTACAGAAATTTCTACAACCCTTATGCAAGGTATTACTCTCTGATTTGTAACACTTATCCTACTAAATAAGTGAAATGAAACTTCTTCTAACCCGAGAGTAAAAAACCCAAATTTTGCAATTACAAAAGTTTTACTTTGAGGAAAATATATCCTAATCGGACAGTACAGATCAAAGATCAGACTGCACATTCTGTGCAGAACATGCAGTCTGATCTTGATCTACATTGTCCTCAAAAGATCAGTGAGTTGCGTCAAGCAGTAAAAGGGTTAACTCTTTGCTACAGAATCCCCACTTTTTCATAATCCTGAGGAATAAAGCCTTTTTAAAATATTGTGGGAAAGAGAGAAAATGCTGGTAGCCAGCATTTTCTCCTTTTGTCACACTGTTTTTGAACCTTTCTAATCTAAATTTCAATATTTGAACCATGTTCATATTATATCATTTGCAACTTTTAACTTATGAAAGTCTAAAATTTTGTTGTCTGGTAAAGAACTAGCATCCTAGCTTTAACCAGCATTTTCTCCTTTTTCTAACAATGGTTTCTATCCTATCAAATAACTTTGGTTCATTTATCACTTAACGCTTTACCACACAATCCCGACTTTTAACTACCCCGAGAAAGAAACCTTTGGAAAACATAGAGCGACTAAACATTCCGAGAATCAAGACATAAAAACAATAATATATTTTCCTTCTAGGTTTGACCCAAGATTTCAACAACCATATTCACAAGGTGATGGCAGGAACTTCCCTGGTGATCACAACTATCACAGAGGGCCTTACGGGCAATATCCCTACCCTCCATATAGACATGGTGACTTTGGAGATTTTGAAGGTTTCCCTGGATACAATCTTGACATTCATACAGGTAAATATCTAAATTGTTGGAAAAACTGGTAAGAATTTTGTAGATTTAAGGTAAGACCTGTGTAATGGAAAACAGCTATTTCCACTAAAATATCATCATGCAAAATTAGCTATAATTAAAAATGAGTATTATTGAACTACTTTCAGCTTTTCATTTTTTCCATTTTTACCTTCTTTAAATTATCATTTATAAATCTAAAACCGCTATACTCTCAATTGAAAAAAGAGGTAATAATTACCTCCCTTTTTAGAAAACAAACAAAAGTAGCAAAAAATAGTTTCAAGATAGATATAAACAGAATTTCTGATCCGTTAGAAATGTGCAAACATATTATTTCTGCATAAATCCTTATTTATCCTTATTTAACAACCAATTAGAATTTTTGCCAAATGTTCACTGGAATTGCATTACACAGGTCTTACCTTAACTCATTACCACACGACAATATTATAGGCTTGTCCAAATTGAAAGCATTTGCAGACGACAAAATAAAAGTGACTGAAAATTTGAAATGTATTTTGTGAAGAGTAGAAAACATTGTGGAAAAAGGAGAAAATGCTGGTTACCAGCATTTTCTCCTTTTCCCACAATGTTTTCTAAAGGCTTCTGTCTCAGGGTCGTTAAAAGTAGGGATTGTGTGGTAAAGGGTTAAGGCTTTAACCCTTTACCAAACAATCCCTGGTTTTCATGACTTAGCTAGAAGCCATTTGAAAACATTGTGGAAAACGGAGAAAATACTGGTAACCATCATTTTCTCCTTTCCCACTATGTTTTCTATCCTGCTAGAAACACATTTCAATTTTTGAGTAATGTTTATTTTGTCGTCTGCAATGCTTTCAATTTTGACCAGTTTTGTCATCATTCTGGTAAAGGATTAAAAAGAACCAATATCTTGTCTGTACTTACCAGCCTGATTCTAAATTTTATTCATCGTCTACTTCAAGACTCTAGAAAGTATGTCAACTACTGATTTGCTGGACCATTTGGTTGAGCCGATCAAATAATGGTTAACTCTTTACCTAATCACAAATTTTTGGACTGTACCAAATTCAAAGCATCTGCAGACAACAAACTAAATCATGCAGATATGATGATTTCTGAATTTGATAGGGTAGAAAATATTGTGGGAAAAGGTGAAAATGTTACTAGCATTTTCTCCTTTTTCCACTATGTTTTCTTTAAACTTCTCTCTCAGGGTCGTTAAAAGTCGGGATTGTGTGGTCAAGAGTTAAACTAACCAATGGTTTAGGACTTTCAAATCTAGAAATTCTTGATGTTCTTCAGTACTGCTGGTAAATACAGACAATGCTGAACATATTGTACATATTGATACTGTAACTAAACTCCAACCTAATTTTGATACTGTAACTAACTTGAAATTTGTCTTGGAAAGGGTAGAAAACATTGTGGGGAAAGGAGAAAATGCTGGTTACCAGCATTTTCTCCCTTTTTCCACCATGTTTTCAAAAACTTCTTTCTAGGGGTCGATAAAAGTCCGGATTGTGTGGTAATGAGTTAAGGGTAAAGATTTAATTATCCTTCCATGAAGCATGTTTTGTCTCTTGCAGGTTTCCCTCCATGCACCAATATGTCCGACCCAATGTGTAAACAGAGGATGATGGCTCAAAGAGAAATACAAATAGAGACCCCTTATGGAGAAATGGATATGGAGCCTGGAGAGATGGACCTTGAAGGGGCTGCAGCATCCCAGCTACTCAAGAAACTAGGGATGGGAGGTCCCAATATGAACCCTCACATGCAAGAAATCAATCTCAACCAGAATGTACTCAGGGCCCTAAAACAGAGATTTGGTGTCAACACCACAGCTGGAATTAGGAGGATGTCATCCAACCCTGAGTTTCAAGCCTTCATGTATCGGGTGTTAACACATTCCGCCCAACTGGCTCCTGGTGAATACAATGCAAACCTTACAAAAGCTGAGGTGGACTGGATCCTCAATGACCTTGCAGCAAGCACAGCAAATCACAGACTGACAACTGGTAATCTAGATCATGCCAAACTTAACACTCAAAACTCAACATCTATGTCTGGACAGAAAACTTCAAACACTGTCCTAACTATTAATGGTGGTCCAAACCAGAACAATCCATGGGCTGTTTTCCCAGGATTTGCATCTGCACAAGTACAAGATCCTTCACAGGCTGGGTCCCAACCAGGCATTGTTCAAGCTTTGGTACAAGGAATGCTTGGTGGTGAAGGTGGGGAACCAACTGAAGGTGCAGGAGGTGGGGAGAAAGGAGAGGCTGAAGAAAAGAAGGCCAATGGGACACAAATGGAAACTGGAGAAACCTCTGCAAGACAAGGAGCAGAGACACAAAACAATGGAACACAAGCTGCTGGAAAAGGAAGTGCAGGCTCTACAGCAGGTCTCATTGGTTCCAACACAAAGCAAGCACAAGCCATTTCTGAACAAAGAGTAAATTCTGGCTTACAATCCCAAAACACTAACACAATACCTGCAAACATTCAATCTGGATCCAATCCACAGGCCCAGCCAACAAATACACAGACATCAGGAAAAGAAGCTGATATCATAGGAAAAGAGGGAAAGTTTGGCATTTCCAAAGACCAAAGAACAAAAATCCAGCAAGGGCAACCAGATCCAACCTTATCAGGAGCTGGTGGAACCAATCCAGAGGTGGGTGTAACTAACCCAGCAATAAACAGAGACAATATACCTATAGGTATCAAAGAAGCAGGACTTGATACTGTAGCCTTTACCAACACCACTATTGAGCAACCTGTAGAGGCCTTACCTGCTGGCTATGCCTCCTCCACAGTTTTTGCAATTGCAGCCATAACGATGATCATTCTGGCAATCATTGTGGGGCCCATTCTTTGTTACCTCTGTAAGCTTAAGGAGAAAAGAGATGAGAGACTACGAAAGGAGAAAGCCTTAAAGAACAGAGAGGTATCTGAAAACAGCATCATGGAATCAATGGTGCTACATGATTTTGGACAAGAGGCATCCAATACTGTCGCTAATGACGGGGCCTCACCTTATGGAGACCGCTACACAGCACTTGACACAGATATTGCTGAAATTGAGCGTTACAAGCAAACTGGATACCTTCCCTAAATTGTCTGAAATAGACTGGTTGCATAATGAAAATACAATAACTTATATCTACTGGTGTAACCTATTTGTAAGCTATATCAATGCTTTACTTGAAAAAAATAAAACATTTGCCTCTACCAGACAACCCCGTGTTTTTATGGCCTGTAGACGGGGGTTTCTAAAAATGTTGTGGGGCAAACAGAAAATGCTAGTAACCAGCAAGACAAAATTCTCATTTCATTTTTTCTCTGCAAATGCTTTTCAATTGGACAAGTTCAAAATTTTGTCACTTGATTAAGGCTTAAAGATGCAAAAAACTTGTCATATCACATAAATGTAATTGCTTGTACTCAAAACCCCTTTTCCTGCTGCAGACAAAAGACAAGTGGCCTTAAGCTTAACACCCGTTTTCACCTGCAAAATTTTAATGCTTTCAATTCGGGTGAGTCTACTTTTTTGTTGTTTTGGAAAGAGTTAAATCATGTGGAATATCTGTATTTTTTAAGTTGGTGTTTAAAGTACCCTGCTATCCCTGTGTCTGGATAAAATAAGGTTCTTTTTGACACATTATTTTGCCTTTTCAGTCACTTTGTGTAGGGACTAGAATATTTTTAACAGTATATGAACTTGCGTGAATTTATACTACAAAGTACAAACACAGGATCCCTTAAAACTCATCACCACACAATCTACACTTCCAACAACTCTTTTGAAGAAGGCTTCTGAAAAGATTGTGGAAAAAGGAGATAACACTGGATACCAGTATTCTCCCCTTTTCTCAGAATGTTTTCTAGTCTGTCAAAGAAAAATCTTAACATCTGAGCCACATACAACTGCCTTTTCTGAGAGCATAGTCCAACTATATGATGTATTGATGGTATGCCCACTTCCATTATGTTTATTCTTTCTGCTGGAAATCTGTTTCAGGAAGAAGGCCGGAACTTAACTCTCTACCAAATGACAAATTTGTAGACTGGTCCAAATTGAAAGCAGTTGCAGCCAACAAAATAAATTTGACTGAAAAGTTAAAATTTGCTATGGGAAGTGTAGAAAACATTGTCGGTAAAAGAGAAAATGCTGGTTACAGTACCAGCATTTTCTCCTTTTCTCATAATGTTTTCAAAAGGCTTCTAACCTCAGGGTTGTCCAAAGACGTCATTGTGTGGTAAAGGGTTAACTTTTAGTAAGTTAATAAAGTAGTAGTCTAGTCTAAAATGCAAGCATTTGCAGATGACAAATTGAGTATGCCTCAAAAGATACCACCGTATTTCCGTAAAGAAAGAAAACATTGTGGGAAAAAGAGAAAATTTTCTCCTTCTTCGACAATCTTTTAAAAAAATACTCTTGTGTTACAGGTTGTGAAAACATGAAATAGTTTGGTAGTGGGTCTATCAGTATTAGACATATGACCTTCTGTTATCTCTACTATAGAAAATGTCCACTATTGTCCACAATTGTAATAGGAGAAATTAGGATACAAAAGGGCTTTTCATCTTTGCACTGGATTTCTGATATCACTAACATAGTGCAGAGCTCCATAGCTCAGTTTGTGATGAAAAAGGTTTGGAATCAATAAGAAGGGAGTTTGAATCCACCAAGTTGTCAACAGTCTTTTCCAGGATCTATAAAAGCCATTGTAATAAGATTAATTCCTCTCATGCTGTTGAACACTGTATTCACAATGTTTACATGGGAATGATGCCAGTGGCTTCAAGCATGTCATGTAAATATGGTCAAGCCTTTTCAAAAAGATACAATTTAGCTTCCTCTAAATTGAAAACACAGTACAGAAAACAACAGTGGATGTGATACAAATGAGCTGAGGTTCTCTAATAACATAAACAAGAGAGCCATGATGGCCATAAAGTCGCTCACTTAAGTCTTTTGACCAAATTGATCCATTTTCTATTGTACACAAGTTTTTGTAAGATTTGACATTTTGACGTAATTTTTTACCCAAAACAACCAATAATTGTATTGGTCTGAGATACCACTAACACAAACATTCTCACCAATTTTCAAGATTTTTTTTTCAATTTTGTTGCCATGGTAAGCAGAGATTTTACTGAACTGAAACTCCTTGAAAAAATTTTGTACAGGCCTACAACAGGATAAGCTTTGTGAAGTTTTACCAAAATTGGATGTATAGTTTCAGAGATGTTTGAAATACAAGTTAATGCACACACACATTGACACACAGACAAATGGCAGACATACAGCAATAACCCTGTGGGGCTAGAAATCAAAATTGCAAATAACTTTGGACAGTCATCCCCAATCCCACTCGAAAGGAACTCATCTAACATCTTATTGATATATATATTTCTTTAAAATATGATTAGGTTTGGTGTACATATGTTAAAATGTGATTTTTGTTTGAAGAAAAAATGAAGGAACTAGAGTCTAAATGAAGTGAAATTCTGCAATTTTTCAAAATTCAAGGGCAACTAACTCTGGACATACTAATCCAATCGCCCTCAAAAGGAACTCATCTCACATCTTATTGTAAAATATATTCTGTTAAAATATGATTCAGTTTGGTGAAAAAGTAAAGGAGCTTAAAATGTAAACACAGCAAATTCAAGCGATTTTTCAAATTCAAGGGCAAATAATTCTGGACATACAGGAAAATCAAAGATCCCACAAAATAGGGCAAACTTCCATCCAACGTCCATAATTCAAGTCATATTGGTAGATGTCTACTGGACGATGCTAAATGCAAAATATGACAGTTCTAGCCTAAAGATTTCCTGCTTTATTTCTTTGTAACATCCTGAACCCCACAACAATTGGCAAATTTCATCCCTTGACCAAAATTTGAAGCATTTTAGTATAGATCCACAAGACAATGTTTTCTACCTCTTTTCCAACTTTTCCCACTTTAACCATATCTAATTTGTAGTCTGCAAACACTTTCAACTTGGACATGTCATAAAAATTTCCCCTGTTTGGGAGAGTTTATATAATGCAAATAGATTGATTAATTGATTGTATGGTGTTTGAGGCCAACATTATGTCAGTTTTATTCCGGCAGCCAGTGCAACTATCCATACTTTGCTAAAGTTTTTTTTCACCAGTACTCTAAACAATATTCTTTCTAGTCACTTGCTGCTTTATCACATAACCCTTGTTGAAATGACTGTTAGTAGTGAGAGAGGATCCGTAACAATAACTGTTATCAAACCTTGGACAGAAATTAGCTGAGCCAGGGATCAAACCAGCATCCTCTTATTCTCAGATCCCGTTTGCTAGGGACTGATCTACCCCTGCCTGGCATAAAAGAAAAGGAGTCATTACAAATCTCAAACTATGGAAATGTCATCAAGCCTGGCACTTCCCAGGTCCATTCAACTCTTTTCCATCAGACAAAACTTTAGAATAGTCAAAACTGAAAGCATTTGCAGACGAGAATTTCATTGTGGCTCAAATTATGAGATTTGTCCTTGAAATGGTAGAAAACATATTGGGAAAAAGAGAAAATACAGGTAACCATTATATTCTCTTTTTCTCAAAAGGTTTTCAAAAGCCTTCTTCCTTTCTGTGTCCTTAAAATTCTGGATTGTATGGTAAATGGTGTAATCTCCTTTCATCAAATGCCATGGCACAGTTACACAACAAAACATCCATTCTTGAGTGATTTTCTCTCAAGGCATTCTTCTGTATCCTAACATGTTTAATTAACTCTTTGCCAGACAACAAAATTCCAGACATAGCCTTAACTCATTACCAGACGACAATATTTTAAGCTTGTCCAAACCAAAAGCATTTGCGGATGACAAAATAAAGTGACTGAAAATTTGAAATTTGTTTTGTGAAGGGTAGAAAACATTGTGGGAAAAGGAGGAAATGCTGGTTTTCTCCTTTTCCCACAATGTTTTCGAAAGGCTTCTTTCTCAGGGGCATCAAAAGAAAGGATTGTGTGGTAATGGATTAATGAAACTATTTCTAGAATAAACTAGAGCTGTCACTGAATATGACTTTATACCCCCACCAGTGCTTTGACCATATTTTATACAAGCCAGACACACCAATGGACAAAGGGGCAGAAGGACATACTGTCAGACAGACTGATTCCAGTACACCTTCGAAAACATTTGTTTTGCGGGGGTATAAAAATCAAATGTGACTTAATCGATAATGAATCTTTTTGTAAGAGTAGAATAAGAAATATTTATACAGAAAAAGGAGACATGCTGCTTACTAATATTTTCTCCATTTCCCAGTATAAATGAGCCTGTTCTGGTAAGAGGGACTTGAACCCTTTACCATACAATTCCGACTTTTAACTACCCTGAGGAAGAAGCCTTTTGAAAACATTGAAGGAAAGGGAAAAAATGCTGGTAACCTGCATTTTCTCCTTCTCCCAAAATGTTTTCTATCCTCCCCAACTCTTTACCAAACAACAACATTTTGGACTGTTCCAAATTGAAACCGTTTACAGACAAGAAAATAAATGTGACTCAAATATTGAAATTTGTTTTGGTAAGAACAGAAAACATTGTGGGAAAAGGAGGAAATGCTGGTTACCAGCATTTTCTCCTTTTCCTACAATGTTTTCAAAAGGCTTTTTTCTCAGGGTTGTTAAAAGTCGGGATTGTTTGGTAAAGATTTAAGCCACGTTCATTTTGTCATCTGCAAAAGCTGACAATTTGGTCTGCAGTCCACAATTCTGGTAAGGGGGTTAATGAATATCCACAATACATCCTACCTTGCTAAACATCATTTACAAGTATTTATGGATCCCCCATAAAATCTATTTTATTTCATTTAATTATAATATTGTACACAAGCTTTCGGCGGTACAGTACCCGCCTTCTTTTAGTATGATCCTGTGATACAATGACTGCAGTATTGTCAGGTATTACTGCAGGCATTGCATCACAGGGTCACACTAGAAGAAGGTGGTTGTACCGCCAAAAGCTTGTGTACATTATTATAATTAAAAGGTTTATTTCTACAGAAGAGGATATCGTGTTTTATTTTGTTTCACAACCAACTTTATCATGTAGACTGCTCTTGGACGTACAGAAAAATGACCCATAGTAAAAAGTTTCAACCAAAGTCAGACTGTGCTGACTGTGCAAGATAAACTTGGTTGACACTATTAGCAGATTCACTCCAAACCTCTTTTAACTTTTTACCAAACGACAAAATTTTAGACTGGTCCAAATCGAAAGCATTTGCAGGTGACAAATTAAACTTAACTCAAAAATTGAAATTTGGTTCCAGCAGGGTAGAAAATATTGTGGGAAATGGAGAAAATGCTGGTTACAAACATTTTCTCCTTTTCCAACAATGTTTTAAAAATCTCTCTCTCCCAGGGTTATTCAACATGGATTCATTTAGTGAAAGGTTTGATATAGAAAAACTTTCAATTTTTGGACAATTCATCTCAGTGATAAGGTTTTGCATTAACCGAAATTTCTCTGAAGTTAATACAGGTTTCTTTATAATGGTATACAATGAATACATCAAACTTAGCTCACCCTGTACTTCAGTGATTTTACATGTAATTCTTATCATTATAAATGGCTTTTTTCAAGTTTGTTCTTCATGCATATCATCTAACTCATTACCAAACAGCAATATTTTAGGCTGTCCACTTTGAAAGTATTTGCAGATGTTAAAATAAAAGTGACTGAAAATTTGGAATTTGTTTTGTGAAAGGTAGAAAACATTGTGGGAAATGGAGAAAATGCTGATTACTAGCAGTTTCTCCCTTTCCAACAATGTTTTCAAAAGGCTTCTTTTCTTAGGGTCGTCCAAAGTAGGGATTGTGTTGTAATGGCTTAAAGAAAGTATCATTATTAGACAGAGGCCCCCTATACAGAAAACATTCAGGTCTTTTTCTTTAAATATGTTTTTCTGTCTTGAGAGTAAAGCTTCAATCAATTCAGTTGCTGTATGTAAAGGGTGAGCAGACATAAATCTGTTGGCATTTTAAACTCTGCAGTCCAGTTAAAAGTATTAATTCTGCCTTAAATTGAAACGTGTCATGTTGGACAATAACAAGAAAGAAAATTTTCTGTCAGTGAAAAGAATACCAAACTTGGATGAATGTGCAACAAGCTGTTTTTTGAGCTTGTTTACATCATTGGGGAATTAGGTTAAAGAATGAGAAATGCATGAGTGTATAAAAAACCTTGCATCATATAAGAAATCCAAAAACATTTGGATAACATGTGCTGTGGAGCCATGTGACAGATACAGTACTGTGTATTATCCAGAAGGTAAATCAAATCGTCTGAAAGAAGTTAATTCAAGGAAAAACATGTTAAAGAACAACCAACAAACAGTTCATTTATATATTGGAGTGAGTTTAGGCAAGATGGATCTTTGAGAAATTAGTTTATTATACTTGTTCTTGGATAAAATAATTAAAGCCAGTTAATACATTAATTACATGTATATCTCACAACTGACAATATCAGTAATAAACAATTAATTATGTGGTCAGTCAATATTTTGTGGATGTTTTCTGTATATTTGTTTTATCTGATGGGAAAACTGAGCACTGCACCACAGGTATGTCCTGTAAACTGTTCTAACTGTATATATGACAATGGACACTTCTTGATAGCTGCCACCTGTGTAAATGTCCATCTTCAAAGTCTTCCAAACAGCCTCACTGACCTGACTATGAAAGATGTGACTGATCCCTATGTGATCCCAATTGGGGAATTTAAATCGTTTTACCTAAATGGTAAAACAGGCCTACATATTTTAAGACTAAACAGTTGTGGCATTAAGGCACTCCGAGGACCGTGTTTCCAAAGCCAGCCTAATCTAACATCTCTTGATCTTCAGCATAATTTGATAGATAACCTAACAGAGGAGAATTTCCGCGGTTTGTTGAATCTACATTACTTGGATTTATCAGACAATAAGCTTCAAAACCTGACAGATTTTGTATTCCGACAATTACCAATGCTTCAAGAACTCAAGATTTCGATGAATCAGCTCACAGACATTGGTGAAAACAGCCTTAAAGGCCTTAACAACATTGAGAAAATTGATCTTAAATCTAACCTAATCAGTTCCGTACATCAAAATACCTTTAAAGGTTTAAAATCTCTGACTGAGATAAATTTAAAAGAAAACAAACTAACAAGACTTGAAGGAGGGACATTCTCTAACCTAGACAGAGTCAGAGCAGTTAATCTAAGAAATAATGAATTGATATATATTGACTCTGACTCAGCTGTGGGAGCACTGGCATTGAACAGTCTCGATCTGGCACAAAATCATCTTCGCACTTTGACCTCCCATTTCTTACAGAAATCTTCAAACCTAAACCTGGAAATAAACCTGACTGGAAACAATCTGACAATACTGAGCAATGGAGATTTAACACATGTTTATCTCAAGACTTTATATCTTGTGGGAAACCAAATCTCCATGGTGGAGCCAGGAGCTTTAAAAGATAGCTTCATAAAGAAGCTTGACCTACAACAAAATAAACTTCAACATTTTCCTGAGAGTATCAAACACTACATAAACCAGTCAACTGTAATCTTATTGGCTAACAACCCTTGGACATGTGACTGTGACATCAACTGGATGGCATCAATTCTAACCAATCAGACACAAGAACCACTCTGTTCTGAGCCAATTAACTACAGAGGATGGACCGTTTCCAATTTTTCCAAGGATATTTCCAAGGGATGCTATTTTGGATCTTTACCTGTTCCAACAAAGTTTCTACCACAACCTCCAAAGCAAGGTATTGTCACACCTGCTCTGGAAATAAAGACAAGGCCTTACAATACAGACAAGCATAATTTAACTTCGGAGAACAGACCAATTTCAACACAAAATAATAATCACACAGCCTATATAGCTGGTGGAGTTACAGGATTTCTGTTACTATTTGTTCTTACAACTGTTCTAATATATGTATATTCAAAACATGTTCATTCCAAGGTTCACAGTGACAATATGGGATACTGTGAAAGACAAGACTTTAATGGTAAAAGCATATTTAAGCCTTTACCACACAATCCTGAGTTTTAACAATCTTCCACAGGAAGGCTTTTGAAAACAGGTTACCAGCATCTTCTATTTTTCCCAAAATGTTTCCAAACCCTGTCAAAGACGATTTCCATCGTTTCAGCAAAAACTAACGTGTCGTTGCAAATGCTTTAACTCTTTACCAAACAACAAAATTTTAGACTGGTCCAAATTGAAAGCATTTGCAGACGACAAAATAAAAGTGTTTGAAGATTTGAAATTTTTGGGGGCAAGGGAAAAAAACATTGTGGAAAAAGGAGAAAATGCTGGTTACCAGCGTTTTCTTCTTTTACAACAATGTTTTCAGAAGGCTTCTTTCTCAGGGTCATTAAAAGTCGGGATTGTGTGATAAAGGGTTAAATTAAGTAAAGTTTTATCATCTGGAAAAGAGTTCAGCCATAAAATACATGTAACTTGAACAAAACTAGTGAATCTTTTGTAAACAACAGAATTCTAGACTTAGAACTTGCAGGTGATATATCAAGTATCAGTAAAATGTTAGGAGTTATCTCTGAAAAGATAAAACACATTGTATGAAAGGGATAAAAATCATACAATTGTTTTCCAGCATAGGGCATTTGAGAGCATCATGGGACATTATGCTGGTAACTAGGATTTTCTCCTTTTCCAAAATAGTTGTCTAAGTCCATTTTTAAGACAAGATAGTATGTTCACATATTAAATCACAACTGAACTAGCTGATTTTTATACTTTCTGAAAACAATCCAAAATGGCCTTTGAAAAAATATTTATTTGATAGAATCTAAAATATTAGATTACCAACATTTTCAACATCATTTCAGTTATATCACAGCTATCCATGCCTTAGGAAGTTTTTTTACCAGCACTCCATACTATATTGTTTCCCAGCCACTGCTTTCCAACATAAGAATCATCAAAACAATGGTCAGTGATAGGAGAGAAACTAATCCTGCCCTAATGACAATCATCAATCCTTGGAAAGGAGCTGGTAGAGCTCAGATCCAAACAGAAACCCCCTATTCACAAATCCTGTATGCTACCAATGGAGCTACTGGGGCCCTAAAGCAGTTTTTCTTTATTAACTCTTTAACAAACGACAAAATTATAGACATCCACATTAAAAGCACATGCAGACGATAAATTTAACATAAATCAAAAATTGTAATTTGTTCCCTGCAGGATAGAAAACATTGTGGGAAAAGAAGAAAACGCTGGTTACCAGCATTTTCTCCTTTTCCCACAATATTTTAAAAGGCTTCTATCCCAGGGCTGTAAAACCAGGGATTGTTTGGTAAAGGGTTAAACCACACTGAAAAGCATTATTTTGTAGACAACAGACTAAAATATCACTTAAATATTTGCTTAACCCTTTACCAAACAATTCCTAGTTTTTACCATCCCGAGACAGAAGCCAGCATTTCCGCCTGGTTACCAGCATTTCCTCCTTTTCCCTCCTTTTCCCCCAGTTTTCTACCCTGCTAGAGACAATTTTCAATTTTTGAGTTACGTTTATTTTGTGGTCTGCAAATGCTTTCAATTTGAACACGTCCTTAATGGTTTTTTTATTTCGGTAAAGAGTTAACAGCATTTCCTTTTTTCTAGCGTGTTTCAACAGACTATCTCCTCAGGGTAACAAGATTGTTTTTGTGAAAACATGGGAGAAGATACAGACACACTAAAGATCAGATAGAAATTAAAGAATTACCACACAATCACTACTTTTGACGACCCTAAGAAAGAAGCCTTTAGAAAACATTGTGGGGAAAGGAGAAAATGCTGGTCCATTTCCTGCAATGTTTTCTACCCTTCACAAAACAAATTTCAAATTTTCTGCGGATTTATTTTGTTGTCTGCAAATGCTTTCGATATGGACAAGCCTAAAATATTGCTGTTTGGTAATGATTTAACTATACAAGCATTATCTGTCTTTGTGGTATTTATGTCTATTTTCAACTTTATTTCATGTATATTGCAGCGACCAGTGCTTTCCTGCAGTTTCTTGTACAATTACTTTGCATGGTATTATTCTCAATCCACTGGCTGTTTTCCCACATAAAAAGAATGATCAGCTGAGAGAGAGAAATGAATCCTGTTGCAAGGATTATCATTAATCTTTGTACAGAAACCAACCAAGCTCGGGACTAGAACCAGCAAACCACTGCTCTTAAATCCTATATGCTATCATTTGCGCTAAAGCAATTAAAGACCACAATTTATTTCACTAAGTGAACACCATCGGTAATATTTACATGAGTGGCACAGCCATGAGTGTTCACGAGAAGAAATAAATTCAATCTTAAAAAAAAAACAAGAGGGCCATTGGCCCTGGAGCGCTCACCTCAGACTATAGCTTATGAGTGAAATTCAATTCTTTCAGCAACTTTAGTAAAGCTTCACCCAAGGAACATCCCTGCCAAGTTTCATCAAGATTGGCCCAGTGGGTTAGGAGAAGAAGATGTTTAAAGAAATTGTTGACAGGCGACAGACGCAGGACATAGGGCAATCAAATATCAAAGCTCTACACCTTCCAGTTTCAAAGAAGAATTTCAAATTTTCCTTCTTTGTCCTATGTTCGAACTTGTGGTCCCCGAGGCTGGGTCAGTTTTAACCAAAGCAGCATCCTTGGAACAAACTTGGTAGAGGTCCACTCAAAGATGCTACATACCAAATATCAAAGCTCTACACCTTCCCGTTAAGAGAAAAAGAAATTTAAAACTTTCCTTCTTTATTCCTATGTTCCAACCTGTGACCTCCAGGGCATGGCCAGTTTTGACACCAGGGACATCACATGATCAAACTTGTTAGAGGTCCACTAGGAATTGCTACATGCCAAATATCATAGCTCTATGCCTTCTAATTTTATAGAAGAATAATTTTAAAATGTTCTTTCTTTGTTCCTATGTTCGAACTTGAGACCCCCGGGGCGGGGCCAGTTTTGACCCCAAGGGCATGATTTACACAAACTTGGTAGAGGTTCACTAGGAGATGCCACATACCAAATATCAAAGCTCTATGCCATCTAGTTTCTGAGGAAAAGATTTTTGAAGTTTTCCTTCTTTGTTCCTGTGCTCAAATTTGTGACCCCCCCCCCCGGGGGGGGGGGGGGGGGCAGTTTTGACCCCAGGAGCAAAATTTGAACAAACTTGGTAGAGGTCCACTAGGAGATGCCACATACCAAATATCAATGCTCTACGCCTTCAAATTTCAGAGGAGAAGATTTTTAAAGTTTTCCTTCTTTGTTCCTATGCTCAAACTTGTGACCCCGGGGTGGGGCCAGTTTTGACCCCAGGGGCATAATTTGAACAAACTTGGTAGAGGTCCACTAGGAGATGCCACATACTAAATATCAAAGCTCTACACCTTCAAGTTTCAGAGGAGAAGATTTTTAAAGTTTTCCTTCTTTGTTCCTATGCTCAAACTTGTGACCCCTGGGGTGGGGCGCATTTTGACCCCAGGGATATAATTTGAACAAACTTGGTAGAGATCCACTAGGAGATGCTACATACCAAATATCAAAGCTCTACGCATTCAAGTTTCAGAGGAGAAGAATTTTAAAGTTTTCCTTCTTTGTTTCTATGCTCAAACTCTTTATCCCCCGGGGCGGGGCCAGTTTTGACCCTATGGGCATAATTTGAACAAACTTGGTAGAGGTTCATTAGGAGATGCTACATACCAAATATCAAAGCTCTACCCCTTCTAGTTTCAGAGAAGAAGATTTTCAAAGATTTCGTTTTTTTTTCTTTTTGTTGCCATGGCAACCAGAGTTATGGGTGGGATTAAATTCTTTGAACACTTTTGGTGGAGCTTCACCCAAGGAACATTCCTGCCAAGTTTCAAGAAGATTGGCCCAGTGTTTACGAGGAGATGATGTTTAAAGAAATTGTTGACGGACGATGGACATAGGGCGATCACAATAGCTCAGTTAAAAATCAAATATTCTATTTATTTCATGCTTTTAACCCTTTTCTGGGAGGAACTTTATCAAAATCCAGTACAGTTCTTTTCTTTTCAATTTTTCCCATGGCGTTCCCCTCCACATAGCAGGCATTACAATATTACGTCAAGCATGAGAAATGTAAGGTAAACAATGTCACATTTCCATCTCCTTGTGAGTTCATCTTACCTAGGTTACTAGAATATAAAATGTCTGAATTCCCCTTTCCACCTGTTGCAAGCCATATATGAGCCACTCTGTGAAAAGGGGGCTTCATACTTTTGCAAAAAGTTTCGACCCTGGTCAACCTGTGAAGTCAATGTAGGCAGACCTACCCTGAAACTTTTCACTACGAAACATTTTTCTGTATGTTCAAGGGCCAGTCTACCCCAGGGTTAAGTTGTTATCTAAACTAGATAAAGCTACATGCCAAAGTTGGTAGCCCTAGGCCTTATGGTTTCAGAGAAGAAGATTTTTAAAAATTTTCAATATATTTCAGTTCTGTTGCCATGGCAATCAGAGTTTTTGAAGGAATCCAATTCTTTCATGGAATTATGAAGAGGACCATGTCAGGATCATTTCTGTGAAGTTTCATCAAAATTGGATGGAGAGTTTCAGAGAAGAAGATGTGTGAACCCATAGACATGCACGCATGAACAGACGGACAGACACACGACGGACACCGAGCCATGACATAAGCCCGCTGGCCTTCAGCCAGCAGAACTAAAAAGGTGGCTGTTAAGGATCCACAGTTACATGATGACTTACCTTGTATCTTGTATCACGGAGATGCATTAAGCCCCCTTTTGCCACAGCATGTATCATATCTTTTTCTATTTCCCCTTACTCCACCCAAATAGGTCTCGCACATCTGTGTATCTCTGTCTCACAATGTCTCTCTACCTCTCCCAACCCCTCTCCCTATCTCTCTCTCTATGGACGATGACTTACCAAAGTTTGTATGTCGACAAGTGTCGTGGTCAGGATAATGTTAAACACAGCGTGGGAGCGACTACTCTCACTATTCATGTTCGTCGCAGCAACGGTTCTTGATTTGTTCCCTTCATTCATTAAATTATTAATATCCTGAAATGTATTAGATAGAGAGGTGTTACTTTCCCTCCTACATGCATCATTTTTGTAACCTGCAGAAGAAATAATTCGGAAAAGTTGTGTTGAAATCAATACTTGCAACACCAATTTTAATGTATCAGTAAATACCAGTTTAAATCATTGTGGAAAAAACACAAACTGCCAGTACTACTTTTTTCTTAACTCTTTACCGCACAAGGAAATTTTAGACCAGTCCAAATTGAAAGCATTTGCATACGACAAAATAAATGATAATTGTTAGGTTACAAAACATTGTAGGAAAAGGAGAAAATACTGGTTATCAGCATTTTCTCCTTTTCCTACGTTTTCAAAAGGCTTCTCTCTCAGGGTGGTCAAAAGTCCGGATTGTGTGGTAATAAGTTAAGCCTTCACAACATAATCCTGTGTTTTAATGACCCTGTGTACAAAGCCTTTTCAAAACATTGTTGGAAAAAGGAGAAAATGTTGGCAAACGACAATGTTGGAACAAGGAGAAAATGTGGGCAAACAGCAATTTCTTCCTTTCTTTTAGAAATAAACTCAATGACTGGAGCCACATTTACATTTCCTCATTTGGTAAAGAATTAAATGTTACTTTTCAATTATCTTCATCATAAATTCATATTGATCATCCAGCTAATTTTTAACTGATATTACTCAAACAAATTAACATGAAAGAGATGACCTCTATTACCATATATTACATGCTTGAATTACTGTCTAAACTTAGCTTTGGCTAATGTCATCTGCATGCAGGACTTAGTGTACGATTTTTAAGTCTCTATGCAGCTAATATATTTATCGTATCTTTAAAGAATACTAAAATACCTGAAATAAACATGATTTTGTTGGTTTAAATTGGTAATAGATGGCCAGTAATATAGATCTCAGGTGCACTTTCTATGTTGTCCTATCTTGATTCATGTCATCCACAAATGCTCTCATGTTATAATTATGGCACTGTAAGAGTCAAACCTGACATTTACAGTTAACAGAATTTACGTACCGTCCCATTATACCCTATGATATAAATATTTCCTCTTAACCCATTACCACACAATCCCTACTTTTGACGCCCCTGAGAAAGAAGCTTTTTGAAAACACTATGGGAAAAGGAGAAAATGCTGGTAACCAGCATTTTCTCCTTTTCCCACAGTGTTTTCTACCCTTCCCAGAACAAATTTCTATTTTTTAGTCACCTTTATTTTGTCGTCTGCAAATGCTTTGAATTTGGACCAGTCTAAAATTTTCTCGTGTGGTAATGAGTTAAGTTATTTTTTGCATAAACGTCAACATGTTAGAGTAATACCTTTATACAGTACATTTTATTATACCACAAAGAAATTTCTCATGATCTGATTGGTTAACATGCCGGTAACATATATATCATGTGCCCTGACAAAAACCACGTAAAACCGGTTTCCCTTTTGAGTGCCCCATAAACATCACTACTAGTGTAACACATCATCCAAAATGGCGACGCCGATCGATCACCAGACTGCATGTTTACACTTGTTAGTGTCTTCAATTTCCAATGATGTCAGTTTTCATTGAATTGGGGCACTCAGAAGGAAATTTCTATTTTGTCAGCATACTCCATTCGTGGGATTATAAAACAGGAAAATTTTGCTTAACGCACTTTGAAATGGTAAAACTTTGCAGTATAATAAATTCATTGTACGGTCAGGTGGCAGGGGACCTGGAAATTTGTTCACGGTTGTATCTAATCATGTCGCCACATCGCCTTCGGCTCGGGGAGACATGATTCACCACAGCCATGCACAAGTTTCCAAGTCCCCTGCCACCTGACTGTACTACTAATACTGTGGCTCTTGACATGTTTACAAATCATATGTGATGCCTGAATACATGTTGCTTTTCACTGTTTCACAAGACTGGTTTCAATATCATCTGTAACAGTAGCAACTGAGTGGTGAGTTTTAACTCTTATCCTACTGTAAACAACAAAAAGAAACTTTGTGGACAATATAGATCAAGATCAGACTGTACAGAACATGCAGTCCGATCTCTGATCCTCACCGTCTACTTCTTTTAGATTAAGACCAAATTGTCCTTTCATCTTGCAATGGAACCATATTTATAGCAAATGAAATTTGCATACTTGTTAGTGAGAGTTAACCCTTTACCAAACAATGCCGACTTATAACACTTACAGTGCTGAATTAATATAATGGACCCAATTTTCATTGTTTTTCTGGCCAGAGTATGTAAGAAAGTAGCTGGCGGTGTAGATTATTGATCAGACTGTACATTCTGTGCAGTCTGATCTTGATCTACACTGTCAGCAAAAACAACTTTTAAAAGTTGGTTCCAGCCTTTTGTGGATTAATGACCCTGACAAGGAAGCCTTTTGAAAACATGATGGGAAAAGGAGAAAATGCTGGAAACCAGCATTTTCTCCTTTTCCCATTATGTTTTCTACCCTTCTCAAAACAATCTTTAAGTCTAAAATATCTTGTTATCTGCAAATACTTTCAATTTGGACCATCTAAAGTTTTGCTCTGTCTTTAACCCTTTCCCAAACAATCCCTGGTTTTTACGGGTCTGGAATAGTAACCTTTTGAAAACAATGTGGGAAAAGAGAAAATGCTGGTAACCAGCATTTTCTCCTTTTCCCACAATGTTTTCTACCCTGTCATAGACAGAAATCATCTTTCCAACAATAGTTGAATGGTTGTCTGCAAATGTTTTCAATTTGGTCAAGTCCAAAAGATTGTTGTTTGGGAAAGGGTTAAAGAGTTAAGAGAGACTGTGAGAACACCATTAGACTTCAACAAGCAACTTCTCATGTAACAATTTTTTGACAGTATGATGATTATCAGTATTTCATGGAAACATTTTCAAAGTCGTCAGCGGAAAAATTGTTTTAACATCAGCCTCTGCACTTACTTCAAAAGATGTGACAACTAGTGTAGACAAACCATCTACATATGGCCCCAGTATATTGTGTTCTCTAACTTTCAAATTCTGTTTGTGCCTGAAGAAATAAACAGATAAGAAATTCCTGCAATTGTTGATTTACTTCAGTAGAAAATTAGGCTATAAAAAAGGAAAAAAAAAATGGCAAAAAAAAAAACAATTTCTGATGCTAAATGATACTGTCTGCCACTCTATGGACAGTTCACACAATAAGATCAAATTGCATAAAATACACAGTCTGTTCTCGAATCTTTACTTTGGTAAATATCTTTTTTCTTGTACAGTCTGATCTTGATCTATACTGTCTGTAAAAACTATGTAAACCTTTACCCAGGGTTCGAATTTCATTTTTCATCCACTTGCAAATTTTAGCAAGTAACTTTTATTTCCACTTGCAAAATTAAATTTGGACATTTCTTTTTTTTTTAAAGCTCAGCTTGCCTACCAATATTGTAAAGAAGGAATGGCCAGTACAAACTGTTCAATTCTATTCTATTACGTAACCTGTCAACTGAGACAATAACCAAACAAAAAAGGGACGTTAATTGATATTAAAACCCTAATTCAACAACCAATTCAATTCCAGTTGAATTTCTGCTCTAAACTAAGTTAAATTTCTATAAAACTTACAATGGTGGACAACTTTGTAAATGAAATATGGACGTATCACATCCGAATATCTGCGTAGTAGTGCTGGTAAAAGAAACTCCAAACAAGAGGGCCATGATGGCCCTGTATCGCTCCACTGGCTTTTTAACCCTCTATCACACAAATTAAAGAGTTTATGACAATAAAAAGAGAAGGCTTTCAAAAACATTGAACATTTTCAGGCAATTCAAGCAGATTTATTCATTGGCATGCAAAGTAAAGTTCTTGGGGAAAAAAAATGAATGATTTGAGTTAATAATCCACTTAAGTGAGCATAACTATTAGCATCTCTTCCTTAAAACAAATTATTTTCTATCAAAAAACATGAATAATCCACTTAAGTGAGCATAAGTATTAGCATCAAAGAGAATCACTCTTCCTTAAAACAAATTATTTTCTATCAAAAAACTTAAATACCAGGCACAAATCATGTATCACTGAAGTTTTGATAATCAAGGGAGGTAAATAGCAACAAACTTTATCTTTAATATCAGAGTTATTTCCCTTGATAAATATTTAAATGGAAGTAATTTATAAGCTAGCCCATAGTTATATGGAGCCAATTTTAACCCCAGGCTATATAAAATGAAGAAACTTGTTTAAGGTCCATTAGATAAAGCTACATGCCAAATTTAAAGCCCTGGGCCCTAAGGTTTCTGAGAAGAAGATTTGTAAAAATGTGTAATATTTTTCAGTTTTGTTGCCAAGGCAATATTAACCATTTTTGAAGAGGACTATGGCAGGATAATTTCTTTTAAGTTTCATCAAATATGGATGTGTAGTTTCAGAGAAAAAGATGTTTGAAATAAAAGTTAACGCATGCACACAAAATGGACACCGGGCCATGACATAAGACCGCTGGCCTTTGGCCAGTCGAGCTATAAAGCAGATATAGGTTAACTGGATGCCACTATGTAACTGAAATAATGTTGAAAACTATATAAAACACAAAACAAACAAAAACAAAATATAATTCTCACTTGTACCTGTTTACCGTGTCTACCTATACAGAACTGGGGCAGCTCTTAACCAACATGACAATTTTAGACATGTCCGAATTCAAAGCATCATGTTTGTTGTCTGCACTTGCTTTCAATTTGGACAAGTCTAACATTTTGTTGTTTAGTAAAGAGTAAACTCATGATAATGTAGTGAAAGGTTTAAGAGTAAATACCTACCCTTTTAAATCTAGCAGATCATGTACTTTTTCATTATAAATCTCCATATAAGAAACTTCTACTTTATAACATGTAGTTTCATCCTCGCATTTGGCTATACTGTCAAACAGCGCATCACAAAGACGAGGTATAATTCCCTTCTCCTCCATTGTTCCCATCATTGTGTAAGATTTACCAGAACCTGTATAAACATAAGATAAACAAGAGCATGGTATAAAGGAGACAATGCTCAGCTGCAGTTGCCTCATTTTCCACGAAGAGTCAAGAAAGGGGCATAACTCTGTTAAAATACTTTGATGATCATCTGCCCCTGTTTTTATGGCTTTCCCTTCCGATGGTTAACTCTTTACCAAACGAGAAACTTACAGAGTGGTCCAAATTGACAGCATTTGCAGACCACACAATAAATGTAATTGAAAAATTGATATTTGATTCGGGAGGGTAGAAAAAATTGTGAGAAAAGGAGAAAAATTAATGCTGGTAACCAGCATTTTCTCCTTTTCCCACAATGTTTTCTAAGGGCTTCTATGTCAGGGTCGTCAAAAGTAGCGATTGTGTGGTAATGGATTAATGAGTTGTTCAAATTCAATATAAATGTCTTCTGAAAATGGCAGAGATGTAAACTGTTAGGCTGAGTTTTAGCACTATGAGGATGACAATTCCACCGCTACTCACAACCAGGCTATGACAATAACGTTATATCTTTTTCAAAAACAGCCAAGCTTAAAACAGAATCTCAGCTCTTCAAATACCAACTCAATTAATCCTTTAAAAAAGACTCCTCTGTTTCAAAAGAAAAATTCTCTTTTTAATGGCCCTGGGAAAGCATGTTGCAGAAAACATCATGAGAAAACGTAAAAATGCTGGTAACCAGAATTTTCTCTTTTTTGCATGATGTATTTATCCTAATAGAGACAGAAAAATGTTTTCTTCGCTACTTTTAATTTGTTGTCTGCCAACTTGGTTGACTCTCAACTTTCATTATCCCTTTACTCCATAAATACTCATTTCTACGCATATCTTGTTGTCACGAGCAATTTCACCTTTTGTCACAATGTTTTCTATGCTATCAAAAGGTGTCATATACACATAAGAAATGGCTTCATCTTTGCTGTTATTTAGGGTCAATTAGAGACACAATAGAAATGCCTTATGGGGTAATGGGTTAATTGGTAAAAACTTAGTAACTCTTTACCAAACCACAAATATCGGACTTGTCAAAACTGAAAGCTTTTGCAGACAATAAAATAAATGTATCTGAGGAAATGGTATTTGTTTCTGATAGGGCAGAAAACATTGTGGGAAAAGGAGAAAATGCTGGTTACCAGCATTTTCTCCTTTTCCAATAGTTTCCAAAAGGCTTTCTTACTCAGAGTTGTTAAAACTTGGGATTGTGTGTTAAAGGGAGTAAGAAAACGCAATAAAAATTACAGCAATCACGAAAGAACAAACCTGTTTGTCCATAGGCAAATATGCAGCCATTATACCCTTCAAAAGCCCTTTCTAAAAGTGATTCGCCTAAGTGATGAAAGACTGTTTGTTGACCTGAAAAGTAAACATACACATACATGTAATTACCCATGATAATTACAAAGTGGATATTAACAAAAGGACCATGACGGCCCTGTATCGCTCCACTGGCTTTTTAACCCTTTTCCAAACAAATTGAAGTATTCATGACCCTGAAAAAGAGGGCCTTCAAAAACAATGAACACTGTCAGGCAATACAAGCAGGTTAATTGATTGGCATGACAGGTAAAGTTCTTGGGGAAAAAAAACTCTGCCAGTGGAGCTAAAAACAGGTGCTTGCTTAACTCATTACTAAACGACAATATTATAGACTTGTCCAAATTGAAAGCATTTGCAGATGACAAAATATAAGTGACTGGAAATTTGAAATTTGTTTTGTGAAGGGTAGAAAAGAGGACCATGATGGTCCTATATCGCTCATCGGAGAACTAAGCAGTAAAGGTCTACAATGAAGATAAATAGCAAATATCAAAGTTCAAGGTCAAATAATTCTGACAGGGCATGTAACTGCGCAATATGCATCTTCTACTTTTAGAGAAGACGATTTTTAAAGTTTTCCTTCTTTGTTCCTATGTTTCAAACTTGTGACCCCCAGGGCGGGGCCAGTTTTGAACCCAGGGGCATCATATGAACATTCTTGGTAAAGATCCACAAAGAGATGCTACATACCAAATAATCAAAACTCTGCATCTTCTAGTTTCAGAGAAGAAGAATTTTAAAGTTTTCCTTCTTTGTTCCTATGTTTCAAACTTGTGACCCCCAGAAGGGGCCAGTTTTGACCCAGGGGCATCTTATGAACAATCTTGGTTGAGGTCCACTGAAGATGCTACATTACAAATATCAAAGCTTTGCACCTTCTAGTTTCAGAGAAGAAGATTTTTAAAGTTTTGCTTCTTTGTTCCTATGTTTCAAACTTGTGACCCCCGCAGCGGGGCCAGTTTTGACCCCATGGGCATCATATGAAAAATCTTGGTAGAGGTCCACATGGACATGATACATAACAAATATCAAAGCTCTACGCCTTCTAGGTTCAGAGAAGAAGATTTTCAAAGATTTTGCTGGTTTTTTTTTTCCTTTTGGTTGCCGTGGCAACTAGAGTTATGGCTAGAATTTAATCTCTTGAACAACTTTGGTTTTCCCTGCCTAGTTTCATCAAGATCGGATTAGTGGTTTAGGAGGTGAAGATGTTTAAAGAAATTTTGGACGACAGACAATGCACGACGGACATTGGGCCATCACAAAAGCTCACCATGGGCACTTCGTGCTCAAGTGAGCTAAAAACATTGTGGGAAAAGGAGAAAATGCTGGTTACCAGCATTTTCTCCTTTTCCCAAAATGTTTTCTGAGGTCTTCTTTCTCAGGGGTGTCAAAAGTAGGGATTGTGTGGTAATGGGTTCACACAGATAAATTAAACACCTCTCATGACAGGATAGGGTCATTATTACAGGTGGTCACTAAGACAAGCTTGACTGAATATCGTTGATATTCAGTTACAATTACATGAGCCTTGCTCTGTGAAAAGGGGGTTGAAAAAGTGTTGACACAGGACCACTGACTATTCTACCTAATGATTAAATTGGGTTGTTAGACAAAGTAAATATCATGAGTCTATAATTGTGATTACTTGTATAGTATAACAAAGCATGAAACTGCATTATATGCTGACAATATGGACTTCTAATACTTCTTCCTGGTATCCTGTTGCAGCTAACTCCTAAACTCCTTTTTGGACAGTGCAGAGCTGAGATCAGTCTGCACTTGCTGTGCAGTCTGATCTTGATCTACACTGTCCATAAAATGTTCTTGAGTCAAACTTAGCAGCAAAAGGGTTTAGGAGTTTTTCCATCAACAAACCTGTTTTTAAAAGTCATCTGAGAAAAAAAATGAACAGAAAGGTAGTCTGCAGGTAAAGGTTGTTTTGAAAGCAAATCAAGGGAAATAACCAATTTTAATTCTGAATTTTTACATCAAATTTATTTCCCTTGGATGTTCACGCAGTCTGGCATGTTCATAATGGAAACATCTCTTAACCCAAACAACAAAATTATAGACTGGTCCAAATTGAAGGCATGTGCAGACATGCTCCTAAACTCTTGATAAATGCTGCTTACCAGCATTTGCTCCTTTTCTCAGAATGTTTTTAAAAGGCGTCTTTCTCAAGGTCGTTAAAAGTCGGGATTATATGGTAAAGAGTTAAAAGGCAGGTTTAGCATTTTATCTTTTCTTCTTTAACACTTTACCAAATAATCACTGAGATAGAAGCCTTTTGAAAATATTGCGAGAAAAGGAGAAAATGCTGGTTACCAGCATTTCTTCCTTTTCCCACTTTTTCTACTCTGCTGGAAACAAATTTCAATTTTTAAGTTGCACTTATTCTGTCGTCTGCAATTGCTTTCAATTTGGACCAGTCTAAAGTTTTGTCGTTGGGTAAAGAGTTTTAAAAAATGTTGTCGTCTGGTAAAGACTCAATGAGGACAAAAGGATTTTGAAAACATGATTAAAAGAGAAAATGCTTGTACTTAGAATATTCTCCTTTTCACACAATGTTTTCTATCTTTACAAGGACAATTTCCAATTTTTGGAGCCATATCTAATTTGTCTTCTACAAATGCTGAAATTTTTTATCAATATCAGCTGTAAGATCAGTTTCATAGTCTTGCAGTAAATCATTCTTAAGAACATTGTGGCACTACAGGATATTATACCTAACCCTTTACTATACTACCCAAAGTTTTAATGAAAGTGAGAAAGACAACCTTTTGCAAACACAGTGGAAAAGGAAAAATGCTAGTTACAAGGCTTTTCTCTATTTCCCACAATGTTGTCTAGCACCTGAGACACAAATTCTACAGTTGGAGCCACATAAAATCTGTCTCCTATATAAAAGCTATAAATTGTAAACATTTCAAAATTTTGTCTTGAAGTACAGGATTAACCCTATACCACACAAATTGGAATTTTGAAAATCCTGGGAAAAAAAGGTTTTAAAAAAACTGTGGGAAGAGAAAATGCCGGTGACCAGCTTATTCTTCTTTCCCCCCAGTTTTCTTTTCTTTTAGACTAATCCCATTTTTGTGCTGCATGTACTTTGTCCTTTGGAAAGCCTGCAATTTGGATCTGTCTAAAATTTTGTGGTGTGAAAATGAGTAAAGGAGTAAACTTCCAAATTTTCTGGTTCATTTTTTTAACCATTTCTATCAGATTCATTTAAAAAAATTTCTGACTTTCACTTGTGGTCTAGAGGTTTTCCCTGCCTATCACCAATAAAGGTCAGTTCGGGTTCTTTTTGTCTTACATTTATGGAACATTTAATAGCAATTTGTACCACCATTCAATAGATCTGTACCCAAGGGAGGTCACTCCGTCTGCTAACAAATGGATTATATTCTGTCTCCACCCTTTGTTCTGTCTGACCTTTTCTGTTGACAAGTTTCTTACTGTAATATGGGTTTTTTTTTTTGTCTTCAGCCAACCACTTTTGAAAACATTATGGTAAAAGGAAAAATGTGTTCATGGCCATTTATTTCTATTTACCATGCCACAATTCTTACACAGGCATATTGCACTCATGATTTGTTTATATTAATCCTTTACTAAACAATCCCTGGTTTTTACAACTCTGAGATAGAAGCCTTTTGAAAACATTGTGGGAAAAGGAGAAAATGCTGGTAACCAGTGCTTTCTCCTTTTCCAACAATGTTTTCTACCCTGTTAGAGACAAATTTCAATGTTTGGTTAATTTGTCGTCGGCACGTGCTTTCAATTTTAACCAATCTAAAATTTTATTGTTTGGTAAAGGGTTAACTAGGGTTAACTCAGCCCATAAAGGGCCTTTCACAATCCCAGTCTATTTTTGTGGCCAGTGTAAAACAAGATCAGAATACACAAAATGTGCTGTCTGATCTTTCATCTACACTATTCATTCAGCTTACAGGCTATAGATAAATGCCATCATCAAATTGCAATTAACCATTTAACAAACATCACTGGGTTTTAACTCTTTACCACACAATGCCGACTTTTGGCGCTCCTGGAAAAGAAGTCTTTTGAAAACATTTCCCACAATGTTTTCTACTCTATCAAAGAAAATCACATCATTTAAGCTCCACTGAAATTGCCGTCTGCAAATGCTTTCAACTTGGACAAGGCTAGAATTTTGTTGTCTGCCAAAGGGTTAATGACCCTGAGAAAGAGGGCCTTTGAAAAAAAATTTAGGAAAAAGACAAAATGCTGGTAACCACTACTATCTCTTCTTTCCGTAATGCTGCCTATCCTTCCAATCAAATTGCAGTTTTTCAGTCTAAATTGTTCTGTCATTCTGCAATTGCTTTCAATTTGGACGTCTAAAATTTTGTAGTGTGGTATAGAGTTAACAGGTTCACAAAATTTAAAGGGCCTTTTACAACAGTGTACTTGTTTTTGTGGTAAGCGCTGATCAAGATCAGACTGCACACAAACCATAAATTATGAACAAAAGCAATAATTAAGTCCCAACTTACTGGGTCTTATTCATAGCCTAAATTATGTTGGTTGCAGTTATCCAGCACTCAAAAGGTTAATATCAAGATTTTTTAGGAAATTGTCTGCTTTGAATTTCTCTGGAGTGGGGAGATACAAAAGAGATTTTCAAAAAAAGTCTGAGAAAACCCATGTTAAACCGACTGACAAATCACCACAAACTTACTAGCAAATTTTGAGTTTTCTTTATCCATGGACCAGAAACAGTGATCAAAGGCAAACGACTTTGGTGGTTTCCGTCTTTCACGATCCCCATCTCCGGTGCCAGGTCCAAGTTTACCAGTGGCATCTAGAGGCCTGAAAATACATAAAAATCATGGTGTGATAAGCCTGTATTTCCCTTTGACCAGTTATCTCCAGCAAATGACTTGAAAACATAGTGACAAAATGAAAACTGTTGCAACTCAAAAGTGGGCAAGATGGAATTTCCTCACAATATGATGATGGTAATAGTACAATTAGCACCCCGACAATTGGAATCAAGATATTTCAAACTCAGAGTTTCAGATAGGGAGAGTGATTTTGATTTCAAAATTGAAAATAATTAGTCTCCACAAAACCCTATGTTATGAGTACTAACAAGAGATGTTTGTAAAACATGTATGCCCCCCTAATGGCATCCAATGTGATTATAAACTCTTGTGTTCAAAATGTAAAAACGAACAAAGGGTAATTACTCAAAACTTATTAATGATAAATTAACAATTCTTGGGCACTGTACTTCCCATTTAAGAGAACTATCAACTTTTAAAGTTTCATGATTTTACCTCACATACTTTTTGAGTTATGCTCCGGAAAAAAAATAAGTATGAAAATCAACAAAGGGCAGTAATTGCAAAAATATAATGGGCAGAGTTATGGTTCTTATGCAATGCACTTCTCCTGAGTAAGATCTATCCACATATATGGTTTCAAGATGATACCTGAAAAACCTTTTGAGTTATGCTCTGGACAAAAATTAAGTATGAAAATCAACAAAGGGCAAAAGCTTCAAAAATATAATGGGCAGAGTTATGGTTCTTGTGCACTGCACTTCTCCTTAATAAGGTTAATCCACCTATAAGGTTTCAAGGTGATACCTGAAATACTTTTTGAGTTATGCTCCAGACAAAAATTAACTATGAAAATCAACAAAGGGCAATAATTCCAAAAATATGATGGGCAGAGTTATGGTACTTGTGCACTGCACTTCTCCTTAGTATAATCTATCCACCTATGAGGTTTTAGGATAATACCTGAAACACTTTTAGAGTTATGCTCCGGACAAAAATTAAGTATGAAAATCAACAAAGGGCAATAACTCCATAAATATGATGGGCAGAGTTGTTGTTCTTGTGCACTGCACTTCTCTTTAATGAGATCTATCCACCTATGTAGTTTCAAGATGATACCTGAAATACTTTTTGAGTTATGCTCTGGACAAAAATTAACTATGAAAATCAACAAAGAGCAATAACTCCAAAAATATGATAGGCAGAGTTACGGTTCTTGTGCACTGCACTTCTCCTTAATAAGATCTTTTCACATATAAGGTTTCAAGGTGATACCTGAAATACTTTTTGAGTTATGCTACGGACAAAAATTAAATATGAAAATCAACAAAGGGCAATAACTCCAAAAATATGATGGGCAGAGTTATGGTACTTGTGCACTGCACTTCTCCTTAATGAGATCTATCCACCTATGAAGTTTCAAGATGATACCTAAAATACTTTTTGAGTTATGCTCTGGACAAAAATTAAATATGAAAATCAACAAAGGGCAATAACTCCAAAAATATGATGGGCAGAGTTATGGTTCTTGTACACTGCACTTCTCCTTAATGAGATCTATCAACCTACGTAATTTCAAGATGATACCTGAAATAGTTTTTGAGTTATGCTCCGGACAAAAATTAAGTATGAAAATCAACAAAGGGCAATAACTCCAAAAATATGATGGGCAGAGTTGTTGTTATTGTGCACTGCACTTCTCCTTAATGAGATCTATCAACCTATGTAGTTTCAAGATGATACCTGAAATAGTTTTTGAGTTATGCTCCGGACAAAAATTAAGTATGAAAATCAACAAAGGGCAATAACTCCAAAAATATGATGGGCAGAGTTATGGTTCTTGTGCACTGCACTTTTCCTTAATGAGATCTATCCACCTATGAAGTTTCAAGATAATACCTTAAATAGTTTTTGAGTTATGCTCCGGACAAACTTGGTCTACGGACCGACGGACCGACCGACCGACGTACCGACCGACCGACCGACAAGTGCAAAGCAATATACCCCCATTTCTTCGAAAGGGGGGCATAATTATTAGAATCATCTCATTGAGATGATTCTAATGAGTAACCACAACATAGGGTTTGGAAAAGAAATATTGGATTTTGAATACCATCACTCCCTCTTGTCTGTAGCTCTGACAGTGGACAATGATTTTCCTAGAATTTTTGTCACACATAGCATATCTCACAATCTGGGCAGTCTGATCTTAATCAGCAAAAGGTTCTCAAGTCCCACTTAGTAGCTTTCTTTACTGTTGATGACACAAAAAGCTTTAATGGACACTGTAGATCAAGATAAGACTGCACGTTCTCTGATCTACACTGTCCACTGCCATATTCTAGATTACCAACAACCTGCCTCTTGATCGTGCAGAGCAAATTTATTTTTAGCCTTTAAGTAGTGAAAGAGTATTTCCATTACATCTTCCGCATGTCTCATAATGCAACAATGTCTCGCTGCCTTCCTCTGTCGGAAAAAGCACAATTTTGCAATCTGAGTTGAAAGCAAGAGTTAATTCTTCACTACATGACAAAATTTCAGGCGTACCAAATTGACAGTGTATAAAGATGATAAATGGGGTCAAAGGATTGATTTATCTCTACCAAACAACAAAATTTTAGACTGGTCATAATTGAAAGCACTTGCAGACCACAAACTAAACATAACTCACAAATTAAAGTTTGTTTTGGGAAGGGTAGAAAACATTGTGGGAAATGGAGAAAATACTGGTAACCAACATTTTCTCCTTTTCCAACAAGGTTTTCTTTACCTTCACATACAAGTACAGTCATTTTAGCTTCAATTAATTTGCATTCTGCATTACTTCTTTCAAATCTGGACAAGTCTCAAATTTCATTGTTAGGCAAAGAATTCATTTATCTCAATTTGAAACTGTTTGCAGATGACAAATCAGATGCTTCTCAAACAATGAAATAGTTGGTCTGCAAAAATGGTGTGGGAAAAGGAGACAACATTTCCTACCAGCCAGTATCTTCCCTTTGACCCCCAATTTTTTAAATGTCTTCTTCCTCTGAGGGTTGTTAATAGAAGGGAATGTTTTGTAAAGGTTTGAGGCATCTGATGTGTTATCAGCTAATCTGGATTTGATTCCAATGATGGTAATGCTCATATTGGGGTGTCCTCTGGTAAGTTACTTCAGAGACCAAGCTGCCATATAACCCATTACCACACAATCCCTACTTTTGACGACCCTGAGGAAGAAGCCTTGTGAACAAATAGTTGGAAAAGGAGAAAATCTGGTAACCAGCATTTTCTACTTTTCCCACAATTTTTTTTTACCCTGCTCAAAACAAAGTTCAATTTTTGAATTCTGTCTATTATGTCATCCGCAAATTCTTTCAATTTGAACAAGTCTAAAGTTTTGTGGTTTGGTATAGAGATATTTGGCTAACTCATCTTCCATCTATCGCACAGTTTTCATAATAAAACCATATCCTGCTGGGAAAAAAAAATTGACTGACTAGAGAAAAATATTTGCTGCATGTAATTATGGGCACTCAAATTGGCTTTCTCAATGATCCATGTAAACTACCAATAAAACAGTAGAGGGTGTAGAGCAAGATCAGACTGCACCTATGTGTAGGCTGATCTTGCTGTACAATCTTCACAAAAGTCATCCATGGTTGTGATTGACAGGTTAGGTGTTAAGACAGATAACTAAAAAAGTGTTAATTTCATCGAAAAACCTATAAGACAGAACAAAAACACTTAAGTACTAATGAATACTTTTTGAACCAAGATTTAACTAGAATAACTATCACTAAAGGTGATAAATACCCCCGCCCCTATATTTCATATCATAGGGGCAATAACTCATTAATTTTTCATAGAAATTTCAAGAAAGTTGCATCTTGTACATCTACAATTCCTAATGAACACTTCTGCCAAGTTTAAAGTGAATCAGACAGAAAATGTAGGAGTTGTCCCGACAAGCATTTTTCAGTAAAATCAGGGGCAATAACTCATTAATTCTTGATGGAATTTTCACAAAATTTGCGTCTTGCACATCTACAACTCCAAAAGGACACTTCTGCCAAGTAAAAAGCGAATCGGACTGAAATTGTAGGAGGAGTTGTTCGGACAAGCATTTTAAATGTGAATCAGGGGCAATAACTCATTAATTCTTCTTAGAATTTTCACAAATGTTGTGTCTTGCACATCTACAACTCCTAATGAACACTTCTGCCAAGTTTAAAGTGAATCAGACAGAAACTGTAGAGGGAGTTGTCCGGACAAGCATTTTCAAGTCATATCAGGGGCAATAACTCAGTAATTCTAGATGGAATTTTCACAAAATGTGTGTCTTGCACATCTACAGCTCCTAATGAACACTTCTGCCAAGTTTAAAGTGAATCAGACAGAAAATGTAGGAGGAGTTGTCCCGACAAGCATTTTTCAGTCAAATCAGGGGAAATAACTCAGTAATTCTTGATGGAATCTTCACAAAATTTGCGTCTTGCACATCTACAACTCCAAAAGGACACTTCTGCCAAGTATAAAGCGAATCGGACTGAAATTGTAGGAGGAGTTGTTCGGACAAGCATTTTAAATGTGAATCAGGGGCAATAACTCATTAATTCTTCTTATAATTTTCACGAAAGTTGTGTCTTGCACATCTACAACTCCTAATGAACACTTCTGCCAAGTTTAAAGTGAATCAGACAGAAACTGTAGAGGGAGTTGTCTGGACAAGCATTTTCAAGTCATATCAGGGGCAATAACTCATTAATTCTTGATGGAATTTTCACAAAATTTGCCTCTTGCACATCTACAACTCCAAATGGACACTTCTGCCAAGTATAAAGCGAATCGTACTGAAATTGTAGGAGTTGCCTGGACAAGCATTTTAAATGTGAATCAGGGGCAATAACTCATTAATTCTTCTTAGAATTTTCACGAAAATTGCATCTTGCACATCTACAACTCCTAATGAACACTTCTGCCAAGTTTAAAGTGAATCAGACAGAAAATGTAGGAATTGTCCGGGCAAGCATTTTTAAGTTAAATCAGGGACAATAACTCAGTAATTCTTGATGGGATTTTTACAAAATGTGTCTTGCACATCTACAGCTCCTAATGAACACTTCTGCCAAGTATCAGTATTTGAGGGAAAAGGAGAAAACACTGCTATCCATTTTCCATTTCCCTCAGTATTTTCCACCTTATCAAAGCCAGAAATAACCATAATTTTTCTACCCTATCAAAGATAAATTGCATCATTTCAGTCTTTACCACATAATCCCAACTTTAAACGACCCTGAAAAATAAGCCTTTTGAAAACATTGTGGGAAAAGGAGACAAGAGGACCATGATGGTCCTATATCGCTCACCTGAGTACTAAGCAGCAAAGGTTTACAACAAAGACTGTAATTACCAAATATTGAGGTTCAAGGGCTACTGATGATGAAACAAGGGCAGCAAATTGTCGCAAGATATGCAATCCCACCGCCAGTTGTATAGGAGGTATAATAGTTGCAAAGGGCAGGCAATGCAACAAACAATTTGACTTGAGACTTAAAAATTCCACTATGGACAAGCAAACAATACTATTAAAATAAAGATCAAAGTGGAATTACTTAAAATCCATGCTAGGTAGAGTTATTGTTCTTGAACACAGTACTCTGTAATATCACAACAAACATGCAAACCAATTTTGAAGTCGTTCTTACTTGAGATGACAAAGTTATATTACGAACAAGCATTCAATGCAGACTCTCGTGAGATTTTATTGAGACAGACATTCTAACCAATTTTCAATTCAGGTTAGCAAGAAATGAGGTCTCAAGAGTGCTCACAAGAAGACTTCTAAAGATTTCCCTCTTTATCTCTATGTGAAATCTGAGACCAACAATATAGGGCTAACTTTCACACCAGGACCATAATTTGAAGTATTTTGGTAGAGGGCCACTAGATGATGCTACATACTAAATATGAAAGCTCTAGCCCTTATGGTTTTGGAGAAGAAGATTTTTTAAGACTTCCTTCTTTATCGCCATGTGAAATCCGAGAACCCACAACAAAGGGCCATTTTCAACACTAGGGCCATAATTTGAGGTATATTGGTAGAGGGCCACTAGATGATGCTACATGCCAAATATGAAAGCTCTGGCCATTACCGTCTGGGACACAGAGATTTTTAAAAAAAATTTCCTTCTTTATCACTATGTGAAATTCGAGACCCACAACATAGGGCTAATTCTTTATAATTTGAAGTATTTTGGTAGAGAGCTACTAGATGATCCTTCATGCCAAATATGAACCCCTAGCCCTTACGGTTTGGGACAAGAGAATTTTCTAAGATTTCCTTCTTTATCTCTTTGTGAAATCCGAGACCCCACAACATAGGGCCAATTTCTGCACTAGGGCAATAATTTTAAGTATTTTAGTAGAGGGCCACTAGATGATGCTACATGCCAAATATGGGAGCCCTAGCCCTTACGGTTTGAGACAAGAAGATTTTCTAAGATTTCCTTCTTTATCTCTATGTAAAATCTGAGAACCCACAACATAGGGCCAATTTCAAGACTACAGTCATGATTTGAATTATTTTGGTAGAGGGTCATTAAATGATGCTACATGCCAAATATCAAAGCTCTAGCCCTTACAGTTTTGGACGAGAAGATTTTTAAAATTTTTTTCACTCGGTTGCCATGGCAACCAGAGTTCTTCATGGAATTCAAATCTTTGAAGTATTTGAAAGTGCATCACCTAGGGATCATTTCTGTGAAGTTTGATTGAAATCTCATTGTTAGTTTAGGAGGAGAAGATTTTTTTGTAATTGTGAACGGACGGACGGACGGACGGACGGACGGTCTTACAGGACGGACTTTGTGAGGTCGAATTGCTCTTGGTAGAGGTCCATTCAAAGATGCCACATACCAAATATCAAAGCTCTACACCTTCCCATTTAAGAGAAAAAAATTTTTTAACTTTTCTGTCTTTGTTCCTATGTTCCAACCTGTGACCTCCAGGGCATGGCCAGTTTTGATGCCAGGGACATCATATGACCAAACTTGGTAGAGGTCCTGCATACCAAATATCAAAGCTCTGCACTTTCAAGTTTCAGAGAAGATTTCTAAAGTTTTCCTTCTTTGTTGCTATGTTCGAACCTGTGACCCCTGTGGCAGGGCCAGTTTTGACCCCAAGGGCATAATATGAACAAACACTTGGTATAGGTCCAGTAGGAATTGCTACTGTACATGCCATATATCATAGCTCTATGCCTTCTAGTTTTAGAGAAGAGGAATTTCAAAATTTTCTTTCTTTGTTCCTATGTTCGAACTTGCGACCCCCGGGGCAGGGCCAGTTTTGACCCCACAGGCATGATTTAAATAAACATGGTAGAGGTCCACTAGGAGATGCCACATACCAAATATCAAAGCTCTAGGCCATCCTGTTTTAGAGGAGAAGAATTTTAAAGTTTTCCTTCTTTGTTCCTATGCTCAAACTAGTGACCCCCGGGGTGGGGCCAGTTTTGACCCCAGGGACATCATTTGAATACACTTGGTAGAGGTCCACTAGGAGATGCAACAGACCAAATATCAAAGCTCTACGCTTTCTAGTTTCTGTGGAAAAGAATTTTAAAGTTTTCCTTCTTTGTTCCTATGCTCAAATTTGCGACCCCCCAGGTGGGGCCAGTTTTGACCCTAGGAGCATAATTTGAACTAGAAGGCCCTGAAGGGCCTGAATATGCTCTACTGGCAGAGAGTTTGCTTTTAAATACAGCATACATAGGAATTCATTACGCAAAAAGACAAAAAAGTTGACATTTTCATCTCAAAATGGCAACTTTTCCATTACTGTTTGTTGAATTTTTTCAAACTCAAAAGGGTTAAAATGCTATTGATGGGATAAAAAAGATGAAAAATTCATAAAAATCTGATCACAAATAAATACTTTATCATGTAAACAGGCAATGAAATTGTTCAATTTGAAATGGCTACTTTTCCCATACTGTTTGTTGGATTTCTTTCAAAATGGATAGGGTTAAAGCAATTGATGAGATAAACAAACTGTGTAAGTTTGACAGAAATCTGACCAAAAATGAATACTTTATCGCATAAACAAGAAATGAAAATTTTCAACTTGAAATGGCTACTTTTCCCATACTGTTTGTTGGATTTTTTTCAAAATCGATAGGGTTGAAGCTATTGATAAGATAAACAAACTCTGCAAGTTTCATGGAAATCTGGCCAAAAATACTGACTTTATCGCATAAACAAGAAATGGAAATTTTAAACTTGAAATGGCTACTTTTCCCATACAGTTTGTTTGATTTTTTTCAAAATAGATAGGGTTAAAGCTATCGATGAGATAAACAAACTGTGTAAGTTTCACAGAAATCTGACCAAAAATGAAGACTTTATCGCATAAACAAGAAATGAAAATTTTCAACTTGAAATGGCTACTTTTCCCATACTGTTTGTCAGATTTTTTTCAAAATCAATAGGGTTGAAGCTATTGATAAGATAAACAAACCCTGCTTGTTTCATGGAAATCTGACCAAAAATACAGACTTTATTGCGTGAACAATAAATGGAAATTTTAAACTTGAAATGGCTAGTTTTCCCATACTTTTTGTCCGATTTTTTTCAAAATAGATAGGGTTAAAGCTATCAATGAGATAAACAAACTGTGTAAGTTTCACGAAAATCTGACCAGAAATGAAGACTTTTATCGCGTAAACAAGAAAAAGACTAACTGACGGACGGACAGACGGACGGATGGACAACGGAAACCACGCCATGACATAAGCTCTGCTGGCTGAAAGCCAGTAGAGCTAACAAACTTGGAAGAGGTCCACTAGGAGATGCCACATACTAAATATCAAAGCTCTATGCCTTCCAGTTTCAGAGGAGAAGATTTTTAAAGTTTTCCTTCTATGTTCCTATGCTCAAACTTGTGACCCCTGGGGTGGGGCCAGTTTTGACCCCAGGGATATAATTTGAACAAACTTGGTAGAGTTCCACTAGAAGATGCTACATACCAAATATCAAAGCTCTACGCATTCAAGTTTCAGAGAGGGATTTTTAAAGTTTTCCTTCTTTGTTCTTATCATCCTATGCTCAAACTCGTTATCCCCCGGGGCGGGGCCAGTTTTGACCCTACGGGCATAATTTGAACAAACTTGGTAGAGGTCCATAAGGAGATGCTACATACCACATATCAAAGCTCTACGCCTTCTAGTTTCAGAGAAGAAGATTTTCAAAGATTTCGGGTTTTTTTTTTTCTTTTTGTTGCCATGGCAACCAGAGTTATGGGTGGAATTAAATTCTTTGAACAATTTTGGTAGAGCTTCACCCAAGGAACATTCCTGCCAAGTTTCATGAAGATTCGCCCAGTGGTTTAGCAGAAGATGTTTAAAGAAATTGTTGACGGACGACAGACTACAGATGACGAACGACGGACGCCGGACATAGGACGATCACAATAGCTCACCTTTAGCACTTTGTGCTAAGGTGAGCTAAAAATAAAATCGTCTTGGGAAGAAAGAAAATCTTGAGGGACCTCACAGTCTCCAGCATTTTCTCCCCCCACCCCCTTTTTCAAACAAAGTTTTTAAAACCTTTTTCTCTCATGGTCGTTAAAACTCAGGATTTTAAGATAGAGGATTAATCAACCTTTCATCAAATACCAAATGGACATTCTACAGGGCTTATCATTTATTTCTTGTTTACCTGGAACAGATAACATGATTGCTTCCTTTGACAATTTTTTATGGCAATTTGCCCTGATAGTTCCCTGTGCCATGTCACTATGTTGACAGCCGTTCCAGTAGAAACATGATTCAAAGATCAAATGGTGCCATTTATTCAGTTGTTGTATATGAAATTATCCCTGCCCATGGACAGAGGAAAAATCAATCCCTTTGATAGGGAACTGTAACAAACCAGCTGTGATAAATGGACAATTCTTTACCCTAAAACAGTGTGTGAAGTGTACATGTCCCTGCTGAATTCACTTTGCAGTCAGGAAATGCTCTGGTAAAACAGGTTTCACTCTTTACCAAACAGAAACAAGAGGGCCAAGATGGCCCTGGATCGCTCACCTGAATTTTTGAGATGACCATAGTCTATTTTTTTTTGAGGTATTGAAACATTGGAACCAAATTTATAATTTTGCCAAGCAATTTTCAAAAGGTCACCTGTAAAAGTCATTTCGAAATCTGACCATCAGTTTCAAAAAGAAGAATTTTTAAGAATTCTTCATTTCTGTATAAGAGCAAGTAGCCCCCTTCCACGAGAGCCATGTTTCTCGATGGATCAAAATTTACAAACAAGTTTTGAAAAGGGTCACCCAAGGAACATCTCTCTGAAATTATTTCAAAATCTGACCAGGGGTTTCAGCGAAGAGAGAATTTTAAAGAATTTCATCATGTCCGTATAGTGCAAGTAGCCCCCAATCACAAGAGGCATGTTTCTTGACAGATCAAAATTATATGTACAGCTTTTGGAAAGGGTCACCCAAGGAACATCTCTGTCAGATTATTTTAAAATCTGACCACGGGTTTCAGAGAAGAAGAATTTTCAAGAATTTCTTCATTTCCATATAGAGCAAGTAGCCCCCATTCACTAGAGCCATGTTTCTTGGCCAATCAAAATTTCGCGAACAATTTTAGTAAAGGGTCACCCAAGGAACATCTCTGTGAAATTATTTCAAAAATCTGTCCAGCCATTTCAGAGAAGAAGAATTTTCAAGAATTTCTTCATTTCTGTATAGTGCAAGTAGCCCCCATTCACCAGAGCCATGTTTCTTGACCAATCAAAATTTCGCGAACAATTTTTGAAAAGGGTCACCCAAGGAATAAGTCTGTGAAATTATTTCAAAATCTAACCAGCTGTTTCAGAGAAGAAGAGTTTTTAAGAATTTCTTCATTTCTGTATAGTGCAAGAAGCCCCCATTCACCAGAGCCATGTTTCTTGACCAATCAAAATTTCATGAACAATTTTTTAAAAGGGTCACCCAAGGAACAACTCTGTGAAATTATTTCAAAATCTGACCAGCGCTTTCAGGGAAGAAGATTTTTTAAGAATTTCTTCATTTCTGTATAGTGCAAGAAGCCCCCATTCACCAGAGCCACAATTTTTGACGAATCAAAATTTCACGAACAATTTTTGAAAAGGGTCACCCAAGGAACATATCTGTGAAATTATTTCAAAATCCGACCAGCGGTTTCAGAGGAGAAGATTTTTAAAGAATTTGCTAAAAAATTCCATTTGGTTGCCATGGCAACCAGAGTTTTTGATGGAATCAAATTCTGTGAACAATTTTTAAAGAGGACCACCCAAGGAACATTCCTGCCAAGTTTGGTCCAAATCCGCCCAGCGGTTTAGGAGGAGTTGATGTTTAAAGAATTGTTGACGACGCACGACGGACGACGGACGACGGACGACGCACGATGGACGACGGACGACGGACACCGGGTGATCCTAAAAGCTCCCCTTGAGCACGTTGTGCTCAGGTGAGCTAAAAATTTAGACTTGTCAAAACTGAAGGCATTTGTAGACAGCAACTTAAATAGACTCCAAAAATTGAAATTTGTTTTGGGAAGGGTAGAAAACATTGTAGGAGAAAATGTTACCACCATTTTCTCTCTTTCCTACTATGTTTTCAAAAGGCCTCCTTTCTCTGGGTCACTAAAAGTTGGGATTGGGCAGTAAAGTGTTAATGCTTCCCTGTGATGCATGATACAAGCAAGTCTTCACATAAAAATAATTAATCCAAAACATCCATTTTGTCAAACAAGTGACTGAACCTTGCCCTTTGATAAAAAGAAAGTTTAATCATAGCTATGCCCTTTGATAAAAAGAAAGTTTAATCATAGCTATGCCCTTTGACAAAAAGAAAGTTTAATAATAGCTATGTTCTTTGACAAAAAGAAAGTTTAACTATAGCTATGTTCTTTGACAAAAGAAAGTTTAATTATAGCTGTTCCCTATGACAAAAAAGGAAGTTTAATCATGGCTATGTTCTTTGACAAAAAAGAAAGTTTAATCACAGCTTTGTTCTTTGACAAAAAGATTAGCTATGTTCTTTGACAGAAAGAAAGTTTAATCACAGCTTTGTTCTTTGACATAAAGAAAGTTTAATCATAGCTATGTTCTTTGACAAAAAAAAAAGTTTAATTATAGCCATGTTCTTTGACAAAAATGAAGTTTAACTATAGCTATGTTCTTTAACAAAAAAAAATTGTTGACTACAGCTATGTTCTTTGACAAATAGAAAGCCTAATTATAGATATGTTCTTTGACAAAAAAAAGCTTAATTTTAGCTATGTTCTTTGACAAAAAGAAAGGTTAATTATAGCTATGTTCTTTTACAAATAGAAAGTTTAATTATAGCTATATTCTTTGACAAAAAAAGTTTAATAATAGCCATGTTCTTTGACAAAAAGAAAGTTTAATTATAGCTATGTTCTTTAACAAAAAGAAAGTTTAACTATGGCTATGTTCTTTGACAAAAAAAAAAGTTTAATTATAGCTATGTTCTTTGACAAAAAGAAAGTTTAATTGTAGCTAAACGTTTTGACTCAGATCAGCTTGGGCAGAATATGCAGGCTGGCCTGAACTTGTCAGATTTGAAAGGGCTTGCAGACCACAAATAAGATGCTGCTCAAATTATGATTTCTGCCTTTGATAGGGTAGAAAACATTGTGTGAAAAGAAGAAAATGCTGGTTACCAGCATTTTCTCCTTCTTCAACAAGGCTTCCCAAAGCCTTCTTTATCAGAGTTTTTAAAAGTCGGGATTGTGTGGTAATGGATTAATCCTGTACCAAACAATCCCTGGCTTTTACAACCCTGACATGGATGCCTTTTGAAAACATTGTGGAAAAAGGAGAAAATGTTGGTAACCAGCATTTCTTCCTTTTCCCATAGTGTTTTCTACACTGGTGGAAACAAATTTAAATTTTTGAGTTGTTTATTCTATCATCTACACGTGCATTTAACTTTGACCCCTTTAAAATTTTTCATGACCACACAATCCCTACTTTTGACGACTCTGAGAAAGAAGCCTACAGAAAACATTGTGGGAAATGGAGAAAATGCTGGTAACCAACATTTTCTCCTTTTCCCACAATGTTTTCCACCCTTCACAAAACAAATTTCAAATTTCCTGTCACCTTTTTTTTTGTCGTCTGCAAATGCTTTCGATTTGGACAAGTCTAAAATATTGTTGTTTGGTAATGAGTTAAATGATGAGCAGCTGTCTTTGGTAAGGTGAAAAAAATTGTGGGGAATGTTGTTTAAAGAAAATGGTAATGACCTTTTTTCAGCTTTTCCTTCATTTCATATCATGTCTTTCACAGCCGGCTCATTTTGAGTGGTAAAAATACACAGGATCTTTAGGTTAAAAGGTTGAATCTTTGTCAGTAACCCTGGAGTCTGTCAAACTCCAAATTAGAAAAAAATTATTCCATTGAACTTCTAACACCATTTCTAGTGATGTCAAATTACCAAATTATTCCACTTTAACTGTCTTCAAGCATTCCTTTTTTTATAACCCTGTCAATATTTGTATTATATTTGCTATAGTTCTTTGCCTGAATTTGCAGTATAGAACAAAATGTAACAGCATAAAACGAGAAACAGACAAAAGCTCACTGGGACAAAAGCCCACTAAGACAAAAGCCTACTGGACAAAAGGACATTGGATAAAAGCTCAGTCCTAATTTTGGCAGGGAGGACAAAAGCCCACTGCTATAGAAATGTTACAAATTCATTTTTTAATGACTCAGTGATTGACTGCGGACAGCGTAGATCAAGATCAAACAGCACGGAACATCTACACTCACCTGTAACTTGAACAATTGATGTATTAAAATTGCTACTAAAGGTCATTTTACATATAAATTGCCTTCATTCCTTCTCAGTGTTCAGTTCTCTGCAATATTTTATTTATAACAACCATGTGAAAGAAGACTTTTGAAAACACTATGAGAATGGAGAAAGTGTTGTTTACCCTCATTTTCTGCTTTCCTTATAACGTTTTCTACTCTTCTATAGACAAGTCACGTCATATACGAAATGAATTAAGTACATGATTGTAACTTAAAGTGGGCTTTTGTCCTAGTGGATTTTTGTCGTAGTGGGGTTTGTCCCAGTGGGCTTTTGCCTTAGTAGGCTTTTGTCCTACACCCACATAAAACATACAGCCCTTGCCTGTTTTTATCAAACTTGAGTATATGTTTAACCCTTTACCAAATAATCCCTGGTTTATACAACCCTTCAAGGAAGCTTTCTGAAAACATTGTGTGAAAAGGAGATAATCCTGGTAAACAGCATTTTCTCCTTTTCCCACAATGTTTTTTCTCTTCCAAATTCATGTTTCATTTTCTGAGTATTTTGTCATTGGCAAATGTTTTCAATTTGGCCAAGTCTAAAATTTTGTCATTTGATGAAGAGTTAAATGAATTTGTGCTCAAACAATTCGTGTTTCATTTATGCCTAGGACTATAGTACAATACTACAATGATGACTTTTATTTAACTCATTACCAAACAACAATATATTAGGCTTGTCCAAATCAAAAGCATTTGGAGATAACAAAATAAAAGTGACTGAAAATTTGAAATTTGTTTTCTGAAGAGTAGGAAACATTGTGGGAAAAGGAGAAAATGCTGATTACCAGCATTTTCTCTTTCTCTTATAATGTTTTCTTCCCCATCAAAAACAAAACAAGAGGGCCAAGATGGCCCTGGATTGCTCACCTGAATTTTTGAGAGGACCATAGCCATTTTTTTTTTCGAGGTATTGAAACACTGGAAACAAAATCATTTTTTTGCCAAGGAATTTTCAAAAGGTCACCTGTACTTTCTTAATTTCCGTACAGTACAAGTAGCCCCAATTCCCCAGAGCCATGTTTCTTGACCTGTCAAAATTTTGCGAACAATTTTTGAAAAGCATCATTCAAGGAACATTTCTGTGAAATTGTTTTTAAATCTGACCAGCCGTTTCAGAGAAGAAGAATTTTCAAGAATTTCTTCAAGTCCATATAGTGCAAGTAGCCCCCATTCACCAGAGCTATGTTTCTTGACCTGTCAAAATTTTGCGAACAATATTGAAAAGCGTCATTCAAGGAACATTTCTGTGAAATTATTTTTAAATCTGACCAGCAGTTTCAGACAAGAAGAATTTTCATGAATTTCTTCATGTCCGTATAGTGCAAGTAGCCCCTGTTCACCAGAGCGATGTTTCTTGACGAATCAGAATTTCATGAACACTTTTTGGAAAGGGTCACCCAAGGAACATCTCTGTGAAATTGTTTTAAAATCTGACCAGCCGATCCAGAGAAGAAGAATTTTCAAAAATGTCTTCATTTCCCTATAGTGCAAGTAGCCCCCATTCACCAGAGCCATGTTTCTTGACGAATCAAAATTAGGCAATCAGTTTTTGAAAAGGGTCACCCAAGGAACATCTCTGTGAAATTATTTCAAAATCTGACCAGTGGTTTCAGAGAAGAAGAATTTTTAAGAATTTCTTCATTTCTGTATAGTGCAAGTAGCCCCCATTGACCAGAGTTATGTTTCTTGACGAATCAAAATTTCACAAACAATTTTTGAAAAGGGTCACCCAAGGAACATCTCTGTGAAATTATTTCAAAATCTGACAAGTGATTTCAGAGAAGAAGAATTTTTAAGAATTTCTTCATTTCTGTATAGTGCAAGTAGCCCCTATTCACCAGAGCCATGTTTCTTGATGGATCAAAATTTCATGAACAATTTTTGAAAAGGGTCATCCAAGGAATATCTCTGTGAAATTATTTTAAAATCTGGCCAGCAGTTTCAGAGAAGAAGATTTTTAAAGAATTTGCTAAAAAAATTCCATTTGGTTGCCATGGCAACCAGAGTTTTTGACGGAATCAAATTCTGTGAACATTTTTTAAAGAGGACCTCCCAAGGAACATTCCAGCCAAGTTTGGTCCAAATTGGCCCAGCGGTTTAGGAGGAGTTGATGTTTAAAGAATTGTTGATGACGCACGACAGACGACGGACACTGGGTGATCCTAAAAGCTCCCCTTGAGCATGTTGTGCTCAGGTGAGCTAAAAACATAATTTCTTATTTTTTATCTGTAAATCCTCTCAATTCAGACCTGTCTAAGTTTTTGTGATTTTGGTAAGGAGTTAATATAGTGTAGCATTATATTTCTCAAATAATTATGCAGTTGCAAGCGTTACAAAAGGTAATTAGTGAACCCATGAGAAACTAAATTATTGAAACTGGTAATTTCATTAAGTATGAAAGACACAAAGATGAAAACTTTAAAGCAATTTCAATTCTGAACTAGACAACATTTCAGACATTTCCAAATTCAAAGCATTTTGAACATTACAAATTAAAATGTGGCTTAGGCCTTTACCACACAATCCCAATTTTTAACAACGCTAAGAAAGAAGTCTTCTGAAAACATTGTGGGAAAAGGAGAAAATGCTAGTAACCAGAATTTTCTCCTTTTCCCACAATGTTTTCTTCCCTTCACAAAACAAATTTCAAATTTTCAGTTACTTTTATTTTGTCGTCTGCAAATGCTTTCAATTTGGGCCAGTCTAAAATTTTGTCGTTTGGTAATGAGTTAATGACCAAATGAACTATCATGCAAAGTTTAAAACTGCTGGGGATATGAGAAGATGCTGGTAGCTAGCAATTTTTTCCTTGTTCCAACAATGTTTTAAAAGGTCTGCTTCCCCAGGGTTGATCAAATTTGGGATTATTTGATACAGACTTGATCAGAGAATCTTAAAAGAAACATTTTAGGAAAGGGCACATCTACGACTGTTTCAAACAATTCTGTATATCTTTAACTCTTTAACAAACAACAAAATTTTGGACCTGTCCAAATTGAAAGCATTTGTAGAAGACTAAATCAATGTGACTAAAAAATTTGAACTGGATTTGGGAAGGGTAGAAAACATTGTGGGAAAAGGAGAAAATACCGGTTATCAACATTTTCTCCTTTTCCCACAATGTTTTCAAAAGCTTTCTTTATCAGGGTCGTTAAGAGTTGGGATTGTGTGGTAAAAACTTAAATCAAGCCAATGACAAATACATATTATTTGACAGGGCACGGCTTAGGTAACACTACATTTTCTGTAAAATTTTCAGGAGCTCAATTCTTCCAATCAAGCAAATGAAACAGAACTTTAGAGATGTAAATGTCGATGAACATTTCTCAAACTTCTAAAGCTCCTCTCTAAATATTTAATCAACTTGGAAACAAAGTGTCGCAATAACATCCAGAATAACTTCCATTGCACCTCATTGATTCGAGAACAGTCTATAATTACAAACTTTAAAAACCATGTCAAAGTTAATTAACCCTTTACCAAACAATCCTGGGCTTTAGCAGCCCTGCTGAAGAAGGCTTTTACAATCACTGTAGGAACAGGGGAAAACGATGGGGCCCTGGTAACTAGGAATTTCTCCTTTTCCAAAAATGTTTTTTAGAATTTCCTGGAAAAACCAATTTTCTAGCAACATTTCTCATCTGCAGACGATTTGAATTTGATTGGATCTAATATTTTGTTACATTAAGGTAAGAGTTCAAACCCACATCTTTCTCATGTTTTGTGGTTTTGATGTAGGTTTTTAAGGTTTTAGGCTGTTTACAGTTAATTTTCAGCAAATAAGGCAACAAAATCAAAGTGTTTCATAAGGTCAACATTAGTTTAATCATTCAAGGAGTTTTTAGATCCTGAATCTGCTATCTGCTGTATTTTGCCGGAAAAGGAACCCATTGAAACATGCCTTGCAATAAGCACAATACTTGACTCTTTTACACAAAGCCGAGAGTTGTCAATGATAACAGAATACTGGTATTTCATAGGTTAACTTTAGCCCAAAGAAAGATTTTAGACTGCTTCAAAATGAAAGCATTTTGTAGATGACAATTTAAATCTATCTCAAATGATGATTTCTGTCTCTTATACCGTAAAAGAACATTGCAGGATAAGGAGAAAGTGCTGGTTACCAGCATTTTGTCTTTATCCCTCCATGTTTTCAAAAGCTGTCTTCTTCAAGGTCGTTGGAACTCAGGGATCATGTGGTAAGAGATAAATCCCTTCTGCGTTGCACACAAATTGAATTGCTGATGCAGACAGTGTAGATCAAGATGAGACTGCACAGAACGACCAATCTGATGTAGTATCTACACTGCCAGTACATCATTGCCAGATACTCTGATATAAATAGCTGTGAAGTTTTAATACCTGCATCTTTTGTATCAACTGAGAATGTCCCATTTTGTCAATTTAGCCACACAAAGGTCATTGCTTTAAAATTCGGCATTTATCCCAATAGCAAACATGCCATCTTTATTGCAAACTTAAAGGAGAAATGCATCTTAAATAATGTAGGAGTCACGAAGATTATAAGCACTTAAAACCTACCCTGCTGTTGAGCTAGATTGTACAGCCATGCAGTTTGGTGTATTTCTCTCCGTGGAAGTAATGTGTTAGGTTGGTGCCTGGATGGGTGACCAGGATGGGTGACCAGGTCATTGCACTTACAGTGGGAAAAAGAGGACAGATGCTGGAAACCAGCATTTCAACTTTTCCCACAGTGTTTTCTTTAGATCCCACATGGTTCAATGGTGAAGGTTTAAGAGAATGCGTAGGATACCTTGTTGAGGCTCCAGATTTGGTCCTTCCTCAAAGCCCTGTGTTTTTTGTTGCAGTGTCCTATGGCAAGACACATCCAATCCCCAGTCCAGAACTGGTGAAACCCAGGACATACATGTAAACTTTTGCCGCGATATAAAATTATATTAACTCTTTACCAAACAACAAGTTTTTGGACTGGACCAAATTTGAAGTATCTGCAGACAACAACCTATTTCTTGGTAATATAATGATTTCTGACTTTGATAGGATAGAAAATATTGTGGGAAAAGGAGCAAATGCTGTTTACCAGCATTTTCTCCTATACTAACAATGTTACTTACACGTTTTTTTCTCAGGGTTTTTAAAAGTCAGGACAGTGTGGTAAACAGCATCTTTGCAAGCCAAGGATACCAACTCCACTTTGTTCATTACGTACCCTTGGCCGCTCGCCTCTTTAAAAATCGAAACTCCCACTGCGCCACCTATCAAATATCACAAGTTGCGCAACCTTTACTGATGTTATTTCTGACAAAATGCTCGTAATAAAATTTGTTAGGTTATCAGGCCCATAGGAACAGGGGGGACTAGGGGGGCTAAGCCCCCCCAATAATTTTGACAACCATGGTAATTGAAATTACCCTTTGTCGCAGACAGTTTCAGTTGATGCAAAATTTTCCAACAAATACAAGTCAGCCCCCCCCCAACCATGAATTGCTTCCTACATGCCTGGTTATGCATCAAATATGATTGCGCTTTCCAATTCAGCACATCAAAAACAAGACAAACAGACATACAATGATTCACAATCATTTCAGTGTGGAACCCGTCCTAATATTTCACCATGATAAGTGATCGTGAATTATAAACAAGAGGGCCAAGATGGCCCTGGATTGCTCACCTGAATTTTTGAGAGGACCATAGCCATTTTTTTTTTTCAAGGTATTGAAACACTGGAAACAAAATCATTATTTTGCCAAGGAATTTTCAAAAGGTCACCTGTTTCATAATTTCCGTACAGTGCAAGTAGCCCCAATTCCCCAGAGCCATGTTTAATGACCTATCAAAATTTCGCGAACAATTTTTGAAAAGCGTCATTCAAGGAACATTTCTGTGAAATTATTTTTAAATCTGACCAGCAGTTTCAGAGAAGAAGAATTTTCATGAATTTCTTCATGTCCGTATAGTGCAAGTAGCCCCCATTCACCACAGCCATGTTTCTTGACGAATCAGAATTTCATGAACAATTTTTGAAAAGGGTCACCCAAGGAACATTTCTGTGAAATTATTCCAAAATCTGATTTGCCGTTCCAGAGAAGAAAAATTTTCAAAAATTTCTTCATTTCCCTATAGTGCAAGTAGCCCCCATTCAACAGAGCCATGTTTCTTGACGAATCAAAATTTCGCAAACAGTTTTTGAAAAGGGTCACCCAAAGAACATCTCTGTGAAATTATTTCAAAATCTGACCAGTGGTTTCAGAGTAGAAGAATTTTTAAGAATTTCATTTCTGTATAGTGCAAGTAGCCCCCATTCACCAGAGCCATGTTTCTTGACGGATCAAAATTTCACAAACAATTTTTGAAAGGGATCACCCAAGGAACATCTCTGTGAAGTTATTTTAAAATCTGGCAAGCGGTTTCAGAGAAGATTTTTAAAGAATTTGCTAAAAAATTCCATTTGGTTGCCATAGCAACCGGAGTTTTTGACGGAATCAAACTCTGTGAACAATTTTTAAACAGGACCTCCCAAGGAAAATTCCAGCCAAGTTTGGTCCAAATTGGCCCTGTGGTTTAGGAGGAGTTGATGTTTAAAGAATTGTTGATGACGCACGACGCACAACAGAAGACAAACGACAGACGACGCACGACGGACACCGGGTGATCCTAAAAGCTCCCCTTGAGCACATTGTGCTCAGGTGAGCTAAAAACTCATCAAATACCGATAGTCTACTCTTTTTTAGCACATTTTCGTCTCAAACATGTCAACTTTTATTTTAGATGGGCGCCGCCAATATTGTTTACTGTTTTGCGAAAGATTTGTTGTTACAGAGGTTTGATTGGACGCGATGGGTTTTGATTGCATCCAATGAAATGGCACAGCGGGAGCTTTGATTTTTAAAAATCCAAGCGGCCAAGGGTACTACCTTAGTATCCTTGGCTTGTGAAGATGGGTAAACAGTTAAGAATATATTAAACAATCGGCATAAAACACCTTTCATTCAATCAATGTAGCAAATTCTGTTCCGATCTACATTCAAATATGTGCAAGTGAGGTCTGCATACAAATGTCTGATATAAAACAGCGCTATTGGCATGAACATTTCAAAATCCTTTTAGCACAGTGTTTCCATGGAAAACAGTGCCATTACAGAAAGATAAGACAACCTATCATCAGAAAACTGTCTATATAACTTTATTGCGCTTCAGTTTTTGCATTTAATATTTCAATTAATCTATTGCCATGGCAACAGGAATAATGCCTGTCTGGCAGGCAAGGCAATAATACATAACTCATGTAAAACTGCTATGTAGGAAGTATTCAGCTTTCTAACCATATATGGTGCTCAATTTGTGGAGAAGACATATTTTCAGCAGGACATTATCACAGAATCATGAAAGTTTGAAACGATCTGAAGAAAGACGCATTTTGAAAACATTGTGGGGAAAAAGGAAAAATGCTGGTATTTACTTTTTCTCCTTTTACCACAATATTTTTTTTTTCAATACTGTCAAGGACAGATTACATCTTTATAGCCATACTTGACTTGTGTTTAACCCTTTTCCACACAGTCCAGATTTTTAACAACCCTGAGAAAGTAGCCTTCTGGAAACATTTTGGACAGTGAAAAAAAAAAACAGGCGACTGGAGTTTGTGGTACTTTTAATTCTTGCTTGTCTAGAGCAAAGTTATTTTCTCTGATACAACGCTAAGTTGTCGATGTCAGTCTATGAACGAGAGATCCAAGCGCTCTAACATAAACTACGAATGTAACCTCTGCATTTCCGTACCATCTCTGCCTAGTGTCGTGCATTGAAACTGGTTGTCCCAAACATTTCCTGGTGTAATCCTAAAAGTGTCCACGTTGTCCTGAAACGATCCCCTTTCACGCCTGAACATTCGTACCATTCCGGATTGTTTGCACAGACAATCCTAAATATGCTAGCAAGAAGTCCGCGGACAGTCCGGGGATAAATACATTTCTGTACTGAATCTATATTTTCTCACAGGAAGGTATACTGAAATGAATTTATTTTTACCGCGAAGCTTCCTTGTCTGATATAAAACAGCGCTATTGGCATGAACATTCCTTGTCCCCTCCGCATCCAGGCATAAGGGGTTTTCAAAGTCATTACAACCCTTTACCAAACAACCCCTGGTTTTTACAACCCGGAGATCATAGAATAATTTGTGTTGAAAAAAAAAATGCACTATCATGACAATATACGACTAGATGAGGCTTCTTAGGTATTTTGTTTTTTTTAATTTCAAAGCACTTATATATAAAATGAGCAACCTTCATGATGATATCTGTATCTTTATTTAAGTCCTATATAAACATGTGAAAATATTGTGGTGAAATCAGTAATTCATTGGTAACAAGCACAGGTACATGTATACTGTCTCTTTCATGCCTAGTCAGGTAGCTTGGCAATTAACCTACCTAGCATGTGACCTGAAAGCTGCGGGCTCAATCCTCAATTGAGGTGAATTTTCTTTCTGGCAATTTTTTGCATCTCAACTTTGATGCACCTGAGAAAAGTAGTCAGTTGCTTGGAAAGGAAGTTGTGTCAATATTGGTGTAAGAAAACAGAAAACAGGTGTAGGTGCACAGGCTGATACGAACTAAAGCTATTATAACAGTGTTAAACTCCATTCCAAACTCATACTATCTCTTTTTACTGCATTGTTTTCCACATAATGTCACCCACAGCAAGGAGAAAAGTCCTCAGCTTATGGAGATGGGTTAATTTACATTTTGTTGTATGGAAGTAGCCGATAACACGTATGACTTGCGGAACAAAAAACATTTTATGGTATGGATCTATAAGTCTGCAATGTTTCATACACATAATGTGTCTTTAATGTTCCATTGTCACATTAGAACTACTCAATAATTGTCCTTTCCCTTCTAATCCTTTACTTAACCACAAAATTGTAGACCTGCCTAATTTGAATGCATTTTTTGACCACAAATTAAATGTGGGTTTAATGACTGGATTAGTTTTTAACCCTGAACCACACAATTCTAACTTTTAACGACCCTGAGATAGAAACCTTTTGAAAACATTGTGGGAAAAGGAGAAAATGCTGGTAACCAGCATTTTCTCCGTTTTCCACAATGTTTTCAAAAGGTTTTTTACTTGAGGTCGGTAAAAGTCAGGGTTTTGTGAAAAAGGGTAATGCAGAAATGAACAGTAGTTTTTAATTCAATTACAGTAATTCATAAACAACTAACTTCTTGCTTTCTGGGTTTCACCAGAACATGGCTGATGCTTTTCCTTGCCCAAAGACATTCCAATGGGTGACCAGCACCTCAGTTATGGATCAAACCAGGATACCCGGATTACAAATTAAATTCTTCGTCTGTCCAGCATCAGGGGACCTCCCTCATTTCATTTATTTAGCAGTTTGACGGTAAACAGATCTATGTGAACATCAATAAAGATTATTGAGCCAATACAGTTGCATGCGTAACTCTTAGGTCCATTTAGTAAATGAAACACATATTCTCAAACAATAGACTGAAGACCAACTTGAAGCTATTCCATGGCATTTCTGACCAGTTTGTCTCTCAAACTATAGGACAATGTAGACCATGGATCAAACTACACATTTTTTGAAGTCTGATAAACACAGTCTGCAAAAAGCGCAGGATATTGCCCTTCAGAGGGCAAAAAGGGTTAAAAAAAATCTGATAAAACGATGATGCTACTTGTCCAATCAATATTCAGCAACCAGCGATACCAAATCAATGCTCGCATAAATCACAGAACTTACAGACTGGGGGATCAAATGTGAATTTGTCTCTGAAATTTTTCTGACTTATCAGCTTAGGTGTCAACACTCCATCCCAACAGACTTTTTATTCCATTTCCTTAAAAGTATGCTAAAAATATTTCAAACTGTTTATCTGACAATCCCGACTTTAAAATGAGCCTGAGAATGAAGCCTTTTAAAACATAGTGGGAAATGGAGAAAATGCTAGTAACCAGCATTTTCCTTTTTTTTTTCTACCATGTTTTCTACTGTTTCGAGAAGAGTTTTGTTTTTCAGTGAATTTATTTTGTCATCTGCAAATTAATGCTGTCCTTTTCAACCAGTCTAAATTTTTGTTGTTTGGTAAAGAGTTACCTAACTGACAAAGTCCCATCAGATTCTGTCTTACAACTGAGATGACTGCTTTGGAAAACATTGTTGAAAGAGGACAAAAAGCTAGCAAGTATTTCGTCCATGTCCAGCATTATACTATTCAATTTTCACGAAGAAATTTGATCATTTAAGCTGCATCTAATTTTTTGTCAGTAAAATCTTTAATGCTTTCAGTTTCAGACTTTTGTGTACAATATTGTCTGCTGGCATTGTCTTTAAAAACATGCTAGTAACAACAGCTCTGTAGAGTGGCGCATACAACACCCAAAGGGGCTTATCGATGAAATGGTTAACATAGACAATGCAAATAGAAATCCAAATTTAAAGCATCACATCCACAACTACATATCAAAGAGATTCATTGTGGTAAGTTTGAACTTACTCCAATGGAAACTGTATGAGTAGCACACATGAAATTGATAACTGATCGACAGACAGATGGATGGACGGACTACAGGACGCATAACAAAATACCACCCTACAGGCCTATAAAAAGAGTCCCAACAAAGTAATTGTACCCAAACTTTGAAAATCTTTTTGAGACATTGCTTGCATCTATTTTCATACTGCTGCAAAACATTATTTTTCTATTCTTCAAACTTTGGTGGTTTATGAACTTTGTTATTTAGCGAGATTTAGTTTGTTGTTTGCAAAATTACATGCTTTAAATTTAATGCCCCAGTCATAAATAACCATCTGCCAGGTACCAGACGGCAATTTTTTCAGGAGATTTTGACACAATCGTCCAGGGACCACACGGAGATCGTCCAATGGCAATTCAATTTGAATGGCGACAGTCCAATTTTGAGACGACGTCCAACACCTGTTTGAAGTTTTGGAAAAAGTTATAATTGGACAGCGACTGGACGATTTTTGGGCCATCTGAGAGCCCGTCAAATCATCTTCCGGGCACCGCCCAGTGACCAAACAATGCCTTCAGACAGCGCCCTGCCGAGCTTTATGAAAACGTTTATCTACAAATCGTCCGGCTGCCTAATGCATCCATCCAGCGACCCAACTGCCTCCGTCCAGGCACCAGACGGAGCCCAGACGGGCACTGCCCCATTATAAATATTCGTCTGGGCACCGTCACCGTCCAGTGACCTTCAGATCGCCGTGCAGCATTGATTTTGTTTATTCTTTCCAGATGGCGACTGGACTGCAAACATATACTTTGGCGACATGATCAGTATATTACCAAAGTGTATACTGATGTCTCATCTCATTATAATTTATCAGTTCTGAAGTGAAAATGGCACTTCGTTATACTGCAACAAAATCTGTTGAATCTTCCCCTTCATCAAAAGAGATTGCAAGCTGCTCACTAAAGGCTGAGAAATGCAATAGCAGCTGCTGCTGTTTATGATCAGGCGCATGCTGGGAGTGAGGACTGCGTGGGTCATCCTCGGACAGTATGACACACCTATAGCTAGCTGGACGGCGGCACAAGCTCTGAAAGATGTCTGTCCAGCCACCGTCCGGTTGCCGCGCGATGACCGTCCATTCGCTGCCTGGTGCCTTTCTGAACTGCAAAAGGTATGCCGGCATTTCTGAAGAAACTACCGTCCGATGCCCATTTGTGACTGTTGGAAGAAATCATCTGGCGTCCATTTTATTTGTGATCTAGGCATACACATGACTTGTGTAATATCCTGTCATCCGATAAAGAATCAACCCCATATGGCCTGCAAAACGTGATCAAAATAAACAAACGGAATCAAAATAACATAGCGCTTAAAAAGGGCTAAGCCATGTCTCTGAACTCTTAACTAAATCACAGTTTTATGGACTAGTCCAAAATGAAAGCATCTACAGACGACTAAAAAAATGTGATTGAAAAGTAAAAACTTGATTTGGGAGGGTTAAAAAACATTGTGGGAAAAGGAGAAAATGCTGGTTACCAGCACTTTCTCCTTTTCCCACAATGTTTTGAAAAGGCTTCTGCCTCAGGCTCCTCATAAGTCGGATTATGTGGTAAAGAGTAAAACCAATTCTCTTGAAAAACAGACAAGAAGAAAGTTTTCAATAAATTGTTTAACAAAAGAAGCCATTAGCCATCATGGAGACAAAACAGCTTCAGAACAATTACAGAAAATAGCAGAGAACAAATGAATTTTCCCTACAACAAACAAATCTTAATTACACTAAATGGAAAGTGCATAATGTTGGGATTCATTAGAAAGCTGAAACTCTTGCAGATTGTTTGATTTTGATACTTCAAGAAGTTTTTGAGCTCCTTAGAAAGGGGCTTCGGAAGAATATTGTGCAAAGTACTGCTACTAGAAGAAGATCAAGGACTGGCATGATAGTTGTGCTGACCACAGCAATAAAACTGATCTAATGATGAAAATGTCATTAAGCACCATAAAAACCAATCAATCCATCATTAGAAAATGAAGGATAAATTCTTATTTTCTCCTTTTTTGACACTGTTTTCAAAAGCCTTACTGTAAAAGTTCTTGTTTCTAAATGGGTGCATCAGCATCGTGACTATCGAAATACATCCAAAAGAAGTACATTTTCAAGGTTGCTCTAATGTACAGTGTGCCAGCAACATAAACAGTGTAAGATCAAAGATCAAGCTACACATTTTGTACACCCCGTCTTATCCTCATCTATACTGGCCGGAGAGGCAATTATAGATGTGAAAGGCACTTCCTGAAGGTTAAAGCATTTCTAGACAATTAACTCTTTACCAAACAACAAATTTTTGGACTGGTCCAAATTGAAAGCATTTGCAGATAACAAAACATACCGCAATTATGTTAATCAGAAAACGAAATTCTAATTGGGAGGACAGAAAATATTGTGGGAAAAAGAGAATGCTGGTTACCAGCATTTTCTCCTTTTCCTACAATGCTCCAAAAGCTTTCTTTCTCAGGGTAGTTAAAAGTCAGGATTGTGTGGTAAAGAGTTAATGAAATATAGTTGAAATGATGGAATTTATCTTTAGATGTTTTAGAAACGTTCTGGAAAAAGGAGAAAATACTGGTTCACACTATGTTTTTGATAGTCTATTTCCTCAGAGAATTATTGAGCTATAGGGCTAACAGTTACTTTGAAATACATTACCTATCAAGAGGAAACTGTAGGCCTATTACTTTCTGTGACAAAACATGAAAGACTGAACTAATGGACCACTTATAAAGTCAAATTCAAAACAGATTTAACATTAAACCTTGTCTGCTGCCATTTAAAATTCTGGTAGACAATAAGTTAGGGCATCTTGTAGTGGTGGGCCGATGATCGACTATAGTCGAAAGTCAGTTGGTTTTGGCTTCCGATTCCGATAATCGATTGAGAAATCCCGGAATCGATTGTAGTCGGTTGATAAGCTGGCTTGGTGCCAAAACTTGAATTCTGGTTTTTAACGCTTTGTTTTGTGACTATTATCAATCACAATCTTGGATTTTAAACATAGTAGATAACAAACACTAAAACTAGCTGAAAAATGAGAAACGAATCTTTGTCCATGAATGTCTTGAGAAAAGTTGACAACTCGGCAAGCTTCCCTGAGTCTGGGTTTTGACATTGGCAAATTTGAAATGACCTGTCTTTGGCGATGAAAGATATAAAAATTTACCTAAATGTCAATCTGAGGCATGAAATTATCATCTAAAACTTCATATAACCTAGCTTGCGTTCATCGGGCAGAAAAATGGATTAAACACGATCAGTATAAAATGCGAAGGACACCCGGATGATAATGAAGCTGGCGAGTCTATTATGACAGAGTAACGAAGGTGTTATTCCTCTTTTCTAGTGTAAAGTGACAGCATTTTAAGTTACTTGCTATTTAAACTGACTAAATGATGTCAAATCATGTAGTAATACTTCTCCAGAAAACTAACTGTCAATAAAAAATAGATTGCCAAAAAAGCGCGAAAACCCATGATACTACCGTGAGCAGCGTGGCATCATCCGATCAGAGAGACTTCAAACCATCTTCTTATCTTTAATAATGAATTTTAACAGTAAATTTAAGCAAATTTCTGAATAAAGCAATAAGTGGAAGTTAAAATTCTGTTCATGAGTGGAAAAAAATGTTGTTTTATGAAATGAAAATATAGTGGGGGGGGGGGGGGGGGGGGGGGGGAGAAAAAGACAGTCGTCTGCAAATGTTTGAACTATAAGGTATATGTCTGATTCTTTTTTAACTTGTTTGGAAATTATAAGGAACAAAATGAATAATATTGATTAAAGTGCAGAATACAACATCTTCATAAATTTAATACATGAAGACTGTCATGTTTACAATATTGTCACAGTATTTTAAGCAAAAAGTCATTCTCAGTTAAATGGAGTGACAGTCTAAACCGACTGTACTATCGATAGCTAGTTGGTTTGCTCTTCCGATTACAAAGCGATAATCGATTGAGATTTTAAACCGATTGCCCAACACTAGCATCTTGTCTGTATAATAAATTTGAGTTGAAGATTGAAGCCATCAACTATGAGAGCATCAGGTGCCATACCCTGATATCCCCCATACTGATTTTGATTTAACAAATAATCATTACCAAATGTTGTCCACATGGGCACAACCCTCAAGTTACTAACATTTCCTGTTTTTTCCACAATTTTTTCCCTTTTCTAGAACAATATGCTTCATTTCAGCTGCATTAAATTTATCATCTGCAAATTTCCTGTATGGTGCTTAAGGTAGTGGACCCGTAACACTTCTAGTGCAGCATGGCATAAAATTTCTTGACATCTGATAAAGACAGATTTATACAAATATAATATCTTTGCACATTTTTAACTGACCAGAAATTCCTGTGATGTCTATATTGAAATTATTTGTTGATACTTTTCTTAGTTTCCAGAAAAAGAGAGGTAATTTACATGTGCTTTTGTAATGAGAATATAGTGGTTTTAGATTTATAAATGATAATTCTAGGAAGGACAACAAAGAAAAAGTGGCTCGATGAAAGTATTACAATAATACTCATTTTTCAAACTTAGCAAACTTAGACACCTGTTCTCAAGTCCTGTGCACTAGCAAATGAGCCTAAGTGGGTTACAAATTATACCATTTCTTTTGGATTTTTCATCTGCAAATTAATTTTCATTTTCAAAACTGATAAATACTAATCTGCAAATGCCTTGGATGTGAACAAGTCTTCAATTTTGTTGTTTGGTAAGGCATTAGGCCTTTAACAAACAAACCCTGGTTTTTATGACTTACAGGAAGAAGCCTTCCTAAATCATTGTGGGAAAAGGAGAAAATGCTGGTAGCCAGCATTCTCTCTTTTTCCCACAATGTTTTTTTATCTTCTAGAGTCAACTTTCAATTTTTGAACCACATTTATTTTGTCATCTGCAAATGCTTTCAATTGGAGAAGTCTGAAATTTTGTCATTTGGTAAAGCTCTAACCCCTTGCAAATATCCACTTTTAAGGACCCTGAAAAAGCCAAGACCTTCGCAGGCATTGTGAGCAAAGGAGAAAATGAAGGTAACCAGCATTTTCTCCTTTTCCAAAAATGTACTAAAATCGGGCAAAGATGCCTTTCACAATTTTAGCCACATTTAATTTTGCGTCCATATGATATCAGGCCTAGGCGATACCTATAACTTAAACATGAAGCTCAAGGACCTTACAGGGCCTTGCCTGAACCATTCCCATGTGACCAGCTCTACAGATTAGAATAAATAGCTGTGATATCGCTCTGTATGAAAGCCCACTTTGGGGAATATCATTATTTAGACGGCATATGTCACACCACAGCATCTATAACAATGATCGATTGGTTCTGTACCGTCACATGGGGGAAAACTCCATACTGCTTCCTTGTAAATCTTTATTGAAAGTAAATAGCTGCAAACCTTTTACCCCAACCTTTTACATTATAACTTTCCTATATAAATCCTATTTTTAACAACCTAATTTAGAAAGAAAGCTTTTGATAACATTGTGACAAAAGAGGAGAAATTGCTGGTAACATCAGCATTTTCTCCTTTTCCTACAATGTTTTCTACCCTATCAAGGACAAACTTTATCATGTCAAATCTTGATTTGTCCTAGGTAGGGTAGATATTACATGTACTAGCATGTTCTCCTTTTCCCACAATGTTTTCTACCCTATAAAAAAAAGCTTTTATCACTTAACCCTATACCAAACAACAAAATTTTAGACTAGTCCAAATTGAAAGCACTTGCAGACAACAAAATGAACCTTGCTCAAAAATTGAAATCTGTTTTTAGTCGGGTAGAAAACATTGTGGGAAAAGGAGAAAATACTGGTTTCCAGTATTTTCTCCTTTTCCCACAATGTTTTCAAAAAGCTTCTGTCTCAGGGATGTAAAAACTAGGGATTGTTTGGTAAAGAGTCCAATCACATTTAAATTGTTGACAAATGCTTTCATTTTGGACCAGTCTACCCTTTTTCTCATGTGGAAATGAATTCAACCTTGAAGCAGGATTAAACCAGACACACATTCTCAGTATGGAAATATTTAGATCTAAATAAATAATTGCCATTTCATTTTTTCTTTGGTCTAGAATGCTTCAGCCTTCAACAAACTGTAGATCAATGATCAAATTGCACAATCTGTGCAGTCTGATCTTGATGCACATTTACAGCAAAGGCAACTGTAGTTGTAGAGTTAACTTTTCTACAATCACCAATACATCAAAAAAAGTGGAATATTGTTCAGTGTTTAAACCCAATTTCAACATTATTTTCAATTAACCCTTCACCAAACAATCCCTGGTTTTTACAACCCTAAGATAGAAGCCTTTTGAAACATAGTGGGAAAAGGAGAAAATGCTGGTAACCAGCATTTTCTCCTATTCCCACAATGTTTTCTACCCTGCTGGAAACAATTTTCAATTTTTTGAGTTACACTCATTTTGTTGTCTGCAAATGCTTTCAATTTGGACTAATGTAAAGAGTTAACCCATTACCCCATAAGGCATTTCTAAAGTATCTCTAATTGACCCTACATAACAGCAAGGATGAAGCCATTTCTTATGTGTATATAAAATCTTTTGATAGCATTGGAAACATTTTGCCACAATGTTTTCCAAAGGCTCCTACAAGCAATGCGTTGAAATGAGTATCTATGGAGTATACGGTTAACCTATACCACAGCAGCCACAGCACCTATCCATGCCTTTAATTCTTTCACCAATACTACATAATATGCTTCAAACTCTTTCATAGCTTGACTGGCTTTTGTTCAACATAAATATTGATCAGAAAGAAAGAAGTGCATGTGGTTGTAAGAACGTCGATGTAGTATTTATCATTATAAACATGCGCGGATCCAGATATCTCTCTCAGGGGGGGTCCCACCGAAAACGCACTCGTCTTAGTATATGATACCTTGATTTCCGGATTTCAGTGGATGTACGAGTAAGCCGTTTACAAGAAAAGTCAACGTTTCCAGTTCTATGAGTTCTTGTAAACATGAGGAGGTCTCCACATTTAGAACCTTTTTTTTTAAATTTATGACTGTATTTTACATAAATTCTATGCAAAATCAAACCAGTCCCATTCACGAATCTGATAACCACTTTTTTTGCCAAAATTCCAGGGGGGGTCCGGACCCCCGGTCCCCCCCTCTGGATCCGCCCTTGATAAAGGTCAAGATTTCGATTCCCTTGAATGGGTACCAACTTGGGACTTCTGCCCACAGACTTTGCTCGAGTACTGGTGTAGTTTCAAGGAAGTAGAATCAAGAGCGATTTAGTATAAGTTACAAGAACTTGTTTCTCAATCGATCTGAAATGATATGTCTGAACTAGAGAAATGAGAATGCATCCTGTTGCAGTGGGTGTCATCAATCCTGAGAGAGAATTGCAGATGTGGGAATCCAGTGACACCATGGTTTCAAGTCTTTTTGGATCTAATTGATAGAAACTTTCGTTGTAGCTTAACAATACAGTTTTCTGTTAGCAACTGAACTGAATTGACAGAATTGCAGAGTAAAATAGGAGACTTTATTAATATTCACAATTATAAACAGTATCAATTAACTCATTACCAAAAGACAATATTTTAGGCTTGTCCAAATCCAAAGCATTTGCAGACGACAAAATAAAAGTGACTGAAAATTTTGAATTTGTATTGTGGAGGTGGGAAAACATTGCGGGAAAAGGAGAAAATGCTGATTACCAGCATTTTCTCCTTTTCCCACAATGTTTTCTACATGCTTCTTTCTCAGGGTCAACAAAAGCTGAGGGATTGTGTGGTAATGGGTTAAATTTATTTGACTCCTGAATTATTTACATATTTTGTCAGCTACCGCGCATTCAACTCTTTCACTGTCAATGATGCTAATGGTGTAGATCAAGATCAGGCTGGGTTGGGTATCTAGATATACACTAAAATTGTGACAAAATGATGTTTGGCACTTTTTACCGACTAAATATTACTTTTTAATATTATTTATCATATTTCGGCACTTTAGTAACATAATGAAAGCAGCAAATCTTTTGTTTTACAGACTCAAAAGAGACAAACCACTAAAAACACATTTGAAAAAAGAATAAAATATCCTAGTAACCAGCCTTTTCTACATTACCAACAACATATTCTAATCTATCGACAACAAAACCTGGCTCTGTATGAGCCACCTGAATTGGCATTATTTCAATCTGTCATTCGCAAACGCTTTCAATACAAATGATTCTGAAATTCTGTCATTTAGTAAAGAGTTAAGAATTAATCTGAAAACATCAAAGAAAATCTATACTGAAGATAAATGGTTATAAGATTATTCTGTCATACAAAGAGAATTTTCTGGGAGAAAACTCTGCCTCCATGGATATTTATCAATAGCTGACTTTGGGATTAAGATTCAGGATTCTGAGGGTATAGTAACTTTATCCTATGATTTAACCCTTTGCCTTTATCCTGCTAGAAGAATTGAAAAAACTTTCAAGCTGATAGTAAAAGACATGAATAGTTTTATTTCAAACTTGTATTTTAGAAAAAAACATGAATAGTTTGATTTCAAACTTGTGTTTTAGAAAAAAACATATCTCCTAATCCACAATGTAGATCCAGGATCAGACTGCACATTGTGTGCAGTCTGATGTTGATCTACACTGTCACTAAAAGGTCAGTGAGTCACAATTAGATGCTTAACTCTTTACCACACGATACCAACTTTTAACGACCCTGAGACAGAAGCCTTTTAAACACATTGTGGGAAAATAAGAAAATGTTGGTAACCAGCATTTTCTCCTTTTCCCACAATGTTTTTGACCCTTCTCAACCCAAAGTTCAAGTTTTTACTTGCATTTTATCTAGTCATCTGCAAGTGCTTTCAAATTGAATGAGTCCAAAATTCTGACGTTTGGTAAAGGGTTGCGGGTTAGAGTGCTAAATAAAACCAGCAGACATGTTCATGCTGGAAATAAGACTCGGATAACTTCATGGTAGCTTTCCCACACAATGTTTCAGCAAAGCAAACAGTGTAGATCAAAGAGCAGGCAAATGATCTCTGCAGACATTTTCAGTCTTGAAATAATTATTGGATTCAACTAACTACTATTTCAAGCCTGAAAGTGACCTTTCACAAACATTTGCAGCAAGCAAGGATCATGATGAATTTGCACAAAAATGCATTAAAAGTCGAGGTTGTGTGCTTAAGGGTTTAACTCATTACCACACAAGAAAATTTTAGACTGGTCCAAATTGAAAGCATTTGCAGACGACAAAATAAAGGTGACTGAAAAATTGAAATTTGTTCTGGGAAGGGTAGAAAGCACTGTGGGAAAAGGAGAAAATGCTGGTTACCAGCATTTTCTCCTTTTCCCACAGTGTTTTCAAAAGGCTTCTTTCTCAGGGGCGTCAAAAGTAGGGATTGTGTGGTAATGGGTTAAGTGGTTTTGGCCAGAGTATGTTACAAAGTGGCAGACAGAGTATATTAAAGATCAGACTGCACTAATTGTGGATGCTGATCTTAATCTACACTGTCTGCAAAAAGATATTATTCATGCTCAGCAAATCTATGGGTCAATAATGGATGTCAAAAAAGCAATATAGCAATGAAAAAGTTCCATTTTGAATCGATAAGTCTTTCAAGAGTATATGATTTATTGCTATTTTTCAGACTGTTCCCCCCCAACGAAAGAATCACGCTGGGCCTGACAATTACTCCGGAAATACATCACAAGTTTCAATTTCAGCATCATTCATGATCTATGATTATATCCATGCTCTGTGAAAAGAGGGTTTAATACATCTGCAGATATTGTCAACCAAGGTCAGCCTGCACAATCCGTCCAGTCAAGGCTGACCGGGATTGAAACATTTTTGCTATTTGACAATTTATGGCAAGTCCATTATTACTTTTCTATCTCATGATTTGTTTGGTCGTCAGACAAACTAGGTTTTAAAGATCCATAATTGTGACCTGTCACGCAAAAAGGGACCTTCTGGGAACTGCAAAAAGTATTCTAATGAGAATAATTAGTATTTTCAATTTGAAATCAAAATCAGTCCTTTTGTCTGGAGCTCTGATACACATAAATTGTGGTTTTAGACTGATAATTATTATAAAGTATAATGAAAACAAAACTTGATATACCTGCCAATCTCATACATCAAATTGGCTCAAAATGGTGAGGTAACATAAACATATCCCATGCAAAGAAATTTGGAGGTCTAAGTGCTCCAGCTGCTCTTGGCTCTTTACCAAACAAGAAAAATCTTAGACTGGTCCAAATTCAAAGTATTTGCAGACTACACTTTAAATTTAGCTAATAGAATGTAATTGTGTGTGAAAGTGTAGAAAACCTTGTGGGAAAAGGAGAAAATGCTGTTTACCAGCATTTTCTCCTTTTCCCACAAGGTTTTCCAAATGCTAGTTCCTCAGTGTCGTGTGGTAAAGAGTTAATGAATAAGTCAGAATTTAAATAAACTCCTTTATTTCTTGCATCTTTTGTTTAGCAGTTCAAAGTTTGGTTTTCAACATTATATCAGTTATGTCACAGCTGCCTGTGCACCTATCCATGCTTTCCTGAAGTTCAACATTCTTCTCTTTAGCCACTGGCTGTTTTCCTAAACAGACATCAATAAATCAAAGTGCACTAGAATGAATAAAATGTCATATTGAAACATGGAAAAATCAACTCTTACCTCGTACCATATGGCAAAATTCCTGAACTCACCTTGAATTCATTTTCCAACAACAAATAAATAAGGGTCAAATGGAAGAATTTGTCTCTCAAAGATTAAGGACTTTCTCAGATGTAGAGAAATAGGTTGTGAGGTAAAGGGTTAAAATGCATAGCACAATTATTCACAGATGATTCTACGATTTATATTTCACTGTCTCAAAACAAGATCAGATTGCATGTCAGTTTCTCCAGGCTGTGTACCACCATTCTGACAAAAGCCTGAATCTTTCTTAAGGATGACTATCAGAGGTGTCAATCTGTGAGGAGTTAACCCTTATCCTACACAAGAGCAGCAAATTGTCGCAAGATACACCCGTCTTACCTCAAGCTTTAAAGCTGGGGCATGCACCGGACAAAATTCAAGTATGAAAAACAACAAAGGGGACTAACTCAAAAATTAAGCAAGCAAGAGTTATGATTCCTGTGCACTGCACTCCCCCTCATTAAGATCTATCCACCCATGAAATTTCATAACCCTAGCTAATATAGTTTTGGAGATATGCTCCGGACAAAATTCAAGTATGAAAAACAACAAAGGGCAATAACTCAAAAATTAAACAAGCAAGAGTTATGCGCACTGCACTCCCCCTCGATGAGATCTATCCACCCATGAAATTTCATAACCCTAGCTAGTATAGTTTTGGAGATATGCTCTGGACAAAATTCAAGTATGAAAAACAACAAAGGGCAATAACTCAAAACTTAAGCAAGCAAGAGTTATGATTCCTGCGCACTGCACTCCCCCTGGATGAGATCTGTCCACCCATGAAATTTCATAACCCTAGCTATTATAGTTTTGGAGATATGCTCCGGACAAAATTCAAGTATGAAAAACAACAAAGGGCAATAACTCAAAAATAAGTGAGCAAGACTTATGATTCCTGTGCACTGCACTCCCCCTCGATGAGATCTATCCACCCATGAAATTTCATAACCCTAGCTAGAATAGTTTTGGAGATATGCTCTGGACAAAGAACTGGACGCCGCCCGCCCGCCTGGATGCCCGCCCGTCCGCCACTGGTGATCCCATAATACGTTCCGTCTTCGACGGGCGTATAAAAATGACTGAAATGAAATTTTTTAAAACAAAAACCCAAATTTCACTATTTCAATGGTGTTATATGGGAAATATGTCCTGAACTTTTTACCACACAATCCCGACTTTCAACAACCCTGAGAGAGAAGCACTTTGAAAACATTTTGAGAAAAAGAAGAACTGCTGGTAACTGGCATTTTCTCCTCTACCAACAATGTTTTCTACCCTTCCCAGATTAAATTTCAACTTTTCAGTTACATATATTTTGTCATCAGTCTGCAATATAATGCTTTCAATTTGGACCAGTCCACAATTTTGTTGTTTGGTAAAGAGTTAACAGTCAGTGTAGATCCAAGATCAGACTGCATGCTCTATGCAGTCTTATCTTAATCTACACTGTCTGAAAAAGGTCCTTGAGTCATGTTCAGCAGTTCAAGGGTTAAGGCTGTGAGGAGAAATTCCCTTTTCCAAGAAAGAAGACATACAGAACATCTATAAAATGTCAACTTATGCAAATGTGGAACCGAATTCCTATTCTTATCTTTGGATTCCCTACCCTTTCTAGTTCAAATTGATCTGAGAATATGAAATCAATAGTCTAGAAACCTTATAGGTAAACAGACGTCTTCATTGGTGAGTCTAGAGAACACTGCGACAAACAGACAAGTATTGAATTTTTTAATTCATTTCTGCAGTTTGAATGATGTTTCATACTGCTGACAGATATTTCAGTCACGCTTCTTCAGCAGCATTTCACCAGCACTAGGCTTGGACTCTGGAATGCCTTGCCTCGGGACACTCCTTCAAGACAAATCCAACAAGCATTCCAATAATACATTCACAATACTGAATTCAGTCTCTTTGGCCAGTTGTTCTTTGGAATTTTGGAAGAGCCTGAACTTGAACTTGCAGCCTCTGAATAACCTGCTAGGGGCCTAACCAACTGAACTGTGAATCTCTGAGATGGAATGATTCATAAATCAGATAGTGTTTTGCACAATACTTAATCCTTCATTATCATTGAGATATTTCACTAAGGTATTCACCTGTGTCTTAGGTTTGGCCAGTACAAAGCTAGTACTAAAAGAACCATTGCTCAAAGATGCTCCCACAAGCCAACTGCCTTGAGACAGTAACAAATCCAGGGTCTCGAAGTTAGGAGTCCCACACCTACATCACTGAGCCAGTGGGATGATGGCTCTGTAAAAAGGATGTTGCATACAAACTTGTAACAAACTCTGTGAACTTCCAGTTTCTTAGAGACGAGTCTAATTCAATTTCTACAGCACAGTATACAAGTTTTTCTCTTGTTATCATTTTGCAGACAAAGCCAAAAAAATACTCAATTCTGAACCCTTACAGAGAGGCATTTTCAGTTTAGAAATAAGACCAAAATAATGGCAGTTTCAAGGTTCTTTTTATCTAATGTGTCTCATCAAAGTCTTCTGTTTTGTGCAGTCTGATCATGATCTATCCTTTTACTCCATAGATACTCATTTCTACGCATTGCTTGAAGGAGCCTTTGGAAAACATTGTGGCAAAAGGTGAAATTGCTCGTGACAAGCAATTTCACCTTTTGCCACAATGTTTTCTATGCTAACAAAAGGTGTCATATACACATAAGAAACAGCTTCATCCTTGCTGTTAGGGTCAATTAGAGATACCACAGAAATGCATTATAGGGTAAAGGGCTATATAGGCAATATAGACAACTATACTTGTTGTGAAAAGTTACCACAGTTTGAAGAGCTGACCAGACAACAAATTTGAAAGTTTGACCAAACTGAAAGAATTTGTAGATAACAAGTTGAACATGGCTGTAATTACCTTAATTGATAGGGTTGAACTTTGAAAGGAAAAAAAAAATCACGATGGGAGAATTTGAGAACATTTCCTCCTGTTCCCAAATGCTTTCAAAAGCAATCTACATCAGGGTCATAAAAATATGGATTGTTAGGTAAAGTGTAATTTCCAAGAAAGGTTCATAAGCAGGTACAAAAAAGAGATGAACCATGACATGATGCTGATAAGTTTGTTCCTGCTTTTCTTTTAGAAAAATTATTTCCTCAATATATTCCATATAACCCCTTTTTCTAACAATCTTGAAAGGCTTTTGAAAACATGAAAGGCTTTTGAAAACATTATTGGGAAAAGGAGAAAATGCTGGTAACCAGCATTTTCTCCTTTTCCAAAAGTATTTTCTATCTTTTAGGGCAAGTCTCATGATATGCCTTGTTCCACATTTGTTATCAAACTAGGGACTTTTCATCAATGAAATGAAAGGTGATTTATGCCACTTTCAACAATATTTTATTCAAATAATGGCAACAGCTCCCTTATTCACGTACATCCTTAGGGTTCCTAGGTTTTACCACTACAAATAAGGCTAGGGCTCTCTGTCTTGGGCAAAGACACGCCAACAAAAAGCCCAGAGCCTGAAGGTTATGAGTGCTACAATTTACAATTTTAAAACTCTTCACCAAACGACAAAATTTTAGACTGGTTCAAACTGAAAGCACTTGGAGATGACAAAATAAATTTGATCTAAATATTGAAATTTGCTTCAGGAAGAGAAGAAAGCATTGTGGGAAAAGGAGAAAATGCTGGTTACCAGCATTTTCTCCTTTTCCCACAATGTTTTCAAAAGGCTTCTTTCACGGGTGTCAAAAGTCAGGATTGTGCGGTAAGGAATTAAGCTACACTGGACCCTAAAATTAAGGCACTGTTTGGTAAAGAAAATAATAATGTCACTCAAGTTGTTGCTATTGGATTTCAGTGGGTAGAAAAAATCATGGGAAAAGGAGATACTGCCAATTACCAGCTTAAATTTTCTTCTTTTCTGACAATGTTGTTAAAAGCCTCAGGTATGATAACTCATTACCAAACAACACAATTCTGAGTCCCTAGGCTTATGGGACACATATTGTTTAACTCTTTACCACACAATCCCTACTTTTAACGACCCTGATAAAGAAGCCTTTTTGAAAACATTGAAGGAAAAGGAGAAAATGCTGGTAACCAGCATTTTCTCCTTTTCCCACAATGTTTTCTACCATTCCCAATACAAATTTCAATTGTTGAGCCATACTTATTTTGTTGTCTGCAAGTGCTTTCAATTTGGACAGGTCTAAAATTTGTCATTTGGGAAAAGGTTAACTCATTACAAAACAACACATTTTTGGCTTGTCCAAATCAAAAGCATTTGCAAAATTAAAAAGACTGAAAATTTGAAATTTGTTTTGTACAGGCTAGCAAACATAGTGGGAAAAGGAGAAAATTCCAGTTACCAGCATTTTCTCCTTTTCCCACAATGTTTTCTACAGGCTTCTTTCTCAGGGTCCTCAAAAGTAGGGATTGTGTGGTAATGGGTTAAAACAAGAGGCTGTTTGATACAGTAAAATGTTTGAAAAAAAAAACAAGAGGGCCATGATGGCCCTGTATCGCTCCACTGGCTTTTTAACCCTTTACCACACAAATTGAAGTGTTCATGACTATGAAAAAGAGGGCCTTCAAAAACAATGAACGCTGTCAGGCAGTACAAGCAGGTTAATTCATTAGCATGAAAGGTAAAATCCTTGGAAAAAAAAGCTGAATGATAGAAACCTTACTCTGAATTTATTATTCACCTCATGTGAGCATAACTATTAGCATTAAAAAATGAATAACACTTGAAAACAGAATATTTTCTATCAAAAAATTTAATGTCTAGCACCAATCATGTATCAATGCAGTTTGATAATCTAGGGAGGTAAATAGTACCAAACTTTATCTTTCATAAAAAGAGTTATTTCCCTTGATTAATGTATAAATTAAAGTGACTATATCTTGAGGCCCATGTTAAACTTGTGATCCCTGGATGGAGTCAATTTTGACCCCAGACCTACAATATGAAACTAGAATGTGTGGTTATAAACACGAAGTTTTTTGAATCTTGCCCAATAAAAAGCCCTGTACAAAAAGTTTGCTCAATAAAAGGCTCTGTAAAATAGTTGACCCATGAGACAGGTTTATAAAGCCAATGTAAAACTTGTGACCCCTGGGATGGGGTCAAACTTGACCCCCAAAGTTAAAATTTTGGCCCTCTTGGTAGAAGCCCATTAGATAAAGCTACATGCAAAATTTGGTAGCCCTAGGCCTTATGGCTATGTACAAGTAGATTATTAAAGTTTCCCTATATAAGCCAATGCAAAACTTGTGATCCCCTGTGACGGGGGCTAAATTTGACCCCAGGGCTATACTTTCGGGCACCCTTGGTAGAGACCCCCTAGATAAAGCTAACTGCAAAATTTGATAGCCCTAGTCCTTATAGCTAGGTGCGACAAGATTTTGAAAATTTTCCCTATATAAGCCCATGTAAAATTTGTTAGCCCTCAGGGCGGGGCCAAATTTGACCCCTGGGCTATAAGTTGGAAATCCTTGGTAGAGGTCCACTAGATAAATCTACATGCCAAATTTGGTAGCCCTAGGCCCTATGGCTAGGTGGAAGAAGAATTTTGAAGTTCTCCTTATATAAGCCCATGTAAAACTTGTTTCCCCCGGGGCGGGGCCAATTTTGACCCCAGGGCTATAATTTAGACACTCTTGGTAGAGGTCCACTAAATAAAACAACATCCCAAATTTGGTAGCCCTAGGCCCTATGCCTAGGTAGAAGAGGAGTTTTAAAGTTCTCCCTAAATAAGCCCATGTAAAACTTGTGACCCCCGGGGCGGGGCCAATTTTGACACCAGAGCTATAATTTGAAGAAACTTGGTAGAGGTCCACTAGATAAAGCTACATGCCACATTTGGTAGCTCTAGGCCTTACGGTTTCAGACAAGAAGATTTTCAAAATTTTTCAGTTTTGTTGCCATGGCAACCAGAGTTTTTGAAGGAACTAAATTCTTTCAAGAAATTCTGAAGAGGACCATGGCAGGATCATTTCTGTGAAGTTTCATCAAAATTGGATGGGTAGTTTCAGAGAAGAAGATGTTTAAAGAAAAAGTTAACGCACGGACGGACGGACGGACGACGGACAACGGGCCTTGACATAAGCCCGCTGGCCTTCGGCCAGTGGAGCTAAAATCTCAGAACAATTGTCCCTAGAATAGAACTAATCTATTTCAGTTCTGCATTGTGAATTTTCAGACATTTTTCATTTATATTCCACAAAAAAAACCTGTCTTCTATAATAACAAGCTTGTCAGACAAGATGTATTTAGTGCTCCATATAGACTGCTCCAGATAGAGGGAGCAATTTTGCTTTCAAAATTTAGAATACTGAACCGAAATTCTCCACTAAACCCTATAGTGTGGGTACTCATTAGAATTGTCTCATCGAGACAATTCTAATGAGTACCCACAACACAGGGTTTCGAAGATAAATAATGGATTTAGAATCTGATCACTACTTGTTATCTGGAGCTCTGTCACAGAATATGAGAATTGCTGGTTCATATTCCAAACCAGTTTGTAAGGGATTGTCAAGCTCTTTTCTCATAAATAATTCTAGCCAATATGATTTCAGTATTATTTCTGCAGTTTGCATTTTTGTGTAGACTTGTGTCGTTGTCACAGCCAATATAATGGCTTACCTAGTGGATCTAAGAACTTTTTTGACTTGTTTGTATTTTGCCTACCTCCAATCCTGCTAAATAAGTGAAATGAAAATTTTCAGTCGATAGTAAAAGCCTGACACTTTCTATATCAAAGTAAATTTTCTTTTTTTTTTTGGGGGGGGGGGGGGTATCTGTCTGTAAGCCTATGAGAGTAACCCTTTACCAAACAATCCCTGGTTTTTATGACCCTGAGATTGATTGCCTTTTGAAAATATTGTGGAAAAAGGAGAAAATGCTGTTAACCAGCATTTTCTCCATATCCTACAACATTTCTTACCCTGCTGGAAACAAATTTCAATTTTTCAGTTACGTTTATTTTGTCGTCTGCAAATGCTTTCAATTTGGACCAGTCTAAAATTTTGTCATTTGGTAAAGGATCAATTCCTGTGACAGTTCCTGTAAGTGAATTCCAGAAAGCTACAATAAATAAACTCTTTACCAAATGACAAAATTTTGGACTAGTCCAAATTGAAAGCACTTGGAGATAACAAAATAAATGTAAACCAAAATTGAAATTTGATTTGGAAAGGGTGGAATACATAGCACTTGGGAAAAGGAGAAAATGCTGGTTAGCAGCATTTTCTCCTTTTCCTAAAATGTTTTCCAAAGGCTTCTTTCTCAGGATTGTCAAAAGTTGTGATTGTGAGGTAAAGGGTTATAAAATGTTGACCCTGAAAGTGTCACAAACCTTTGGCATTTTGATGATGCACAATGATGACCATTCCCTTGTGGCAGGCAGATTATAGCCTGAAGATAGGCTTAGCATTGTGACCTGACCGATGCTTCATCATTCGATTAGTTCACATCTTACCTTATCTTACAACAAAATAAATGTTACTTAAAAATTGGAATTTTATTCTGGAAGGTCAGAAAACACAGAGGGAAATGGAGAAAATGCTTCTTTTCCCACAAGGTTTTCTGACACATTCTTAATCTCAGTGTGGTTAACAGTTGGAATGGTATGATTAAAGTTTTAAAACATGCTCAGGACATTTCTCTTTGCTTATTTATAGTACAGTCACAAATAAGTAACTGCAAATTCGGCTGATTACGGCAGTTCGGTTGCAGGCACAATCGGCAGGCAGCATTTTTTACGCAGCTAGGATGCCGCTGAAGTTTTAAGAAAAAGTTAAAATTCTGACTGCCACAGGCCAATTTTTTCCAATTGTGCCTGTCGTCAGGGTGCCGGCCAGGCGCATTTAGTAGTCGGGCGGTAGCTATCAAGCGGCAGGCGGGCTGCAGTGCTATTTTTAATCGGCTGTGGGTTTCGAGGGCCTTCAAACTTTGGCTGGCGATCATGAGGAACTAACTGCCACTCTCCAGCATGCAGCCTGCTGCCGTTACGCTACCGATATGCCACCGTACCATTTTAAAAAATCTGCCGGCGGCAAGGTGGAGATTGAAAAGCAGCTGAAGGCGACTGTTGCTGATGGTAGGTCGCAGAAGGGCGATCAGCTGAGTGCAGACTTCCGGGCCCCTGCAAATAAATCTGTGGCCATCCATCATACAAAATAGTCATCATGGCGATTCTAATAGCATCAGGGTGACTCAGAGACCTGCGTATCGCTGCGGCTTGGGCTCTGGTCTCTTGCGCTTCGATGCTGGCGCCTTGTCCTTCCCCCTGCCTCTGCATTTAAGGGTAACTTGTGGAACGAAAACATTCTTCAAAATTAGATCTTTTTATCTTGTAGTTGATAATAATAATAAACACTTTGTTGTGTGATACGAGAGCAAGCTAGGTTTATATATCCCCCATAAACCAGCCTGCTAGTCAGATTATCGGGTGGGCGCCGGCCCATGGCAGTTCAAACGCCTGATCGACGTCCGGTGTCAGATGTAAATGGCCGGTGCCCACCAGGTCGCCGGGCGGTGGCAGGTAAAATCTGACAGCTACCGACCTGTCCCCTAACTGCTACCGGCCCACCCCCCTGATGAGGTCCCACATCCCTCGAACTTAAAAAACGCTGCGGCTTGGGCTCTGGTCTCTTGCAACTTGGTGCTGGCGCCTTGTCCTTCCCCTTGCCTCTGCATTTAAGGGTAACTTGTGGAAGGAAAACATTCATTAAAACTAGAAGGCCCTGAAGGGCCTGAATATGCTCTACTGGCAGAGAACTGAATTTTGCTTTTTCATGAAAATCTGACATGAAATGCATACTTTGTCATGAAAACAAGAGTTGGTAATTTTCAGCTTGAAATGGTTTCTTTTCCCATACTGTTTGTTGGATTTATTTCAAAATATAAAGGGTTGAAGCTATTAGTGAGATAAACAAACTGTGCAAGTTTCACAGAAATCTAATTACAAATGCACATTTTATCCCGTAAACAACTTAAAATGGCTATATTTTCCATACTGTTTGTTGGATTTTTCTCACAATCAATAGGGTTGAAGCTACTGATAAGATAAACAAACTGTCTGATTTTCATGAAAATCAGGCAACAAATGCAGACTTCATTGCATAAACAAGATTTAGAAATTTTCAACTTGAAATGGCTACTTTTCCCATACTGTTTGTTGGATTTTTCTCAAAATCAATATGGTCGAAGCTATTGATGAGATAAACAAACTGTGCAAGTTTCACGAAAATCGGGTAACAAATGCAGACTTTATCGCGTAAACAAGAATTTGAAATTTTCAACTTGAAATGGCTACTTTTCCCATACTGTTTGTTGGACTTTTTTCAAAATCAATAGGGTCGAAGCTATTGATGAGATAAACAAATACTGTGCAAGTTTCACGAAAATCAGGTAACAAATGCAGACTTTATCGTGTAAACAAGAAATTGAAATTTTCAACTTGAAATGGATACTTTTCTCATACTGTTTGTTGGATTTTTTTCAAAATCAATAGGGTTGAAGCTATTGATAAGATAAACAAACTGTGCAAGTTTCAAGTTTCACGAAAATCGGGCAACAAATGCAGACTTTATCGCGTAAACAAGAATTTGAAATTTTCAAAATGGCTCCTTTTTCCATAATTACTGTTTGTTGGATTTTTCTCAAAATCAATAGGGTTAAAGCTATTGGTGAGATACACAAACTATGCAAGTTTCATGAAAATTGGGCAAGAAATGCAGACTTTATCGCGTAAATAAGAAAAAGACTAATGGACAGACAGACAGACGGACGGACCGACGGACGGACCGACGGACCGACGGACAGACGGACGGACGGACCACCTAATTGAAACAAAGGGCCAAATTTCAAAGGGCCATTTATGAGGGGCCATTAAAAAATATTCGACTGAAATGAAACGACGTGACACTGAACAAGGGGCCAAAATTGACGGCCCCTTACTACATAACAAATATTTGAAAACTGACAAAGAGAAAACTTGGACGGAAACAAAAACAACACAATTTTTCAGTAATTATCTCGCCTTAACCCACTCTCAAACTCATCCAAGTGTTTGCCTAGTCCACCATTCCAAGTTTGGTGAAGATGCGGTCAAAAAAATGCTGGACCTTTTTGTTTAAGTTAGTTTAATTCCATATTTAACTTGAAAACCTAAAGGATTGGAGAACAAGAATTGTCAGAAAGACAGCTCGATTGACTATTCTGATGCTGGATAGTAAAGAAAGCAAATTTATAAGATGGAAAAAAGGGAAAAAATCGCACTCAAACGTCTAAAATCCAAGTGAGACAAAAGTAATATGCCCCCATTGTGCAAAGTTTCAAAGATATAGCTTGAGTATTTACAGAATGTGAACATAGATTTGATGTCGACTAAAATTCCGGAGGTAAAAAAAAAAAGGGTAAGAATTACACTAAAAAGTATAAAATCCATGTGAGGCAAAGAAAATTCGGCCTACATCCTTGTATTTAGGTCCCAAATGTATGTGCAAAGTTTGAAATCCATAGCTTCAGTAGTAACAGGTTTGATCTTTTAAACAAAATTTTCTATGTCTAAAAAGGGTCAAAATGATACTAAATTTCATGTTAGAGTAACAATACTTTGCCAAGGTTCTTGTTTAATGGTCAAAAATGCATATGCAAAGTTTCAAAGCCATAGCTTCAGTGCTTACAGAGTAGTAACAAAGAAATGATTTTGCATACAAAATTCTAAGTAAAAAATAAAGGGTAAAAAGAAGAGTAAAATGTCTAAAATCCCAGAGTAGCAAAATTTGGCCTAAGTCCTCGTGTAATAGTCTCAAATGCATGTGCAAAGTTTCTAAGCCATAGGTGGAGTAGTTCCAGAGTAGTAAGAGAAAATTAGCTTGCACACAAAACTTTAACCAGAATTTTCTAAGTCCAAAAAGGGTTGAAATCGTATTAAAATCAAAGTCTGAGTAACGAAATTTGGTCTAGAAATAGGTATTGGGGTCAAAATGCATGTGCAAAGTTTCAAAGCAAAAGCTTGAGTAGTTATAGAGATATGATGAGGTTGCACCAAAAACTTTAACCATGGGGTATTACACAGATGCCAGGGCGAGTGGGTAGGCTCTACTATTCTTCGAATAGTCAAGCTAAAAACAAATTATGAAGTTAAAGTTTAGTTTCATACCCATGCCAGTGTAGACCTGAAGAGCTACAAAGTTGGGTTTAAGGCCGCCAAGGGAATATTTCTTGGCTCAGTGCGAAACAGTTGTAACTCACGAAATAAAGGAGATACAACTGTTTCCCACTGAGCCATCGATTTCATTTGTTTGCAGAAGATGTCTACTCGAGACAAATACTAACTAGTATATTGCTGCCACATTTCAGCATTATGATGTGCATGATGCCACTCTCAGGCACATTATCCCATGAACAAACCCATCCTAGAACTAGCCTTATATGCTATGTAAGATAACTTTTACGACTTACGTAGCAAGGGATTGAATCCATAACCTCTCCTCCAGAGGCTGTGACAGTTTACAGATTTGTTAGTAGGTGGCTCACAAGAATTACCATTAAGGATATACTTAATTACTAGTACATGTAGCAGCAATAATTGAGGCATCTATTCTGTGGGGAGAGCTATACTCCCCTACTAGCAGTTGAAAGATATCTTGGGTTGATTCTACTAAAAATAACCAATATTAACCCATTACTCCAAACATACTAATTTAACACATTCAAGTTTGGGGATTTATGAAAACATTGTGCCTGAAGGAGAAATCACTCATAATGAACAATTTTTCCTTTAGGCACAATGTTTTTATACCATGTCGCAAAGTGAAAATGAAAATTGAAATGTAACTTGTCATCTGCTGACCTTTGGACCAGACTTCCAGTGATTTTTTTGCCTCTCTCCTCTGATCATTTTATGTGAGAAAACAGTCAGCATCTCAGAAAGAAGTTGCCTAAGTACTGGTGTGATTAGGCCAGGAAAGGTGCCTAGGTGCGCTGACCGCCGTTATATGACCAAAGGTCTTAAACTCCAAATGTTTTATGGAGTTATAGGCTAAACTTTGGGTCAATTACTCAACACTAAACAACACTGGAATCGAGTAAACTATGTTTATTTGAACAGATTTCTCATAACACATAACTAATGTCATGTAATGGGTCTTTATTTCATGCTTTCCGGTGGGATATCGAGAAATAGCAGTGAAAATATTTTTCGATCTTACACCAGTGAAAATACCGATTTTCACGTTCTTGTTGCCTAGGTAAATTGCGCGTGCCTAACAACCAGATGGGAAATATGACGTCATATACCTTACATTTCTCGCGCTTGACGTCACGTTGCTATGCGGGAGGGGTACGCCACGGGGAATGAGGGAAAAAAATTGTACTGAATTTTGATAAAGCTCCTCCCAGAAAGGGTTAAAAGCATAAAATAAATAGAATATTTGTTTTTTTCGGTGTAAGATCGAAATTTATTTCATCTTGTGAACACCATCGGTAATATTTTCACTCGTGGCTGCGCCACTCGTGAAAATATTACCGATGGTGTCCACTCGATGAAATAAATTTCGATCTTACACCGAAAAAAACAAATATCCTCTATATCTTACATTACAGCTCTCGACTTGCACATCCAAGTCTGCTCAAAATTAAAGTCATCTGAAACTTTATAAAACAAGGTTTGATTACCATTGGTGAAAAAATGAAGGTGCTAGAGTGTTCAGAGCTGAAAAATGGCATTTTTCCAATTCAAAGGCTGTTAACTCTGAATTTTCAAGTTTAACGATATACATTGTGAGAAACGAAGATGCTACAAAACAGATAGTGGATGACATTCATCATCCTTCAAACTCGGCTTTGACCACGGCGTGGTGAAAGGAGTTAAAAAGATTAGAAAATTCAAACGAGTTACATTTCCAATCACCTGTGGGCGTTATTAAAGTAACCTTCTTCAGTAACAATAACATATGGGTAAACATTGGCAAAACATAAGCCATCACCCCATATATCCTCTTGAGATCGGTCGAAATTGGCAGCTTCAGCAGACAACGATATTTAATTTGGAGAAGAAAAATTCTGTTTTTATTATATAGCAGGAAACATTGAGCAAAAAGGAGAAACTGCTCATCATTAACAATTTCTCCTTTTGGCACCATGTTTTCATAAATGCTTCAACATTTATATGAGTATATATTGAGTAATGGGTTAAAGGAATAAGTTTTTGTTGCTGGGGATTGATCAGAATGATAATGAATATATATATAGTTTATCTAGAAGCATTAAAATGCAAAAATCCTCAACACCATCATTTAACTCTACAAAAACTGCAGCTGATCTGCAGCAGAAGACTATAAAACAGTTTTATTTATAAAAGTATGGAAAATCTCTCAGAATTATCATCTGATATGCAAGTAGTACCTGAAAACATTGAGGCAAAAGCAGAAAATGTTAATTCTGTTTTCAAAAGTTGTCTGCTGCAGAACACATATATGTGCCTTCAGTTGTTATAGACTTAAGTACTGAAGTTTGACTTTAACTTATACATTTCTTTCAAATTGCCAATTAACTAGCTGTCAATTTATCATAGGACAAATGATATAACTTTCAACAACCAACTGATGACTTTGCCTTGCATTAATCATCAGAATTACTATTTGCAAGCTTTGATCACTCAGCAAGTGTTTTCCAACTATACTAGAAGTTAAGCCAGTACACCATATATACTTGTTTTAAGAAAGTCAAGTCAGATGTTGTAGGAAAACATTGTGCCAAAAGAAGAAATTGCTCATGGTGAGCAATTTCTCCTTTTGGAACAATGTTTTCTACTCCATCACAAATGAAAATTGCTTTTATTGAACTGCTGACCCTTCCAATTTGGACCAAACTCAAAATGTTATATGGAGTAATGGTTTAATGTTCATCAATAACAACTATCCCCAGTAAACAAATGATTTGAGTCATACATGACTAACATTCTAAGTTTGTTACTTCTAGTTTTTATTTGTCATTTTTTCGTGCTTTCACGTTCATGGCACTAATTTTTTTCAAAATATTTTCCGCTGTACGTTCTTGCAGAACTCCACCTTTGTTTCTGCTGAGCTGAATGTAAGTTCTACATGTTGCTCTATTAGGAGTTTTTCTTTTCTCGAGGTAATCTTTAGCATATTTTCTCAACTCCTCCATTTCCGCATCTGTCCAACGGTTCCTTTCTGAAAATATAAAAGTGTCTTTAGTCTTTTCAGCACACAATTGCAATGTTCAAAAATGGGTGAAATAAATACAGGGCAATAATTAAATTAATAAGAGAAGGTAGATAACCAAAGACCATCTTTTTGTAAGTATTAATAACAGTTAACAAATGAAACTACCATACAAGATCAATACCATATATCCTTTGGCTAAAGTTAGATTCCCTTCCATCCAAAAAGTTGTTATTTAAGTACATCAGGGTTTCCACAAAATCGGAAAAACGAAATTCCCTGACCTTTCCCTGATCAAACTCAACATTCCCTGTCCAAATTAATACCGATCATCTTTGATCACCAAAGGAACTATGCGCTTTCAAAATCTAAGTATTTTTTTTATAAATTTCTTCTTTTGGACATGAAATGAAAATGACGGTGTTTCAATTCGATACTACTCTGCACTTATTTAATATTATGCTAAACTGACAATTCAAATTGACTGAAATTGGCCAAAATGGAATAGTTTTTGTATTACAATCCTTCTTTTGTCCAGCCCACATTCCATGATTGTAAAATTCCCCGACTTTTTCTGAATTTTTAAATTTCCATGACCAATTTCAAAATTCCCTGACTTTTCCCTGACCTTGAAATAAAATCATTTTTCCCTGACCATGGGAACCGTGTACATGCATAATAAATCTTAACAAAACTTATCTAAATATTAAAATATTCTAAAATGAAAACAAGCCACAGGTTATGGTAAGTTATCTTAATTTGATTGTTTGATACTCCTATAAACTATTATTAAGTTTTAGATGCCAAAATGAGTAAACTAGCTTGAGACTCTGTGGTTAGCCTAAATAAAAACTTAGTTTGGACAAAGTTAAGGAACCTCCTATTCTAATAATCCATGGCACTAAATGTTCAAGAAATTTACCCAGCATAATCTATATAAATTTGCTTTAACACATTGAAGTAAGAGATTTTAGAAAAATATTGTGCCTTAACAAGAAATTGCTCATGAATCAGCAATTACCGGTACTCCTTTTGGCACAATGTTTTCTTTTCCATCACATAATAAAAATTGTAGCATGCTTTTATTTAAATTTAACAGTTGTCTGCTTAGCCTTCTAATTTGGACTAGTCTAAAAATGGTATATAGGGTAACAGGTTAAAGTATTAAATGTATCTTAAATGATTTACAGACCGATCTTCTTTTTCTGTGCCTTCTTGTCCAAAATCGGTACAGCATCATCTGCATCTGCAATAAATTGCAAAACAGCCTATGAAAGCCACGATATTTTCAGTATGTTCATTTGTTTCAAATAAAATATATGTACCGGTATATTGAGACTGAGGGAGCATGAAATGTTTTCTTTAAATTTTGTCAAATCTGTTACTTCCAAACGATACAAAATTTGGAAAAGATGCATTCAAAAGAATGAAAAAATGGTAAGCTAATCAAACAGGTTTCTTTCATGTTGTGTTATGTCTGTCTAGACAGCTCAGATCTGTTACCGCCTAACATGACCTGGATGCAGTAGTACTTTAGAATGCTAGCTGATTTCCTTACAGAGGTAACTAAAAGGTAAACTTGTGTAGTGTTCAGTTTGAATCTCTGCATGGCCATATCAGTAATCAAGTATGTACTTTGTTTTAGCCTTTTTCCCCTCAACTATCTTTTATGCATTTTGGTACATTTTGTACATGGTAAATTTTACTTTTTCTTTTTGAATTTCCAAGCCCATATATAGGTAAATAATACTCTTCTATACCAAATTTAAAATCATCATTTCTATGCAAGGCACTACCATTCAATCCCGAGTTTTAACAACCCTGGAAAGGAAATCTAATGAAAACATAGTTGGAAAATGAGAAATTGCTCATGGTGAGCATTTTCTCCACTCCAATAATGATTTCTACATGAATTATCGTCTGCAGACACTTTGAATTTGGGACAGTCTAAAATTTACTAAGTGGGAATAGGTAATTAAAAGAAATATACCCTTGCAAGAAAGTTAAATAAAGCTAAGCTGTTTTTAAAATATTTTTAACATTTAATTGCATAATAATCTATATCCCAAATGAAAACAAGACCAACTAGAGCTGTCCGCAAGACAGCACGCTCGACTATTCAGCGCTTATTTCTGATTGGTTACCTTCAGTGCATGTGGAAATAGAAGTTGTACGCAAAACCTGAAAGTTATAATCTTATATAAGCCATACTTGCAGAGATATAAGCCTTGATTTGGGTTGATCTAAAAAACTTAACCTAGGATTAAGTCCAAAAGGGGCCATAATTCAAGCAAAATGCAAGGCAGATTTACCTACCTTGAAATTGAAGACCTATGAGAAGGTTGGGGCAAAGTTAAAATCCCATAAAAGACAATTGCACTGATATAAGCCATCTTCTAGGTTGATCCAAAAAACTTAACCTGGGAAGCCAAGTCAAAAAGGGGCAATAATTCAAGCAAATGATTATGTGATGCAGAGTTACCTGCCTAGATAGCTGAGACCAGTAAGAAGGTTCAGGTAATGTTATAATCCCCCGTAAGGCAAAGTTGTACAGATACAGGCCATATTCTAGGTTGATCCAAAAAACTTAACCAAGGATGCTAAGTTGAAAAGGGGCCATAATTCAAGCAAAATGCAATGCAGAGTTATCTGCCTTCATAGCTGATACCAGGGAGGAGGTTGGGGTAAAGTTATAAGCCCATAGAAGGTAGAGTTGCACAGATGTAAGTCATGTTCTAGGTTGATCTAAAAAAACTTAACCTAGAAAGCTAAGTCAAAAAGGGGCCATAATTCAAGTAAAATGCGATGCAGAGTTATCTACCTTGATTGCTGAGACCAGTGAGAAGGTTCTGGTAATGTTATAATCCCATAGAAGGCAGAGTTGCACAAATGTAAGCCATGTTCTAGGTTGATCCAAAAAAAACTTAGCCTAGAAAGCTGTCAAAAAAGGGGTATAATTCAAGCAAAATGTGATGCAGAGTTATCTGCCTTGATAGTTGAGACCAGAAAGAAGGTTCGGGTAATGTTATAATCCCCCATAAGGCAAAGTTGTACAGCTACAGGCCATATTCTAGGTTGATCCAAAAAACTTAATCTAGGAAGCTAAGTCAAAATGGGGCTATAACTCGAGCAAAATGCAATGCAGATTTATCTGCTTTGATAGTTGAGACCAGTGAGAAGGTTGGGGTATAGTTAAAATCCCATATAAGGCATAGTTGCACAGATGTAAGCCATATTCTAGGTTGATCCAAAAAACTTAACCTACAACACAGCCAGCGACGCAGATGCCAGGGTGACTATAATAGCTCTCCATATTCTTCGAATAGTCAAGCTAAAAAGTATCAGTAGTAGGCAGCAATTGCCCTTTGCAACTTATCCAACAATTATCCTAACTGTAGCCTATATCATACAAAAGGACAAATATGTAACAGAGGGCCATGGTTATCTGTTATGTAATCTGTCAGACTCATTTTTATTTTGTCACTCTTAGTCTTGCTATATGGGTATTTTCTCTTGTAGCAGTGAAATGAATTAAGACAAATCTAATCACAGAATAGAAGGCATAAACTTAAGTTTATCACACTTACCTAATTCAAAGTCTGGTACTGTGATTTCAGCATCTACATCCATTTCTGTTCCAGTTTGTTTGGAATTGGCACAAGCAGGAGTCTCAGTCTCCATGGACACTACGTCTTTAACAAGAAATACATGCAAATATCAGAATCAGTGATTTTCGTAGAGTAAATAACAAAATGCACAAAATGTATTCCTAGATACTTTGCTCTAAACAGTGAATCTTTATTAACACTCCTACACTTTACACAGAAAACAGTAGGACACTAACTGAATCAAAATGCAGAGTTAAAAAACAGTAAACTTGATCTAGAGGTAGGTTTAATAAGCACTACACAAGAGTGCTATGATTGCCCTAATTCTCTAACCTGGTATAATAAAAAGAAATTGGCTAGTGATCTTTTTTCCCAAATTTTACCCATATTCAAACTTTTCTGAGCTTTCATCAAGCAAAACATACTGATCAAGTGTTCTGGGTGATGAATACAGCATGAGCTAGACATGAGCTTACTCGTTGTCTGGTGTGCTAAAATGCAACAATTAATTTATGAATTCAGGTGATTTCATTATAATCTGATTGCCATTGAAACATCTGTTAAAATTTAACTGGTTGTTTTTCATAAGAGTAGTGCAATCATCCAATAACAGCATGACTTTAACTGGATGTTTTCTTTCTCTTCAATGCCTGAACACGCATTTATGTGTTCGGCAGCAGACGACTTTGGAAAACATTGAGGCAAAACCAGAAAATGCTCATATTTAGCATTTTCTGCTTTTGCCTCAATGATTTCATATACTAATCTACTTTTGAAATGGCAATTCTAAAATATTAATGGCTTGTCCTAACAGGTTTTGAATTCCTGTGAATTTTTCAGCTAATGGAGAGTTTAGGATGTCGAGAATGTAAGTCTCAAGTTTCTGACAAATATACTTCCATGAAAATCCATATTGTAGATATATATGGCAAGTGTACAAAAGATCAAATATGTACACATTACTCAATATAGAATTTAATGGCTGGGATTTTACCAAATAATGTTGGGGAAAGTCGTCTTATTGATTCATGTGTAATTTCCCACAACAAACTCACCTTCGAATTCTATGTCTTCAAGTCTGGTATCTCGGAATTTACTCAGCAAATTTTTATCTTGGATTAGCAGTAATTTACCAAGCTGCATTCTCTCTATTCCATCTAATGCAAATCGGTAATGTGTCATGTGCACATTTTCTGTGTGACCAAGGTGAGAACACAGCCATTGTACTTGATGGTCTTTCAAACCAAGGCACTGAAGTACAACATAAAATACAAATTAAAAATTTAAATTCACAAACATTCTCTGTCCTATTCTTCAGGTAAATTACGAAATATTAAAAACAAACATGGCAATACCGACAAACTGCAATGGCATGCAGAGTAAACACTTGGATAAACATTTCTTCTACATTCCTTAAATCTATACAATGGCAATTCAAAAGCGTCTGGTGAACATTTTTTTTTTTTTGGTAAATCATATGAATCATTCCTGTGACATTGAATCCTTTAATCATTGTCAAATCTTGTTCTAATCAAACGTCTTCAACTGCTTCCCTTTTCAAAGGTAGGTAAATCCACTCACATGAAGAAGGAAACTCATCACCAAGTCTACAACTTTCTAATTTAATTTGTTTGTTTTGATTGGACGTTAATTTCCCTTATAGCCATCTTTACTTTTCTTTGGTTTTGCACACCTGAACCAGCATAGCAACTTCAGATGTTTACTTTGAATTTCTTTGTATGATTATACTGTTATAAAGAGAAATCATCAAGGCAAACGCTCTGACCATGTTTGAAGTTATTGGCCTAAAAATGTGGCATCTACAGGTCACACAAGGTTTTTCTTATATATGACATAGTGACCTACTGTCTGACCTGACATGACCCATAATCAAACTCATCCCAGATATTACCAAGACAACCATTCTGACCAAGTTTGAAAAGTTTGGACTGAAAATGTGGATTTTAGAGCACACACAAGGTTTTTCTAAGATTTGGCCTACTTTCTGACCAAATGTGATCCCTTTTTGATCTTATTCAAGATATTATAAGAACAAACATTTTGACCAAGTTTTTTAAGTTAATTGGACTGGAAATGTGGCCTATAGAGTGCACACAAGGTTTTTCCAAAATTTGACCTAGAGACCAGACGTGACCCATATTCAATCTCGTCCGAGATATCAATGAGACAAACATTCTGACCAAGTTTCATGAGCATCAGACTGAAAATGTGGCCTCTGGAGTGAACACAAGGTAAAAGTTGACACGGGATGACAAACAACTGACACAGCACTATCACAATAGCTCACCTGAAAACACTAGGAAGGAAAAGATCGCTTAACACAGTTTTCACAGTATGACACCTTTTCAGGGAAGCTATAAAACTAAGACTGTATTGGTCATGGGAAATACTTGTCTTGCATCCATATTCCATTTCAAGCGCATACAAAGGATATTTCTGTTGCAGAAAAAATGTTTTGTAGAAGGAATTTCCCTTGTTAACGTCATCATGTCCTGTGATTTAAAATGTAAAACATTTTATGATTGGCTAATGTGAAATGTAGCCAATCAGAGAGCATTGTAGTGTACAACTGTGTTAGGTGATGTTTTCGGACCTGGCTTTTTTTAGTTCAAGGGGTGTTTGTCATTAAATAAATTTGAGTTGTTTTCCATTTTGACTAGTATGATGGTTAAGCTTTTAGAAAAGGCCTACATTGCTGTATTTAACCAAACATTCTCTTGTAAATAGCGACCTGCAGGCAAGTTCTGCATATATATCTACCCCCCTTTTCTTTGCATTACAGGTCACTGTGGTCATAAAAACACACAACCATTTTGGTAAATACTGATGTATAAATACTGAAGTATTTTTTTACCTGTGCCATGGTTGCCATGTAAGCTCTATAGCCTGTAGAGGTTAGTCTATTTGGATGAATCAAATCTCCAGCATGTTCACTCCCTAATTCATTAATACACTCTGATGCACTGATGACGCCATCTCCTTTAAATTGAGAAAAAAAATAACATGTAAATGCCATTGGCCCTTACAAATCATCCATGGATTTGCAATACAAAGCTCAGGATCAAATTTGCAACTGGATAGTTTAAGCATAGTGACCTGCTTTTACACTAAAATAGATTTTCATTTTGTCATGAAGTAGAAAACATGGTGCAAAAAGGAGAAATTAATTATCATGAGCAATTTCTCCTTTTGACACAAGGTTTCCATAAATTCTCTCACTTGAATGTATTAAAACCAGGTTTGGCTATAGTATATATTATCCTTATATATTTGAATAAATACATGTATATTCAAAATATCTACTTATTCATACCTTTAGTTGCAAACATATATTTGTTAGTTGGTTTAAGGCCAGCATGTCTACGCACTTCTGGATCCACTATGTACTCAAGCGCAGTAGCTGCATCAGGAGGAATAAGGACAGGCACTCGTTTTCCACGCTGAAATAATATTGTGTCTGTAGTTTTTTTTTCCCTTTTGGTTAAACTATTATGGTCAAGTAGATTGCAGGGTATAACTTTCGCGTGCAATTAGAAAATAAGAAACAGAACAGATTTAATCTATCCAAGAACAATTAGAAAATTGACAGAAAGTAATAACAATACCAAAAGAAAAAGTTTGCTAATTAATTTACCTGTCTCATGCAAATTAGTGTAGAACTATTGATTTCAAAATAAATTGTATGCATTTAAAATTTTAACGCTAGAATTATCAGAGAAAAAATAATTCATAATAGTAGCTTTTGTTCTGAAAGACAGTATACCTTTCCCCTAATCCACATTAACTCCTGGGTTTTGATAAGATATTTTTCAGTAGTGGTTAGCTCTCCAAGTAGTGATTGCTCAACATCATCCATCTCTTTATTTCTTCTCAGGTAGGTCTCCATCCTGTGAATATTACAAATATCATTGAGAAACACATATTTGGACCAGAAATGTGCCTACAGTAAACCCCATACACTTTGACACGAAATGAAAATTCTTTAGCAACAAGCACTACAGAAATATTGCATTTGTATTACTTAGACCCTTCTGAAAAAAAAGACTGCAAACAATTTTATTACTTCAAGTCCTGTAATTTCATAAAAAATTACAAGACCAGCAATAAACTCGAGCTTAAGCTGTAAATGATAGTGGTAGATATGCATAATAACAAATTTCAGAACAGTGCCTATAAATGTTAAGAGTGGGAAAAAAACTGGAAAAGTGTTTCTGACTGAGTGACATCCTTTATTCTTGGTTGGCTTAGGTGGTAGGAAACTTAAAGAGTGAATAATGTCATCAAAATGCATGCCAATATTACGTAACTTCTGTTTTAAAATATTATATCTGAGGAAAACATTGAAATATTTTAGCAAGACCAATTAAAATGTCAGAAGCAAGAGAAACAACACCTTGCCTATAAAATTTAAAAGCAATAGGGTTAAGATTATGATGTGACCAGCTTCAATTTATTGTAATGTAACTCTACCATAAGCTCTGTAGCTTACTTTTACTTTGATTTTCTACACATGTATGTGAAATAGTAATGCTCCTGCATGCTCCAGTGGCAGAGGCAATGGTTTGATCCAAATGATAGCTTTTGCATGTACGAGAGCCATTTGAGTAAAATATAGCCACATAGAGGACCCCTTACACCCTCCTCCCCTTAAAAAACCCAGTCAAGTCCCTGGCAATTTCATAAAGCATCTAGAGACATTCTCAGCTTAAAAATGCATATAATTTTATCAAGGATTGCTTACTTCAACTCCTCAATTTCACCACTACGCCTTCTATTATAGACCATTAATCGCAGTAAAGCTGTCCTGGCAACTTGAACATACATTGTTTTTTGCTCGTAATTGTAGTCTGCAAGTTTTTCTGATAGCCTTTTTGCCACAATTTCAATGTCCTTTGGATGTGGAAGACGCCGACGATTTTCAAAATGTCTCTGACGTAGCAAGACACCTGCATGTGTGGTCACTTTTGTGGCCCAGTCGATTTTCATCAGCTTTAGAAATCCATCCGCTTCTTCTTTTCCAACTGTGTCCTTTTGTCTTAAGCAATAGCCATACTTCAAACCAACTAATCTCCCGAGGTCAAACCCAATCTTATTGGCAGTACTTGGATGAAGAAGCTCATCATGCTCGTTCTTTCCACACAGCTGCAATGTCACCTCTATTATAGTATCAAAGTTTTTCATGGTAAGTAGGTCATTCATATCAAGGTTGGAATTGTTCAGCTTTTTCCTGCATTCCATCAACAGCTTGGCTGCAAGACGCATATGAAAAGAACTATCTTTTCCCTTACGGAGTTCATGACCTATTGACTTGGATAACCAAACATCTCCCAAATTACAAATCAGGTGATCATTCTGAGCACAAATGCTGATTTCATCTTTTCTCATTTTAGGAATTACATCCTTACGAAGCATATTTGATCCAGACCCTTCAACTTTCCCAATGAGGTGTTTTGCTTGCCATACTAGAGCTTTTTTTCCAAAAAAGTTTTGTTTCACAGCAGTTTTGGGGCAGATTTTTTGATGAATTTTCACGCTACTTTCAAGCTTTATCCACTGCTGACATTCGGGACATGGTCCATACTCATCAACGTGAAAGTCTTCTTTAGTGCATGACTTTCTTTGAATGAGAAGCTCTCCTTCTTTACTATGAAGTACTGCTTGATTATGAATATGATCCCCAGAATAACGAAGACAGTCTTGACGTCTTTTTATTTCCTTCTTAAATTGTCCTTGATCATTATCAAGTTTCAGTTTTTTCTTCAATTCTGTTATTTCCTTCACCTCACTTCTATCTGCATGCTTTTTTTCAATATGATCTTGAATATGTGTGAAGAGTTGTCTACAAAAACAGCATGCATGCACGGTATCATAGGGCCTCTCATCACTTTTCAAACCGGATCTTCCATCTTTTGACTTCACATATCTTTTTATGTAGATGTTTTTATACTTGCTATCCCTGACTATCTGATCTTCCCGCAACTTCCTTTGGTAAGGCTTCTCTACTTCCGATTCAGGTTGATTTGTTCCCACAACTCTAGGAGTATCTTCAATCTCTTGTCTAATAAACTGAAGGAAGTTTGGCAAGCTATTGGAATCATCCGACACATTGTCTATTTCATCCTCTGTCTCGGAGACATAATCATCTACCCTGTTACTTTCTGGTATGTAAACTTCATCATCTGTTATATTTCCTTCACTTTCCTTCTCATCATCTGTGTCTGGGACATAATCCTTATCTCTATCACTATCAGTCATGTACTGATCAATTTCGCTATCTATCGATTGTCCATCACTTTCCTTCTCATCATCTGTCTCTGGAACATAATCTTTACATCTGCCACTATCAGTCGTATACTGTTCGATTTCATTATCAGTCAAATGTCCATCACTTTCCTTCTCATCATCTGTCTCTGGAACATAATCTTTACATCTGCCAATATCAGTCGTATACTGTTCGATTTCATCATCAGTCAAATATCCACCACTTTCCTTCTCATCATCTGTCTCTGGAACATAATCTTTATCTCTCTCACTGTCCCTCTGATAAACTTCACTTTTCTTTGTGATAACAGTCTTATCTGAATGGTTTCTTTCATCATCTGTCTTGCAACCATCACTTTTACTTAAAATTCTGTCACTGTTCCTTTGATCAACTTCATATTTCTTTGTCACATTAGTCTTATTTAATTTTTTTCTTTCATCATACATCTTAACAGCACCACTCTTTCTTCCATTATCCTTCTCATCACCTGTATCTTCGTCACAATTGTCGTCTCTGTCACTATTTATCATGTACGATTCAATTTCATCTCCAGTCATATTATGTAAACTTTTCCTTTCATTGTCTATGTTATTATCTACCCTTTTTCTTTCAGTATCATTATTTTCATCTATTTCATTATCCACCTTGTCATCATCACCTTTTGAATTTTCCCCTTCATCATCCCTTTCATCATCCAATCTTTTCACTTCATTTACTGCCCACTCTATATCTGTAATGAGTTGCTGTTTTGTATGAAATCTCCTTTTTTTCGTAAGGATATCTGAAATAACAGAAACGTGTAAAGGACAAGTTCAGAATAAATTATCTTTCTGTATTGTTTGTCACCAAAAGGCCCCTTTCCTCTACATTAGTAGCACGCAACAATTTAATAAAACATGGCAACATTTTATGTACATTTGTACTTTGAGTTGAATGCCAATTTTGTTTTACCTCTTTTAATATCCCTGGTCATGTCATGAGCAGAGTAACTACCTTGCCTGCAGTGACACTTATTTAATTAATTTAATTACATGAACTGCATGTCAAAGGTGAGGGCGTATCTATTATACGTTACTAAGTTTGTCAAACCAACAACCTCTAGATCATTGCTTTCAGGTATGAAACTGACTGAGCTATCAATAGGCAGATGCTATTTTGTTTTAATCTAAATGAAGATGGAAGGCTTTTTTATGGCAAAAAGTTATTTACAACTTACTCCATTCACCCAAACTGAAATGAGATTTTTGTAAATCTAATACGTATAATATGTACCAGTATGGTATTAACTTCTGAAAGAAAATATGAATAATATGATATGATATAATATGAATACATACTTAAAAATTTGTCTTTCAATGGTCCCATTTCATCAACCACAAATTCTTTGATGTTTGCTTTTTTCACAGAAAGTCTGGAATAAAGTAATTTGTATAGATTTAAATAAGAAGGCAAAAGCAATACATAGTGATAGAGCACTCAGTTTAAATTCAATTATATTGCAACGAAATGCTTTAACAGGGGCACATTGCTCTTTGAATTTTATCTAACAGTCATCCTCATTCTTACTGATATCTTATCGAAACTACCGGTACCAGTTGAGTAATTGGCATTACTCTGTTTAAGACTATTAATTTTTTAATGTTTTTGCGTTTTTTGTCAAACTTGTTTTTAAAGCTGTCTGCTGCAGATTGCTAGTACGTAACAAAGGGCCATGGCCCTTTGTTTCCTGTCCAACAATCTTTGTCACTGAATCATACCACACTATTTATTACAAGGGCCAATGGCCCTTAGAAACTTGTCCAACAACCATCTTCATTCTTTACTGTGCCATATAGAAACTAGTATCACTAGTTACAGGGGGCTATGGCCTTTGAATCCTGTCCAGCAATCTTCTTAATTGAATCATACCAAAACCAAGAGTATCACTAGTTGCAAGGGGCCATGACCCTTTGAATCTTGTCCAACCATCATCTTCAGTCTTACCAGTATTATACCTAAACTAATGTGTATAACTAGTAACATGGGGCCATGCTAACAGGCATCCTTATTTTTACTTATATCATGTTGAAACTACTTGGCATAACTGGTAAGAATTGGGAAGGGGGGACCTATTCAACAATCATCCTTATTCTCATCAACCATATAATTTAACTCTTCATCTAATAATGCCACACTACTGTGGCAGTGCACCAGACAACATTCCAAAACTTTGCTGTCAAAGAAGAAACTGCTCATAATTAGCATTGTCTCCTTTGGCCGCAATAGTTTATATCTTTTCCATGGAAACATCTCAAGTTTAAGTTGAACTATTTTAAATGTTCTTTTTTTTTGCTTTTTGCAACAATTGTTCGTCAAGTCATCTGCTGCAGATTTGTTGCTGTTGGTGAGAGTTATCGATACTAAAAAGTAATACTAGTATCAAGGGCCCATGGCCCTTCGAATCCTGCCCAACAATCTTTGTCACTAAATCATAACTAGTTTTTACAAGGGGCCATGGCCCTTAGAAGCTTGTCCAACAACCATCTTCATTCTTTACTGCATCATATCAAAACTAGTATAACTAGCTACAGGGGGCCATGGCCCTTTGAATCCTGTCATACAATCTTCTTAATTGAATCATACAAAAACCAAGCATATCACTAATTACAGGGGGCCATGGCCCTTTGAATCCTGTCCAGCAATCTCATTAAAATCAGATCGACGAAACCGCTACATTTCACAATCGCTATGTGGATCTGACTGCATGTCAGATTGACCTTTTCGATTAACCAATCGGAAAGCCGCTGTCAAAATCTGTAATGTAAAGTAAGAGGGAGTAACTTCAACTGACTTCAAAGGGAGGTAAATTGCGAGATGGCTGCACAGCCATACAAACAGAACTTTTCCGTAAATCATCATGACAACAAACATGTCATATATAATGATGATGTAAGGGTCACTCTGATGTGACCTTTATCGGGGTACTGTCAGATCTACTTTGCGGTAGTGATACAGTAGATCTGATTTCAATGAGATTGTCTTCTAAATTGAATCATACCAAAACCAAGAGTATCACTAGTTAAAAAGGCCATGGTGAAGAGTTACCTATATTTAAAAGCATTACTAGTAACAAGGGTCTATGGCCCTTTGAAACTTGTGCAACAACCATCTTTATTCTTAAACTGTGTCATACCAAAACTGGTATCACTAGTTACAGGGGGCCATGGCCCTTTGAATCCTGTCCTACAATCTTGTTAATTGAATCGTACCAAAACCAAGAGTATCACTACAGGGGATTTTCTTCCGTTCCTGCGGGGCCGAATTTCGGCCCCATTCCCAATGGCAAAAAGTGTATTTTTTTCCCAATTCCATAAAACAAAATTCCCAATTGGACGCTAGAAAAAGAAAATAGTCTGATGTATCAGCAAGGACCTTCCCTGACCCACAAATTCCACAAATTCACGGGCACTGACAAGAGTTCAACCAGGACCACGAGTTTTTTTTTTCTCTGAAATTTCGAGCTGTTGTGCTTCATCTCTGTCTTAGCAAAGAATCATCTGTAAAATTTGTGAGCAGAGTTTGTTGTCGGCCGAAATGTGTGAAGTTTCTGCATCACAAATTATTTCTAACAGGTTTTCTTTCAATACTCTATTATATCTGCCTCAGAAAATGACGATTTATCGATCTTTCTATATGTGTCAAAACACACAAAGAATCGTTTTTAAAGATTAATCGTCATGGGAAAAAACTACGAAAACACATGACAAAACATTGCCAAAAAGCCCTCGCACGATCAGAGACTCTTCAGTCTGTCTTATTTAGCCTTGATAATGACTTTTATTAGCTGACTTGCATACACACAATATAGAAAATTAGACAGGAAATAATTCTCTGTTCATTCGCCTGAAAAACAGGTATCTTTATAATAGAATTAAAAAATCCTACTATACTGGGGGGGGTTGACAATCTTTTTATATTAAGTCAATATTATTTTCCCAATCTGACTTTTTGTCGATAATTTTTTTTCCCAATTTGGCCAGGGGCCTTTTCCCAAAATGCCTGGATAAAGCCCTGCACTAGTAATAGGGGGCCATGGCCCTTTGGATCCTGTCCAGCAGTCATCTAAACTGAATCATACCAAAACCAAGAGTATCACTGGTTACAGGGGGCCATGGCCCTCTGAAGCTTGTCCAACAATCATCTTCATTCTTAACTGTGTACTATCAAAACTAATTAGTATCAATATAATTGCTAGTTACAAGGGGCCATGGCCCTTTGAAAGCTGTCTGACAGCCGAATATAACCAGTCACTACAACTAGTTACAAGGGGCCATGGCCCTTTGCAACTTGTGCAACAACCATCTTTATTCTTAAACTGTGTCATACCAAAACTGGTATTACTAGTTACAGGGGGCCATGGCCCTTTGAATCCTTTGAATGGGGCTATCCAACAAACATCCTTGTTCTCATCAACAATATAATTCAACTCTTCATCTAATAATGCCACACTACTGTGGCAGTGCACCAGACAACATTCAAAAACTTTGTGGTCAAAGGAAAAACTGCTCATAATGAGCATACTCTCCTTTGGCCAAAATAGTTTATATCTTTTTCATGGAAACATCCAGGTTTAAGACTATTTTAAATGTATTTTTTCCGTTTCTTGCCAGTATTGTTTGTCAAGTCGTCTGCTGAAGATTTGTTGCTGTCGGTGAAGAGTTAACCATACTAGTTTAATAGTTTAAGACTATTTTAAAAGGGTTTGTTTTTTTTTTGCAAAAATTGTTTGTAAAGTCAGATTTGTTGCTGTTGTTGAAGAGTTACCTATACTTAAAAGCATTACTAGTAACAAGGGTCCATGGCCCTTTGAAACTTGTGCATCAACCATCTTTAGTCTTAAACTGTGTCATACCAAAACTGGTATCACTAGTTACAGGGGGCCAGGGCCCTTTGAATCCTGTCCTATAATCTTCTTAATTGAATCGTACCAAAAGCAAGAGTATCACTAGTAACAGGGGGCCATGGCCCTTTGGATCCTGTCCAGCAGTCATCTAAACTGAATCATACCAAAACCAAGAGTATCACTAGTTACAGGGGGCCATGGCCCTCTGAAGCTTGTCCAACAATCATCTTCATTCTTAACTGTGTACTATCAAAACTAATTAGTATCAATATAATTGCTAGTTACAAGGGGCCATGGCCCTTTGAAAGCTGTCTGACAGCTTTCTTTACAGAATCTAAACAGTCAGCATCACCAGTTACAAGGGGCCATGGCCCTTTGCAACCTGTCCAACAACCATCCTTATTCTCATCAACCTTAATGGTTTATTTCCTTTTAATAGAAACATCTCAGTTTAAGACTATCCAACAACCATCCTTATTCTCATCAACCTTAATGGTTTATTTCCTTTTAATAGAAACATCTCAGTTTAAGACTATTTTTAATGAATGTTTTTTGTGCTTTTTGCCAAAATTGTTTGTAAAGTTAGATGCTGCAGATTTGCTGAGCACTCTCATTGAAAGGTTTAACTAGTTGCAAGGGGCCAAGGCCCTTTGAAACTTGTCAGACAATTTTCCTTACTGAATCACATCAAAGCTAATTGATATCAATATCTGCAAGGGGCCATTGCCCTCTGAAGCTTGTCCAACAACCATCTTCATTCTTAACTGTGTAATATCAAACTTATTAGTATCATTATAATCACTAGTTACAAGGGGCTGTGGCCCTTTGAATCTTGTCCAACCATCATCTTCAGTTTTACTTGTATTATACCTAAAGTAATGTGTATAACTAGTAACATGGGGCCATTCTTACAGGCATCCTCATTTTTACCGATATCGTATTGAAACTATTGGCTATCCAACAATCATCCTTATTCTCATCGACCGTATAATTCAACTCTTTATCTAATAATGCCACACTATTGTGGCAGTGCACCAGACAACATTCAAAAACTTTGTGGTCAAAGGAGTAACTGCTCATAATGAGAATACTCTCCTTTGGCCAAAATAGTTTATATCTTTTTCATGGAAACATCCAGGTTTAAGACTATTTTAAATGTATTTTTTCCGTTTCTTGCCAGAATTGTTTGTCAAGTCGTCTGCTGAAGATTTATTGCTGTTGGTGACGAGTTAACCATACTAAAAAGTATTACTAGTAACAAGGGGCAATGGCCCTCTGAAGCTTGTCCAACAACCATCTTGATTCTTTACAGTGTCATGCCAAAACTAGTATCACTAGTTACAGGGGGCCATGGCCCTTTGAATCTTGTCCAACCATCAACCTCAGTCTTACTGTATTATACCTGCACAAATGTGTATAACTATTAACATGGGGCCAAAGCTCTAGGCCTTTCTGTTTCAAAGAAGAATATTTTTTTAACTATGTAAGCATATGTCACACTTCTGGCCCCCGGGGACAGGCCAATTTTGACCCTTGGGCCATAGTTTGAACAATCTTTGAAGAGTTCCAACAGATGATGCCACATACCAAATATCAAAGCTCTAGGCCTCTCTCTTTCAGAAGAAGTTTGTAAAGTTTTCACTATATAAGCCTATGTAAACTTGTGACCCTCTAGGATTGGTCAGTTTTGACCCTGGGGCCATAATTTGAACAATCTTGATAGAGGTCCACAAGATGATGCTCCATACCAAATATCAAAGCTCCTAGCCTTTCTGTTTAGGAGAAGAAGATTTTTTTAAGTTTTCACTATATAAGCCTTTGTAAAACTTGTGACCCCCTGGGGCAGGTCAATTTTGATCCTGGGGCTGTAACTTGAACAATCTTTGTAGAGGTCCACTAGATGATGCCACATACCGAATTTCAAAGCTTTAGGCTACGCTGTTATGGAGAAGATGATTTTTTAGATTTTTTTCCCCTTAATTTTGTCATTTGTTGCCATAGCAACCAGAGGTTTTAATGGAATAAATTTCTGTGAACAAGTTAGAAAGAGCTTGACCAAAGGAACATTCCTGTGAAGTTTCATAGAAAATTTTCCCTGCAGTTTAGTAGGAGGAGATGTTTGAAAATTGTTGATGCATGACAGATGACAAACCAAGGTGATCACAATAGGTGAATTAAAAATAAAACTTCTGCATTTTCGGACCAGTACTGGTTACTAAAGTCATTGCTCTTAAGCACATGCAGACATATAAAGGTTAATGGTACATAGCACTGTCAAATTGTGTTAATGTTTACTGATTTTACATTTCACTTATTATTCAGAAATATATTGGTAATATTTTAATGTAAATGTAATTAACTTACTCTGCATTGTCACACTTTATGTACACACAAATCCTTTCATTCTTTGACTTTGACTCAACCAGTTTTGCTGGCCACAACACACCCTTTGGTAATCCTTTTAGGTGACTGACCCATAGAAATGTCTGTGGAAAAAATAAGAAACATAATGATTTGCCACCTACTTCTGTGCACCTGATGTTTACATCATTTCAGAATAATAAAATATGTTTGAAGCTTATAGAATACTTTCATAATTATACAATAATCTTGCATTTTCCACCTTGTATGGTGGTGATGTACCCCAATACCACCAGAGCAAACATTTGTTTTAAATTACTGAATAATTATATTTTTGTGGGCATTTTTGTGATATTTTCAAACCGAAAGTAGGCCTAATCAAAGTTGTGCCCTCAATTGACGCATTGACGACTTCGACTCTTTGTCACAGCAAAATAATTTTCCCGAGCAATAATTTAAAACGCCCATTATCATGGTGCAAAGATTTAAACGTTCACATGTTCGTTTCTCTTTCAACATCGATTTTTATGACATGTTGTAACGTCTAAACAGGTTGGACCGTTCCAATTAGGAAAATTCAGAAGAACCAATCTCTTTAAATCCGGAATTGTTTATTTAAAGAACTCTGTTTAACTTAAAAAACAACTCATCTGTCACCTACTCATTGAAAAATGGTAAGATTCATTGAAATATTCCATTACAACCGCCAAGGCAGGCGCCATTTTCTTTGTATACATGTAGGGTTAAATAAATAAACGAAGTCAAAACTATTTTTTTAACGAAACTCCTTTGCTATAACACTACCATAATTTCGTTCAAAAAAATTCTACTATTGCATGTACGCTTTGTCATTTGGAATACTCGGCTCTTTTCGCCTTAGTAAACACAATGGCTTTGAAAATTTAACAGGAACTTATCTAACCAATGAAAGTTCAGTTTTACGAAATTCTATTAACTATCAACAAAAATTGTATTATTATCTTGATACTGATGTATTTTTTGGGGGGTATATTTTTGTTTTAAAGTATCAAAATTCTTTTATCAAACGGCGACACTGTGCTCGCAACGACGTTTCGATAAATTAACGTTATAAACGGTGGAACTAAAAGTAGAAAGAGATTGGGATTCTAACCAAGAGAAAGACTAAATAAGACTTCCTTTTTAAGATGCCATCAGGGTTCTCCCCAGAAATTTTTGAAGGCGTGGTGGCATTTGGTCGTGTTGTCAAAATGTGTAGTATTTCAAATGTTACTCAAAGTGTTATCAAAGGTCATATAGTTTAAAACCTGACATCCACCTTTAATTTAGTGATGAAAGAAATCATTTGTCCTTCTTTTCTAATATCAATTTCTAAACAGATATCAATAAAAATGAAAAATGCAGAATCTCTCAGATATTATATGTTTGCCACTAACCTTTTTTTTCTCACTTTTATAAATGAAGAGCTACTTTAATTAATCATATTACAGTTAAAAAGTTTATCATCTATCCCTCTGTGATATAAGCTACATTTATATCACCTTTTCTAATATTCAATTCCATTCCATGAAAATTTGGTAACTTAGTAAGTAATTCATACATAAACAATGCCAATGAACCCTATTTCAAGAGCTTATTCACAGGAAAGGCCCTTGGAATAGTATACATCTTTGACCATTTTAACAAGCTTCTGATAAGAAATGAAATTCATCGGGACAATTTCAATCATTAAAATATCCCTAACACTATCAAAGTGTTTTGCTTAAACTGTAAGAAAACAGAATCTTATTTTTTTACTGAACACTGTATTTAGAAAAGCTAAATGAGTTTTGTAAAATGGAACAATTGCCAATCAATGTTTGCTTTGAAGATGATTCTCTAATGACACCTTATTATTTCCCTTCTGATCCTATATGGTGCAATTTTCAATTTTATTTTGATAGTTCAAAACCCTCTTTGGGGCAAAAAAAAGAAATCAGTGGTTTTGCCACTTCAGTGCTTTTAGCACTTTGAATTTATGAATATGAAATTAGTCTGCTGTTCAAAATAATAAGTCTTGGTCAATAATCATATCAATTACTTCTATTAAAGAATATAAGAACTCAATTTTTGGGGGAAAAATCCGAAATTTTTGTGATTAATCCGGAGTTGAACATGTCGAGGTACGAATGAGATAACTATTCGTCCTACTTCAAATTGTGAAAACAATTATCACGATCTATTTCTTGGAAGAAAAGGGGGCAAAGGAATGGTAGACAGGTATTACGAGTTTAAATGAAGCCAAATATATCTAGCAAAGCTTTTGTCCGCGATATTACATAGTCATTTGCAAGGAAAAAAAAAAGATCGCGAAAATTACTAATTTTCGACGATCTCTGCAAGAAATCTAATGATAGAATCGTACTTTGCATCTTAATTAAATCTATATTCTTGTGTTAGTAGGTATTGGCGGTTGTCTCTTTGTGTTACGAATTTTACAGCTTGTACTCGACAAACTCCGCCCGTCGTGACAGCTTGTCGGCACATTGGGCCGCCATTTTGGATTTTGTTTACATTATATTTTACTCTGTATCTATGAGAGAGACCACGGAACCAGCGAAGATTTGATGCAGTTAGCCTTGCGAAAAAATCAATAATCAGTAGGGGGTGAGCGTCTATCCGATAAGGCCATGAAGGGGTTGTGTTACGTCCCATACATTCGTTATGTCGTATATTTATAGATTTTTTTCGCGCACCCGACTATCTTTCCATCTGAGTATCGATACAGTTTTTGCCAAATTATGAAATATGTATTTACATTGAAGAAAAAAGCTGAAATGCGTAAAAAATAGATACAGTGTGGTTTTAAAATCGTACCTTATTTCAATATTTCCCTTTTTTTATTGAGAAACGTGCTATTTTATGGTAAAATGGATCATTTGCCAATACCAAAACATGACGTAACCATTTTAGGTGCTCTCGTCTACATTCTTTTGCACACGAGCCAAAGATACTGGAATAAAATACGGTTAAGTTCACCAGTTTTGATCCACCACGCAACAAATCAATCTGGCGAGTGTATGTCTGATTGACGTTTCGCTTAACCCTATCTTTATATAAAGTATCTTTGATCTAATCGAGTTTGCTTTTTTTTTCTTACCACTTTGGAAAAACAGTGTAAATAAATGTATGCCGAGTTTCCATCTACTTTCTCCGTTGGATAAGTGGAAGATATTTGATGAACCTAACTGTAGAATGAAAATTTACCCGGGAAATGACGTCAGTTTGATATTGTAGTCTGACCAATCAGAGGGAACGAATGTATGAGTCCTACGCTCGAGTGCTTCAGCTCAAAACAGACACAAGTAAAAACAAAGTTTAAGTTGTTGTCCAGTTGTTTTTGCCAGATTTTTTTCGCGTTTGAGATCTGTAAATATGTCCAATGTCATATTTTTATAAAGTTTGATCAAATCAGCTACCAAGTGATAACTCGCATGCGCAAAATATGGTGTTAGTGTAACGAATGTATGGGTCCACAGTATACATCACTTTAGACAGAGAGCGTCTTAAAATCGCGTGTATATTTGCTACCTAAAACCCTTAGTTTAACTGAACACCAAACTGTAGCGGAGATCAAATTAAAGCTTAGCGCTGATTTATAGGCGTGGCGGACACTTATCAAATTTATTGAAGGCGTAGCGGGCCGCTACGCCATAATGGCCTGGGGAGAACTCTGGATGCTTACCCTACAAGATGGCCATTTTTAGAATACCAGATTGTGTTGGGTATGGTTTTTTTTTTACTGAAAATTACGTTTATCAGAATATTTAGACATATAATCCGGAATAATCCAATTATCGTAAATCTTTTAATTTAGCATGGCCGAATACACCGGCATTTTACACACTCGCTAGCAAGTAAACTTCACCATTATGCATAAAAATAACAACAGACCTTTTCCTTGAAGAAAACTAAATAATATACTGAAATATAAAGAGTCAAACCTGTTCTAATCGGCATCTTTTTGGCAAAGATGGAAAGCAGTTTTCTGGCGATTCTTTCTCCATCATCACTGAGTAGGCCTAAATGTAACTGCTCAAGAACGCACATGTATTGTGACGTCATACAAATGACGTAAATGGCGCGAATTTCTCGCGAGCACCTTGCATATACTATTATGCTGATGAAGACTGAGGATATCCAAATAATGCGAAGTTGTCTTTCTTGATAAAGAACAGCAACTCTGGGTCACTTTTAACTAGCAATAGTGACTGCCCATTGTTGGACTCCGACGCACTATGGACACATCAACAAAGGGCCATTCTTAATTTTATTTTAGACAGATTTTAAAGGCCCTCTATATCCTTTTCAACTGATAAACAAAGGGCCATGGCCCCTTGGTCCCTAATGGCCCTATATTATCTAATATACTGCTAAAATAGCCCTTTGTTTCAATTCAGTCGCACGGACGGACGAACCCCACATTGTCGGGCTCATAAGGACGTACAGACGGACGGATGGACAACGGAAACCACGCCATGACATAAGCTCTGCTGGCTGAAAGCCAGTAGAGCTAATTAGATCTTTTCATCTTCTAGTTGATAACAAAAATGAACACTTTGTTGTGTGATACAAGAGCAAGCTAGGTTTATATATCCCCTGTAAACCAGCCTGCTGCAGTCAGATTATCGGGCGAGCACCAGCCCATGGCAGTTCAAACGCCTGATCGCCGTCTGGTGTCAGGTGTAAATGGCCTGTGTCCACCAGGTCACCGGGCGGTGGCAGGTAAAATCTGACAGCTACCGACCTGTCCCCTAACTGCCACCGGCCAACCCCCTAACGACGTCCCACACCCCTCAAACTTAAGAAACTGCCTGGCGCAGCCCGGAACTCATCAGGCTGCCTTTGACTGGCAGTTATTCATGACCACTCGCACTGATTACAAGAAAATTAATCCGAGGCCGTCCATCATGCAAATTAGTCATCATGGCGATTCTAATAGCATCAAGGCCAAAATTCTGGACTAGACCAAATTCAAAGCATTTGCAGACCACATACTGAATGTAGCTAAACTAATGATTTCATTTGTGCGATAGGATAGAAAACATTGTGGGAAAAGGAGAAAATGCTGGTTTCCAGCATTTTCTCCTTTTCCTACAATGTTTTCTGAAGACTTTTACGCCAGGGTCATTAAAATTCAGGATTGTGTGGTAAAGAGTTAATCTTTCACTTTGAAATAATTAAATTGCATTTTCTCACAAGCCAAAAACACAGTACTGTTGCAAGATCAAAAGAAAACTCAGTCATAATCTAGAATAAAGAACTAGAAAGGAAAGATCAGAGATCAGACTGCACATTCTGTACAGTCTGATCATGATCTGCACTGTCTACAAAAACTTCTGGTGTTGTTTACAGAATGAAAAAAAGTTTTTAAAAAATCATATAACGGAATATCAATTTATAATTTGATTAACAGTGTCTGCCAGATAAGCAGACCTATTAGTCTAGATCTGAGGTCAGACTGGATATTCTGAACAGTCTAATCTTAATCTACACAAGCTTAAGATACTGGATTCGAGTTCAGAGCTACAAGGGATAAAGATAAATGACCAAGATACATGGTAAAATTGGTCTACACATCAAATAGCAAACAAGACATGGGATGATCAATAAATTCCCTGATGTCAGTTATGATGTATGCTTCTGAAATACGGGAATTAATTCATGCTAAAATAAATGCAGTTTGGGTGGCCCAGCTTCATATTAGGAAAAAAAGATAAACATGAGAAGTATGCTCATAGGACAATGAAATGTAATTTGATCTGCATATGTTTAGAGTTTAAGGCTGTTAAAACAGTTTGGGTCATATCATCGCTGCAAGTGCACCTATGCAATGTGCCTCCTAGTTTTCTCACACAAGTGCTGACACAACTTTCTTTCCAAGCCAGTAACAACTTTCTCACTTGCATTAGAGAACATACAATCTATGACCAGATCAGGAGTCTGATAGGCTACCACCTTGGGCATTGGGATATCCCAATGCAGGTGTGTATTTTTATGTACTCACCAACTAATCTAAAGATTATAAATCTGAGACCAATAGATGAGTAGGAGATAATTTTCAATCAACTGGAAAAGCCAAAATAGAATTCAAAACTCAAGGCTGATCTTGCCGAAACATCTTGAAACTAGAGCTATCGCTAAACGTGATCATACCCCCACCAGCTCCTTGTCACAATAGTGACTTTTGTAACAGAATGCAGAATGGTTTAGTACAAAAGAAAGAGTTCAAAGAAAACAAACAAGTTATGACAGACTTATGGTTCTTGTACTCTGCAGGCACTTCACATTAATGTGGTCTATCTGTATATGAAGTTTGTAGTCACTAGCTTTTATGCTTTGAAAGTTATGCCCAAGACAGAAACAAAAATTTACAATATACAAAGGGAAGTAACTTGAAATAACGGGAATAGAGTAATTGTTCTTCTATAGTGCACTTTGCTTTATGTGATCTAATTGTACCTTAAGTTTTAAGTTACTAGCTCCTGTACTTTGCAAGTTACATCCCAGATAAATCCAAACTTAAAATTTATAAAGGGAGATAAGTCTTAAAATAGTGGAAATAGATTAATGGTCCTTGTACTATGTACGTCTTATCAATGTGGTCTACATGGAAATGAAGTTTGAAGTTACTAGTTTTACTTTGGAAATTATGCCACGGACAAAAATAAAATGTTAAAATTTACAAAGGGCAATAATGAGAAAAGTTGGAATAGAGTTACCGTTCTTGTACACTGCACTTTGCCTTTCTGTAATCTAACTGTGTGTGAAGTTTGAAGTTACTAGTTCAATATATTGGAAGTTATGACCTGGACAAAAATCCAAAGTTAAAATTTACAAAGGGCAATAACTGAAAAAATGGTTGGTATAGGGTAATGATTCTTGTACACTGCACTTCTCCTGAATGTGAAATAGCTCGGTGTGAAATTTGAAGCTACTACCTTAAATACTTTGGATGTTATGCGTAGGACAAAATCAAGAGTTAAAATTTTCAAAGGGCAATAACTTAAAAAAATAGTTGGAATAGAGTTATGGTTCTTGTAACAGAATGCACTTTGCCTTTCGGTTACTGTGTGTGAAGTTTGAAGTTACTAACTTCAATACATTGGAAGTTATGACCTGGACAAAAAAAAACGAAGTTAAAATTTACAAAGGGCAATAACTCAAAAAATAGTTGTACAGAGTAATGGCTCTTGTACACTGCACTTCTCCTTAATCTGATCTAATTGTGTGAGAAGTTTAAAGTAACTAGTTTCAATACATTGGAAGTTATGACCTGGACAAAAATCCAAAGTTAAAATTTACAAAGGGCAATAACTCAAAAAATAGTTGGTAAAGGGTAATGGTTCTTGTACACTGCACTTCTCCTCAATGTGATCTAGCTCTGTGTGAAATTTGAAGTTACTACCTTAAAATACTTTGGATGTTATGCGTAGGACAAAATCAAGAGTTAAACTTTTCAAAGGGCAATGACCCAAAAATAGTTGGAATAGAGTTATGATTCTTGTACACTGCACTTCTCCTTAATGTGATGTAACTGTGTGTGAAGTTTGAAGTACCTAGCTTCAATACTTTGTAAGTTATGCTCTGGACAAAACTCTGAAGTTAAAATTTGCAAAGCGCAAAAAGTTCAAGGAGAGATAATTCCGCAACCAATGGCAGCAAGGTCATAAAAGTTGCACATGCACAATTTCATATATACCAAAACATTGTGTAAATTTAAAGGCAGTACTTGAAAAACTGTTGGAGAACGCTCCAGAGAAAATTGTGTCTACAGACAGACGGACAGACAGACAGACAGACAGACAGATGGACGGCCATGGCATTTTCAGTATACTCCCCTCCACTTCAGTTTGGGAGGGGGTATAATAATTAGTGATCGTATTGTAAATTTAAAACAAGCATTCTCATAGCAATACTGAGTCCCCTACCGGCCATATATACATATATTGCTGGCAGGTATAGTGGTATAGTTAGTGAATCGCTGTGGAGGAGAAAGAATGAATTTGACCCACTTTCAGAGTTATAAGCATCATCTCTGTATGCAATGCTTTAACGAAAGTCAAATATATAAGCACTTTTCTCGTTAAAGTAAGTTCATTGAAGAAGTTTTACAAAGACAAGATGTGTTTGTGAAACACAATTGCCCCTGTAAAAGCAATTTTTCAGAAATATGACCTTTAACCTGTGAGATGAACATGACCTTATCATCAGCAGGTGTGTACCAATGAGAGGTACTAGCTTACCATGTGTAAGTGTTATAATTTAATACTTAAACTAGACTTGTCACTGAATGTGACTGGCCCGCCAGTGCTTTGACAGACAAAAGTGTCAAGTTCAAGGGAAGATAATTCCTCGACCAGGGGGGAGTTGAAACTTGACAATTGTGTCTCGCAAATCTTTAATATATATTCAATATTATTATGTGCATAGTTTCAATACAATTGAAGGAAAACTGTGGGAGGAGTTCACGACACAAAATTGCTACTACTTTGTAAACAGATGGACACACAGACAGACAGACAGACACACAGGCAAATGAACAGCCAAGCGGACGGACGGACAGACAGGCTTATTCCAGTATACCACCGAAAACATTCTTTTGTGGGGGTATAATGAAATAAATATGTAAGAGGGTTTAGAAAAAGTGTGGAAAACTGTTTTATCAGTGAAAATTTCGAAGTCCAAGGCCCGTAAATCTGTGAAAAATCAGTGGGATGGAACAAACGTTGAACATGATGCCCAAGTAATGGTGGTAACCTACAAAGCATAAATTAGGTCAAAATCCACCATCGTTTAGAAAAAAAAGTCCGGAAAAAAGTCCAAGGCCCGGAATTTAGTTAAAATTAAATGAAACTCAAACTTGATCTGTAAGTCATGGTGGTTGACCTATCCTCCAAAAATCAGCTCAATATCTGCCAGCGTTTAGAAAAAAAGTCCTGAAAACTGTTTTTTTCCGTGAAAATTACTAAGTCCAAGGCCCGTACTTTCATTAAAAATCAGTAGACTGGAACGAAACTCGAACTTGATCTGTAAGTAATGGAGGTTGACCTACCCAACAAAAATCAGCTCAATATCTGCCAGCGTTTACAAAAAAGGTCCGGAAAACTGATCTGCTGGACAGACTGACAGACGGACAGACAGACTGACTGACAGACGGACAGAATGCAAACCTAAAGTCCCCTCCGGCTTCGCCAGTAGGGGACTAATAAGGCTGAGTTTAATCTATATGTCTGCAAAACAAAACACTAAAAGTAATATCCTGGGACATAATAACTAATGATGGAGGATGGCAATTCATTAACTTTATGTACTTCTATCATGTTTTTCCCCCAACAAATTAACCTTATAAAGAGGTACATTTATCTATAAAAGAATCCAATCCCAAGAGGATCATTGTGTCTCGACTTGTTAACCTTTCTTTAAATACAATCATAAAAATTTAATACAAACACAGAGAAAATGTAAATCAAAATTAGAGAAAGCAGCCAAAACCTCATGAGGCATTAATTTGTGTGTTTGAATTGCCTCACCAAGAAACAAATTCAGGACAGCATTTTATTGTTACTCCCATACACTAACTCTTTACTTAAAATAACAAAACTTGAAACCAGTGATTTATAGAAGACAAATTACTTATACCTCAGACTGAAAGTCTTTGACAGGGAAAGAATGTTGTAGAACAAGAGGGCCATGATGGCCCTGTATCGCTCCACTGGCTAATAAGTAACATGAGGACCATGATGGTCCTATATCGCTCACCTGAGTGCTGAGCAGCAAAGGTCTACAACAAAGATTATAATTACCAAATATTGAGGTTCAAGGGCTAATGATGATGAAACAAGAGCGGCAAATTGTCACAAGATATGCAATCCCACCGCCAGTTGTAAAGGAGGTATAATAGTAACAAAGTGCAGGCAATGCAACGAACAATTTAACTTGAGACTTCAAAATTCCACTCTGGACAAGCAAACAATACTATTGAAATAAAGACCAAAGTGGAATTACCGTAATTCCCCCAAGTATTCGGATGGGAAAAAATAATTAATTTTTTTGGTGTCCGAAAACTTATTAAATTATTTGTGTGACTGTCCGAAAATTTCGGGAAATCTCTTTCCAACAACAACAACATATCCTTTAATAGACATTGTATGTACAACAAACAGTAAGGCATATATTTCCCGAAAAGAACTGACATGAGATGGACCATTATGGATTAATAAAACTTACTTGTGAAATGAGTTCACACAATTACGTATTCGAACGCAAAATAGCTACTTCGCTAAACAATCTTAAATCATGGTTGTGATAAGGGCTATTCTTGACCTGACTGAACCTGGTTATGTCACCCATACACGTGCTTGTCTCCATGCCAACATGTCTAACTGTGTACAGGTCGTTACAACTAGCAATCCCAATATGCATTAAAAGTGTATCTTAGAGAGTTTATCGCTAGGATTTACAACTTTAATGTGTCACTGGTTTTGGACTAAATATAAACAGCCTGTGTAACACAAATTAGCACCCGCATTCAGTTTACCGCTATCAATCAGATACCAAACAAAGGATTTATGCTTAAAAAAGATCGATTTGCTCTTTTCAGGTATTTGCTAATTAAGTCTTTACCACACAATCACGACTTTAAAAGGTCCTGGGGTAAAACCTTTTGAAAACATTGTTGGAAAAGGAGAAAATGCTGGAATTAAATCATTTTCTCCTTTTCCCCACTGTTCTCTACTTTATCCAATCAAAAATCATTTTAGCAAAGTGTAATTGTCGTCTGTGAATCCTTCGAATTTTGTCCAGTCAAATAAAATTCTCGTTAAGTAAAAGTTCACCATATCCCAAACAAGCCTTTTTTTTTTTTCATAAGTCTCACAAGGTGAAAGGAATTGTAATTAACAATTTCTCCTTTTCCCATCTGTTTTCTACGCTTACGGAAAACTTTCCGTCATTTAATAAATTTTAAAGTTGGAAATTGTCGTATGCAAACTCTTTCAGTTTAAAAGAGTCTTTAATTTGTTGTCTGGGAAAGAGTATTGCAGACCTCCGTCATCTTCAGAACCATTTCAATTTGTTGTTTGTGAAAGAGTATAGCGAGTCTTCGTCAACATCTTAACCATTTTAAGTTGTTGTTTGGGAAAGAGTGTAGCGGGTCTTCGTCAACTTTTAAATCATTTTAATTTGTTGTTTGGTAGAGTACTGCGGGTCTTCTAAACCATCATAATTTCGTGTCCGAAAATTTAGGGACAATTATTTTACCAAGTGTCCGAACTTAGGGACAAAAAATAAATTATTTTGGAAAATAATTAATGGTGTCCGAAAATTTAGGGTGTCCAAATACTTAGGGGAATTATGGTACTCAAAATCCATGCTAGGTAGAGTTATTGTTCTTGAACACAGTACTCTACAATATCACATCAAACATGCATACCAATTTTGAAGTGGTTCTTACTTGAGATGACAAAGTTATATTCCGAACAAGCATTCAATGCAGGCTCATGTGAGATTTTATTGAGACAGACATTCTAACCAATTTTCAATTCAGCTTAGCAAGAAATGTGGTCTCAAGAGTGCTCACAAGAAGACTTTTAAAGATTTCCCTCTTTATCTCTATGTGAAATCTGAGACCAACAACATAGGGCTAACTTTCACACCAGGACCATATATGAAGTATTATGAAAGGCCACTAGATGATGCTACATGCCAAATATGAAAGCTCTAGCCCTTATGGTTTGGGAGCAGAAGATTTTCTAAGATTTCCTTCTTTATCCTATGTGAATTCCAAGAACCCACAACATAAGACCATTTTCAACTCTAGGGCCATAATTTGAGGACCACTAGATAATGTTACATGCCAAATATGAAAGCTCTGGCCATTACCGTTTGGGACAAAGAGATTTTTAAAGATCCCCTTCTTTATCGCTACATGAAATCTGAGACCCACAACATAGGGCCAATTCTTTACATCAGGGACATAATTTGAAGTATTTTGGTAGAGGGCCACTAGATGATGCTACATGCCAAATATGAAAGCTCTGGCCATTACCACTTGGACTAGAGAGTTTTTAAAGATTTCCTTCATTGTCTCTATATGAAATCCAAGACCAACAACATAGGTTTAATTTTCACACTAGGGCCATAATTTGAAGTCTTTTGGTAGAGGGCCACTAGATGATGCTGCACGCCAAATATGAAAGCTCTAGCCCTTATGGTTTGGGACAAGAACATTTTCTAAGATTTCCTTCTTTATCTCTTATGAAATCCGAGACCCACAATATAGGGCTAATTTCCACACTAGGGCAATAATTTGAAAGTGCATCACCTAGGAATCATTTCTGTAAGTTTAGGAGGAGAAGATTTTTTTGTAATTGTGAACGGACGGACGACAGACATTGATAGATCTCAATAGCTCACCTTGAGCACTTCGTGCTCAGGTGAGCTAAAAACACTACAAACCAAATATTACAATATCTGGCAAACTGGTTTCAAACTTCAGGACATACAAACTTTTTCTACAGAATCCTATGAGAAAGTTGTGACCCACGGGCAAGGCCAACTTTGACCATAAAGCTATAACTACTTGAATCCTGGTGGAAGCCCACAAGATCAAGCCAATTCCAAATAATACAGGTCTAGAATGTATGGTTATAAACAAGATGATTTTCAAAGTTTTCTCAAAAATAGGCCCTGTAAAACATTAAACCCATGAGACTGGGCTAAATTTAGTAGCCCTACTCTTGCTTAAGGTTAGTACCACAATGACTTAGAAAGTTTTCACCACAAAAGCCCATGTAAAACTTGTGACCCCTGGTGTGGGTACAAACTTGACCCAAAGGCTGTAATTTGGGCCCTCCTGTTAGAGGCCCACCAGGCAAAGCTACATGCAAAATTTGGTAGCCCTACGCCTTATGGCTAGGTACAAGTAGATTTTTAAAAATTTCCATGTTAAACTTGTGACCCCCACGACAAGGCCAAATTTAATCCCAGGGCTACAATTTGGGTACCTTTGGTAGACAACCACTTGATAAAACTAGATGCAAAATTGAGTAGCCTTAGGTCCTATGGCTTGGTATAAGCCCAAATAAAACTTGTGAGCCCTGGAGCCAGGCCAAATTTGACTCCTGGGCTATCATTTGGGCAGTCTTGGTAGACAATCACTTGATAAAGATACATGCCAAATTTGGTAGCCCTAGGCCCTATGGCTAGGTACCAGACGGATCTTGAAGTTTTCCCTATATATGCCCATAAAAACTTGTGACCCTAGGGCAGGGCTATTATTTGAAGGAACTTGGTAGAGGTCCACCAGATAAAGCTACATGCCAAATTTGGTAGCCCCAGGCCTTATGGTTTCAGAGAGGAAGATTTTTAAGAATTTTCAAAATTTTTCAGTTTTGTTGCCATGAGTTTTTGAGGAATAAAATTCTTTCAAGGAATTCTGAACAGGACCATGTCAGCATCATTTCTGTGAAGTTTCATCAAAATTGGATGGGTAGAGAAGATGTTTGAAACAAGAGGGCCAAGATGGCCCTGGATTGCTCACCTGAATTTTTGAGAGGACCATAGCCTTTTTTTTTTTTGAAGGTATTGAAACACTGGAAACAAAATCATTATTTTGCCAAGCAATTTTTAAAAGGTCACCTGTAAAAGTCCTCTCAAAATCTGACCAGCAGTTTCAAAAAAGAAGAATTTTTAGGAGTTTCTTAATTTCCGAACAGTGCAATTAGCCCCCATTCACTAGAGCCATATTTCTTGACCTATCAAAATTTCGCGAACAAATTTTGAAAAAGGTCATTCAAGAAATATTTCCGTGAAACAATTTTCAAATCTGACCAGCCGTTTCAGAGAAGAAGAATTTTCAAGAATTTCTTCATTTCCATATAGTGCAAGTAGCCCCCATTCACCAGAGCAATGTTTCTTGACGAATCAAACTTTCATGAACAATTTTCGAAAAGGGTCACCCAAGGAATATCTCCATAAAAATTTTCCAAAATCTGACCAGCCATTTCAGAGAAGAAGAATCTTAAAGAATTTCTTCATTGCCCTATAGTGCAAGTAGCCCCCATTCACCAGAGCCATGTTTCTTGACCTATCAAAATTTCGGGAACAATTTTTGAAAAGGGTCACCCAAGGAACATCTCTGTGAAATTATTTTAAAATCTGACCACCCGTTTGAGAGAAGAAGAATTTTTAAGAATTTCTCCATTTCCCTATAGCGCAAGTAGCCCCCATTCACCAGAGCAATGTTTCTTGACGAATCAAAGTTTCACGAAAAAGTTTTGAAAAGGGTCATCCAAGGAACATTAATTTTCTGTGAAATTATTTTAAAATCTGGCCAGCGGTTTCAGAGAAGAAGAATTTTTAAGAATTTCTTCATTTCTGTATAGTGCAAGAGGCCCCCATTCACCAGAGCCATGTTTCTTGACGGATCAAAATTTCGCGAACAATTTTTGAAAAGGGTCACCCAAGGAACATCTGTGTGAAATTATTTTAAAATCTGGCCAGCGGTTTCAGAGAAGAAGATTTTTAAAGAATTTCCTAAAAAATTCTATTTCGTTGCCATGGCAACCAGAGTTTTTGACGGAATCAAATTCTGTGAATAAATTTTAAAGAGGACCTCCCAAGGAACATTCCAGCCAAGTTTGGTCCAAATCCGCCCAGCGGTTTAGGAGGAGTTGATGTTTAAAGAATTGTTGACGACGCACGATGCACTGACGCACGACGGACACCGGGTGATCCTAAAAGCTCCCCTTGAGCACGTTGTGCTCAGGTGAGCTAATAAAAGTTAACCCACATACCGACAGACCGATGGATGCATGCTCACACGGACAGACACAGGCCGGACACTGGGCCATGACATAAGCCTGCTGGCCTTCAGCCAGTGGAGCTAAAAAGGATAAAATGCTGGGTGCAAGTGTTTTCAAAAGCCTTATTTTCAGGACTATTGAATCTAAGGATAATTTAGTGAGACATAATCAACCAGAACATTTTCCGGGGCTTCACATCCTTACATATCAGATACAAATCATCATAACTCTTGACCAAATAATGACTTTTAGACCACTCCAAATTTAAAGTATTTGCAGATAATGACATAAAAATTACTAAAAAATAGAAGTTTGTTTTGAGAAGAATTAAAAACATTGTAGGTAAAGGAGAAAATGCTGCTTACAAGAATATGTTTAGAGGGCTTTAAAGAGTGAAAGTCTATACAAAATTTGAGTGGTTCATCAAGTCCAATGAACTTCATTTTTAAATACAGACTAGATGTTACTGAGCATAATCTGGAAATAGGCTTAGATGGATCACTCTTGCTAAAAATACATACTAATACATGAAAGTTTTCACTGTGTTTCTTTACCTATTCTCGACAAAGTTTCAACAAAATTTCTGCAGCCAGTGCTCCTTTCCATGCGTTCATAAAGTTTCTTTATACTGTACTTTGTTAAACATTCTTTTCCACCCACTACTGCAGCTGCCTTCCCATATAACATTGATGAAACAATTTTGGTCAAGTTGCACACCCCAGGAGGACACCTGAATATTGTCCCAAGAGCCTAAGGACTCCAAATTTTTGGAAGAGCTGCCTCAGAAAGTCATCCCTTTAGAAAAAAAAATGTCAACAAGTTTCACTAGATAATAGTTTCCAGACAGCTGCTCTACGTTAACCCTTTACCAAACAACAACATTTTAGACTGATACAAATTGCAAGCATTTGTAGAAAACAAAATAAATGTAACTCAAAAATTGGCATTTTTTTCCAGCAGTGTAGGAAACATTGTGGGAAAAGGAGAAAATGCTGGTTACCAGCATTTTCTCCTTTTCCCATAATGTTTTCAAAAGGCTTTTATCTCAGGGTCGTAAAAACCAGGGATTGTTTGGTAAAGTTGAATGAATGGTGTTTTGTGCCAGTTTCATCATTGCCCAAGTCATTTGACTGTGCTAGCTCAAAAAAAATCATGTCATTTCTGGGTTTCACCAGTCCGAGTATCAGCACTGATCTGCAATGTGTTGCCCAAAGACATCAAACTCCCACAGAAGACCAACTGCCTCCACCAGCACTTAAAGCTCCATGTTTACCCCTTACATGGACAGCACCCAAAGTGTGTTACACCTAGCAATGGGTCCATATTCACCAATCATTCTTAAGAATATTTTTAGTCTTATTCACCAAAGTTTTCTAAATGTGAAAGTAACAGAACTTCTAATTGGCTAAACCATTGGGTTTAACCAATCAGAAGCCCTGTTTCTTTCAAGTGCAGAAATTCCTTGAGAATTAGACAAAGGATATTCTTAATACAATGGCTGATGAATACAAGCCCAGGTTGCTAACAAATCTTCTATGTACAGCCACTCATTGCTTCAGGATAACTCTTGGTAACATGTGATGATTTGGTTATAACACTTGTCTGAGGAAAAAGATTTTTTCTCTGGGGAGAAAAAATGAGTACAGAACCAATAAAGATAGATAATGAAGTTTTCGTGAATATTACAGTGAAAGAATAGCGTCTGTATATAAATTGGAAATAATCAGCCATTCTTTATGTATCATCACAGTGAGCTGTATCTTTTTATCATCACGATTGGTCTAAAATTGTTCCATAAACATAGACATCTGAGAAGCAATTAACTCCTTCCTGAAACAATACAGTTTTGGACAAGTCTAAACTGAAAGCATTTGCAGACTATCAGATGACAAATGACAATCAGATGTTTGGACTATAAATTGTCTTTGAAAGGGTAGAATCATTGTGAGAAAAGGAGAAAATGCTCTGGTAACCAGCATTTTCTTCTTTTCCTACAATGTTTTCAACAGTTTTTTTCCAGGATTTTTCTTTGGAAAAGGTTTTAATTCCCTTCACCACCAACAAACAACTTCTTTTGCATCTATCAGCTGACAACTTGGGACAAGAGAATTCAGGCCAAAGTAGAGTTGTTCCTTAATTTTTCCTCTAAAGATGTTTTCAAAAGCAGTGTACTGAAAAACAATAATTTTGTTTGAATAAAAGATACAACTGTGGAATTCTATGATAGGGCTCCAAACCCCTCCTTTGTGTTTAACTTTTTACCAAGTCATAAAATTTTAGACTGATCTCAATTGAAAGCAACCAATGAATACAATGATACTTAAATGATAGAAATTGTATCCAATATGATAGAAAACATTGTGGAACAAGAGCGGCAAATTGTCGCAAGATACGCCCGTCTTACCCCAAGTTGTAAAGCTGGGGCATGCACCGGACAAAATTCAAGTATGAAAAACAACAAAGGGCAATAACTCAAAAATTAAGCAAGCAAGAGTTGTGATTTCTGTGCACTTCACTCCCCAACGATGAGATCTATCCACCCATGAAATTTCATAACCCTAGCTAGTATAATTTTGGAGATATGCTTCGGACAAAAATCAAGTATGAATAACGACAGAGGGCAATAACTCAAAAATTAAGCAAGCAAGAGTTCTGATTCCTGTGCACTGCACTTCGCCTCGGTGAGATCTATCCACCCATGAAATTTCATAACCCTAGCTAGTATAGTTTTGGAGATATTCACCGGACAAAATTCAAGTATAAAAAACAACAAAGGGCAATAAGTGAAAAATTAAGAAAGCAAGAGTTATGATTCTTGTGCACTGCACTCCCCCTCAGTGAGATCTATCCACCCATGAAATTTCATAACCCTAGCTACTATAGTTCTGAAGATATGCTCTGGACAAAATTCAAGTATGAAAAACAACAAAGGGCAATAACTCAAAAATTAAGCAAGCAAGAGTTATGATTCTTGTGTACTGCACTCTCCCTCGATGAGATCTATCCACCCATGAAATTTCATAACCGTAGCTAGTATTATTTTGGAGAAATGCTCCGGACAAAATTCAAGTATGAAAAACAACAAAGGGCAATAACTCAAAAATTAAGCAAGCAAGAGTTATGATTCCTGTGCACTGCACTCCCCCTCAATGAGATCTTTCCACCCATGAAATTTCATAACCCTAGCTAATATAGTTTTGGAGATATGCTCCGGACAAAATTCAAGTATGAAAAACAACAAAGGGCAATAACTCAAAAATTAAGCAAGCAAGAGTTATGATTCTTGTGCACTGCACTCCCTCTTGATGAGATCTATCCACCCATAAAGTTTCATAACCCTAGCTAGTATAGTTTTGGAGATATGCTTTGGACAAAATTCAAGTATGAAAAACAACAAAGGGCAATAACTCAAAAATTAAGCGAGTAAGAGTTATGATTCCTGTGCACTGCACTCCGCCTCGATAAGATCTATCCACCCATGAAATTTCATAACCCTAGCTTGTATAGTTTTGGAGATATGCTCCGGACAAAGAACTGGACGCCGCCCGCCCGCCCGCCCGCTTGACTGCCCGCCACGGGTGATCCCATAATACGTCCTGTCTTCGACGGGCGTATAAAATGGAGAAAATACTCAGGTTACAAGGGTAATTAAAAGTTTGGATTGTGTAGTGAAGGTTTATTGATAGAAAGGTGTTTTGAGAAGCTTTAACATTATTACAGTCATATCATGGAGACAGCATACATCAGGCCTCGGCCAAGTCGGCGACTTGGGCGAAGAAGTCGCCTGATTTCAAGAAACTTCGCTCATTTCGCCAAGTAAAGCGAAGTCCAAGTTGCCTGAAAAAATCGAGAAGTCGCCTCGCGTATATTGACAAAGTGTCCTGTGTCTAATCTACCAAGTCAGCGTGTCACTGTGCCGTACCCGATTTACAGTAACTGCCTAACCAGCGAGTTTAATTAGTTTACAACATACCGAGAGTCTGATTGACAAGTCATTGTTAATTAACTTAACGACACCATGGGATAATCCCTTATTATTGACAAATATCAGCGCCGCCTATCGGTGTTTGTCTGACCTCTATTTTTGAAACACGGTTTGCTAAATTTATTAACTATATGGAAGTGAAAATCCTACCCCGGATATCGGTCTTTCGTCGTCAACTTTTATTTCCAAAGTTTTAAATGGATTGAAATATTCCAGTTTTGAAAACGATGGAATCGGTACCTACTTGCTTATTACCATTTACCCCCATCCCTTAAAATTTGTTATTACTTGCAGTTTTCCAAACGAACAGATATCATTACGTGCTTAGATCATCTCCTAGATCATGTGGTAATATTTTCAAATCACGTGACTACAATTTGGCGCCAATATACTATTTTAGCAAAGTCACATGATTCAACTTCGAAATGGTAGCTTGTCACCGCAACAGCATTTGGATAAAATCGAATATACCGGTATTCTATGATGCTAACTGCAAGATAAAATTTAAAAAAAAAATATTATTTTCTTTGATTCTTGATAGATTTAAGTATTCCGTTGATTTATAGTATTTCCTTGATTGGGCCGCGAACCGCCGATCTACAATCTTTGATAGTAAATTAGGTGTTAGTCATTGAACGATGGTTTTATTTACGATTCATCCGATATTAATCAAAGACAAACGGTTATCAGACAGCTATATTTTCGATGTCTCTCGCACTCTGAAACTGGGTCTAACTTACCAATAGAAAGGTGAAAACATCGTGGCAATATGAGAAAATGCTAAAAGTAAGCTTTTCTACACTTGACAGACTATATATTTTTTTTTTATATCTTTAAACATTAGTTAGATCTACAGCCTTTGAGCGGTTATCTACCGATATTTGTCTGCTGCAAATGCTGTCAATTTGATAGGTATATATGTTACATTCATATTATAACGTATATTAAATCGGTAATGAGAATGATTTTTAGCAAAAAACTATATTCACGACTTTGGAAACAAATAGTCTAGTGTTTGGAAGATTTTGAAAAGAAAAATGTGCCAGGAGAAACTATTTAATACTCAAACTAGCACTGCTTTCTCTTTCCATTATCATTTCTGTCCATAATATTTTAATCCTAAAGGTACATGTACATGAATTTAGCAAACTATGAATAAATATGTTTTGAGTAGTTTTCAAAAGGAATAAGTATACTGATCATGAAAAAGATAAAAAGCATAAAATAATTTTATTCCATTTAGATTCACATGATTTTCAATTTCATTAATTCGTTATATTGTTAAGGTGTTGTGAATTCCCTCTATATTTCGGCCCACATCTATTTTTTGATGTCCGTCTGAACTTCTCCCCAAAGTCTGACTACTTCTTCCCAAAGTCTGACCACTTCTCCCCATTTTGAAAAACTTCTCCCCATTCTCAGACTAGGGAGAAGTCACTTCTCCCCATTTTCTGAGGGTTGGCAGAGGCCTGTACATATTCATGGATTTCATGGGGTTCATCCAAGGCTGGGGATCCAAGAACACTCCTGTGATAGGCCCTTCAAATCCAGGGCCTCCACGCCACAAGGCCCACACTTTACACTAATTTAAGCTATGCAGGATCCCTTGTGAAAGGTTAAGTCTTTACCAAACAACACTGTTTTAACCCTTTACGACACAAGGACGACTTTTAATGATCCTGGGGAAGAAGCTTTTTAAAAATATTGTGGGAAAAGGAGCATTTTCATCTTTCCCAACAAGGTTTTTTACTCAATCAAAAAAAATATTGCATCATTTGAGCCTCTATGAAATTGTTGTCTGCAAATGCTTTTAATTTGGATAAGTCTAACATTTTGCCATGTGATAAAGGGTTAAATCAACCAGAAAGAGACTGCTGTTGGAAACATTGTAGAAATAGAGAAAGTGATGGAAAACAGCTTTTTCTCCCTCTATGTCTTTAGTCTTCCAAATTAGACAAATCCCATTACTCAGGACACATAAATTTACTGATTTTGTGTTGGATAATCATACTTGAACAGATAACTCTTCTTGAATTAACCAGGGAAGATTTCTTCTTATACAAACGACTCTGATTTATGATTAGCTCTCTCTTACTTGTCAAAGACCTGCCGAGAAATTTTAAAGTTTATGTTTATTTCCTTCCCCAGAGTGTTTGAGTCTCACATTAACCATTTTCAGTGCCATGGGCAAAAAAGGGTCTATTTCGGACAGCATATATCAAGATCAGATTGCACAAAACACACACTCTGATCTTCGATCTATCTGTCCACATGATTAGTCAAACTTATCATGTGAAAATCTTTCTATGTTTAACTGGATTGTTTTATTTAGCCTTGAAAAGAAGTACAGTTTTGACATGGCACAAAAAGAATTAATGTACTAAATAAAAGAATCTGGGCAACAGCACTGTCAAACATTAAGGTTCTCCAGTATACAGTCATGCTAACACTTCACTTGTTTTGATTGGAAATTATGTTTGTATATCTACAATGATTCAAAAGCATTACATTCTCATGGCTGCAGAAACATGGGATTGTTTTGGTAAAGGGTAAACCAATCATCATCTATCAAAATGATTCAACTCTCTCCCAAACAACAATATTTCGGGGTGTTTCAATATGAAAGAATTTGCAGACGATAAAATATATATGACATAAATGATGGGATTTGTCTTAAATAGTCTAGAAAACATTGCAGGAAAAGGAGAAAATGCTGGTTACCAGCATTTTCTCCTTTTCCCGCAGTGTTTTCAAAGCCTTTCCTCTGTTAGGATAAAAGTTGGGAATATATAGTAAAGTGTTAAACAAATGACAAAATTTTGCGAAAAGTAGTTCTTGAACTCATGAACAATTCCTGAACTACAGTTTATGAACAATGCCAATGAACTGCAAATGACCATGGCCGGATCATGAACCATTTTTGTTCATGAATCTCTGGTTTGATTCTATGAACTGTTCATGAACAGTAGTTGAACTGTTTATTCATAACACCTCTTCATCAGTTCCATGACTAGTTCAATGAAGTAAGTCTTGAACTGATCATTTTCAATCATAGCAACTTTTGAGGATGATTTTAGAGTGGAAATAGCTGTTTTCCATTAGAATGGTACCATCTTAAATATTTGAGTTACTGAATTCTTCCTTGAACTTCTTAGACCGACTGGCCCTTCAGGTGTTGGGATGAAAATTTTACAAAAAAAAAAATCATCCTTATAAGCCTTTTGATTTTCATTCATAAAACCCTAGTTACCAGTATCTTTTCCTATTCCCACATTGTTTTCAGATGGGTTCTTCCTCTGGGTGGTAAAATCCAGGGACTGTTTGATAAATGGTTTACACTTATTTAACTCATTACCAAACGACAATATTTTAGGCTAGTCCAAATCGAAAGCATTTGCAGATGACAACATAAAAGTGACTGAAAATTTGAAATTTGCTTTGTGAGGAGTAGAAAACATTGTGGGAAAAGGAGAAAATGCTGGTTACCAGCATTTTCTCCTTTTCCCGCAGTGTTTTCTAAAGGCTTCTTTTACAGGGTCGTCAAAAGTAGGGATTGTGTGGTAATGGGTTAAAAAGGACTTGATAAAATGATATCAGTTTGACAATCAAACCCTGTGAATTGATGACTTGTAATTAGACAGAATTCCCTTCTGTATCACAGCTGACATTGATTCTACAATGTTTATGTGACAATGTAATCTATTACTAAAACAGCCTTTCTTACAATTCAGATACTTTTTCAGTTGCACAACGAAAATAGAAACATTAATGTACACTTTACCATACAATACAGAAACATTAAATGTACACTTTACCATACAATACTGAGTTTTAACCACTGGAACAAAACAAAGCTTTTTTTTTTTTAAACGACTGTGGGGTATTGGAGAAAATACGGGTAACAAGCAGTTTTTCCTTTTCCCACAATGTTTTCTATCCTATCAAAGTCAAAATGTATCATTTGAGTCATATTTAATTTGTCTTCTGCAAATGTTTTCAATCTGACAAGTCTACATGTTAACTGTTTACCAAACAAAAAAACATTTTAGTCTGCTCTCAATTCAAAGCATTTGCAGACAACAAAATTAATGTCACTCAAAAATTGAAGGGTTGTGAAAACAAGGGATTTTTTGGGAAAGGGTTAAGTAAAGGGACAGAAAAACTCTTTTTGAAATTAATGGAAAACATTGGGAGTAAAGGAAGAATCATTCTCACCAAACATTATTAATTGCGCTTTTTCTTCATAGTTTGAAACTGCATTTATGATAGCTTGCATGAATTTGTGTTGAAGATGGGTTAAATTGTTTCAAACATACATAATACAATATCCAATGTAACATTGATTTCTGCAAAACTGGAAATGGCTGGAAGACAGGATTAGAGATCCTAATTCTGTAGAATTGTCTGACACCTCGGAAAAAATATGTGTCTGATCTCTTCTCATCCATTCAATTTATCGACTTGGGGTTTTTTCCAGACTTAAACCTGTTTCATAAACTGTCTTTTAACTCTTCACCCTAGGTGACAAAATTTTAGGCTGGTCAAAATTGACTTTGTGTATTTAAATCTATATAATATCATGCAATTCCTACTTTTAATGAGCCCAAAAAAGAAAGGCTTTGAAAACATTGAGGGAAAAGGAGAAAATGCTGGTTTCCAGCATTTTCTCCTTTTCCCACAATGTTTTCTACCCTTTCCAAATAGAATTTTAATTTTTGATTCATATTTTACTTTGTCTTCTGCAAATCCTTTCAATTTGGACTGGTCCAAAATTTTGTCCTTTGGTAAAGAGTTAAATGATGAGATCGGGTGTCTTGAATTGGGTAGATGATATTTTTGAGCATTTTCTCTTTTTCCCCCAGTGTTTCCAAAAGCCTCAGTATTTTCCTCAGGTTTGCTAGAAGTCAGGATGTTTTGCTAAACAGTCAAGGGTTAAATAGCCTAGGAACAAGAGCGGCAAACTGTTGCAAGATACGCCTGTCTTACCCCAAGTTGTAAAGCTGGGCCATGCACCAGACAAATTCAAGTATGAAAAACGACAAAGGGCAGTAACTCAAAAATTAAGCGGGCAAGAGTTATGATTCCTGTGCACTGCACTCCCCCTTGATGAGATCTATCCACCCATGAAATTTCATAACCCTAGCTAGTATAATTTGGGAGATATTCACCAGACAAAAATCAAGTATGAAAAACAACAAAGGGCAATAACTCAAAAATTAAGCAAGCAAGAGTTATGATTCCTATGCATTGCACTCCCCCTTGATGAGATCTATCCACCGATAAAATTTCATAACCCTAGCTAGTATAGTTTTGGAGATATGCTCCGGACAAAAATCAAGTATGAAAAACGACAAAGGGCAATAACTCAAAAATTAAGCAAGCAAGAGTTATGGTTCTTATGCACTGCACTCCCCCTTGATGAGATCTATCCACCTATGAAATTTCATAACTATAGCTAGTATGGTTTTGGAGATATTCACCGGACAAAATTCAAGTATGAAAAACGACAAAGGGCAATAACTCAAAAATTAAGCAAGCAAGAGTTATGATTTCTGTGCACTGCACTCCCCCTTGATACAAAAATACAAAAATATCATCCTCATACTCCCAAAGCTTTATAATCGTCATTCATAAAAGCCCAGTAGTCGAAAACCATCCCACAACACGAGAAATTAGAGATTTACTACGGCCAAGGTCGACATCGACGGGAAACACGTTCTATTTTTACATGAACAACTCGCTCATTTACATACTGGAAATACACAGACGAAGCTTCAAACAGAGCGTCCGAAGAAGATATTATGAAAAATAATTATGTAATGGAATTTAAGCGTCATTAGTCACGTGCCAGTCACTTAACATTCCCACAATGCATTTTTTTAATTTTTGGCGCGAAATCTAAAAATAGCTTAAGAGGCTACGTAGCCTTTTAAGGGAATACCATCAAAAATATTTCTTGGGGTAATTCAATGATTCTTAATTATTGATGATTTGTATTGTTTTTATATAAATTTCATGGTGTATATATTTTTTGATTTGGTGTGATGTAAAATTTCTAAGTACCCACCTTTAATGGAAGTCCTGTCAATCAGATTCCTCTCCCCTTTACCTACCGCAGTGTCCCTTTTCAGCACCCCTGGGGGATGTTACATATTCAAACAAAAGGGTGGGTGACTAAAATCAGGTAAAACAACACAGATTTTTCCATGGACAAATTGATACCATTACCAACCAGGTGTTAGTCAGCCCCTATTGTAAGGCTATCTCCATGTAAAAACTGGCTGTTTTATCAAATGACAACACTATAAACTGGTCCCAATTGAAGGCATTAGCAGAAAATAAATGTGGCTGTAAAACTGAAATTTGGATTGGAAAGAGTAGAAAACATGTTGGTAAAGGAAGGAAATGCTGTTTAACAGCATTTTCTCCTTTTTCCACAATCTTTTCGAAAGACTTCTTTCTCAGGGTTATTTAACCCATTACCAAACGACACAATTTTAGGTTTGTCAAACTTGAAAGGAAATGCAGATGAAAAAATAAAAGTGACCTAAAATTTGAAATTTGTTTTATGAAGGGTAGAAAACATTGTGAGAAAAGGAAAAAATGCTGGTTACCAGCATTTTCTCCTTTTCCCACAATGTTTTCTAAAGGCTTCTTTCTCAGGGGTGTCAAAAGTAGGGATTGTGTGGTAATGGGATAAAGTTGGGATTGTGTTGTAAAGACTTAATGCAAAATGTCAATTTTAGCACCAATTTAGATTCATATGGACAGTAATTAGATTTCATGAATAATATGGAGCACAGTTCTATGATACTTTCACTATCTTTTAAAGTTTTCCACTTATTTGACACTAATTTTGTGTTACAAGAAGTTCATACTCTTATGGGAAGCATAATATTATCATGTATATTCCGACAGTCAGTTGTTAGTTAATAACATTGAATTATGAGGTAGCTAGGATTATGTTGAAGACATAAATTTATTCAAGCTGTTATTTTTTTAATTTATTGACGGATGTTGTCTGTTAAGCCTATTTTTTTGTTTAAAAAAAAGCTGGGGGCATGTTGATTAGTTAGGGAATGTCACTGAGGGACATTACCATAGATTGTTATGCACCTGTAATACAGAACTATTGTCAAATGGATGGTTGTATTGGGGTTCAACGCCACTTCAACAGCTAAGGTCATGTCATGGTGGTCGGTGACGTACAGGTGTTTCCTGGCTTTCTCACACCGGTACTTACACTACTTTCTTTCCAAAGCCACTGACTACTTTTCTCACATGCTTCAGCGGAGGTGAGAGGGGAAAATACGCCGGAAAGAAAGTTCGCCTCAATCGGGTATCAAACTCACAACCACCAGGTCATGAGTCTAACACGCTCACCAATGAGCAAATTACGGTACTCGACGCCATTTTGTAAATTATTGGTAACCTCGTTTTCAATTGTAATGTAAATCATTGCGGGGAAGCAGCATCTATCTGCCAATCGAATAGCAGAGAATAGCCCGATATAACACCCTTTATGCAAAGTGTACACCTGGTATCAGGACATTTGCCCCCTGGACATCTGCCCCCCCCCCCCAGACTTTTGCCCCCATAGGACACCTGCCCCCTGGACATCTGCCCCCACCCCGGGCATTTGCCCCCATAGGACATTAACCCCCATAGGACATCTGCCCCTGTAGGACATTTGCTCCCCGGACATTTGCCCCCTGGACATCTGCCCCCCACCCCACCCCCACCCCCGGACATTCGCCCCCTTAGGACATCCCCTCCTGGTCATTTGCCCTGGTAGGACATCTGCACCTGGATATTTGCCCCCGTAGGACAACTGCCTCCTGGGAAACGATAAGCCTCTTCTAAATGATGTTGAAGAACTAATAACATCCTGAATTTTGCTTTATTTTTCTTAAAATGCAAAAAAAGAATTTTTTATCGGGGTTTACAGCAGGCGTGCCAGATGAGTAACTGACTCTGTAGTTATCATACTGGAAGTTTGATATTAAAACTGAAATTAATTAATCAGCCGAAGATTTTCAACAAAATAGCACTTAACGATACAACAGCTAAGAGATCTTTTTCATAGTGCCACTCAAAATTACCATGTACAATATACATGTATATTTCAAAGCTGCTTTTTTATGATTGTTCCTTAAAGGAGCTAGACGTCCAAGTTGTAAACAAACTGAGGGGGCAGATGTCCAGGGGGCAGATGTCCTAAGGGGGCAGATGTCCGGGGGGCACATGTCTGGGGGGCACATGTCCTAGGGGGGCACATGTCCTAAGGGGGCAGATGTCTGGGGGGGGCAGATGTCCTAGGTTGGCAGATGTCTGGGGGGCAAACATCCAGGCGGCAGATGTCCTAAGGGGGCAAAAGTCCAGGGGGCAGAAGTCCGGGGGCAAATGTCCTAGACCCCTACACCTACACTAAGAAGTTTAAGTGTTTATCATACTTGTTGATAAGTATAGCGTCGCCGCTTATGCACACGAAGCCAGACGTGTTAATTAATTTTTCACACCACCTGCTAGCAATTAATCGGGTCGCGTGACCACTTTATGGGATATGCTTTAAGTGCAATTAAGATCTTCAAAGGTGACCGCTAACCACATATCACAGTTTACCGTTAATTAAAGGACTTTAAACAGCTAATTTGCACAGGCAGGCCTGAACTGACCGTTAATCACAGCTTGGCCGCCATGCACAGATGATCGCTAACTCAAATTCGACTGTACTTCACAAACAATAACCATCATATCAGATAACTTCCTTTATGTCATCTGCATATGCTTTGAATTTGGACCAATCTAGACTTTTGTCACTTGGTACAGAGTTAACTCTTTATGCCTGGCATCCACTAGGACGCAGAGGGGACAAGGAAGCTTCGCGGTAAAAATGAATTGATTTCGGCAAACCTTCCTGTGCGAAAACATCAATTCAGTATTGAAATTGCGTAAACAATCCGAAATGGTACCGAATGTTGAGACATGAAAGTGGATCATTTCAGGTCAACATGAACACATTTAAGATTTCACCGGGAAACGTCTGGGACAACCATACAGATAACTATAGTGCTGTGAGCATAAAAGGCATATTCAGATGGGTCTTGCGTAAGATCTTAGAAGACATCAGCAACGCCACAGGCGGTGGGTGCGTCCATGGCTTACTGTTGAACATCATTTTCAGTATGGTCAGTTGGAAACCCTAATGCAGGAATTAAGGAATGAGGATGTAGTGTCTTTTAAAAAACGTATACCATGTGTAAAGTCAAACTGCAAGTGACAGAATGCTGATTTTATAATGTGAAGGAAGTAGGTTGCCCAGATACGAAAGTTATGTGATATATTCCCAGTGTTCAGAGAGTATACTGCGACCGCTCTGGACATTCAGGAAAGGTTCCAGGAACCTTCTGTATTTATTCCTTTTAGCTTCCGTAGATTTTCCTGAGTGTCCGCAGGCTGTCTGCATCGCTGAAGCTTTCCGGAATATATGCAAAAGACTCAGGACTCCTGATGACAACACGGACAAGATGCCGAAGGTGAAAGGAAATTTATTTCCATGTCCAAGTTTTGATCTCGATCAAAATTTTGACCCAGACCAAATTTCCCATCCGGAAGGCTCCGAATCAGGCTGAAGCATCTAGGACAACAATAAGAAGTTATCAGGAACATGCTGAAGCTTTGCCGAATATTAAATCTGTTGTCCGCATGCTATACGCGTATTGTCCCAGCCGTAGTGGACGCCTGGTCTTACCAAACAACAATTTTGAGTACTCAATCCGGAATTTGAAGACAACAAAATAACTGTAATTCAAGATATGGTTTCTGTCTTTAATAGGATAGAACAGAAAACATCATGGGAAAAGGAGGAAAATGCGGGAACCTAGCATGTTCTCTAAAGGCCTTTCAGAGTGGTTTAAAGTCAAAACCTTGTTGTAAAGAGTTAATTTACAATAACAACCCTCAAATGACCATAAACTTTTCCAAATTACATTCAACAAAATGGTTTAAGGAGGTAAAGACTCCTCATCAACTTTCTGTCAAGCTAAGTAGCGCAGTCTGAAGTGTACAGGATGCTAGACTAGGTAGTAGCGGTTTCAAATCCCCTGCTCCAATGTTGAAAATGGTGTTATACACCAAATTAACTTGTCTTCAATTTCCAAATTATGTCTCTATTGAATCAACGAGAAGGTTACATTCTAGACTGTTGCAGGCACCCAAAAGTTCAGCCCTTTGCTTCAAACAGACACATGAATGGAAATGTTACAGTTTCTTGCCCAATAGTTATGACCAGATCAGTTCTTTGTCCCCTTGAGCCGATTCTCAATCAGTCATAATACTATCATGTTTGTTTCTAACCAAGAACATTTTCTGCATCCATATTATAAAACGTGCCACATTTATTTTGCTGTTCTGTCTTTTGCTTGAAAGACTTTCAATAGGTACATTTTCAATCAAGAGAAATACTAACAGCTTTAACAAGACATGGGCACCAAATTAAACAGACAAAAAAATCAATCTATTTACTGAGACTGAGTTTATATCTTCAGTCTTTATGGCTTGCAAAACACAAAAAGGGGCATTCGAACATTTGCGTAAAGTGGTGTCTTGGATCGGCCTGCTAAGTCCACGCAGGCTAATCCAAGACAGCACTATACAACTATTTTATGTTGCGGTGGACTCACGCAAAAAACAGAAAATTACATAAAAATGGAAAAGTGTCGTTTCTGATTAGCCTGCTTGGACTGTGCATGCTAACCCGGGACGACACTTTAAGTAAATGTCCAAATGCCCCTATTCGCATGTTGCTGGCCATATGTTCTTCAGCTTCTGTCTCTAGACATTATTAGTTGTATGGTCAGGTGGCAGGGGACTTGGAAAGTTGTGTCAAATCATGTCACCCCGAGCCAAAGGCGAGGGACTTGGAAACTTGTTCACAGCTGTGTCAAATCATGTCGCCCCGAGCCGAATGCGAGATGGCGACATGATTTGAAACAGCCGAGAACAAGTTTCCAAGTCCCTGCCACCTGACCGTACAACAAATTTATCATACCCTTTTAAAGCATGTTAAGCGAAATTTTCCTGTAATATAATTGCATGAATCGAGTATGCTGACGAAATAGAAATTCCCGTCTGAGTGCCCCAATTCAACAAAAACTGACGTCACTTGAAACTGACATCACCAAAACTTGCAGTTTGATGCATAAATGTGCATTCTGGTAATCTACCGACGCCGCCATTTGGATGTTGAGTTGCGCATGTAGTGATGTTTACAAGGCACTTTTTCTGCGGATGCTTTCATTTAGAAGAGTCAAAAGTTCATTATTTTGTGACCGAAAATTGTGACATAAGTACGATGAAATTCAAAATCGAGCGAAATCGCATGAAAACTTAAAAGGTAATTGTCATGTTCAATTTCTTTTAAGCTTTGTAAGAATAACATTTCACTAAACACAGCATCTTTAACCAAGTTTTGACTTTGATTTACCTTGTCTTTGAATGATACAGTCCAATGAGCATTCAAGGATTCAATAATTGATTGACTGATTGATTGGTATCTAATGCCATTTTCAACATTATTTCAGTAATGTTTGGTGTATCATCATGCAACACAAAGCTTATACACAGGGTAATATTTGTGACATTTCCAGGTCTTATCCACTCTCTACAGTGACAATTGCCCTCATGATTGTTACTCCCTGGGTAAATAGGTTAATTCCATTAAGAAAGCCATTATTTTCCCCCCAACACAGACAACACATTTCCTTTCCTTGTATAGCATCTAGATTGAACTCTTGACCAGACTGATTCAGAGCTCCAGATAAGAGGGAGTGACGGTTTTCTAAATCCATTGTTTCTCTCTAAAACCCTATATTGTGGATACTCATTTGAATTGTCTCATCTAGATAATTCTATAAAGTACCCAGAACATAAGGTTAAGTGTACATTAATTACTATTTTCAATTTTGAAATCAAAATCACTCCCTGTACCTGGAACCCTGCAGACTCTCCCTGATAAATTTCCTAGACTTTCCCATAATATCCACCAATGATTGCTTTCTAGTCTTAACTCTTTACCAAACAATAAAATTTTAGCCTTTTCCAAATTGAAAACATTTGCAGATGACAATTTCAGTGTGGCTCAAAGTGTAATTTTTCTTTGATAGAGTAGAAAACATTGTGGGAAAAGGAGAAAATGCTGGTTACCAGTATTTTCTTCTTTTCCCACAATGTTTTCTAAAGGCTTCTTTCTCAGTCGTCAAAAGTAGGGATTGTGTGGTAATGGGTTTACTCTTCATGACAGAATGCCGACTTTAAACAACCCCGAAAACAAGCATTTTCTCCTTTTCCCACAATACCTTCTGTTCTATCAACGTGAAATCTGAACCACTTTTACTATCTCTGTCTTCTGCTATAGCTTTCAATTTGGGAAAGTCCAAAATTTTGTGATTTGGTAATGACTTAATTTACTCTACAAAATGACAAAATATCAGACAAGTCAAAACTGAGTGCATTTTTGCAGATAACAAAATAAAGTTGACCAAAAAAATTGAAATTTGTCTCAGGCAGGGAAGAAAACGTTGTGGAAAAAGGAGAAAATGTTGGTTACTAGCATTTTCTCCTTTTCCAACAATATTTTCAAAATGGCTGGTCCTGACACATACCCTCCCAGGGCGGGGATTGAACCCAGGACCTCAAGGTCACTAGGCGAATGCTCTACCATGTCACTACGGCTACATTTATAGCTAGGCAGTCTAAGCCCCCTTGTACAAACACAAGCATGGTATTTCTACCTAGAGCTTAGTAACAGATAGAGGGAGTCAGTTTGATTTCAAAATAGATAATATTAATGATTCTCCACTATACACTATGTTGTGGATAATCATTAGAATTCTCTTCGAGATGATTCTAATGAATACCCACAACATAGGGTTTGGAAGAGAAATAATGGATTTAGAATATCATCACTCCTTCTTATCTGGATCTCTGATACAATAATACCACCTTCACACTTGCGGATTTTTCTTACGAGTCCTTACAGATTGCCAACTTGTAGTCAATCGCAACCATCCCTAAATAACTCGTTCGCATCTGTTAATCACTCTTCACAACTCGTAGACAATTGTGAGCATCCGTGAAAGAAGAGCCAAAATTTTTGACATGTCAAAAATTTTCTTACGAGTGTCCACGGATAAAATTTTCCGTAATTGACTCATAAATAACTTGTAACAATCCGTAATATCATAAACCGGTTGTAACCCTCCGTAACCAACTCGCAGTAATCTGTAAATGTCTCGTAAACAATTTGTTTTACGATTTGTTACGGTAATTTTCCATTCCTTTACGGAATATTACTAGTGCTTAAGTGACGTTACCGATTTTAATTGCGCTTACTATGATTGCTTTACGGATGGATAAGAATTACTTATGAGCAACTTATGGATATGTACGAGTACTTTACGAATACAAATGTAAACTTGACGATTTAGAAATGGTATAAAAACATGCAAAATTGACCAGTTCCTTTCAGCTGTTATCAAGACGTCACAGAGGCCATTTCTTCACTAACTATCCACAAGCATGGCTCCAAAGAAAGCCAAAAGGCAGCCATCAGAAAAAAGCGGAAGCGTTCATCCTCCTTCGAATCACTACCGCCACAGCTAGAGCCTGCCGAGATAGAAGACCGCCTGCCTTCCACTGAATCACAGCAGCTGCATCCAAAGAGGGTGCTGCGTGTCAGCCAGGTCCTGCACAAAAATCTGCGTGCTGAACGTCTCTTCTGCCTGGAGTCTACTTGCTGCCAGCGATCTTCCCTTCTGCTGGGTGGAGGAGCAATTGAAGAAAGTTTTGATATAATTGCAATCTTGTGCCTTCTCATATGCCATATTGTCTCGCTTGGTGACAGCTATTGTATGATGATACACAGGGAACTGAACGCTTTTTACACAAAAAAAAAACAGGACTCGTAAATACTCCCAACTTATTCTTAACTATTCATAACAACACGTTAACATGTCGTAATTTAAACGTAAATGACTAGATTAATCGTAACTATCCATAATATAATTGTAACAGTTCATAAACAGTTCTTAAAATGTCGTAGCATGCTCGTATTTTGTCCGTAATAACTCGAAACAAATCGTAGATATTTGCCGTAAATACATCGTAACAAATCGTAAATGGACATTAATTACTCACAACCGCTTGTAAAAGTGGCCAGATCATAACAATCTGTGTACTTTTACGGATATGTGACATCCGTAAGGACTTGTACTAAAAGTCCGTAAGTGTGAAGGTGGTATTACTCAGAGAGATGCAAGCCATGACATGATAATTGTCATCATTGGTTTACTTCCAAAACCTCTTAACTACAGCTTGTAAACCAACATTACACTGAAAGCACCTTACACCACTAATAAATCAATCAGCCAATCAATCAATCAATCAATCAATCAGTTAATCAATAAACCAATCAATCAAAGTGTTTGTCTCAAATACCAAAGACTAAGTCTTATCAATCATTCTCCAGACATACAAAATTGGGGGTCTAGACAAACTTTGATTGCCTAGAATTAACATAGAAAATGGTCACTATAGGTTTTAGACTGTTATTTCTTCTTTCCCTTCTACTTCTTCATAGGCATAACGAATCAATTATCCGAGATTAATCCTCTACAAACCAAGTTTAAAATAAGCTGAAGAAAAAAGCTTTTGAAAACATTGTGGGAAAAGGAAACTAGAAGGCCCTGAAGGGCCTGAAATTGCTCTATTGACAGAGATTCATCTTCGCAAGCCAAGGATACTAACTCCACTTTATTCGTTATGTACCCTTGGCCTCTCACCTCTTTGAAAATCGAAACTCCCGCTGCGCCACCTATCGGATATCACGAGTTGCGTAACCTTTGCTGATATTATTTCTGACCAATCAAAATGCTAGTAATAAAATTTGTAATGCTCGTAATTAAAATTGATCGTAAACTACAAAAAAGTAATTAAATATCGATTGTCTACTCCTTTTTGGAAAATTTTCGTCACAAACAATACAACTTTTGTTTTTGATGGGGGCCCCCATTGTTGTTTTTTGTTTTGCGAAAGATTTCTTGTTACGGATGGTTTGATTGGATGCGATGGGTTTTATCGCATCCAATGAAATGGCGCAGCGGGAGCTTCGATTTTTAAAGAGGCGAGCGGCCAAGGGTACTTCCTTGGTATCCTTTGCTTGCGAAGATGGCAGAGATTTTGCTTTTATGCTGGCATACATGTACATTACAAATTCATGATACAAAGAGAAATCAAGTAAAATCAGTGTAACAGAATGCACTTATAAACAAGAAATGGAAGTTTTCAACTTTGAATTGCTACTTTTCCCATACTCAAAATCAATAGGGTTTCAGCTGTTGACTGTGCAACTGTGCAAGTTTCATAAAAATCCAACCACAAATGCTGACTTTATCATGTAAATTAAAAAATGAAATTTTCAACACAAAATGGCTACTTTTCCATTACTGTTTGTTGGATTTTTTCAAAGTCAACAGGATTAAATATACCGATGAAAAATTCACAAAAATCTGATCACAAATAAATATTTTATCATGTAAATATGCAATGAAAATGTTCAACTTGAAATGACTTCTTTTCCCATACTGTTTTGTTGCTTTTTTTTCAAATTCAATAGGGTTTAAGCTATTGATGATGTAAAACAAGCTATGCAAGTTTCATGAAAATCTGACCTCAAAATCACATAAACAAGAAATGAGTTTTCAACTTGAAAGGGCTACTTCTCCCATACTGTTTGTTAGATTTTTTTCAAAATCATTCAGGTTGAAGCTATTGATAAGATAGACAAATTCTGCAAGTTTCATGGAAATCTGACCACAAATACAGACTTTATCACGTAAACAAGTAATGGAAATTCTTTCGGATGGATGGACAGACGGACTGACAGACAGAAGGATGACGAAAACCACACCAATCCTGGTTTTTTACACAACACAGAAGAAGAAGCCCTCTAAAAACTTTGTAGGAAAAGGAGAAAATGCTAGTAACCATCATTTTCTCCTTTTCCCACAATGTTTTCAAAAGGCTTTTATCTCAAGGTCGTAAAAACCAGGGACTGTTTAGTAAAGGGTTAAATATTGACTGAAATGTTGGAAACTGTCTTTGAAAGAATAAGAAACAGTGTAAAATTACCAGCATTTTCTCAACAGTGTTTTCAAAAGTCTTCTTGAACCTCTTGAGTTATAAGAATGGGGTATTGTTGGATGTTAAAGGATTAATTCTTTGCCATACAACAGAAATTTTGACCTGTACAGACCAAAAGCATTAATTTTTGAAGACAACATTATCAATGGGGTTGAACTCATTACCACACAATCCCTGCTTTTGATGACCCAGAGAAAGAAGCCTTAAGAAAACATTGTAGGAAAAGGAGAAAATGCTGGTAGCAGCATTTTCTCCTTTTCCCGCAATATTTTCTACCCTTCACAAAACAAATTTCAAATTTTCAGTCACTTTTATTTTGTCGTCTGCAAATGCTTTGGATTTGGACAAACCTAAAATATTGTCGTTTGGTAATGAGTTAAATAACTGGACTTGTCTTTGGAGGATAGAGAGCACTGTGGGAAGAGGAGAACATTCTAACCAGTATTTTCTTCTTTTTCCAAAATGTTTTGAAAAGACTTCTTCCTCAGGGTCGTAAAAAATCTGCATTGTTAATTATCGAAAATTTTAACACAAAACAAAAGTTTTGACCTGTGAAGACAACAGTATCAAATGTGGCTATAATAACCAAACTTGTCTCTGGTTTTTTACACAACACAGAAGAAGAAGCCCTCTAAAAACTTTGTAGGAAAAGGAGAAAATGCTGGTAACCATCATTTTCTCCTTTTCCCACAATGTTTTCAAAAGGCTTTTATCTCAAGGTCGTAAAAACCAGGGACTGTTTAGTAAAGGGTTAAATATTGACTGAAATGTTGGAAACTGTCTTTGAAAGAATAAGAAACAGTGTAAAATTACCAGCATTTTCTCAACAGTGTTTTCAAAAGTCTTCTTGAACCTCTTGAGTTATAAGAATGGGGTATTGTTGGATGTTAAAGGATTAATTCTTTGCCATACAACAGAAATTTTGACCTGTACAGACCAAAAGCATTAATTTTTGAAGACAACATTATCAATGGGGTTGAACTCATTACCACACAATCCCTGCTTTTGATGACCCAGAGAAAGAAGCCTTAAGAAAACATTGTAGGAAAAGGAGAAAATGCTGGTAGCAGCATTTTCTCCTTTTCCCGCAATATTTTCTACCCTTCACAAAACAAATTTCAAATTTTCAGTCACTTTTATTTTGTCGTCTGCAAATGCTTTGGATTTGGACAAACCTAAAATATTGTCGTTTGGTAATGAGTTAAATAACTGGACTTGTCTTTGGAGGATAGAGAGCACTGTGGGAAGAGGAGAACATTCTAAACAGTATTTTCTTCTTTTTCCAAAATGTTTTGAAAAGACTTCTTCCTCAGGGTCGTAAAAAATCTGCATTGTTAATTATCGAAAATTTTAACACAAAACAAAAGTTTTGACCTGTGAAGACAACAGTATCAAATGTGGCTATAATAACCAAACTTGTCTCTGAAAAGATTAACTAGAAGGCCCTGAAGGGCCTGATATCGCTCTACTGGCAGAGATTTTGTTTTTATTCTAGCATACACTATGAATTCATGACGCAAAAAGGAAAAAAATACAATGATTAAAACCAGAAACGCCAACTTCAACAGATTAAATAAGAAATCAAAATTTTCAACTTGAAATGGCTTCTTTTCCCATACTGATTGTCGGATTTTTTTTAAAATCGATAGGGTTGAAGCTATTGATAAGATAAACTCTGCAAGTTTCACAAAAATCTGATAACAAATGCAGACTTTATCACGTACACAAGAAATAAACAAGAAATGCATATTTTAATGCGTAAACAAGAAGTGGTAATTTTTAACTTGAAATGGCAACTTTTCCCATACTGTTTGTTGGATTTATTTCAAAATCAATACAGTTGAAGCTTTTGGTGAGATAAACAAACAGTGCAAGTTTCACAAAAATCTAATAACAAATGCACATTTTATTCCGTAAACAAGAATTTGAAATTTTCAACTTGAAAAGGCTACTTTTCCCATACTGTTGGTTGGATTTTTCTCAAAATAAGTTGGGTTGAAGTTACTGATAAGATAAAAAACTGTGTGATTTTCATGAAAATCTGACCGACTTAATTGTGTAAACATGAATTAGAAATTTTCAACTTGAAAGGGCTACTTTTCCCATACCGTTTGTTGGATTTTTTTCAAAATCTATAGGGTTAAAGCTATTGATGAGATAAACAAACTGTGCAAGTTTCATAAAAATCGGGCAACAATTGCAGACTTAATCGCGTAAACAAGAATTAGAAATTTTCAACTTGAAATGGCTACTTTTCCCATACTGTATGTTGGATTATTCTCAAAATCAATCAGGTTGAAGCTATTGATGAGATAAACAAACTGTGCAAGTTTCACAAAAAACTGACCACAAATGAAGACTTTATCGCATAAACAAGAATTAGCAATTTTCAACTTGAAATGGCTACTTTTCCCATACTATTTGTTGGATTGTTCTCAATATCAATAGGGTTGAAGCTATTGATGAGATAAACAAACTGTGCAAGTTTCACAAAAGTCTGACCACAAGTGCAGACTTATCGTGTAAACAAGAATTAGAAATTTTCAACTTGAAATGGCTACTTTTCCCATACTATTTGTTGGATTTTTCTCAATATCAATAGGGTTGAAGCTATTGATGAGATAAACAAACTGTGCAAGTTTCACAAAAATCTGACCACAAATGCAGACTTTATCGCGTAAACAATAATTTGAAATTTTAAACTTGAAATGGCTACTTTTCCCATACTGTTTGTTGGATTTTTCTCAAAATCAATAGGGTTGAAGCTATTGATGAGGTAAACAAACTGCAAGTTTCATGAAAATCAGGCAACAAATACAGATTTTATCGCGTAAACAAGAAAAAGACTAACGGACGGACGGACGACGGAAACCACGCCATGACATAAGCTCTGCTGGCTGAAAGCCAGTAGAGCTAAAAAGTGCTGGTAACCAGCATCTTCTCCTTTTTCCAAAGTTTTCAAGCCATTTCCACAGGTGTTAAAACTGGGGATTGTTTAGTTAAGGTTTGAAATTGCTGATGTAATGTAAAGAGACTGTCTGGGGGTGACAGACTGTTTATGGGGTCATTTTTGTCCATCAAAGGTCAAAAAGTCAAAGTTCAAACAAGTACAATGAGCCCATAAAGCCTTCCAATGAGGACTGACACATTGTTATATAATATGACCAGATTACACTTCAAGCTTGGGTCTCTATTTTCCCTGTAGCTTCTAGGTATGACTCAATGACCTTTGGTAGACAATATAGATCAAGATCAGACTAGACAAAACATGAAGACTGATCTTGGATTTACACTGTCCAATAAGGAGATTTGATTCCATTATACATACCTCTGAAAATCTTCGATCGATTGATTGTGTAGTATTTAGTGCTGTTTTTGCAACATTATATCAGTTACATCGCAGTGGCTAGTGGGCCTTATAATCCATGCTTTCCTGGAGTTTCATTTACCAGTACCGCTCACAATAGTCTTTCCAAGCTACTGGCTGCTTTCCCACATAACCATTGTTTTGACAATGGTTATCGGTAGGAGAGGAAATGCATCCTGTCACAATGACTATAATCAGTCCTTTGACAGAAATTTGTCAGCTGAGCATGGGATCAAACCCCATGAACCCCTGTTGTCAAGTCCTTCATAATACTAACACTCTCTTAATGGTGTGGTATAGGCTAAACTGCTTATCCTGACAGAGTAGATCAAGATCAGATTGTACAGTGTGTTAACCCTTTACTCCATAGATACTCATTTCTCATTTTGCATTGCTTGTAGGTGTCTTCGGAAAACATTGTGGCAAAAAGTGAAATTGCTCATGATGAGCAATTTCACCTTTGGACACAATGTTTTCTATGCTATCAAAAGGTGTCATATATGCAAATAAAAAACGGCCTCATCTTTGCTGTTATTTAGGGTCATTTAGAGATGCCATAGAAATGCCTTATGGGGTAAAGGGTTCAAGTTGTATAGAGTCTTTGGAAATGGGAAAAAAAGGGTTTTATCAAGACAATTTTTACAGTTTTCAGAGATTATCTCAGAATTATTATTGGATTCTGTACAGCTACATACAGGTTACAAAGATGATGAATTAGTATACAAACAGTCCTTGATCTTTTGCTGGATCCTCAGTTATTAGGATTGTCCTTGAGGCAACAAACTATTGAGGTTCTGAGGTACAAATGAAAACATGGAAATACTAGAACAATCAAAGTACTAATAGTACTGAAGGCCAGGAAATTGAGGATACGAAACAACACAAGAGGTCAATTTTGATTAATACAAACAGGTAGACGGACAGGGATACAAGCGGATTCCACTAAGCCCTTGGAATTCTTGGTTTTAACAGGAAATTTTGAACTGATACTAGAAAGCACCAGCCAGAAACTAATTAAGCCACAGTTATGGGGTGCTTGATAATGGCTTAGAATACTTAGTAATTTGTCATGCTTGTAAACAATCCCAAGTCAAACTTGAACTATTCAATCGGTGCAATACCAACTTTGGTTATCTAAATTTTCTGAGACATGTGATGTCTTGTAGTCCTGAATGACGTTATTTTTTACATTTATGAATGTATTTATTTTTATTGATTTCAATGAAAATACATGTAAGATAGATATCAATGTAAAATGTAATGAATAATAAAGATTGGAGTGATATGGCAGTTGGTCATGTTGTCTCTACCCTCCACAAGTCGACGTAATTTTGAACTGGTCATATTTGAAGGAAGTTGTAGATGAAAATCAAAAGTAGTTCTTCGTGTATATTGAAAGGTAAGATTTTGGGGAAATTGGGAGGAATTGGTTGTTACAAGCAAATTGTCTTTTAGCCAAAATATTTTCTCAATAAAATACTGTGAAAAGGTTGGATTGTTTTGGGAAAACGATTTGGCTCGATTTACCTATTTTACTTGCCTATTTTACCGACAATTCAGTGACTTGAGCTTCGATACTTATATCTACATAATATAATAAGACGTTAATCCTGATTCGTAATCGTTGTCCAAGGACAACTTGTGTCAAGCCCGCGAACACTTGACTCTCAAGCTTGACCTAGACCCTAGACCTGAATAAATGTTTCAAAGGGAACTTCTACTCATGATGGAGAACAATGCATTATGCTAATTTATATCGGAATTTATCCAAAAATGTAGGAGTTATGGTTCGGACGAAAAATTGGCCTTCAATATGCCCTTGATCTTGAACCTACTTGAACAGATGTTTCACATGGCACATCTATTCGTGATGGAGGTCAATTGTGCCAAATTATTTTGAAATCCATCCACAATTGTAGAAGTTATGGACCAGAAATATTCGGATGCACACAAGCCCTAGTGAATACTAGAAATAGGTGTGTCAGAGACACAGATGCCCCTGCTAAATGGTAATGGTCACAGTTATGTCATATGACACTAGTACAGAGAGAGATAAAAAAAATTACATTAAATGACAAACAAACGACTACAGAAAAAAATTATAAGCATTTATTTGGTTTCCAATCAAAGTCAATCAAAGACATATTTTTAAGAATCACACAGGTGTAATCCATTTGTGACAGGTGTAAAAGGTGTGAAATACATCCTATCAGTGTGAAATAGGCAGTATAAACAATGACAAAACTACCAAAGAACTCTTGGATAAAGGTAACTAATACACATAATGTACATACTAAAGACAACGAACTTTCAAAAATATTTTATAGACAACTTGATTAACGATATGGATGAAATATGATGTTGGGGTTGATTTTTCTAAAATTTTATTTGGGGGCGATTTCACCAAAGAAATCAGCATTCCGCTGAAGCACCCTAGATTTAGTCAATATACATAAGAACAACAGGGCCAAGATGGCCCTGTATCGCTCCACTGGCTTTTTAACCCTTTACCACATAAATTGAAGTGTTCATGACCATGAAAAAGAGGGCCTTCAAAAACAATGAACGCTGTCAGGCAGTACAAGCAGGTTTATTCATTAGCATGATGTTGGGGTTGATTTTTCTAAAATTTTATTTGGGGGCGATTTCACCAAAGAAATTCAGCATTCCGCTGAAGCACCCTAGATTTAGTCAATATACATAAGAACAACAGGGCCAAGATGGCCCTGTATCGCTCCACTGGCTTTTTAACCCTTTACCACATAAATTGAAGTGTTCATGACCATGAAAAAGAGGGCCTTCAAAAACAATGAACGCTGTCAGGCAGTACAAGCAGGTTTATTCATTAGCATGAAAGGTAAAATCCTTGGAAAAATAAGCTGAATGATAGAAACCTTACTCTGAATTTATTATTCACCTCATGTGAGCATAACTATTAGCATCAAAAAAATGAATAACACTTGAAAACAGAATATTTTCTATCAAAAAACTTAATGTCTAGCATCAATCATGTATCATTGCAGTTTGATAATCAAGGGAGGATGGAGCCAATTTTGACCCCAGACCTACAATATGAAACTAGAATGTGTGGTTATAAACACGAAGTTTTTTGAATCTTGCCCAATAAAAAGCCCTGTAAAACAAGTTTGCTCAATAAAAGGCCCTGTAAAATATGTGACCCATGAGACAGGTTTATAAAGCCAATGTAAAACTTGTGACCCCTGGGATGGGGTCAAACTTGACCCCCAAAGTTAAAATTTTGGCCCTCTTGGTAGAAGCCCATTAGATAAAGCTACATGCAAAATTTGGTAGCCCTGGGCCTTATGGCTATGTACAAGTAGATTATTAAAGTTTCCCTATATAAGCCAATGCAAAACTTGTGATCCCCTGTGACGGGGGCTAAATTCAACCCCAGGGCTATACTTTTGGGCACCCTTGGTAGAGACCCCCTAGATAAAGCTATGTGCAAAATTTGAGAGCCCTAGTCCTTATAGCTAGGTGCAACAAGATTTTGAAAGTTTTCCCTATATAAGCCCATGTAAAATTTGTTACCCCCGGGGGCGGGGCCAAATTTGACCCCTGGGCTATAAGTTGGAAATCCTTGGTAGAGGTCCACTAGATAAAGCTACATGCCAAATTTGGTAGCCCTAGGCCCTATGGCTAGGTGGAAGAAGAATTTTGAAGTTCTCCCTATATAAGCCCATGTAAAACTTGTTACCCCCGGGGCGGGGCCAATTTTGACCCCAGGGCTATAATTTAGACACTCTTGGTAGAGGTCCACTAAATAAAACAACATCCCAAATTCGGTAGCCCTAGGCCCTACGCCTAGGTAGAAGAGGAGTTTTAAAGTTCTCCCTAAATAAGCCCATGTAAAACTTGTGACCCCCGGGTGGGGCCAATTTTGACCCCAGGGCTATAATTTGAAGAAACTTGGTAGAGGTCCACTAGATAAAGCTACATGCCAAATTTGGTAGCTCTAGGCCTTACTGTTTCAGACAAGAAGATTTTCAAAGATTTTCAAAATTTTTCAGTTTTGTTGCCATGGCAACCAGAGTTTTTGAAGGAATTAAATTCTTTCAAGAAATTCTGAAGAGGACCATGGCAGGATCATTTCTTTGAAGTTTCATCAAAATTGGATGGGTAGTTTCAGAGAAGAAGATGTTTAAAGAAAAAAAATAAGGCACGGACGGACGGACGCACGGACGGACTGACGGACGGACGACGGACAACGGGCCATGACATAAACCCGCTGGCCTTCGGCCAGTGGAGCTAAAAAGTGATAAACATACCACGGGCCAATATTCTATATGTAGTTTGCTTTATTTACAATTGCATTTTAGCGGAAACATGTTTTGTGACACATATGTTCAAATGTCAACACAACGTTATAGACAATCTCCGAGCAGAGTGGTCTTTCGTTACTCTCACCATACATGAATGTGAATGATGCAGAGTGCAAGAGAGAGCGTTACAGATATTAACCGTATATAGAGTGTAGGAATAACTGCCAGATAAAGCTAAGTTTATTAGGTTACACCTTTATTAGGTCAGTGTTAATGACAAAAACGGGATAAAAAACACACGTTCGTCAGTTATTAAAGGGTCGTAATACCTTGCAATTCAATGGCATTTTGCAGATGAAAGCTTTGAGGAAAGGAAAGCATTCACACCATGTGATAAGCAATCTCTGTATATACTTGGGAAACTAGTTGTTTAGGCAGACACAGCGTCCAACATTTTTGTCTGAAAAGGCAGCTTACGATCGCTATAGGTAAGGGAATCCCTTGAGAGGGATTCCCTGGCCTAATAACCCATTATCACAAAATTCCGACTTTTGACGACCCTGAGAAAGAAGTCTTTAGAAAACATTGTGGGAAAAGGAGAAAATGCTGGTAACCAGCATTTTCTCCTTTTCAAACAATGTTTTCTACCTCCTTTTCAAACAATGTTTTCTACCCTCCACAAAAGAAATTTCAAATTTTTAGTCACTTTTATTTAGTTGTCTGCAAATGCTTTCAATTTGGACAAGCCAAAGATGTTGTCATTTGGTAATAAGTGAAATTTTGAGAATACTGTTACTGTATTGACTAAAAATATTGAAAGCAGGCTGGAACATCCTTTAATCAATTAAATCAACAAATTAATGTTCTTTTCAGATGGGGAAATTTCCATTCTTGTCTAGCCATCAATGGGGGCATTTAGAGTTCAACTTAGTCCTGGACATTAAGACTTTTAACTCTTTACCAAACAATCCCTGGTTTTTATGAGCCTAGGATAGAAGCCTTTTGAACACATTTTGGAAAATGTTGGTAACCAGCATTTTCTCCTTTTCCAACAATGTTTTCTACCCTGCTGGAAACAAATTTCAATTTTTGAGTTATGTTTATTTTGTCGTCTGCAAGTGCTTTCAATTTGGACCAGTCTAAAATTTTATTGTATGGTAAAGGGTTAAATAATCTATCTGAAAACAGTTTTTGAAGGCACAGATTAAATGTGGCATAAATGATGAGATTTCTTTTTCAAGGGGAAAAAAATTTGTTGGAAAAGGAGAAGATGCTGGTTACTAGCATTTTCTCCTTTTCTTGCAATGTTTTAAAATCTTTGCTCCTTTGAGACGATAAAGTCACAAAGTTATGTGGTTAAAAGTTCAAGCAAGAAGGTAGAGTTGTTGCTCTACCAGACAGTATAACACCAAACCAAGTTGCTTCCAGGTCATAGCATATGTTAGGTCTACTCGAAAATATGGTATCAAACACTTCTGCAACAGTTTCTTGGGAAGCAATGAAAGGATAGGTCTATCATGTATTTGTGATGTTGATTTAACTCTTTACCACACGAGAAAAGTTTAGACTGGTCCAAATTGAAAGCATTTGCAAACGACAAAATAAAGGTGACTGAAAAATTGAAATGTGTTCTGGGAAGGGTAGAAAACACTGTGGGAAAAGGAGAAAATGCTGGTTACCAGCATTTTCTCCTTTTCCCCCATTGTTTTCAAAAGGCTTCTTTCTCAGGGGCGTCAAAAGTAGGGATTGTGTGGTAATGGGTTAATAATGTTTTTAGAAAGTGTGTAGCTTTGCTGTATCTTTGAGAATTGTTTAGTGCCTATGACCTTATCACTAAACAGGTCTCCAACTATTTGGTGCCTCTTTTTGACTCCAAGGAGGAATAGCAAAGTTCTTTTTTCATAACACATGTTTCTACACCTTTTTAAGGAAAAAGCAGCAAGGTGATAAAAAGGGTGATTTTCACTCCATTTCCAGTGTACTAAAGAAGTTACCAGTGTGATACCATAATTGCCAGAGAAAGCCATGATCTCTAAGACATTTCAAATGAACCAACAAACAGATCTGACAAACTGTCTTTCTGGAAATGAGTTAATCTTTTTCAACAGTCAAGTCTGATTATTCCACCTAACTCTTTATTGACGACAAAATGCCACACTTGACCACAATCTATAGAAAGCATTTAGCTGATGCCTAAGTAAACATGGTTCAAGTGACAGGGTTATAAAGAGCCTTTTTAGGAAAGTTTTTTTTTTTAATTTTCCTATGATGATTTCAGAAGTGTTATTCCAAAGAGTCATCACACAAACGAAGGGAGAATCTCAGGGATGTGCTGGCAAAAGGAATAATTCCATCAAACTGCCCTCACTGTTCCCCATGCTACTTGAAAACTCCATAGTCTAATTAGGCAGTACTCTCTGGCAGACATGATTGTATCAAAGCGAATATCAATCAACCCTGTCATTCATCATCAAGCTAGTTTTTCTAAATCTTCAGCTTTACAAAAAAAGAGGTAAAAAAATAATTTATCATCACTTGCACTAGAGCAGTGATTTTTTTACCTGTGAGTCCCGAGTCCTGGACTCATAAAAATTGCCAGGGACTCATAAAAATTTTGAAATTATTTAATTTTTACATACTTGGGACTCATTGATTTTATGAATTCAGTGGTAAAGGACTCATTCATCTTGAAATGTAAAAGAAACACTGCAAGAGACTTGTTTTTCTTTTTATCAAATCCTATTTCTCTATGAAAAAGACCACAATAAAAAACAAGAGGGCCAAGATGGCCCTGGATCGCTCACCTGAATTTTTGAGATGACCATAGCCTATTTTTTTCTTGAGGTATTGAAACATTGGAAACAATAATTTTGCCAAGCAATTTTCAAAAGGTCACCTGTAAAAGTCATTTCGAAATCTGACCATCGTTTTCAAAAAAAATAATTTTTAAAAATTCTTCATTTCTGTATACGAGCAAGTAGCCCCTATCCATAAGAGCCATGTTTCTTGATGGATCAAAATTTACGAACAAGTTTTGAAAAGGGTCACCCAAGGAAGATTTCGAAAAATTTCTTTTAAAATCTGACCAGGGGTTTCAGAGAAAGAGAATTTTCAAGAATTTCATCATGTCCATATAGTGCAAGTAGCCCCCGTTCACATGAGCCATGTTTCATGACAGATCAAAATAATATGTACAGTTTTTGAGAAGGGTCACCCAAGGAACATCTCTGTCAAATTATTTTAAAATCTGACTAGGGGTTTCAGAGAAGAAGAATTTTAAAGAATTTCTCCATTTCCATATAGTGCAAGTAGCCCCCATTCGCCAGAGCCATGTTTCTTGACGGATCAAAATTTCGTGAACACTTTTTGAAAAGGGTCACCCAAGGATTATCTCCGTGAAATCATTTCAAAATCTGTCCAGCCAGTTCAGAAAAGAAGAATTTTCAAGAATTTCTTCATTTCCATATAGTGCAAGTAGCCCCCATTCATCAGAGCCATGTTTCTTGACCAATCAAAATTTCGCAAACAGTTTTTGAAAAGGGTCACCCAAAGAACATCCCTGAGAAATAGTTTCAAAATCTGACCAGCCGTTACAGAGAAGAAGATTTTTTAAGAATTCCTTTATTTCTGTATAGTGCATGTAGCCCCCATTCACCAGAGCCACATTCTTTGGCGGATCAAAATTTCATGAACAATTTTCGAAAAGGGTCATCGAAGAAACAAGTCTGTGAATTTATTTCAAAATCTGACCAGCGATTTCAGAGAAGATTTTTTAAGAATTCCTTCATTTCTGTATAGTGCAAGTAGTCCCCATTCACCAGAGCCACATTTTTTGACGGATCAAAATTTCACGAAAGTTTTTTGAAAAAAGTCACCCAAGGAACATATCTGTGAAATTATTTCAAAATCAGATCAGCGGTTTAAAAGGAGAAGATTTTTAAAGAATTCCTTCATTTCTGTATAGTGCAAGAAGCCCCCATTCACCAGAGCAACATTTTTGGACGGATCAAAATTTCACGAACAATTTTTTAAAAGGGTCATCCAAGGAACATCTCTGTGAAATTATTTCAAAATCTGACCAGCGGTTTCAGAGAAGAGGAATTTTAAAGAATTTCTTCATTTCTGTATAGTGCAAGTAGCCCGCATTCACCAGAGCCATGATTCTTGACGGATCAAAATTTCGCGAACAATTTTTTTAAAAGGGTCATCCAAGGAACATCTCTGTGAAATTATTTCAAATTCTGACCAGCGGTTTCAGAGAAGAAGAATTTTAAAGAATTTCTTCATTTCTGTATAGTGCAAGTAGCCCCCATTCACCAAAGCCATGATTCTTGACGGATCAAAATTTTGCAAACAATTTTTGAAAAGGGTCATCCAAGGAACATATCTGTGAAATTATTTCAAAATCTGACCGGCCGTTTCAGAGAAGAAGAATTTTTAAGAATTCCTTTATTTCTGTATAGTGCAAGAAGCCCCCTTCACCAGAGCCATGTTTCTTGACGGATCAAAATTTCGCAAACAGTTTTTGAAAAGGGTCACCCAAGGAACATCTCTGTGAAATTATTTTAAAATCTGACCAGCGGTTTCAGAGAAGATTTTTAAAGAATTTCCTAGAAAATTCCATTTGGTTGCCATGGCAACCAGAGTTTTTGATGGAATCAAATTCTGTAATCCTCCCAAGGAACTTTCCAGTCAAGTTTGGTCCAAATTGGCCCAGCGGTTTAGGAGGAGTTGATGTTTAAAGAATTGTCGACGACGCACGACGGATGACGCACGACGGACATCCAGTGATCCTAAAAGCTCCCCTTGAGCATGTTGTGCTCAGGTGAGCTAAAAAGAATACTACACAGCTTTTAAGGGGTCATTTATATGTATTGAAATTTTCCTTCTCTCATATCAGTTTCATGATATCTTTACCAAACAACAAAATTTTAGACTTAATCTTAGTGTCAAGTAAAAGCATTTGCAAACAGCATAGTTTTATTAACTCTTTACAAAACAACAAAATTTTAGATGGGTCCAATTGCCAGCCTTTGCAGCTGATGGAAACAGGAGAAACTGCCTGTTAGCTGTTTTTTTCCCCTTTACCAAAAATGCAGTGTTTCATTTACCTGTGCGTCCCGCGTCAGGGACGCAAAGAAATTACCGAGGACGCAAAACTTTGAGATATGTGCATTTTCGAGACGCACTGATTTTGATATCAATGCCTTTTGCAAAATTTCGTTGGATCCCGATCAATAAAAGTGTTTACATTTTCTATCGAGACACCGGTAATTTTTCTACTCTAGACTGGTACCTTCATTTCCCGGTCTATTTTTTGCCTAAATAATCTAGTCTATGGAATGGTTTCCGGTTTTCTTTTTATTCGGGTACACGGAATATCGACATCCAGCATGTACGTTATGGATCCTCTTCAAGGCAAAGCCTACTCTTTCTTTCTTAATTGTAGAAAATTGTAGTCAATATGATTGAACAACTATCATTTCATGTCCTCATCGGCAAATAATTACTTTTTGAATCTTTTTTATACCCGGGCGATTTCAATATCCTCATACGATTTCCATTTCGTCGAAAAAATTCCAGTGCGTAAGCAATGCCAAAAAAGAAGGCTAAATCCGATCACAAACAACAAACTTTAACTAGTTTGTATACGAAATCACAAGAGTCTGACCCGCCGACTCATAGTGACTTACATACCGATAAAAATGTTGAGAATAATGAGAAATCATCGGCTAGTTCAATCAGCGTGGATTCGGCCCCGGCCGATTTGAAACCGAGAGAATTCAAGTCACACTGGCATAAACTTTTCAGTTGGCTAACTTACGAAAGTGAAGAGAATTCATAACTGAGAATTCATACATCAGACCATACAGATTTTTTAACAATTTGAACAATATGTTTTTTAAATGGGGTTTAACTCATTACCACACAATCCCTGATTTTGGCACCTCTGAGAAAGAAGCCTTTAGAAAACATTGTGGGAAAAGGAGAAAATGCTGGTAACCAGCATTTTCTCCTTTTCTGACAATGTTTTCTACCCTTCACAAAACAAATTTCAAATCTTCAATAACTTTTATGTTGTCGTCTGTAAATGCTTTCGATTTGGAAAGACCTAAAATTTTGCAGTTTGGTAATGAGTTAAAAGGTGGGACTCGTAAAGTTAGTTTCAGACTCATAGTTTTTCATCCCAGCAAGTCCCAGGACTCACTTATAGCGAACTGTAAAAAAATCACTGAAAATGTCTTGAAAAGCCTCCCTCCGCGAGAGGGTTTTAAAGCTGGGGATTGTTTGGTAAAGGGTAAAATTTAAAAGAAATGATGGTGCTTCCCTTTAGATGTTTACAAGGTCTTGTGGAAAATGAAAATGCTGGTTTCAGGCACTGTCTCCTTTTCCTTCAAGATTTTCAAATAGCTATTTTCTCACGAGAGTTAACAGTATGTGTGGTTAAGAACAACAAACAACAAACTATAAATGGATATTTTCAATATCCAAATAATGTGTCAGTCCCATTGCCTACCTCCTGACATGCTGAACCTCAACCAATGCATAATGCCATCGATATAATGTGATAAAAGCAAACAATTTACTCTTGTGAGAAAAGAGTCTTGCTGCAAAAAAAGAATTCTCAGCCAATTACCAGGAATACAGTTTGTATGAAAATATCATAGCCAAAGGAGAAACTGCTCATTATTAATGTAATAAAAGCGAACAAAATTACTTTATCAGCCAAGAGCCCTGCTAAATCAAGAAACAATCTTTTCTCAGCCAATTACCAGGAAAACAATATTTTGGCTGGAAAATTAAATAAGTATAAATTGAATTACTCCAGGATCTAATATCCTTTTTACAACCATCTAACCAACCCGATTCAATTTTCTCCACATTTTCTCTCCAACAAGAAAAATGTCAAACTACGGACAAAACGGAATCAATACTGAAACATGTGCAGCCTGTAACTTCATACTGATTTTTTTGCCAGCTATTAAAAAACCTTAAAATGCCTGTATAATCATATTACAGCAAAGAACACACTGTGACAATTGGGAGAGACAGCTCAACATTAGCAAATGTTTCTCCTTTGATCACAATGTTTTAGCCATAAAGCATCAAATAAACCTAAAGCACATTTTCAGTCCCAAACAGAACCCAGGTGGTTGGCATTTCTTGGTTGCATTTTTTTCTGCTATGCTTCAGCAAAGCAGACAATGTAGATCAAAAATCAAACTACACATTTTGTGCAGTCTGATTTCCATCTACACTTGCCACAAAAACAACTTAAATACTGAAAGGCCCTTGTAGGATTAAGAGATCCAACGGAAAAGAATTAGTGACAAGGATCAGCAGAGAGAGGGGTGTAGGGAAAACAGTTCATATTTCTGGCTCTATAGGAGAATTTCTCTTCCGAAAAACAACTTCAATGATACTACTCTGTCAGTCATAACCAGTTCAAAATCTGAATTTCCTGAAATGGATTATTTTCTAGATACCTAAGAGAATTTATCTGCATTTGCCAAAATTTGCATTTCCCTTCTGTACCTTTCTCCCTTTCCCACAATGTTTTCTAAATGCTTCTCTTAAAACAGTATAGATTAATGTCACCCTAGACTGACTTGTTTGTTTCTTTGATGGTATTTAACACGATTTCAAACCTTAATCTGTTATAAATTACAATCCCGACTTTCAATGGCCCTTGGGAAAAAGCCATTTGAAAACATTGTGGAAAAAGGAGAAAATGCTGGGTTCTAGCATTTTCTCCATTTCCCACAATGTTCTCTACCGTTCCAATAGCAAATTTCAATTTTTGAGCCAAATCTATTTTGTCGTCTGCAAATGCTTTCAATTGGGAAAGTCTAGAATTTTGTTCTTTAGTAGAGTTAACTCTTTACCAAACAACAAATTTTTGGACTGGACCAAATTCAAAGTGTCAGTAGGCAACCTCTTAAATCTGGTCAATATGATGATTTGTGACTTTAATAGGGTAGAAAATATTGTGGGGAAAGGAGAAAATGCTGGTTACCAGCATTTTCTCCTTTTCCCACAATTTTTTCTATAGGCTTCTTTCTCTGGGTGATTAAAAATCAGGATTGTGTGGTAAAGAGTTAATCTACTTCTATCGCACTGGTCTGTGCACCAATCCACCCTATCCTGGAGTTTCTGGTTTTTTTTACCAGTACTTTGTACAATATTCTTTCCAAGCCACTGGCTTCTTTCTCACCTAACCATTGTCAGAAAAATGATCAGCATTGAGAGATGAATGACTGCTGCTGCAATGACAATCATCAATCCTTGTAATGAAAATGTTGTGCATTTCAAACAGCAGCCCCAAGGTCTCAAGTCCTGTAAGCTGCTGGCTGCACTACAAGGCTCACTTAAAACGTGAGAGAACATTGTAATCAAGACTGATCTGGGATCTACCATTAGCGCCTACTGCTTTTGAGACATTCAAGCCATAACTACCGTGGAATGTCTGATCTTTATCTGTACATTTCTTGATTGGTTTTTAACATTTCAGCCATATCACAGTAGCCTGTGTACCTCTCCTTGTTTCCTGAAGAGTTTTAACTCTTGACCAGACAGCAACATTTAAGCCCTGTCCAAATTGAAAGCATTTGCAGACCACAATTTCTATATGGCTCAAATGGTGCAATTGTTCACTGATAGGGTAGAAAACACTGTGGTTACCAGCATTTTCTCCTTTTCCCACAATGTTATCAAAAGGCTTTTGTTCTAAGGGTCATCAAAAGTGGTCATTGTGTGCTAAAAGGTTAAACCATATTAGCCTTAGCATTTTCCATGCCAGCAACCACTTTCCCATAAACATTTTGAATAATCATCTTTTTTTGAGACAAAGTTAAAAAGTGAGTCTAAGAGTTGAAACCTGCCTCATCATCTCCCATCATTCTTGGGAAATCTATAATTGATCTGGGGAACGGAACCAGAGACGTCTGTGTTTCAAGCCCTGGGTCCGTATTCACCAGCCATTCTTAAGAACGTTCTTTGTCTTATTCTTCAAGATTTTCTAACTGTAAAAGTAACAGAATTTCCGACTGGCTATTTTTTAACCAGCTGGTTTAGCCAATCAGAGGATCTGTTACTTTTACATTGATAAAATTCTGAAGAATAAACTAACAATGTTCTCTAGAACAGTTGATGAATACGGACCCTGGATGTTAATGACTAAGCAACAGGTCTTATTGACTTACCCTCTAAAAGTACCCAGAGTTGACCTTTACCAAACAGTCCCATATATTAACTTTTTACCAAACGTTAAAATTCTAGACAGACTTAAGTTGAAAGCATTTGCAGAATGGCAAAATAAATGTGGTTGAAAAATTGAAATTAGTTGTTGTTGGAAGCATTATGGGAAAAGGATGAAAATGCTGGTCAGCATTTTCTCCTTTCCCAACAATGTTTTCAAAAAGCTTCTTTCATAGTGCCGTTAAAAGTCGGCATTGTGTAGTAAAGGGTTAATAAACCTTATAGAAAGAAGGCTTTTGAAAACATTGGGGTATAGAAAAGAAAATAGTGGACTAGTAACCGTCATTTTCTCCATTTCCAACAATGTTTTCGAGCCTTCCTTGGACAATTCCAATTTTTGAGCCACATAAAGTTTGGATTTAGCCTAAAATTCTGTGATCTAGCTAGGAGTTTACCATTTACCACACAATTCCAAGTTTTAAGGCTCCTTACAGAGAAAGGTTTTTTGAAAACATGGTGTGAAATGTACAAAATACTGTTAATCCACTGTTTCCCCTTTCCAGACAATGTTTTCTAGCTGTCCCCAGACAAGTCTCCTTACTGAGCCACATTCAATTTGCCTTCTGAAATTTTTAGGTTAATTCTAAAAATTTGTCTGGAAAAGAGTTAATCACAAGCATCATAATAATTGTATAAGAAAGTGCATAAAATGCAATGAAATCCCAGAGATTTAACTCTACAACAAGGAAATTTCAAAATAATCCAAATTGATAGCATGTCCAGATGACAGATCTACATGGCACATGGGACTGGGATCATCAGGAGTAGAAAACATTGTGGAAAAAGGAGAAAATGCTGGTTACCAGCATTTTCTCCTTTTCCCACAATGTTTTCAAATGCTGTGACTCGCTCAAGGCCATGAAAACTCTGAACTGTGTGGAAAAGGGATGACTGTATTCATCCATATTTTATAGGTAATGTCTCGCCACAATTTCCCCTGACAGAGGATGCTGCATCTTAATTTCTATCTCGCTGTGATACTGCAAGATTGCTTTTGTTTTTAAAGTTGACATTTCCTTTCAAAATACAGAGAAATATTGACTTTTCCCCAGCTTAACCATTCAAACACCCATAATTATTATATAAATCAGCCTATGAATGCTTGAGCAGATTTGTTCTGCTTGGTAAGGTTAAATGCAGATTTCATAACATATAATCTCTCACATATCAAGTCAACAGTTAAGTATTTTGTGGGTTTCACAGTACCATTTCTGAGCTCTGCATTACCCTAAAATTCTGTGATCTAGCTAGGAGTTTACCATTTACCACACAATTCCAAGTTTTAAGGCTCCTTACAGAGAAAGGTTTTTTGAAAACATGGTGTGAAATGTACAAAATACTGTTAATCCACTGTTTCCCCTTTCCAGACAATGTTTTCTAGCTGTCCCCAGACAAGTCTCCTTACTGAGCCACATTCAATTTGCCTTCTGAAATTTTTAGGTTAATTCTAAAAATTTGTCTGGAAAAGAGTTAATCACAAGCATCATAATAATTGTATAAGAAAGTGCATAAAATGCAATGAAATCCCAGAGATTTAACTCTACAACAAGGAAATTTCAAAATAATCCAAATTGATAGCATGTCCAGATGACAGATCTACATGGCACATGGGACTGGGATCATCAGGAGTAGAAAACATTGTGGAAAAAGGAGAAAATGCTGGTTACCAGCATTTTCTCCTTTTCCCACAATGTTTTCAAATGCTGTGACTCGCTCAAGGCCATGAAAACTCTGAACTGTGTGGAAAAGGGATGACTGTATTCATCCATATTTTATAGGTAATGTCTCGCCACAATTTCCCCTGACAGAGGATGCTGCATCTTAATTTCTATCTCGCTGTGATACTGCAAGATTGCTTTTGTTTTTAAAGTTGACATTTCCTTTCAACAGAGAAATATTGACTTTTCCCCAGCTTAACCATTCAAACACCCATAATTATTATATAAATCAGCCTATGAATGCTTGAGCAGATTTGTTCTGCTTGGTAAGGTTAAATGCAGATTTCATAACATATAATCTCTCACATATCAAGCCAACAGTTAAGTATTTTGTGGGTTTCACAGTACCATTTCTGAGCTCTGCATTACCCTCCACAAGGTCATAACATTTTTTTGGACATGTTTTTCTCTACAACCACTGAACTCTTTACCGAAAAACAATTTTTTAAACTGGTTCAAATTGAAAGCATTTGCTGACGACAAAATAAATGTGACTGAAAAGTTAAAATTTACTATGGGAAGGGTAGAAAACACTGCGGGGGAAAAGGAGAAAATGCTGGTTGTCAAAAGTCGTAATTGTGTGGTAAAGGGTTAATATGCATGACACAAATCTTTCTTAGCCTATGGCTGATTTGCTAGAAAAAAAAATTTAAACCATGTCAAAATTATGAGTCTGGCACATCCACTGGCTGTGTACTGTATAGCTAGATATATATATGTGCTTAGTAAGAATTATGAATAACCAGTTATGGACATTTTGCTTATGGAATTTTCTTACAAATTCAAGATACAGGTTATTTGTTGGTACACTTGTGATAAAGTACACAAACAGAAAAAGTTTGTAAACTTTCCGAATATAAAAAACTGCAAAATTTCTTCTTATACTCATGTACAGTACCAGATGAAACTGAGTCTGATATCCCAATCAGTAGCACACTGGTCTTGAAACCCTGGGGTTGCGGTTTCAAATCCCAAGCTTGCAAAGTTTCTGTGCATGGACTGATGGTGGTGACTATGATTGGATGCATTCCTCTCTCAGCTCTGATCGCTGTTTCAAAGATGATCACGTGGAAAACCAGCCAGTATCTTGGGAAGACCCTTGTGCAAAATAGTGGTAAAAGAAACTCCAGAGTGCATGACTGAGTGCACTGGCCAAAATGATAAAACTTGAATAATGTTGATGGCAATTAACTCTTTATCACCCATTCTCGACTTTTAACATCCCTGAGAAAGAAAAAGAAAACATTGTGGGAAAAGGAGAAAATGCTGGTAACCAGCATTTTCTCCTTTTCCCAAAATATTTTCTACCCTATCAAGGTCAGAAATCATTATATTAACGAAATTTAATTTGTTGTCTGCAGAATGATGCTGTGAATTTGATCAAGTCTTAAATTATTATTTAGTAAAGAGTTAAGAAACATTACTGTACCAGATGGCACAAATTCAGGGGTAACAACCTACATCATAGCCTAGGTCATCGGAGACATTTTCAATCCGACTTTTTCCTGTTAAAAGGTAAGTTTTTCAGCTTGTACATTGTTGTTATTGAAGATCTGTCAAAACAAAGCAGTGCATAATTATGGTACCTGACAACTTTCTTTGTCGGTATACATTAATAGTTTGTTCGTCTCATTGATTTTGCAATTACCTTCGCACAATTTTCGAAGCATGTCGACACATGTGCGATTTAAAAATAGATGTCGTATACAATGCCGATAAGAATAATTGTGTTGAAGTGTTTATAGCTACAACATTGTTTCATGGCATTTCGATTTCACAAATTGGACAAATATAAGTACCGTCACCTAATGAAGTAGGTATCCCAAGTAAATTTTAGATACACATACCTTTTTAGGGTAATTAATCTGCACTTTGCGCACAAAATGGCGGCTATTCCGACACCTCTGCTATGACAATATAGGTTGTCACCCTTGAAATTAAGACTTGTCCATACTGAAAGAATTTGCAGATGTCAGATAAAATCAAAGCTGGACTAATTCAATTCTTCTCCGAAAAGGTGGCAAAAAAACGATCAAAATGAGAAAAATGATGTTTACCAACTTTTCCTTCTTTTCTCACGATCTTTTCACAAGCCTTTTTAGCCCTTGTAGTTAAAAAATGTAGTTAAAACATGAATTTTTCTGGTAAAGAATGACAGTCAAATTTACAGTCTTTGTCAAACCCAATACATGTAGCAGCAATGTGGAAATTTTCTTGCAGGCAAATTGTATTATCAGTAATTAAGATAATGAACTGTCCGGAAGCTAAGAGGGATTTATTAGACAATTATGAAAGTAGAGGAAAAGCTGAACATAGGCATTTTCTCCCTTCCTCACACTGTTTTCTTCTTTGTCAGTGTTGTAGAACACAGGATTATTTGGTAATGGCATAAACCCTTTTTAACCCTTTTCTGTCCAATCAAGACTTTTAACTCCCCTGAGGAGAGAGCTATTTAGCCCTTTACCATACAGCAAGATAGTCGACCTACCAGAATTGAAATTATTAATTTTTTGCAAACAAAAATTTCAAAGTAGATCTTTGATCATCCTCGGATACCCCCCGGTCTCCCTATTTGCTACGCTACATCGACCCCTGGGACAATTAATTGAATTTCCCTCGCTTTACCGCTGGCCGAATGCTGGCTTTTCATTGGTTCCATCATCATTTTGTGATGGGCGAGTGGACTGTACGCTCGTATCGATTTTCGGCGACTGATTCAAAGTTTTATTAGTCAATTGTCCCAGGGGTCGATGTAGCGTAGCAAATAGGGAGACCCCGGGGTATCCGAGGATGATCTTTGATAGGGTAGGAAACTTTGTGGGAAAAGGAGAAAACCTGATTATCAGCATTTTCTCCTTTTCCGACAGTGTTTTCAAAAGGTTTCTTCCTCAGGGTCGTTAAAAGTCATCATTGACGGGTAAAAGGTTAAAAAGTGGTGGGATATGGAGAAATGCTGGATACCTTTTCAATGAAAATTTCCTCATTTTTTCTAAAATATTCAATTTCTGATCTGCAAAAGCTTTTGATTTTGACATGTCGAAAATTTAGCCCTCCTTTCTTACAATATTTTCTATCCTTTGAAATGCAAATTTCGTTACTAAGAAAAACATTAATTTGTCATCTCTAAAATTTAATGCTTTCAATTGGACCAGGTCGAAATTTTGTCCTGTGGAAACGTGATAATACATGTACATGTAGTGTTTGTTTGTATTGGACTTCGTCATAACAAGTTGGGTCACATCACAGCAGTAAGTGCAACTATGCATGCGTTTCCTCGTTTTATCACACCAGTACTAACATACTTTCTTTCCCCACAAACTCCAGGTTGCAAGTCAGATGCGCTAACCACCAAGTTACTTGGTTTGGCTAATAGATGATTCAAATTATTGTGAGGAAAGCAGGCTTTTAAATCATTAACAAACAACAAAATTTTAGGTTTGTTCAAATCGAAATCATTTACAGAAGACAAAATAACAAGAGGGCCAAGATGGCCCTGGATCGCTCACCTGAATTTTTGAGATGACCATAGTCTATTTTTTTTTTTTTTTTTTTGAGGTATTGAAACATTGGAACCAAATTTATAATTTTGCCAAGCAATTTTCAAAAGGTCACCTGTAAAAGTCATTTCGAAATCTGACCATCAGTTTCAAAAAGAAGAATTTTTAAGAAATCTTCATTTCTGTATAAGAGCAAGTAGCCCCCATCCATGAGAGCCATGTTTCTTGATGGATCAAAATTTACGAACAAGTTTTGAAAAGGGTCACCCAAGGAACATCTCTCTGAAATTATTTCAAAATCTGACCAGGGGTTTCAGAGAAAGAGAATTTTAAAGAATTTCATCATGTCCGTACAGTGCAAGTAGCCCCCATTCACAAGAGCCATGTTTCTTGACGGATCAAAAATATATGTACAGCTTTTGGAAAGGGTCAACCAAGGAACATCTCTGTCAGATTATTTTAAAATCTGACCACGGGTATCAGAGAAGAAGAATTTTCAACAATTTCTTCATTTCAATATAGTGCAAGTAGCCCCCATTCACTAGAGCCATGTTTCTTGGCCAATCAAAATTTCATGAACAACTTTAGAAAAGGGTCACCCAAGGAATATCTCTGTGAAATTATTTCAAAATCTGGCCAGCGGTTTCAGAGAAGAAGAATTTTTAAGAATTTCTTCATTTCTGTATAGTGCAAGAAGCCCCCATTCACCAGAGCCATGTTTCTTCATGGATCAAAATTTCGCGAACACTTTTTGAAAAGGGTCACCCAAGGAACATCTGTGTGAAATTATTTTAAAATCTGGCCAGAGTTTTCAGAGAAGAAGAATTTTTAAGAATTTCTTCATTTCTGTATAGTGCAAGTAGCCCCCATTCACCAGAGCCATGTTTCTTGACCAATCAAAATTTCGCGAACAATTTTTGAAAAGGGTAACCCAAGGAACAAGTCTGTGAAATTATTTCAAAATCTAACCAGCTGTTTCAGAGAAGAAGAATTTTTAAGAATTTCTTCATTTCTGTATAGTGCAAGAAGCCCCCATTCACCAGAGCCATGTTTCTTGACCAATCAAAATTTCGCGAACAATTTTTTAAAAGGGTCACCGAAGGAATAACTCTGTGAAATCACTTCAAAATCTGACAAGCGGTTTCAGAGAAGAAGATTTTTTAAGAATTCCTTCATTGCTGTACAGTGCAAGAAGCCCCCATTCACCAGAGCCACATTTTTTGACCAATCAAAATTTCGCGAACAATTTTTGAAAAAGGTCACCCAAGGAACATATCTATGAAATTATTTCAAAATCCGACCAGCGGTTTCAGAGGAGAAGATTTTTAAAGAATTCCTTCATTTCTGTATAGTGCAAGAAGCCCCCATTCACCAGAGCCACATTTTTTGATGAATCAAAATTTCACGAACAATTTTTGAAAAGGGTCACCCAAGGAACATATCTGTGAAATTATTTCAAAATCTGACCAGCGGTTTCAGAGGAGAAGATTTTTAAAGAATTTGCTAAAAAATTCCATTTGGTTGCCATGGCAACCAGAGTTTTTGATGGAATCAAATTCTGTGAACAATTTTTAAAGAGGACCTCCCAAGGAACATTCCTGCCAAGTTTGGTCCAAATCCGCCCAGCGGTTTAGGAGGAGTTGATGTTTAAAGAATTGTTGATGACGCACGACAGACGACGCACGACAGACGACGCACGACGGACACCGGGTGATCCTAAAAGCTCCCCTTGAGCACGCTGTGCTCAGGTGAGCTAAAAAGGACTGAAAATTTGAAATACATGTATGTTTTGTGAAGGGTAGAAAACATTATGAGAAAAGGAGAAAATGCTGTTTACAAGCATTTTTTTCCTTTTCCCATAATGTTTTATTAGAAGCTTCTTTCTCAGGGTCGTCAAAAGTAGGGATTATATAGTAATGGGTTAAAGGACCTATTCAACAACATCACTTATGTCATTTACAAAAACCTACAATAAAGATAGGCTTAAAAGTATCGATCTAAAATTTTGCTATAAGGTAGAGAGTGAATTCTTTACCAAACAATCTGAGGTTCTGACAACCCTGAGAAAGAAAAATTTTGAAAATAATGTGGAAAAAGGAGAAAATGCCTTTGAGCAAGCATTTTGTTGTCTGCAAATGCTTTCAATTTGGACAGGTCTAAAATTTTGTCATTTGGTAGTGTTATAGAGGGAAAAATCACCTCATACAAAATTACCTATTACTTAATTCTTTCCCAAACAATCTCTGGTTTTTACGACCCTGAGATAGAAGCCTTTTGAAAACATTGTGGGAAAGGAAGAAAATGCTGGTAACCAGCATTTTCTCCTTTTCCCACAATGTTTTCTACCCTTCCCAAATCAAATTTCAATTCTTAAGTCACATTTATTTTGTCATCTGCAAATACTTTCAATCTGAACCAGTCTATAAATTTGTTGTTTTGTAAAGAGTTAAGAAATAAATCATTGAAATAAGCATGTTTACATATTACCTCTTAAAAAGTTCTATGAAAAGATAGAAACTAAAACCTATGGGTGACTCCACAGATGACAAAATAAATGTGACTGAAGAATTGAAAAGGAGAAAATGCTGTCAGATTACTAGAGATTTTTCATTGTCTTACAATTATTTAATACAGTGTTTCTAAAAACCTTTTGCCTCGGAGTTATAAAGCTTCTGTAACATTTTGTGCAGGGTTAACTCTTTTTTGTCCATCATAGAAAAGAAAATATAGTGGGAAAATGAGAAAATACTGGTTAAGAATGTTTTACCAGGCTTGTTGGTCATAGTTATACAAAACTGGGATAGTGTGGTAAAGGTTTATGACTCGCAAGAGATTTGTCTGTCAGAGGCTAGAAAATATTGTGGGAAAAGGAGAAAATGCTGGTTAGCAGCATTTTCTTCTTTTCCCACATTGTTTTCCGAGATTTATTCCTCAGGGTCATATAAAGGACTAAATACTACCATACATATGGGTAACATAGATGATTTCATCCCTAGGTGGAGTAACGTAAATCATTGTCATTTGCAAACACATGGACTGTCCCCACAACCTGTAACAGACCAGCTGTGACTCAATAGTTTTTGTTGTACTTGATGTTCCTATGTTGAAGAAGTCCATGTCCTTGTGCTTTGGTTGGAATTAAGGATTGATTATCAAGCAAGCCCTGGTTTTTACGACCCTGAGAAAGAAGCCTTTTGAAAGCGATTGTGGGAAAAGGAGAAAGTGCTTGTTACCAGCATTTTCTCCTTTTCCCACAAACATTTCCTCCCTGCATGAAACAAATTTCAATCTTTGAAATATATTTGTTATCTGTAAGTGCTTTCAATTTGGACCAGTCTAAAATTTTGTCATTTGGTAAAGAGTTAAATGATGCTTTGCATCCCTTTCAATATTCTAGTGATATAATGGCCACAGCTACTTTCCCATATATGTTTTGGCTTTCACCAGTACTAGGCCAGGGCTCTGCAATGATTTGCCAAAGGACACTTCTATAAGCTAGGGGTCTCAAAATTGTTTGGTATAGGCTTAAAAGTATTGACCCTTTACCACACAATCCGATTTTAACCGCCCTGTGGAAGAGGCGTTCAGAAAACATGATGGGAAAAAGGAGAAAATGCTGGTAACCGGAATTTTTTTCCCTTTCTCGCAATGTTTTCTACCCTTTTAACGACCAATATCACTATCTTAGCTAGATTTACTTTGTTGTCTGCAAAGGCTTGCAATTGGGATATTTATTAGGTCTAAGATTTTATTGTTTACGCTGATGTTTTTTTTTTTAGGTTTTTAAGCCCAATCTGATCTGGACCTCTGAATCTTTAACCCTTTACAAAACAATCCCTGGTTTTTACGACCCTGAGATAGAAGCCTTTCGAAAACATAGTGGGAAAAGGAGAAAATGCTGGTAAACAGCATTTTCTCCTTTTCCCCCAATGTTGTCTACCCTGCTGGAATCAAATTTCAATTTTTGAGTTTAGTTTAACCCTTTACCCCATGAGGCATTTCTATGGTATCTCTAATTGACCCTAATTAACAATAAGGATGAAGCTATTTCTTATGTATATATGACACCTTTTGATAGCATAGAAAACATTGTGGCAGAAGGTGAAATTGCTCGTGACGAGCAATTTCACCTTTTACCACAATGTTTTCCAAAGGCTCCTAAAAGCAATGCTTAGAAATGAGTATCTATGGAGTAAAGGGTTAAACATATTTATTTTACATCGATCAAGAAACAAGTTCTTACAACTTACACTAATCTCTCTCGATTTTGCTTCCTGGGAACTACACCAGTACTCGCGAGGAATGTGTGGGCCTATGAAAAATCCCGAAGCTGACACCTGCTCCCGGGTATCGAACTCGGGACCTTTAGGTTATGAGGCTGACGCTCTACCTCACGACCACGGACACCACACTCAATTTTTGAGTTATGTTTATTTTGTTGTCTGCAAGTGCTTTCAATTTGGACCGGTCTAAAATTTTATCATTTGGTAAAGGGTTAATAAAACGATGATCCAGATCTCTAAATCTTTAGCTCCTTTAGCTCCAATTCCAAATTTTAACATCTCTGAAGGAGAATGCTTTTGAAAACACTGTTGGAAAAGAAATGTTCACCTGACATCTGTATTATTTTCAAATCATCGCAGATACTAGTTTCAACATGGACGAGTGTTGTTGTTTGGTGAAGAGTTATTAAAATTGAAATTCGGCTAATGCCATCCGCGTAAGGGCAAAGGGATTGAATCCTCGCAGGATTATGTTCAGGACATCCTCTGTAATGTCTGAGGATCAGGGAATAATTATTCCCCAAAAATCAATCGTAAGCACAATATCTCCAATACTATCGACTAGAGACCATGTAACATCGCCAGACTTTAAAATAATGGAATACTTACGTGTCCTTAGGATGGTACAATACTGTCTGGTTCTTCTCCATGTCTATAACACATTTGGTACCCAGCTGCAGCTCTGAAATACACAGGTAGTTGTGCATAAAAATATGGACTTTCTCAAGTTTAAAGCATGGACAAAAATTCAAATGTGGCTCAAATGATGAAGTATCCCAAATAGGATTTAACTCTTTACCAAACAATCCCTGGTTTTTACGACCCTGAGATAAAAGCCTTTTGAAAACATTGTAGGAAAAGGAGAAAATGCTGGTAACCAGCATTTTCTCCTTTTCCCAAAATGTTCTACCCTGCTGGAAACAAATTTCAATTTTTGAGTTATGTTTATTTTGTCGTCTGCAACTGCTTTCAATTTGGACCAGTCTAAAATTTTGTTGTTTGGTAAAACATAGTGCTTCAATCTTTACCAAACAATTCCAAGTTTAAATGATCCAGAGGAAATACTCAAATAGCCTTATGAAAAACTATACTACTCAAACTTTGATAGGGATCACTTACATATTTCTGTATGGGTTTATATGTTACAAAAGTTTTGCATAAACTCTTCACCATACTATAAAACGGTAGATCAGTCAAAGTTGAAAGCTTTTGTTTACCAAAAACTACATGCATCATGCACTATGCTGTCTGTCATAGGGTAGAAAACATCGTTGGAAAAGGAGAAAATGCTGGATACCAGCATTTTCTCCTTTTCCAACAATTTTTTCCAAAAGCTTCTTTCTCAATGTCTTTAACAGTCGGCATTGTGAGGTAAAGGCTTAACCATCCATTGCCACTGGTCATTTAATTGATCAGTGTGGCTATGTAACATATTGTAAAACCATATAATCATGATACATGCCACATATATATTCAGAGTGAATCTTTCAGGGTGATCCCTAGCAAATTTTGAGTAGTTTATTTTGTAAAATAAAAACTGGGACCAGTACCTGCTCAAAGTATAACAATGCAGTGATTAGTATGGTCTATCATGTACTGTTTTTACTGCACTGATGTAAATGTTTCTAGATGCACATACCTCATATCAATCAAAACAGTTTTTGTATTCAGGTTTTGTTGCAAATATGGAACACAAGCTTATGATACATGTTTGAACACATGGATGAAACATGGTTTCATTTCATTGGTTGGGACAATTACATTGAGAAGGTAAATGCTCAGTTCCATTCGGCATTCCTCCAGTGATGGAAGCCATCATATCCCTCAGCTGTAACTGGTGGATTGATATCTGTGCATTCATCGCCCAGAAATACGCCGGTTTACCTTTCTGAAATTTGTAAGGCTCCTCTTACAAAAGAAAACTTGAGTTTCAATTTTCTATCAAAATCTTTTTAACTATATTTCAGTTGACAAACAGTTCATACATTCATTTTTTTGACGTGGTTTATCAATTCTGATTGAAGTTCTCACCAACAAACAGATAGATGTGAAAAACTTCATCATGGTTAACATCTGTCAGTGGCGCACTATATATAGAATCACATGATTCTCATTATAAAATGGAAATCTCCTTGATAGGGATGAGGTTAGATGTAGGTACGAAATCGGACAAGTTGTGACGAGTGAGATAATAAAGTAATACATGTATGTATTTAAACATCTTTGCAAGCCAAGTTTACGATCACTACATGGATCTTACCTAGGCTGATTGAGCCCGATTTCCAGATTCCTGCGATGCACCCTCTATTGGATGTTGGTTATTACCCCCCTTTACATCATATTATTAAAATCAAATGAAATATCGTTTTACAAACTGCTTACGAATACACATGAAGCGATAAGCAGACATCCACATGGGTTTCCATGTTTACCTTCTATTCGAAAGGTAGAGACCTTGTTCTATTTTTATCAAAGATGAAATGCTATGAGTGATTTCATTCGTTGCAGCTAGAGCTGGCTGCATCCAATGAAAAAGCGTATCGGGTGAATGTAAAAATCAGGCTCGATCCGCCAAGGGTAGATTTACGTAGTGAATCGTCAGTCTTGGCTTGCGAAGATGGTATTTAAAGGGTGACTCACAAGTTTTGTTCCTTTTCACTCCCAGTAAAGACAAAAGCTTCAAAAAGGACTCATACTCATCACATACACTATCACTCAGGAATTACAGCAACATCATTTCAGTTATAAGGTCAGTGCACCTGTCCATACTTTTACCAGTACTCTGCACAATTTTCATTCCAAGTCAATTTCTTTCCTACATAACCATCATTGAAACAATGATCAGTGGTGAGAGAGAAATTAATCATCTTGCGATGACTATCATCAATCTTTGGAAAAAAAAATGGCCAAGCTGAGGATGGAACCAGCAACTTCCTGTTCTGGGGCCCTGTACACTAATGACTGTGCAACTGGGACTCAGCTCAGGGTAATTAAAACATGGATTGTTTGTTAAGGGTATAGAAAATTAATCTCTCTTCATAAATTCTAATGATAAATTGTCAATGTCAAAACAACCACTCATCTTCCAGTAGCATCAAAAGACAAGTTTTTACTGTTTATTCTTCAGACATACTAGACATAAGAAATTAATCAATTTATAAATACCTCATCTATAGAGAGACCATTGGCACAGCTGTAGATACTGAACGAGCAACTCACTACATGTATCATATTACTCGGAATTAACTTTATTAATCTTTTTTTTCCTCACCTCTTTACCACACAACCCCAAGTTTTAATGATCCCACGAAATAAAGTTTATCTATCCAACCTAAAACAAATTTCAATGTTGTCATCTACAAATGCTTTCAATTTGGACAAGTTGAAAATTCTGTTGTTTAGAAAAGCCTTTGAATGCCGATTAACCCTTTACCAACCAATCACCAGTTTTAACAACCCTGAAGTAAAAGCCTTTTAAAGACATCATGGGAAAAGGAGAAAGTGAAGGTAATCAGCATTTTCTCCTTTACCCATTATGCTTTCTAACTTGCCTAGCGTGATTTTCAAATTTTGAGTCATGCTTTTTTATTTTGTTGTCTATAGATGCTTTGAACCCCAGTAGACGAAAACCATCTGACAACAAGAGAAACTAGAGATTTACTATGGCCAAGGTCAACACCGTCTATTTTTACAAGAGCAATTCGCTCATTTACATACCAGAAATACACAGACGAAGCTTCAAACATAGCATCTGAAGAATACATTATAGAAAATTATAAGTCACATGCCAGTCACTTGACATTCCCACAATGCTTTTTCAATTTTTGGCGCAAAACCTAAAAATATCATAAGAGGTTACATAGCTTTTAAAGGGAATACCATCAAAAAAAAATTTTTGTTGTAATTCTAAGATTCTTAATTATTGATGGTTTGTATTGTTTTTTCACATATATTTCAGTGATATATATATATTTTTGTGGTATTTGTCGAAGACAATACCACAATGAGTTCAAGATTGAATTTTGATAACTATGTATCTTATTTTGTACCGTGAATCTAATACTCCATCGCGTTTAGGTACACAGCAGTAGAAAGAGATTGAGTTTAAGTAGTTCCGGCTTAAATTTTGCCGGAATATCCCAGATGTTTGTAGCTTGAAAATGCTTCAAACGCTTTGGAATATCATTACCACGTTCTCTGTCCTAACCACATACAAACAGACAAGGCAATGATTATATGCTCTTTTATCGCAAAAAAAGCCAGACGGGCTGAAAAACGTAATTTTAAGTGTAAAAACTCAGCCCTTTTCAAAAAAAAAGTTGGCCGTCAATGATACAGATAAATTAATCAACCTCAGAAAGGTCCCGGGCTTTAGCGCAAGAATATAAAACTTGGCATAAAGTAGTTCAATTTAAATACATGAATATTGCCATTTTCTTCATAATTTGCAGCTATCTAGGACGACATTTCAATTCAAATCTTGATTTGCAGATCTTCTATATGATACATATTTCTACATATGCCAGCGTATCCATTTTGTCATAGCATACCCAAACTCTTTAGAGTCTATACCGAGTCTATACCGAGACAGCGTACCCAAACTTTGTAGAGTTTTAGTTCAACCATTTTGTGCAAAGCCGAAGGAAATAAACCCAGTTAACCCATTACCAAACGACAATATTTTAAACTGGTCTAAATTGAAAGCATTTCCAGACGACAAAATAAAAGTAACTGAAAATTTGAAATTTGTTTTGTGAAGGGTAGAAAACATTGTGGGAAAAGGAGAAAATGCTGGTTACCAGCATTTTCTCCTTTTCCCACAATGTTTTCTAAAGGCTTCTCTCTCAGGGGCGTCAAAAGTAGGGATTGTGTGGTAATGGGTTAAACTCATTTTTGGAAGGCGAGATTTTCATTCTCGCCTTCATATGTCAACGCTCGGCAGCTTGCTGAAAATGCCTCTGAACAGCATTATCAAAACGCCTTTCAAATAGTTCGATACTTCTCAAGTACATTAGAACAAAATAGTGTCGAGACCATTGTAAATTATATCAGAACAGCAAGAAGAAACTTCAAGTTTCTCAAAGGAATGAAATCAAATTCGTAAAAAGCATCGTTTTTGACAAATGCAAAATACTTTGGATCAGTTCATTGATATAATCACGTTGCTACAGCAACGAATAAACCATAACTATTATAAGCCAATCGAAAGCTACTAACATGAAGCCATTCGGATCTACTTCCACTTCACAACCAATAACCAACTAACCAGTGGGATTGTAAATTTACTATCCCAGAACTAACCAATCGGATAGCTTCTTTGAATGACGTACCGCTGATAGACCCCTTTCCTCCTTTGGCAACCTTATTCTGTCTTTGTGAGGAGTAAAATTTCAATGAAATAAATTCCTTTGAATCATCAAGTGTTTAAACAAAATTTTCTCTTTCAAAGAAATATTTTTCTTTTATCAAAGTTGTGCTTGACGTTATGATTAATGACTAGGTTATTGTTACGCATCGGCGTGGCCGAGTTTTGATTCCGTAGACCCGTGAAAAGAAAAAGGTAAATCAGTTGAAATCACAATAGATGTGTCATTTCGAAGTAGTTCTGGTCAGTATGATGTACCGATGTATATAGCCTTGGGTCCAGGCTGATCACTTCTTTCAATATATATGAGTATGAGCGGATTTTACTACATCAAAAATGACAATAACATGATCTGTAACCGTTTTAACATGCAAAGAATTATAACTTCTTCTTTTGCACAGCGGGGAATCACGTGACACAACAACAACAACAATGACCGATATTTGAAAAAATTCCCCGACTTCAGGTAAGAAAATCTTCAATAATTCCTTTAATACATGACCAATTGGAATTTGGTTTGAAGCAGAGAAGGCGGAAGGACTCCAGGGATTTGCTTGATGTGTTAGATTTTTTAAACAACACTTGATAAAAAAGTTATTGACGAGCAAACAAATTTTTTACCCTGGATAATTTGTTTGCTCTGTGTGATCTGAAGGGCTGAATCTCAGTTTCTATACTCTAAAATGTACCTTTCCAAAAACTCTTTGCTCTCTCAATAAAATTATCCATGGAATAAAATGGTACAGACTTTCAAGAAATTAATCATCTCGTTACAGAGTTACAGTTTTAGATCTATCAAATTGATTGCATTTTCAAGCAAAAACTATTCTTTAATCCTTTACTATAACCTATCAAGTACAGTTTTAACAACCCTGAGAAAGAGGCCATTTAAAAACTTAATTTTGAAAAGGAGAAACTTTCTTGGCTCTTTACACGAAGAAAAAAAATTCAGACTTTCCAAAATTGAATGCATTTTCAGGTAGCAACTTTTTGATCTGGCACCATTGATGGAACCTGTATGAAATAGGATGGAAGACATTTTAGGAAAAGGAAAAATGTCAATTAGCACCGTATTCTCCTTTTCAGACCAAACGTTCTCAAGCCTTCTTCCTAGACCTTTCAAACTCTTTATTGGGGTAATAGAGGGTTAGAACTAAGTTTCTATACAACGTAAAAACATATACGGGTTACGGTACATCAAAACTCTTCGCTATCCCATAAAACTTTTCCTTCAAATGAAATGGAAAGGAGTTTCAGAAAAGTCCATTCGTTTTAATTTTTTTCAACATATTTTCACAAGCCTTCTTCAAGTTTGCTAAAACTCAGGATGGTAAACTGGTCTTCATTGCACAGGAACATTGCACAACTCTATAGACTTTGCTGTATCAGGAGAGGCGATTTAAGTACAGGAAATTATATTGCAATATGTTATGCCTATATTCTAAACTCGCCTTCCAACTGTACTTTCAGTACTTTGATTTCTCAAGCAAATGACTTTTAAGGTGGCACTCAAATATGTAATTTGAAATGGCATATTAAAATACATTGGGCGAGGCCATCGATCGTTGAGATATTTACTTTTGATTGAAACTAGCTTCTCTCGCTCATAGCCTATGATTGCACGCTACTCCATTTGATTGCTCATGAATATGTATAGATCGAGGTAATAGACCATTTGCCAAATACCGTTACTGACGCGTCACCACGAGTTACTTCCCTTTCCACCCGACAATTTTTCCCAATCCTGTATATACCCTACTAGTGAAAGTGTCATATTTTTTAAATGGATTACACCCTAAACGCGATAAATAAACAACTTAAAACGGCCGTGCCGTTAGTTTCATCAATTATCTTTTTCGAAGACACACAAAAAAGAACTGTTGTTTTATCAATTTTTCGGTAGACTTCAGAGAGTAAAGCGGTATCATAAGCACTGTCTCTTGCCGGGCGTGTTGATAGAGCTTTTTGTATGCAGACTGCATTAACCCTTTCGCTACCAAGTGCCACTCAATGACTTTTTGCAGACAATATAGATTCAGATCACACCAGGAAGAACGTGCAGTCTGATCCTAGATCTACGCTATCCGATACAGAGATATTTTTCCTCGAGATATTCCTTTGAAATAACTTTTGAGGTTTTACTATCGGCTTTAAAAGTGGCATTTAATTTATTTAGTAAGATAAGGGTTAACTTAAAATAAACATATACCCCCCTCCATTCCTAAAGAAATTAGTGCAAATATACCGTTTTAAGTGGGACCTGTTAACCCAGGTTACATAATAATGCATTTGGGAAAAAAAAATGTTCGGGCAGAAAAATGCATCTTTTGGCACCAGTAATTAGAACAGACTTGCCCTCCGTCACAGCTTTTAACAATTCCAAACCTTTACAAGTGATCAATGTAAGACTAAACGGGATAAACACTTAATTATGACACGTGTGTGTCAACTAGTCGGTGCCTAAAAAGCTTTTCATACAGATCATCCACTTTGACGGTGAAATACCAAGATCAAACGTACACCCAGCTAACCCTTGACTAGCTTTTCAATGAAAACAAGTATAGCACATATTCGCTTCCTGAAAATGAATCTGTAACATCTTTTCTTCTAGAGGGAGTGGAAGGTTTGAAATTTGAATGAAACTTTGTTATTACAATAGTCAACTTATAAGGTAGTTCAAACAGGAACATGGCAAACATGCAACTATACAGATTTTTAAAAATGTTATTTCAAAGTTAAGATTTTTCCTATAAATTCAAAATGTTTGATGTCCCAGTTTTTTGTTAGTAGACTGTCTCTGTCTTTTAGCAGATACTGGAACAATTTTTTTGGAAAAATGATCACATTAATAGTTTAAATAAATAAACTACAGATTCCTGGGCTTCGAGCCTGTACATTACAAACTTAGCTACAGAATTACGCAAACATTGGTTGAATAATCAGACATAAACTTAAGAAATGTCTATTGCAGGTATATTGATGTTATCCCCCCCACACCCCATTTTTTATAACACTGAATCTTTCACCAACTCTTTACCAAAGAAAAATTTGAGACTTGCCCAAATTGGAAGTCTTTGCAGATAACAATTTGAATGTGGCTTAAAAATGAAATTTTCTTTAGGAAGGATAGCAAGGGAAAAGGAGAAAAGGTTAGTTACTAGAACTTTAACACTTTTCAACAACATTTTTAAAAAACTATATTTCTAAGGGTCGTAAAAAACTTGGGTTATGTGGCATAGGGTTTTAAATAGTTACTGCCAATGTTTTCACCCGATGACAACACTTTTGACTCGTCCAGATACTTAGCATATGGAGACGATTGAATAAACGGGGGTCAAATGGTTGTAATTGTCTTTGAAAAAGTTTGAAAAAAAAAAAAATTGTTGAAACAGGAGAAAATGCATGTTGCAAGCCCTTCCTTTTTTCCTCAAATATTTTCTCTCACACTTTGAAAATTCTTTTTTTTTTTCACAGATTTTTATGAACTACATATTGATTACTTTCAGTTTTCCGTTTTTTGAAAGTGTGTGTGTGTGGGAGGGGATGTGTTAAGGTTGAGAAAGTGAGACAAATAACAGACAGTGGGGCAAATCAGCATGTCTGCCCCCTTTTTACACGGGTCGCTCAAAATACTTTGGTAAAAGGTTGATTACCAGTAGCTGTTTAGTGTCTTCAAAAAGACAGGGACAGTCCATTTAGTGATTTTAAAGTACTATTATCAAACATCTTTGACGCACTTTCAGGCATGTACCTATTGACGAATAACTTATGTTATCGATCATGAACAAAAGAAACGTGGCTTCAGATCAAAATTCAGACCTTCCATAACTTCTTTTAAGCTTCATTTTGAGTATAAAAAATATGTATCTAATGAAGTCTTACCAAAAACAAAATGGTGTTCCTTTGATCTCGGTATCGCACTGCAGAGTGGGTAGAATTCTGTTCATGAGTGGAAAAAATGTTGTTTTATGAAGTGAAAATATAATGGGTGGGGTGCAGGGAAGAGAAAGAGGGTCGTCTGCAAATGTTTGAACTATTAGGTATATGTCTGATTCTTTTTTAACTCTTTTGGAAATTATACGGAACAAAATGAATGATACTGATTAAAGCAGAGAACTTAATTGTTATGTATTTAAACTGACTTAAGTGCAGAATACAACATCATTATAAATTTAATACATGAAGAGTATCATGTTTACAATATTGTTGCAGTATTTAAATAAAAAGACAGTCTCAGTTAACCCATTACCACACAATCCCTACTTTTGATGCCCCTTAGAAAGAAGCCTTTTGAAAACACTGTGGGAAAAGGAGAAAATGCTGGTAACCAGCATTTTCTCCTTTTCCCACAGTGTTTTCTAACCTTTCCAGAACAAATTTCAATTTTTCAGTCACCTTTATTTTGTCGTCTGCAAATGCTTTCAATTTGGACCAGTCTAAATTTTTCTCGGGTGGTAATGGGTTAAATGGAGTCCAAACCGATAGTTCTATCCATAGCTAGTTGCTTTGCTCTTCCGATTACAAAGCAATAATCAGTTGAAGATTTTAAGCCAATTGCCCAACACTACTTCAAACCCTTTCTAAACAATCCCATGTTTAATGACCCTCAGATAGAACACTTTTGAAGACATTATGAGAAAAGGAGAAAATACAAGGTAAAAAAAATCCACTCATTTGCTTGTCCTTACTAGTAAAAATTTCTGAGGGCAAGTGGATTATCCTTTGTCTAACTTTAGGGCAAATGCAAAATGGCAGGAGGACAAGTAAGATTTTTAAAATCTTTTGGACCCTGAAATAGATCTACTAATAATCAGTAATTTCTGCTTTTTTTTTTCAGAATGCTTTCTACCTATTCTATGACAAGACTCAACATTTCAGTAAAATTTCTCATCTACAAATGCTTTCAAATTGCAGAGGTCTAGAATTTTATTGTTTGCTTAACACTTTACCCCATAAGGCATTTCTATGATATCTCCAATTGACCCTAAATAACAGCAAGGATAAAGCCGTTTCAAAAGTGTATATGACACCTTTTGATAGCATAGAAAACATTGTGACAAAAGGTGAAATTGCTCGTAAGGAGCAATTTCACCTTTTGTCACAATGTTTTCCAAAGGCTCCTACAAGCAGTGCGCCAAAATGAGTATCTATGAAGTAAAGGGTTAAAAAAGTTGAGTTTTCTGCATACGTGAATATCCTATGTTCCATCTCTTCCAATAGATCTACTTCCCATTTGTACCACTTGGGTCATTTTCTGTTTTATTGACAAACTTATTTTTTCACTAACATGAGTTAGACTTTAACATGGTGGGAAAAGAGAAAAAAAGCAGTGAAAATCACTTTCTCCTTTGCTTACATCAATCCCTATTAAAGACACCTCCAATCATTTGAGCTTATTTGTCGTCTGCAAATGGTTTCAATAAAGGCAAGGCTGCGTACATCCATGTCGTCTCGTGAAAATGTCCACATGTACAGGAATTTAATTATTTTTGACAGGAAATTTCCTGCTCTATAGCATGTTGAAAAAATAAATGGAAATAAAATTTTGACCATATTTTTCTTCGTCATAAATAGAATATTAACATTCTGTCATGACAGTGAGTTATATAAATAAGTACGAAATAAATAAAAATTCGCAATACCTCGGCGGTTGACAGGCCGAACTCTGACAGCCACTTGGACCTTATCTGTGGCCATTATCCGTTCTCCTAATCCAAAATGACACTACGTACAGTCAACACCTATTGTAAGAAAATGAACTACAATACCAATTATAAATTTTATCAATGGAAGACATTAAATTCAGAATAAATTATTTCGCGATATATTCTCGTAAGTCATGCAGTCGCCATCTTGCATTATTTTACATATGCTCGAATCGGGGCAACAGCTCTGAGTCACACAAACTTCCGGTTAATTTAGCCATGTAAAGTTTCTTTTTCTGCGCTGAATGCAAACCAAGAAATTCGTCAACAACGCTAGGGAAACATAAAGAATTATGACTGAAAAGTAGTGTCTTTTTCCTCCGTGATGCGCAATCTAGTTTTTGTCCTGGGGTAGATACAGATTGCAGAATGTCAAAGGGAAAGAACTACGATATATATTTTAACGTTAAACAACAATTACCTCCCATGAGAAGTCATATACCCGCCATGATTTCATGCAGTTAGATTTATACCCATTATATCCCGCTAGATGGCATTCTATAAATACTCATCTATCTACTTTGGGCATCCTGGGTACAGAGCCGTACCACTTTCCTACGCGACAACCATTACTTTGAATTTCAAACTAAAATAAATAATTACTCAATAAGACGCTACCTCGTGCAGTTCACTCAGCTATGATCAACAGTTCAGAGAAATCTTGAGCTAAAGCAGGTCTCATTTCGGGAACAAGACAGTTCCCCGACAAGACAGTTGCCCGACACACGTTTTGGAGACAGTTCCCCGACAGATTTGGAGACAGTTCCCCCAGTTCCCCGACACTTTTGTTTCATGGAAAATTACCTTTTATACTGTAGAATTAACAAAACTATAATTGATAATCATGAGAAATTGAATTATTCGTGGATAATTGATGTTGTGATCGGATTATCTGTAAATTGTGAAGAAGATTGCTATATAAATTGACGGATAGTTATTGTCTCATGGATGAATTCACAATGAATCACGGCTGTATTGAACATAACAGATTTTAAGGGCACTTTTAGCCAGCATCAAAATGAGTATTTTGTGTTTATTCTATAAAGTCTTTAATAATTTGTAGTTTAGTTACGTGTAGGCCTACATGCTTTCCCCTGTTTTATAGAAATAGGCCTACAGTAGAGAGGGCGAGGCGGGGGGGGGGGGTGTTTACCGAGTGAAATACCTTTTCTATTTATCTTGTACTCTCGAACAATTTTACATACATGTATATTGTAGTTCTCTCTTTGTATGCACAGCATTTCGGAGAATGTACATGTAATTTCGATAATGTCTTGATATTTTGTGACGATAGGCTATCAATTTGTTCCATCAAACTAAGTTATAGACGTTACTACGATGATCAAACGTACGTACTCGCCAATCACATACATGAACAAAGACTTCAATTAGTCACAATTTTAGATCATTTATCCATATAATCCCTTCTCAAAGATTTCTTTTTATATACGATAATATCTATTTTGTTGTTTGACATCGAACAAAAGTGTCGGGGAACTGTCTTCAAAGGTGTCGGGGAACTGTCTCCAAATCTGTCGGGGAACTGTCTCCAAAACTTATGTCGGGGAACTGTCTTGTCGGGGAACTGTCTTGAAACCCTCATTTCTCCTCAAACGTATACTGATAAAAGCTATTTCCTACATTGCTACTTTATGTAGCGTAATATTACAGTCAACCCGCTTTCGGGGCTAGTGATGTGTCATATAAGACAGTCTAATCTTCGAAGAATATGACATGCGCAGACAACGGATTTATACCCCGGACTTTTGTATCCCCCGCCGAAGGCGAAGGAATATAGTTTTAGAGTTGTCCGTCCGTCCGTCTGTCCGTCCTTACGAGCCCGACATTGTGGGGTTAGGGGTCATTTGTCCATTTAGTCTCTATGGGGTTCCTTCCGTCCATCTGGTAGGTTAGGGGTTAGGGTTAGGTTGGTAGGGTTAGGGTTTGTGGGGTTAGGGTTAGCTTGTGGGGTTAACTTTGTGGGGTTATTTGGGTGTATTGAATAAAGAGCAATTCGACCTCACAAGGTCCGTCCTGTAAGACCGTCCGTCCGGCCGTCCGTCCGTGTGTCCGTCCCGGCAAAGTATCTCCAATACCATTGGACGGAATTAATGAAACTTTATACATGTGTACAATAACCCATTCTGCCGAGACACTTTTTTTATATTGGATGCAAAATGGCCGATTAGGAGCGATTTTAAGTTCCACTTAAGTTACACTTACATTGTAAGTACACTTTTGATGTTTGGAGTCTTAATTGTCTTCAAAACTCTACAAAGTTTTTACATTGAACATGTCAGATCTATCAACCACCATTTAGAAATGCAGGAAAAAGAGTTTCACCCACATTGACCGTGCAACACCACAGTTATATACCCTTGTTTTTGTAATAAGGTGTAATGCAAAAAGGGGGCTTCATGTTATATATCATTCCATTTCTTTTGAATGGAACTCCTCCCACATTTCTTGACGGAATTGAATAGAATTTTCACAGAATGTTTCTTGTCATGCGACCTATTGCATTTTGTAAAGGTTTTGCGATTTGTAGCTGCGTCATGACAAAAGGGGGGGCTTAATATTTTATTTCATTCTATTTCTTGTGAACGCAACTCCTCCCACACTTTTGGGCAGATTTGGAAGGAAAATTTCACAGAATCATGTGACCTACTGCATATTGTCAAGGTTTTGGGATTTGTGGTTGCATCATGGAATAAGGGGCCTTCATGTTATATTTCATTTTTCACCAGTATCTCTTTGATTACTGGACATATCTCAACAGATTTGTATGATATTTTCACAGATCATGTGACCTAGCGCATGTTGTCAGGGTTTTGCAATTTATCACTCTATCATGGAAAAAGGGGGCTTCATGTCAAATTTAATTTTTTATCAATGTATCTCCAACTTTTGGACAAAGTTTCATGAAACTTCATATTTTATTGGTTGCTCAAAGCCAGTGTCCAATGAGTACATTGTGCGGGTCTCTCCATCCATCAGTCTGTTCGTAAACCTTTTAGATCACAAAAATGATCTAAAAAAATGCTATTCTTGTGGGAGAGCAAGTCCAAGAAATATTGTGAAACTGGCCGTTCGGCACTTATTCTGAATACCTTTAAAGTAATTTAGAAAAAATGTCAATTATCAACTTAACTGTAAGTTTGTAGTTTTAGCACATAACCACATTATGGCTGGTCCAAAACGAAAGCATATGCAAGATAACAAGTTAAATGACGGAATTTGTCTTTGAAAGAGAAGAAAACATTGTGGAAAAAGGATAAACTGTTGGCAACCATGTTTTCATAGTTTAGCATCAAAGATTTGATCTACTCCTTCATCGTCGCTTATTTATTCTCGAAACTATTCCCACTTTGCACTACCCTTTGAATTCTTACTGTGTCCAAACCTATTCATACTTTGCTCACAGCCTATATCTGACCATAATGCGATATATCTCCCTTGCGCAATTCTAGAATTGTCCGATACAATTACGGAATCGGCGGACAAAATGAGAATTCCTACTTTGCGCACAACAATTACAGAATTGTCCCGACTCCTACTTTGCGCAGAACATATACACTAATGTGAGAGGCGGACTGTGGTCTAGGTCAAATTCCAGCTCCATATACATTTGTAACTCTTTCAACACGACGGACATTTAGACATATTCTTACTGAAATCGCCTGTACACTTCAAATTTTATTTCATGCTTTCCGGTAGGATATCGAGAAATAGCAGTGAAAATATTTTTCGATCTTACACTGATACCACCAGTGAAAATACGGATTTTCACGTTCTTGTTGCCTAGGTAAATTTCGCGTGCCTAACAACCAGATGGGAAATATGACGTCATATACCTTACATTTCACGCGCTTGACGTAACGTTGCTATGCGGGAGGGGTACGCCACGGGGAATAAGGGAAAAGAACTGTACTGAAGTTTGATAAAGCTCCTCCCAGAAAGGATTAAAAGCATAAAATAAATAGAGGATATTTGTTTTTTTCGGTGTAAGATCGAAATTTATTTCATCTCGTGAACACCATCGGTAATATTTTCACTCGTGGCTGCGCCACTCGTGAAAATATTACCGATGGTGTCCACTCGATGAAATAAATTTCGATCTTACACCGAAAAAAACAAATATCCTCTATATATTTGTTTATTGTACGAGTCATCCTTTGCCAAAAGGGGATTTAAGTCTTTACCGAACGACAATAATTTAGACTGGTCCAAATCGAAAGCATTTGCAGACGACATAATAAAAGTGACTGAAAATTTGATTTTTTTTTTTTGGGGGGGGGGGTGAAGGGTAGAAAACATTGTGGGAAAAGGAGAAAATGCTGGTTACCAGCATTTTCTCCTTTTCCCACAGTGGTTTCTAAAGGCTTCCTTCTCAGGGTCGTCAAAAGTAGAGATTGTTTGGTAATGGGTTAATGCATCTCCGTTATATATGATACCAGCCCAAGCCATCACATAATTATGGATCCATTAGAGCCACTTTTTTAAACAACCGACTTAATCATGAGGTAGACCGGTCCTTTGTCATACGGAAACTTGATTGATAGCAAAAAGTATCGGCTCAGGTCAGCCTACGCGGACTGCACAGGCTGATCTGGGTCGATACTTTTCGCAGACGCATTAAACCCTGTTTTCCCTGGGCATGGCTCGTATATGTTACTGAAAACATTAGATTTATCTATAAGAGGTTTGTTACTAGCATTTTCTACTTTAGCTACAATGTTTTCAAAAGCTTTACTTTTATTCAGGGTCGTCAAAGGTCGTGGTGGTGTGGCAAAGGGGTAAAAATCAATGTATAATTACATGTATATACTTCATGTCGAAGAAATCAGTGTACAAATATGCAAGCAGAATAAACATAATGATGCTGATTTCAGAACTTCTAGTGTACTAATAGATCCAAAAAGGGAGATTACGTATCTCTTATTTGTACAATTTTGAGGATTGATTTTAAGTTTCGATAGTCTTTTTTTTTTTAATTATCCCGCCTCGGACTGAGGGAGGGGGGTGTGTAATTACCAAAGGGAAACAACTATTGTAAAGATTACGAAATATATCTTGCGCTAGTTACTTCTCTTCTATCGTGGAAAGGGGAACGAGACAGTTCCCGGACACATGTTTTTTTTAGTTTCAACTTATTTTTCATCGAATGAGAAACAAGTTCTCACAACTTATACTAATCTCTCTCAATAGACCATCTGCCAATTACCGTGACTGACGCGTTACCACGAGTTACTTCCCTTTCCACCGGACAATCTTTCCCAATCCTGTATATACCCGAATAGTGAAAGGGTCATATGTTTTATATGAAATACACCCTAAACGCAATAAATAAGACAAAAAAACCTAAAACGGCTGTGCCGGTAGATTTATCAATTATCTTTTTCAAAGACACACACAAAAAAGAACTGTTGTTTTACCAATTTTTCGGTATACTACAGAGAGTAAAGCGGTATCATAAGCGTTGTATCCTGCCGGGCGTGTTGATAGAACTTTTTGTATGCAGACAACATTAACCCTTAGGCTGCCAAGCGTGACTCGATGACCTTTTGCAGACAATATAGATTCAGATCACACCAGGTATAACGTGCAGTCTGATCCTAGATCTACACTATCCGATACGGAGATATTTTTCCTCGAGATATTCCTTTGAAATAACATTTGAGTTTTTACGATAGGTTTTAAAAGCGGCATTTGATTTATTTACTAGGATAAGATTTAATAACTTAAAAAAAAAACAACCCCCATTCCGAAAGAAATTAGTGCAAATATACAGTTTAACTGGGACCTTTTAAACCAGGTCACATTATAATACATTGAAACAAAAAAATATGTTTGGGCAGAAAAATGCATCTTTTAGGGCCATTAATTAGAACAGACTTACCCTCCATAACAGATTTTAACAATTCCAAACCTTTTCAAGTCATGCACCTAATACTAAACGGGATAAACACTTATTTGTGACACTTGTGTGTTAGTCGGTTCTTAAAAAGAACATCACGGCTTTTCATATAGATCACCCAATTTGACGGTGAAATACCGAGATCAAACGAACACCCAGCTAACCCTTTACTAGATTTGCATTGAAAACAAGTATAGCACGTATTCGCTTTCTGAAAATGAATCTCTAACATCTTTTTTTCTAGAGGGAATTGAAAGTTTGAAATTGGAAGTAAACTTTGTTATTACGATAGTCAACTTATTATAAGGTAGTTCAAACAGGAACATGACATGATTGAAGGATAGAAAACATTGTGGGAAAAGGAGAAAATACTGGTAACCAGCATTTTCTCCTTTTTCCACAATATTTTTGAAAAAACTTTTTTCTCAGGGGTGTCAAAAGTAGGGATTGTATTTGTTAGTAGACTGTCTCTGTATTTTAATTTTAGCAGGTACTGGGACGATTTTCTTTTTGGAAAAATTATCACATTAATTATTTAAATAAATCAAACCACAGATTCCCGGACTTAGAGCCTGTACGTTACAAACTTAGCTACGGACTTCGGCAAACATTGTTTGAATAATCAGACATAAAAATAGGAAAATTGCAGTTATATTGATGTTATCAACCCCACCCCATTTTTTACAACACTGAAACTTTTATAAACTCTTCACGAAGCAAACTTTGAAACTTTCCCAAATTGTAAGCCTATACAGATAACAATTTGAATGTGTCTAAAAAAAGAAATTTTCTGCTGGAAGGATAGCAAAGGAAAAGGAGAAAAGGTTGGTTACTAGAACTTTATCCTTTTTCAACAACATTTTTGAAAACTATATTTTGTAAGGGTCGTAAAAAGCTTGGGTTATGCGGTATATGGTTTTAAATAGTTACTCTGAATGTTTTCACCCGAAGACAACACTTTGGATTCGTTCAGATACATGGCATAAGGAGACGATAGAATAAAAGTGGGTCAAATGGTTGTAATTGTCTTTGAAAAAGTAAAAAAAAAATAGACAACAGTTGTTGAAAAAGGAGAAAAGGCTTCTTGCAAGCCCTTCCTTTTTTCCCCCAAATATTTTCTCTCACACTTTGTAAAATTTATTTTTCACAGATGTTTCTGAACTGCATATTGCTTATTTTTTGTTTCGATTTTTTGAGGGGGTGTGTTAAGGTTGAGGAAGTGAGACAAGTGTTATGTACATACCCAGTTATTCCTAGCTTTGTTCATGTGTGTATCTATTTTTGAATGGTTTTCCCCTGTTGCTATTTTTAGAACTGGATTCTCTCTTGTGGAATATTGTGCTGGAAGTTTCCAGGCCTTTATACAATCTGATTACTAAGAATTATGTAATTGATTTTAACATGAATTTTCTGGAAGTTTCCCTGTTATTATAAAAGGAAAAGCTTTTTACATCTCAGTGTTCACTAGTTAATACATGATTGCCAGACTACAATGGGGATTATTTTGTGTTTGTGTCTTATAATTAGTGCTTGGATTACATTCAGTTGGATTAGGATCAGACTAGACTAAAGAGAGGATTATTTCATGTGCTTGGATTACATTCAGTTTGGATCAGGATCAGATTGGAATTAAGACTGGAATAATTTGTCTTTTAATTTAACGTCTAAGGTATTGTTTTGTACTATTGTAATATTGTCACTGTTTATTTGATATTTGTTAATAAATTCTGTTAATTGTTATCGTTTGTTGCTGGCTTCTACTTTCTAGTTACGCCTGACTCGTAACACAAGTAACAGAAAGTGGGACAAATCAGCATGTATGCCCCCCTTTTTCCGGATGAAGAGATAACTCGGTGTTCCTTTGATCTCGGTATCGCACTGCAGGGTGGGTGACCTTTCGAACAGCGTAATATATTGCTTCTTACAGATTAACACACACGTGTCACATTTAATTGACCATTCTTATCTTTTGTTTCAAATCAATCAACCCCTTTGGTGATTATTAATGGACAGGATTATGAATTTTATACAGATGTCAGAGGGTAAGTTTGTTCTCAGTCTCTACATGCTCTTCATTTCAATACGATCTCATAAAATGCATACTTTGTTTATGATGTTTTTTTTTTTTTCAAAAGCAATATCGCGAAATATCTTTAAATTGTCTTAAAATTGATTTCCTCTAGATTTCTTGCTATGCCATTTTCTTTTGAGTTATTATTTTGTCCATATTTAAAGGATTTACGAACGGGATTTGTTACTGAAATAGGGCTTTGATTGTCCGGTGTCACGTGATACTTCCGGTGAGCCGCTTACGATAAAATGGAAATATCGCTTACATCAAATCTAATTGGCAAATCGTCTATTCTGCCTCCTGGGAACTTCACCAGTACTCGCAGAACGTGAGGTCCGCTGAAAAATTTCAAACCTGACGCTCTACCCCACAACCACGGACGACCCTGAGATTGAAGCCTCAATTTGAAAACATTGTGGGAAAAGAAGAAAATGCTGGTTATTACCAGAATGTCTGGTTCTTCCAGAATTTTGTCCATACTTTCATTAAGAATATTAGTGGCTTCAGAAATAATTCATTTGTCACCTGTAAATGCTTTAAATTTTGACCAGGTTAAAACTTGGTAGTCTTGGTAAAGAGTTAAATGCAAATGTTTGTTTCAGAAGATATTGAGTTAAAATTATTATTTCAAGCACAAAAAAGACTTTCAAGAATACAACATGCAAACGAACGGATAGTGTCCCGTTTTATGACTTAAAGTTATTTGTGGGATTCGTACGATCCCTGTCTAAGATGAGGCATCACGTATCAAGCTGGGACGAATAGAAAATCAAGAACCAGTCCGAGCACCTGATGATCGGAATTGTTTGATCACGTGACTCACCTGGACGACGAAGCTTGTATTGAAAGCAGCAGGCTGAGTGGTGATTCCTCGATATTTATCTGGAAAATTGACGTATTTACAAGCAAGTTGAGATGGAAATAATAGTGTAACATATATCAACACTTAGACGGAAACAGTTTCATGTGACTGTCATTCATTCGAGCGGTAGAGAAACCGGAAAAAAAATGAGCAACATACACGACGGGTAAGTGGTAAAAATTATCATCAATTATTGTGTCCCAAAGACTAATTTGAACGTTATTGCCGGGAAAATCGGTCTTACAGATTAAACAGGCATTTCTGTTTCTATGCAGTTAAAATGAAAATGTTGATTTCACTTGTTTCGTCCATGGGAAGTTAACTATGTCCATAAACAGTTCGAAAGTAATACAGGAAGGATGTACATGGTAGAAAGTTAAAGTAGCAACCACCACGCCAGCACAGATCAGGGGAGATAATTTATTTTTTTTCCCGAAAAAATGACCTCACGAGGGGTCAAATAGATACGCGCCAATTATGGAAAACTACGGCTTTTCCTGACGTCGTATGTCACTGTAAGCTTAAGTCTAAAGATTGGAGTTTGCGAAATAGCTTGCCTCTCGCGTGAAACGATTTGAGAACCCCAAACGGGAGCCGAGAGAAGATTTCACTGACCGATATTTTTTGGAAAAAAGGCGATTTCACGATTTAAACTGTAATTTTTTTGTAGTTCGATAATCTATTTATACAAAAATTGTGATCTGAAACACAAAAATCGCGCGTGGATATTTGTTTTTAAGCATTTTTCCGACATGGTACATTACGGTAGGGGAGTTAAATCGAAACCGGAAGTGAACACACATTATTTGATGAGACGATCTGTGGCTGAATTTAACCCCTATTTACACCCTAGATGTTCATATAACGGCCCAGTTTGATAAATTACAACTAATTGAATATGTACATTGTACTTTTTTGATAGATGAATGGATGAAATTCCTAAAATTGCGTTCGTTTTATAGCATGGATTCGTACTCAAAATTCAACGTACTGTTTCGTCACCAGGATCTAACATGAGTACTGAGCATCATGATTGTTTTCTTATTCATAATTTTTGGGTTCTCACACAAACCTTGTGTCAGATATATAGATTTTTTGGATTAATTAGTAATATTGTATCATCAACTGAAATATAATGTTACTACTTATTAAACTTTAAAGTGTTGGCAACCATCATCTTTAGTAAGTCAAATCTCCAAACATTTCCACAGTTTTAACTTTTCAATTTAGTTTATTGCAAGGTACAAGCAGCAGACTACTGGAACTTTTCTAATTTTTTATTTCACTGTGAGGACAAGTAGTACCTAAATTTTCTATTTTTTAAAAGTTCAAATGGTATGAGAAACATTCTGTTTATTATTTTATTACAAGGCACAAAGTAGTACCAGAAATTTTCATTTAATATAAAAGAAGTAGTTTGTAGCTGTTTAATCTTCCAATCTCTGTCTTACTGTAGGATCACTGAACATTTATAATTATGGTACTTAACTTAGTAAATATGCATAAGTATGCATTTGAAAATGTAAAACTTGTATTTGCAGACTAAGTTTGCAAGTCTCAATCAGCATGTTCATAGGCAGTCTGATCAGAGGCAACACATTTTGTCAGAACCTCTTGCATAGCTTATCATTTCATATGCAAGCAATTAAAACAATGGAAGCATATGCAGATTACAAATTATATGTGATTCAAATGATAGAATTTGTCTATGATAGGGTAGAAAACATTGTGGGAAAAGCAGAAAATACTGGTTACTACCCTTTTTTAAGGATTGTTGAAAATCTTCATTGTCTGATTAAGTGTTGAAAAAAAAAAAAAAAATGCTATCACTCGAAATTAATAGGTCTCTTCCCAAATTGACAGAATTCCAATCAATGTTACAAAAAATCCATTTTCTAATTCAATAAATCCTTCTCCCAAGCCTGGTTTTAGATCTAAATAATCTGTTATGCACTGTAGTATACTGAAATAGAAAGGAGAAAACATAGATAAGAAATAAGTGTCATGTTTTAATCATAACTGTGTTTCATACATTTTCAAATTAGTCACTTTTTCCAATTCCATTTACCTATATTTTCCCCATTGTAAAATCAGTGGGTGGGATAACGTTATTGACTTTATATAACATGTAAAGCATTTTTTTTGTGTGCATAAACCTTTCAGAACTGAATGGAAGATCATTTTATCATTTAAAGGCTATTACATGTCATCTAGATGACTTTAACTAAGCTCAAAAACCTTACATATTGTAGAAAGTGTGCTTTTTCTCTTTTTAAGTATCAAAATGGGTTTCAATCTGACAGATATCACATCAGAAAAAGACACAATAAAATCACCTAACAGCTAAGCTAGACCATTATAATTAATCTATGATGTTCTGCCCACCATGTGGACACTTCATTAACTGTATATCAAGCAGACTATTATAGTTACAGAGTGAGGTCATTTTTTCCTGAAAAATTAAAATTTGCGTTTTCAGAAACATGGATTTTTGCCTTTTGTCAAAGTATTTTTGGCGTAAAGAAATAGTACAACCCATATAAACTATATATTTCCAGATTTGTATTGATGAGATCTTTCAGAAAATGTGTAGTTTTTACAGGTTAGACTCTTTTCAGAAAAAAGGTGGTGGTTGCTAGTTAAAGAATTCCACATGGATCACTATGGTGTTGTGCTAGCTTCACTTTTTTCTAAACGAGACGGTTTTAGACATACTTGATTTGATAGCATTTCACGAGGTGATACTGTGGCTCAGATGATGGTATTGTTTTAGTTTAAACATATTCATTTTACCATTTACGGATGTTTCGGTAACAGATGAGTTAGGTAACATAGACTTATAGAGTAAATCAATAGGATGTTTTGGTAACAAAGCAATTATATAGTGTTCATGTATCATGGTGTTCTTTGCACCCAACGCATGGCTTTATTTCGTTATTTAAAAATTTGGTTTGTAATTTCTGCTATGTTTCATAAATATTTTTTTGTTATGTACCTCATTTCATGCTGTATGTATTGACCACATGGATTGCCTATCTTTCCAGCGAAAGAGAGTGGAAAGTGAAAAAATAAAAGGTTTTAACCTATTTACCAAGGGATATTGGGTGAAAAGTGCAAAAGTAAAAGTTTTGAACATAACAAAGCCATACAGTAGGTGTCACAGGTCATAAACACATTATAATTGCTTTGTTACCGAAACATCCAATCGATTTACTCTATAAGTCTATGTTACTGAACTCGTATGTTACCGAAACATCTGTCACCCTCATTTTACAATTGTGATTAAGAAACAGGTTCTAGCAACTTATACCAGTCTCTCTCCATTCTGCTTCCTAGAAACCCACAAAAAATAGACTTGAATATGTGGACCAATGGAAGATTCAAAGTTTAATACTTGTTCCTGGGAAATGAACTCGATACCGAATGATACAGGCAATGTATATGTTATAGAATGAGGAACAATTATATGAGAAACAGAGAATGGCGGTAGATGTACTCTACATTTTTTTCCCTCTTTTTGTCAAATTATTTTCAAAGGTCTTTTTTTTCAAAGGGGCTGTTTCAATCTGGGATCATTTGGTAAATGGGTATGCATGTAATTTTTCATCAGAAACTTTACTAGACATTTTTAACTGTGCGCATATGCTAATAAAAGAAATTTGATCCATAGTCATTAATGATTTATATGTATCATTTGACATATATATGGCCATTCTATATGTTAGTCATATCAGGATTTATATTTACAAACCCTTCTAAATATTATGCTATTTCTAATCGCATTGCTAGCCATATGGCTTCCAAGACAGAAAATCTGAATCCAAGGAAGACAAGGCTGTAAGAGGAGAAAATGCTGGTTACCAGCACTTCCTCCTTATCCGACAATATTTTTTACCCTATCAAACACATGCCATCATTCAACTCACATTTATATTGTCAACAGCAGTTGCTCTCATTTTTTGACTATTCTATAAATTTGCTTGTTGGTTAAGGGCAAAAAGGCCAGTCATATACCTTGAGCCTCATTTAATTTGTTTCAAGTAAAATATTTTGTTGTCTGGTAAAGACATTATAAAGGCAGCAGTCTTATTCTCATTCACATGGTTATACAGCTGCTTTTTCTAACTATTGGTCACCTGTCTACCGAGATGAAGCACTGCAAGTGAAAATATTTTGAGAAAGAAGAAACTTATTATGAACAGCTTTCCTGTTTGCTACAGTATTTGGAAAGTGTCCAACTGCAAAAGAAAAGAAATTGTCTGCGTATTTTTTAGTGCTGATCTTAAATGATATTCAAAAGAATTGTGTATGAAGGTAGATCACTAATAAAATGATTATGTGTTCAGACTAATACAAATATTATCATGAATATGAGAGTTTTCTTACCTTTTATGAAAGTATGTATTCATTGTCATATTGTATACATATTACGCATGTATATAAACTTCAGCATTGAACTCTGTACCTAAGTCTCTGAACAGTAAAAAATCTAGAAAAAGACAAATAGCTATACTTAGATGCATTTTACAGTTGCAGTTATAGAATTACGTAAGTATTCTGCGGATTTGGTGGTGAAAGAATACATGTATTATCGGGAGCTAGTATATTTTATCAAGTCTACTTCTTAGCCTGTTAACAAACAAAACCAGAGATTTAATGATCATGAGGAAGAGCTGACAACATTGTAGGAAAAGGAGATGGTAGTTACCTGCAAACACATTTTCATATTTCAACTACATTTTGTATATTTTCAAAGGCAATCTTCACCACTTAAAAATATTGTGGGAATGGAAGAAAATGTTTGTTGCTAGCATTTTTTTCAGGATATTTTCCAAAGACTTCTCTTGCAAGGACAGGGTATCATTTTGTTACAGGGTTACCTAAAGATTATCCTGAAGAAGAGGAGAAGCTTATTGTTGGAAAAGATAAAAACATATTGTTGAAAAAAAAAGAAAATGCTGGTCAAAAGCATTTTCTCCTTTCCTTACAATACAAAACCCATCATTGGAACCTCTGTCTTATGCAAGTGGCTTTGATGTGAAAAAGCCTAAATTTTCATCATCTGGTAAAGGTTTAATAAGAATGTTCAAACATCTTCACTCATATTTCCATAATGAGAAAATGAAACCCTTAAAAACAGCAAAAGAAATTGAACCTTGGCTCTAATTTGAAATAGCCATGATGTTATTTATTCCTAGATGTCTTGCAACCGGCAAAAAGGGGTACATTGTATTTTGACATTGGCATAAAGTGTTCTCTCAGATCATCCAGTACAGTGCATGCAGGCTAATCCAAAACAACACTTTCCTCTTTCATGTAATTTTCTGTTTCTACTGAGAAACGAAATCGAATGTAGAGATGAAGTGGCGTCTAGGATAAGCCTGCACGGCTGCGCAGACTGATCCAAGCTGATATTTTATGCAAATGTTTGAATGACGCTTTCACAAGTTGCAAGCCAGATGATACGATTACCAATAAATGATAAACAGGCTTTGCAAATTACACGATTGTGAAAGAATTTCAAACTGTAGGACAATGAATGTGGACATTTACACATAAATATCTTCACTAAACAGGCAAAGACACGTCGGGTAATCAAAAGCCAAAATTTCATCAGAATATGATTAGTATTAGTGTTCCCATTTGAACTAATTCCTGTGTAAATCTCATTATGAAATTAAGATTCACACATTAATATTGGTTACAGGCGAGACTTTAATAGAACAACATGGACGAAAAAGTTCATTTTGGAATTTTTCTCATTGACTGCCCGACTTTCCTTTCTAAATTTAAACTGCACAGGATTTATATCGTCTTTTGTACACACACTATTGACATAATTATATACATTTGGAATGCACATGTAGCAATATTTACAAATTGACCTATGCTAAAAAACCTGACCCATTCTATTCTACATCTGGGCATCTGATGTTGAGGCATGTTTTTTGTCTCTTGCTTTGGAGATCATTCAGCATTTTGTTCTCAATGCTTATCTTGAGTAAAATGACAAGTTTTGAAGTACTTATTTGCTGTATTGACAAATTTATGCCAAATCATGCTGAAAAACTCATATAAAAATCAACTGATACATGGCAGGAAAAACCATGACACAACAAAATGTCACTGACAATGTCCGGCCAGTCATTTCAAACTGCTTTTTTGGCTTTTGCAGTGACCCAACTCATTACCAAACAAAAAACTTTTGGCTTGTTGAAGTCGGAAGCATTTGCAGACGACAAAATAGAATTGACTGAAAATTTGTTTTGTAAAGGGAAGAAAACATTGTGGGAAAAGGAGAAAATGCTGGTTACCAGCATTTTCTCCTTTTCTCACAATGTTTTCTAATGGCTTCGTTTTCAGGGTCGTCTAAAGTAGGGATTGTTGGTAATGGGTTAAAGCAGTAAATTCTCATTAATACTAATATAATTTTTTTTTAATGGTGCAAATCATCAATATGATTGCTTTACCATTGGTTGAAAACCATTATTGTCATACCCTCTGATGTGAAATCTTACCCCACAGATATTCAGCTCAGTGTTAAGTGTAAAATTGAAATAAAAAGATGGTGAAAACATTGTGGTATATGATTTACCAAACAATTTCAGACCGTGTATCCCCCTATATTTCTCATTTGGTTAAGAGACAAATGTTTACAGTGTGTTTCTTTTTCTGTTTCGTACATCTACAGGAATTACAACAATTACAGTCAGAGTCGGGTGAAAAAGTCAATACATTGTACTGTATCTGAAGTAAATAATCTTTATTATCCTTTAATAATTAATTAACTCTTTCTCTACCAAGTATATAATTTACACTTTTTCATGGCTATAACAAAGGTCCCTGTACAAGATGAAAAGACCGTTTGGCTGTGATAAAAAAAAAAGAACTAGTTTAGACCATTAAATTTTGGCCATAATGTAAAAAAAAGAAGTAGACGACATAGACCAAATATTAGACTGCACTTTCTGTGCAGTCCGATCTTGAGGTACATGTACGCTGTCTACAAAAGCTTTTGGCATCATCTACAGTAAGGAAAGAATTAACAACAACTTGGTAAATCAATAAGTGCTGATATACATTATTTCATGGTTTGTGAGAAATTTGTCCAATGGGATTACTAGTTCATTTCACTATCTTTGAAATCTTAACTCGTTACCAAATGACAGAGTTATAGAATGGTCCAAATTGAAAGCATTTGCAGAGGACAAAATAAATGTGACTAAAGAATTGGAATTTGTTTTAGGAAGGGATGAAAACTTGATTGCTTATGAAAACAACATTGATCTAGATCAGATTGGACAGAATTTGAAGTCAGATCTTGGATTTACATTGAACTTGGCATGTTGAAGATTAATTCTTGACCACTGACAAATATTATGGCTCATCCAAATTCAAAACATTTGCAAAGGACAAATGAAATGTGGATTAAAATATGAGGGTTATTTTCTAAGGGGCAGAAAAACTTGTGGGAAAAGGAAAAAAATGCTGGCTACCAGCATTTAAAACGGGACATTTTTTTTTTTTAAAGGGCAGAAAAATTTGTGGGAAGAGGAGAACAGTGATGATTACCAGCATTTTCTCCTTTTGCCAAATTGTTTTCAAACCCTGCTTCAGTAGGGTTATCAAAAGTTATGATTGTGTGGTAGAGTTAACCCTTTCCCAAACAACAAATTTTGGACTCTTCCAAACTGAAAGAGTTTGCAGACGACAATTTTAGATTTTGAGAAAATGGCAGAAAGTTCTCAAAAAGGGTAGAAAACACTGGGAAAAGGAGAAATTGCTCATTGCGAGCAATTTCTCCTTTTCCTACAGTGTTTTCAAAAGACTTTTACTGCAGACACGTAAAAACCAGGGCCCGTATTCACCGTTCTTGAGAATATTCTTAGTCTTATTCTCCAAGAATTTCTACGTTTGTAAGTAACACAACTTATGATTGGCTAAACCATTTGGTTTAGCCAATCAGAAGTTGTGTTGCTTACAAATGCAGAAAATTCTGGAGAATAAGACAAAGAACGTTCTTAAGAATGGTTGGTGAATACGGGCCCAGGGCTTGTGTGGGAAAGGTTTAAACAAGCAAAATCTATTATTTCTTACAGAGTAGTCAGTATGGTGTAGTGAAATTGTAGGAAAAATTCAAAGGAAGAATTGCAACAGCTTGCATAGCTTTTTTTGTGTCTCAGAAGTGCATTTTCATGCCTTTGAAAGTATATTTTCTTTTGTAATGGGCTCAGGCTTTCTTCATCCATCAAATGTTTACCGCACTTTCATAATTATTTCGGATATATTGTAGTGACCAGTGTGCTTTATTATACTGCAAAGAAATTTCTTGTGATCTGATTGGTTAACATGCCGGGAACATACATACCATGTTCCCTGGCAAAAACCGTGTAAAACCAGTTTCCCTTTTGAGTGCCCCATAAACATCACTACACATGCAACACAACATCCAAAATGGCTGCGTCGATCGATCACCAGACTGTACATTTATGCACCAAACTGCACGTTTCCAGTGACGTCAGTTTTCATTTAATTAGGGCAATCAGATGGAAATTTTTATTTCGTCAGTATTCTCGATTCATGAGATTATAATACAGGAAAATTTTGCATAACACACTTTGAAAGGGTAAAACTTTGCAGTATAATAAATTTGTTGTCCAGTCAGGTGGCAGGGGACTTGGAAACTTGTCCATGATTCACCACAGCCTTCAACAAGTTTCCAAGTCACCTGCCACCTGACTGTACAACTAATAATGCTTTCCTATGGTTGCAGTAACCAGTACTTTAGACAGAATTATTCCCAAGCTACTGTCTGCTTAAATTCCACATAGACTTCATTAAAAAAGTGAGGGGGGAATGAATCCTGCTGCAAATACTAGCAATACCTGAATAAAATGGGTCTGGTTTTCTGAACTACTTTGGTTTTTTGATTGCCCAAATTTGTTACCAGACCCCTTTTTCAACTTTGGAATGCTGAATAACCTAACCTAAATATTCAGAATTGAAATTTGACCTGATAATCACAATTTCATGGCTGCTTCATTCTAGAGTATCTCAGCAGAGTAGTTAGTATAGATCAAAGATTAGGCTGATCTTTGATCTATACTGGTTGCAAAGGCAACTATAGCTGTGAAAACAGCTTTAGGGGTTAGAGTATGTATATAGTCAAGTACATTGTTGTCTATATATAGCCAAGTATGTATATAGCCAAGTATGTATATAGCCAAGTATGTCTTTATATAGCAAAAGTATGTCTGCTAAATGCAACAGCACAAAGTAGCGACACAGGTCAGTCTGTGAAGTCTGGGCAGGCTGACCTGGGCCGATACTTTTTTATATTGGTCAATTTTTTGCACGTCTAATGATCAGTTTAGCTCATGATTCAGCCAGTTGATAGACAAAATGAATTTTATGGATTAGAATTGTGCCCTGACTTGCTTGATGTAATGCATCACAGATTTGCATTAAGTCTTTACCACACAAACCCAACTTTTAACGACTCTCAAGAAAAAGCCTTTAGAAAAACCCTGTGGAAAAAGGAAAAAATGCTGGTAACTAGCATTTTCTCCTTTTTCCACAGGGTTTTCTACACTTTCACTGACAATAAGCATCATTTCAGCTACATTAACTGTGTCATCTGCAAATGCTGTCAATAGGGACCAGTCTAAATTGTTGTTGTTTGGTAAAGAGTTAAATTATTACCACACAATCCCACTTTTTAACGCCTCCTAGAAAGAAGCCCATTGAAACCTAACCAGCATTTTCTCCATTTCCCACATTGTTTTCTACTCTATTAAAGTCACATCCATCTTTTGAGCTTTGTTTAAAATGTCATCAGCAAATGCTTACAGTTTGGACAAGACTATTATTTGCTTGTGTGATAAAGAGTTAAGCCCCCTTTTACCATGACCTGGCTCATATCATTTAAAACAAATTGAATTTAATGTTTAGAAATCCATAAAAAATATGCCTGAAATATTTGGTTGCTGATTGGAGAGGTCATCAGACCCCTCCAACAGTGGTCAGAGTTTAAAGCCTTGGTCACATCGAGCTAACAGAAGAGTAACGGATAAAAAATCATCTTATCCGTTCTTGTCTGTTCTTATTCCTTTTATGTCCGTTTCTTATCCGGTGAATCTGCTTCTTGTCAGGCAATAGTTCCAGTGATGCCCGTTCTGTCCGGTAGGAAGTTTTGAGCATGTGTAAATTTCCACTGGACAAAACAGACAGAGACGTTTAAATTACAGACTTTGGATGCTTCTGACTATTTATAGCCTAGGCATGTCACGTGACTGGTACGTTCCTCGTACGTTGGTGTTCGGTACATTTCCGTTTATCGCACGTTGGAAGAATGTTCTTTCCGGTTCTCATGCGTTGTACTTCCGTTTGATCTGGTACAAGTCCGTTATTCGTACAGCGATATCCGTTTTTATACCGTTTATTATCCAGTACACATCCGGTAAACGTGCGTTTTTCCCATTGCATGTGCGGCACTCATGCGGTCATTGTGTGGCTTCTTCGTTCCACACACTGATCGTGTGACCCTCGAGCGGCAGAGGAGATGAATTTTGTCACCGGATAACCAAATTATATGTATTTTTGTCCGTTTTTCCCCCGTTACATATCCGTAAGCTAGTCTGACCAAGCCTAAAAAGGCAGACTGCCGCAGAATTTGCTGTCTAATTATATTTCCTCTAGCGTAGTTGTTCTGATACACAGTCTGTTGTGTCATGGTTTTGTAAATAAAGCAAAATAAAAAAAAAACAGGAAATGGACGTGGTTTATTTTTATAAATAACGAATTTCAGAAAAGTTTAATTTAGTAATTTGCCATGGCTGCAAATAACCTCTCTAATCTCTCAGTTTTTTTTTATTAAGCATTTTTCCAAGTACCAAAATGTATTGAAATTGAAAGCCAATAAACTATTTGAAAACATTGATGCTGACCTCTCCGCTTTATAAAATGATCAAGGGTTGATGATGTTTGCCGAGTGTGATTGTTAACATATCAGTGTGACAACTACAGCGGCCATTTGTAAACAGACACAGATATTGATCTACTCCATCTCAGAAAATATTAGCAGACGATTGTTTGTTGAACAATTGCTATGCGACACCATGCTTATGACATCCTTTCCTTCATGTCAGTCTGTCTAGCTTAAAGTTTTGTGTGTGCTCTTTTGTTGTTATCTTTTCAAATATGGTCCTACTTCCCCCACCGTCCACCCTCATGTGATGTTTGGCAGGCAGTCTTGAGTTTCAAAGACCCCAAATTAGGAGTCATTTGAAAACATTGTGGAAATAGAAGAAAATGCTTGCAACCAGTGTCTTCTCCCTTTTCTACAATAATTTTTTTGCTGTCCATTCCAATACAAACCACAACTATTGAGTCATATGTATTTTGTTGTCTGGGACTAATTTCAAGTTGAACAAGTCTAAAATTTTGTCATTTGGTAAAGAATTAACAATCAAGTATTATTGATCACCAGTCTGCTTGTAGTGACATGCTCTTCAAGAAAGAGGAAATTTAACCCATACAAGGCCTAACAAGCAAGACGAATGTTTTTTTGAGAATTTTGAAAAGCTGCTTTTGGCAAGAACTTTTAACAAAGTTGGTTATGTCAAACCAAGATCAGACTTACTAATCTTTTGGTCTGATTTTCCCCAATGCAACTTTAGTTGTGACAGGCACAGTAAGGATAATGAGGCTGGGGAGAAGCAATTATTGATTTCCATGCAACAATTCCTCAGAGACAAAAACATGTTGAGACTTTTACCAGCCAAGCACATTTTACACTGAGGAAGAAGGCTGTTTAACTCTATACCAATTGAAAAAAATTCAGACCAGTCCAATGTGAACCCTTTTACAGACAACAAAATAAATATGTGTCAAAGAAGTGAACTTTTTTAATGGGTGGGGGAGGATTGACAACATTGTGAGAAAAGGAGAAAATTCTGGTTACCAGCACTTTCTTCTCTTCCGGTTTATGTTTTCAACAGCTTTCCCTCTAAGGTTTTTTAAAAGTTATGATTTGTTTGGTGAAGGATTAAAACATTGATCAATGGAAACCAACTTTTCCTCATTTCGGACATTTTTTACAAAGAAAAATCCCATTTTGGAATGATACTCAATTTGTCATCTGCAAATACATTCATTATTCATCTGTTGACAATTGTGTTGACTCAGAAAATTTTAGACTGGTCCAAATTAAAAGCACTTGCAGAAGACAAGATAAAAGTGACTGAAGAAATGATATTTGTTCTAGGAAAGGTAGAAAACATTTTTGGAAAAGGAGAAAATGCTGGTTACTAGCATTAATTTTCTCCTTTTCCTGTAATGTTTTCAAAAGGTTTCTTATCTCAGGGTCCTAAAAACCAGGGATTGTTTGGTAGATGGTTAGGGAACTTTTTACTGCTAAAGTAACTTTCTGGCAAATGTAAATCAATGTAAATCAAGATTAGGCTGCACAAATGTGAAGCCTTATCTTTGATCTATACTGTCCACTTTGCACACTGCATACGGATGGCAACCACAAAATTGGGTCTTATTGATTGAATGGTATTTTATGCCACTTTCAACAGTACTTGGAAGGGTCATAACTCACTTGGACTGTGCCGAACCTGGGTTACACCCAATTATAATGTGGGGCCCTGAAATGTCTTGTCCAAGTACACTCCTGCAAAAAGCCCATTACCTCTGTCATAAATTTATTCCTGAACTGTAGAATATGTCCATGACAGGAGAGCAAACAAGGTCAGAAAAGAAAGAAATAGCAGTTTAACGCTTATCACAGTGTTTAAAAATTTTTTATTCTCAGAATCATTAAAAACATAAGACTCTGTGATGAAGGGTTGATTAATTCTATTAAAAAGATAACACTGACTGATTTATTGTGGTTACAAGAAAAGTAAATAGATATACAAATGTTTGCTTTAGTTTGAAGAGGGGTTGAAACTGTTTGTTTAGAAATTATAAAGAAACTTAAGCATCATTTGAGTATAGGTGTCAGAAGTAATTGTAAATAGCTATGTTTGGACATTTGTTATCCATTATGATATTTTATAATTTTTTTTTTCTGAATTTATATTTTCCTAAAAAAGGGTGTTAAAATACATGTTTTTGAAAATTGGACAATTTCTTTTGTGTGTGTGCTGTAAAATTTCTTGGAATTAAACAAAAGATATTCACTTGACAGAACAACAACACAATGTTAATAGGATGTGAAAAAAATAAGTTGTTTTAAGAAAATAAATCTTACACAGTTCTGGTTCAGGGATAACAAATAATTTTATTCTAATATCCAGCACTTGTGCATATTTGTTTTATGCTCAATGTTACTACTTTTTCTGATCTGTAATATAAACATATTATCTAATATGAAAAAAAGTTTTAAATTTTAAAATTACAAATTGAATATCTATTAATACATGAAGAAAGGATCGAAAGTAAAAAAGTTAGACACACTATCTTTTTTTTCATGGGGACAAAAAAAATCCTGGAAAATAACCATGCAAGTCTTTGATTGCCACAACGCTGTGTAAAAATCTCTGCCATTGATATATCTATACAATATGAGGGTTGCAAACAATGTTAATGAAGATCAAAGACCATGGTCCTGGATTGGTACAGTTTCTTATCCTAGAATATGGAAACTAAAAAGAATTACAGCATAAGAAAAATTGCAATTGTAAGATTAAATGAAATATAATGTAAAAATTCAGTGTTTCCATTTGAATAAAATTTTACTGAGTCCCTGGGACCCAGTGCCACTGAAAAAGTTGAGTCCCATTGAGTTTCTTCTGAGTCCCAATTTTTCTTCTGGAAATCATCTTTTTAATAAAGACCACTTTGGTTGGGGGATAGAATGAAGAAGGGAAAAAACCTTGCACTTCACAAGATTTTTTCTCCCTTTCCTTATAGTCATTTTCTAAGAATAGCAGTTTTTAAATACTATTCTCAATCCTGAATATTAATAACCATGAGTAAGAAGGCCTTTGAAAATAGTGTGGGAAAAGGAGAAAATACTTGTAACAAGCAGCTTTTGTCCAAAAGGATTCCAACAAATTTACTTTTTTTCAACATTCTTATTAAAGTCATCTCTCATTGAGCTAGAAATACACTGCAACATCTATGATACAACATCACTAGAAACGTAGTGACCAGACTGCAAACATTCACGACCATTGGTTTTCTGTAGTTCACTGAGCTGAGGGAAAGTACTGAGGGAAATATATATATGTAAAATATACAGTCATAAGCTGTGGAAATAATGAATCATTTGATTTTGTTTCAACTATTTCAAATACCTTCTTTATGGACCCTTTCGCAGACTTAATTTGCATAGCACGTCGGTGGCCGTCCCTCGAAATATGTTGACTTTTTGTCGTACGATTGAGCTTCTCTGAAAGTCTGTACAACGTGTTGTGAACATATTTTTTGCTTGGTTTCACAGCAAATTAAACACTTCAAGCGAATGGAATAATCTGTATCATTAGTGTCTTTCACTAACCAATCCTTAAAGGCAGAATCTTTCAGCCATTGGTCTTGGAAAGATCGAAAATGTTTTTTTGCCGGGGAAGCTATTTTCTGTTTCAGCATACAAGTGCTAAGCAACGGCTGTTGTCCCGCTCAGTTCGCCGGGAAAGACAGTATATAGGCAGCGCGGGTAAACAGTCGTAGTTGTTTTATTTTGGCGCATTACATTCTATTTATAGACATTTTGGAATTCCGATGGTCAGGTTGTACAGGCGGAGTTAAAATCTTAGTAGACTATTTTAAATTGTTTTCGGTGTTGATGAAATCATATTAAACTATCAATTTGAGTCAAGTTTGACTGCGTCCCAAGGACAGGATCAGCTTATTGATTTTGCGTCCGAACTGATTTTAATGCGTATATAGATACTTTCAGTCGTAAACGGAAACACTGAAATTGCTTGTCTGTGGACTGAAAAGTGCATTTTTAGCTCGGCTGTTGTCAAAGAAAATGCTGTGTTGTCTTAGCCCTGGTGTTGTATGCATGTCATATCTGTATAATTATACCCCTGCAAATGAAATTTGTGGGGAGTATACTGGAATCAGCCTGTCGGTTGGTCGGGTGGTCGTTCTGTCCGCAAAATCTTGTCCGGACAACTCCTCCTACAGTTTCGGTCCATTTCGCTTGATACTTGGCAGATGTGTTCATGAGGAGCTGTAGATGTGCAAGACGCAAATTTTGTGAAAATTCAATCAAGAATAACTGAGTTATTGCTCCTGATTTGACTTAAAAATGCTTGTCTGGACACCTCCTACATTTTCTGTCTGATTCACTTTAAACTTGGCAGTTTAAAGTGAATCAGACTTGGCAGAAGTGTTTATTAGGAGTTGTAGATGTGCAAGACGCAACTTTGGTGAAAATTCTATGAAGAATTAATGAGTTATTGCCCTTGTGACATGAAATATAGGGGCGGGGGTATTTATCACCTTTAGTGATAGTTATTCTAGTTCTGCAAAAACTTTGATATTTTACAATATTTTCCTCATCACTGAAGATATTTACTACAGACTTGGACTAGTAATTAACTCTTTACCACACAATCCCAACTTTTAAAGACCCTGGTAACCAGCATTTTCTCCTTTTCCCACAATGTTTTCTACCCTTTCTAAACCAAATTTGAATTTTTCAGTCACATTTATTTTGTCGTCTTCCAATGCTTTCAATTTAGACCAGTCTGAAATTTTCTTGTGTGGTAAAGAGTTGACTATCAAAAGGGGATCCCATACAAAAGGGCAGGTAACCATCAAAATAATTGAGACTGTGATGCTCCTTTTTTTCATCTTCGTGAGCCAAGGTTACGATCACTATGTGGATCTTACCTTAGCTGATTGAGCCCGATTTCGAGATTCCTGCGATGCGCCCTCTCTTGGATGCTGATTATTACCCCCTTTTACATCATATTTCTTAAAGCCAATGAAATATTGTTTTACAAACCGCTTACAAATACAATTATTCAACATGAAGCAATAAGCAAATATCCATGTGGGTTTCCATGTTTACCTTCTATTCGAAAGGTCACGACCTTATTTTGTTTTTATCAAAGATGAAATGCTACATGTGATTTCATTTGTTGCAGTTAGAGCTGGTTGCATCCAATGAAAAAGCATATGGGAGGGATGTAAAAATCAAGCTTGATCTGCCAAGGGTAGAGTAGCGTAGTGAATCGTCAACCTTGGCTTACGAAGATGCTTTTTTTGGACTTACCATTTTCACAAAAGTCGGCTGCTGCTGAGTATTGGCACCAGTATGCAGTGCTCTTGTTGATATTCTACAGTTTACAAAAGTTAAAAATTGATATTGATTTAGCCACTCAAAGCATAAAACCGACAAAATATGGCAAAGCTTGATGGATAAATCTTTAATATTATGATTTCATGTTTTGTAATGATTAAGTCTGATGAACAGTGCTTCAGATAAGAGGGAGTGATGATATTCTAAAACCATATTTTTTCTTCCAAACCCCATGTTGTTTGTACTCATTAGAATCATCTCAATGAGAGATGATTCTATTAAGTAACCATAACATAGGGTTTAGTGGAAAATAATTAATATTTTCAAGTTAAAAATCAAAATTACTTCCTCCCTCTGGAGCTCTTGATGAAGTGTTAGATTAGATCATACAGTGCAGTCCTTTTGTCTTATTTGATTACCATTTATCCCATTGTGTCATTATTGATCCAGTCTTTCCTCCTAAATGACTACACTTTCTTATGCCTGAAGTTCTTCAGCAAAAAATGATACTGACATAGAGAAAAATGAATCATTATTAATAATTATTACATTGCCATAATATTTTTTGTCTGTTTTGGCCTTAACTCAAGTATCAGATCACCTGCATTCTAGTACTGTCCAACATTTACTTAACAAGGACCTGAAGGACAATCACATTGTGCTTCCTTAATCAACCCTTTTCCTCAAAACTATGTGAGTTAATGACCCTGAAGAAGAAGGCTCTGTAAAAATCCAGGGGACCAGTATTTTCCCCATTTCCCATGTTTTCCACCCAATCAAAGACAAAAGTTATCATTTGAACTACATTTATTTTGTCATTTTCAAAATGCTTCCAATTTGTTATGCCCAAAATTCTATTATTCATTTGGTAAAGAGTTAAGACAGGTACTTTTTAGACACAGGCACTTTTTATAACCCTTTACCAAACAATCCCTGGTTTTTACAAGTCAGAGGAAGAAGCCTTCTGAAAACATTGTGGGAAAAGGAGAAAATAATGGTAATCAACATTTTCTCCTATTTTCATAATGTTTCCTACTCTTCTAAAGTCAAGTTTCAATTTTTCAATCAAGTTCATTTTGTTGTCGGCATTATGCTTTTAATTTGGACAGGTCTAAAATGCTGTTGTTTGGTAAAGAGTTAACATATTAGCCTTTTGTAAGGACTGAATATATTATGCTTGCTTAAAACAGGTTGCTTGCTAAAAAGAGGTGGCCAGTAAGATAGATTTTATTGTACTTTTAGCTTTACACCCTTATCAAACAATCTGGTACTGCTTAGATAACCTGTGGGTAATGGCTTATTAAAAACATAATGAGAAAATGGAGAAATGCCAATAACTAGCACTTTCTCCATTGTCTACAATATTTTCTACCCTTCCAAAGATAAATCCTAACATTTGAGCCTCAATAAGTTTGCCGTGTGTAAATACCTTTGGTATGGACAGGCCTAATTTTTTGTGATTTTGTAAAAAAATAAAAGTTGTAAAAAAATTCTTACAAGCTCTTTGATTCCCAACATATTTATACAAAATAAAAAAAAAAAGAATTCCTCCTAAGTGAAGTACAGCAAAATTTAAGTAGACTTCCAATAAAATAGCTTTGACCTAATTTACATTTATCATATAAAGGGACATAACTGAAGAAACATTCTGATTTTGTGAGAAAAGTTCCGTAGGAAAAATTAAAGTAACTATGGTGAACAAGGAATCTGTGATAACAACAGGAAGAAAGGAAAAAATCATAAAATCTGTGATTCAACATGGATTGGTGATGCCATGGTTCAAAAAGGATGGGTGAATATTGTTTTGTTGAGTTATAAACTATTCATTTCATGCTTTTACGTAGGTTATTGAGAAATATCTGTGAAATGTTTTTCGATATTTATGGGTATGACCAGTGAAAATACCGAATTTTGTATTCTAACTCTTTCAGTTGAGGGCGAAAATAGTTGTTCTCATGTTCTAGTTACATTGATAAATTGTGCATGCCTAACAACTGGATAGCAATATTACGTAATTTACCTTACATTACCCGCGCTTGATGTAGTATTGTAATGTGTCGCTATGGGGAGGGGTATGCCAGGGAATAACCAAGAAGAACTGTGCTGGATTTTGATTAATTTCCCTAAAAAAGGGTTAAAAGCATGAAATAAATACAATATTTGTTTTTTACTGTGAAAGATTGAAATTTATTTCATAGAGTGAACATCAATTGCAATATTTTCATGAGTGGCATACGAAACTTATTTCATAAAGTGAAACATATCGTTAATATTTTCATGAGTGCACTCTTTCACCGTAAAAAACAAATATCCTCTCTTTATTTAACTTTTTCACTCTGAAGAAATAAATTGACTTTTTCAAAGACTGAAAAGACATTTCCTCTGCAAGATGAAGTTTCTTATGTGTGTATGACAAGTTTTGAAAGCATAGAAAACATTGTGACAAAAGGTGGAATTGCTCGTCACGAGCAATTTCACCTTTTGTCACAATATTTTCCAAAGACTCCTTCAAGCCTTTACAAGTTTGCTCAGTCTAGAATGTAGTGGTTGACAGTAAAGACCAGAGATCAGATTGCATGTTCTGTACAGTCTGATCTTGATCTATACTTGCCTACGAAAGATTCTGATATTGTCTATGGTATGGACAAATTTAACTGTTGTTCTGTTTTTACAGGGAAAGAAAGTAAATACAGCCATCATACACCTAGAAAGTATTTTAGACTATAGTCTAAGGTGATGTGAGCCTTTCTCACTGGAAAGGGGACTTTATTATACTGCAAAGAAATTTCTCGTGATCTGATTGGTTAACATGCCTGGAACATATATCATGTTCCCTGGCAAAAACCATGTAAAACCAGTTTCCCTTTTGAGTGCCCCGTAACCATCACTACACACGCAAGACAACATCCAAAATGGCAGCGTCGATCGATCACCAGACTGCACATTTATGCGCCAAACTGCACATTTTAGTGACATCTGTTTTCATTTTGTCAGTATACCCGATTCGTGAAATTATGAAACAGGAAAATTTTGCTTAACATGCTTTGAAAGGGTAAAACTTTGCAGTATAATGAATTTGTTGTACGTTGAGGTGGCAGGGGACTTGGGAACTTGTTCACGACTGCAGTGAATCATGTTGCTACTTCGCCTTTGGCTCTGGGTGACCTGATTAACCACAGCCATGAACAAGTTTTCCAAGTCCTCTGCTACCTGATCATAGTGCATCTGCAAAAAGTATCAACCATAGTGGGCTTGCACTGTTGGTGCAGGCTGACCCGAGTCTACACATTTTCATAACATTTAAAAAGCTTAAAAACTCTTACCATGTGACAAAATTTTAGACCGGTCTAAATTGAAAGCATTTGCAGACGACAAAATAAATGTGAATCAAAAATTGAAATTCATTTTGGGAAGGGTAGAAAACATGGAAAAGGAGAAAATGCTGGTATGATCTCTCCAGTACAATGATCAGCCAGAGCATCAGTCTGCTATGGTTTTCTCATCCTCGGATACCCCGGGGTCTCCCTATTTGCTACGCTACATCGACCCCTGGGACAATTAATTGAATTTCCCTCGCTTTACCACTGGCCGAATGCTGGCTTTTCATTGGTTCCATCATCATTTTGTGATGGGCGAGTGGACTGTACGCTATGACGCTTCGTATCGATTTTCGGCGGCTGATTCAAAGTTTTATTAGTCAATTGTCCCAGGGGTCGATGTAGCGTAGCAAATAGGGAGACCCCGGGGTATCCGAGGATGTGGTTTTCTGCTGATTGTACAAGTTAACCCTTTATAACGAATCCCGACTTTTAACGACCCTGTTAAAGAAGCCTTTTGAAAACATTGTGGGAAAAGGAGAAAATGCTGGTAACCAGCATTTTCTTCTTTTCCCACAAAGTTTTCTACCCTTTCCAAATCAAATTTCAGTTTCTGATTGACATTCATTTTCTTGCCTGCAATTGCTTTCAATTTGGACTAGACCAAAATTTTGTAGTTTAGTAAAGAGTTAATCTGTATACCTGATTGTAGTATACCATGTAGGCACTATAACAAGGTTGAGATGTTCTGTGTGACTGTAAAAGTAGAAAACATATAGTGCATCCTTATGACAGTTTTAGATTCCAGTCAGAGTGATCACAGGGATACATTTGCTACAGATTTCAATTGAAAAACAGTTTAGAAATCCCCAAAAGGTTTAACATTTGTAATTTTGTCTCTTTGCAGCCCTTTGGCCACCTACAATTCCCTGACAGACAGGAACCTGGCGGGATATTTTGGGAACACCCGTATGAGAAGGCACCTCCGGAAGGCAGGCCTTGTAAGTTACTTATTTTACCAAACAATCTTGAGTTTTAATCACCCTGTTCCCTCAATATTTTCTATCCTTTACCCCAAAAAAATCCACATATCACTAACCTACGTTTGATATGTTGTAGGTGCTATGAAAAAAGTCTAAACTTTGCCATCTGGTCAAGAGGTGGAACTTTTCTTTGTCACATGCATACACAGACATCTTTGAGGGACCATTATTTACCTAAATTCTTCTTACTCTTAACTCTTTACCAAAAGACAAAATTCAGGCCTAGACCAAATTCAAAGCATTTGCAGACAACAAATTGAATGTAGCTAAACGGACCATTTCTATATGTGATAGGGTAGAAAACATTGTGTGAAAAGGAGAAAATGCTGGTTACCAGCATTTTCTTTTTTTCCAACAATGTTTTCAAAGGACTTCTTCCCCAGGGTCGTTAAAATTCGGGATTGTGTGGTAAAGACTTAAGTTCTAGGACTACTATTCTGATTGGCTTGTAGAGAACATGATAGCCAATCAGTGGCTTTTTCTGATAATTCTGAATGTACGGACAATAGTAGGAAAGATTGAGGAATAGGGCTCCCTGAATATTATGATTAGTGGAAAAATACAGCATCATAAGAAGCACAATAATAGGGGATTGATATCAATGTCCAAAGAAAAGACTTAAAAACCAGAATTAATCATTTATCAACCCTTTACCACATGAAAAAAAATTTAGGAATGTCTGAATTGAAAGCCATTGCAGAGTACAGTTCACTTGTTTCTTAAATAACTTTGTTTGTCAGACTTGGTAATGTAAAAAACATTGTAAGAAAAGGAGCAAATGCTGGTGATTACCAGCTTTTTCTACTTTTCCTGCAATGTTTTAAAGAAGGTTTCTCTCTCATGGTTGTTAAAACTCTGGATTGTGTGGGAAAAGGTTAAGCTTTACTCAGAGCTCAAGATTAGAGGGAGTGATGTTATTCTAAATTCTTTATTTCTGTTTGAAACCCTATGTTGTGGGTACTCATTAGAATTGTCTCGATAGGATTTAGTGGAGAATTATTAATTTTTAGCTTACCTGAGCACAAAGTGCTCATGGTGAGCTTTTGTGATTGCCCAATGTCCGTCGTCCGTCATCTGTCGTCCACAATTTCTTTAAACATCTTCTCCTCCTAAAACCACTGGGCCAATCTTGCTGAAACTGATGGCAAGGATTTTCCTTGGGTGAAGCTTACCAAAGTTGTTCAAGAGGCTGAATTCCACCCATAACTCTGTAACCAAAGAGTGGCAACCAAAAGGAGAAAAATAGCAAAATCTTTGAAAATCGTCTTCTCTAAAACTTACAAGGCATAGAGCTTTAAAATTTGGTATGTAGCATCTCCTAATACCAAGATTGTTCATATGATGCCCCTGGGATCAAAACTGGCCCCGCCCCGGGGGTGACAAGTTTGAAACATAGGAACAAAGAAGGAAAACTTTAAAATTCTTCTACTCTGAAACTAGACAGTGCAGAGCTTTGATATTTGGTATGTAGCATCTCTTAGTGAACCTCTGCCAAGATTGTACATATGATGTCCCTGGGGTCAAAACTGGCCCAGCACAGGGGCTCACAAGTTTAAAATAAAGGAACAAAGAAGGAAAACTTTAAAATTCTTCTTCTCTGAAACTAGAAGGCGTTTAGCTTTGATATCTGGTATGTAGCATCTCATAGTGGAGCTCTACCAAGATTGTTCATTTGATGCCCCTGGGGTCAAAACTTTCCCCCTCCCGCTGGTCACAAGTTATGAAACATAGGAACAAAGAAGGAAAACTTTAAAATTCTTCTTCTCTGAAACTAGAAGGTGTAGAGATTTGATATTTGGTATGTAGCATCTCCTAGTAAACCTCTACCAAGAATGTTCATATGATGCCCCTGGGATCAAAACTCGTCCCACCCCAGGGGTCACAAGTTTGAAACATAGGAACAAAGAAGGAAAACTTTAAAATTCTTCTTCTCTGAAACTAGAAGGTGTAGAGCTTTGATATTTGGTATGTAGCATCTCCTAGTGGACCTCTACCAAGATTGTTCATATGATGTCCCTGGGGTCAAAACTGGCCCCGCCCCGGGCGTCACAAGTTTAAAACAGAAATAAAGAAGGGAAATTTAAAATTTTTCTTCTCTGAAACTATAAGAGCTTTGATATTTGGTAAGTAGGATCTCCTAGTGGACTTCTACAATGTTTGTTCATATGATGTCCCTGGGGTCAAAACTTGCCCTGCCCCGTGGGTCCCAAGTTCGAAACATAGGAACAAAGAAGGAAAACTTTAAAATTCTTCTTCTGTGAAATTAGAAGGTGTAGGGCTTTGATATTTGGTATGTAGCATCTCTTAGTGGACTTCTACAAAGTTTCTTCATACGATGCCCCTGGGGTCAAAACTTGCCCTGCCCCAGAGGTCACAAGTTCGAAACATAGGAACAAAGAAGGATATTGTAAAATTCTACTTCTCTGAAACTAGAAGGTGCATGGCTTTGATATTTTGTAAGTAGCATCTCCTAGTGGACTTCTACCAAGTTTTTTTCTTAGGATGCCCCTGGGGTCCAAACTGGCCCCACCCCAGGGGCCACAAGTTTGATTTTACAGCTTAGTACTCAGGTGAGCCATATAGGACCATCATGGTTTCTTGTTTCACACCCGCTATCTACAGCTCTGTTTACTTACAACCACTTCATGATAAGTTTTAGTGTTCTGGGTCCAAATTCACCAAGCATTCTTAAGAGTGTTCCTTGTCTTATTCTCCAGGATTTTCTACATTTGAAAGTAACACAACTCCTGATTGGCTAAACCATTCAGTTAAGCCAATCAGAAGTTGTAATACAGTCAAATTTAGAAAACCTTGGAGAACAAGTCCAAGAACATTCTTGAGAATGGTTGGTGAACATGGACCCTGGACCTGTATTGACCTACCATTCTTAAGATTGTTCTTTGTCTTATTTTGCAGAATTTTATACATTTGTAAGTAAAACAACTTCTGATTGGCTAAACCATTTGGTGTAGCCAGTCAGAAGTTGTGTTGCTTACAAATTTAGAAGACCTTGGAGAATAAGACTAAGAATATTCTCAAGAATGGTTTGTGAATACGGACCCTGGTCTTGTAAGAGCCCATAATATAGGTACACACTGAAAAAGGATACTTCATGTTAAAGGTATAGGATCTGTAATCTTTACTGAACAACCCATTGTATTTAACCACACAATCCTGACTTTTAACGACTGGGGGAAAGAAGCCTTTTGAAAGCATTGTGAGAAAAGGAGAAAATGCTGGTTACCAGCATTTTGTCTTTTCTCTCTATGTTTTCTGTCCTATCAGGAGCAATATTTAAGCCAGACTAAATTTATCATCATTGAACTTTACTTTCATGGATGAATCTGTGATTAAGCCATGTGGTAAAGGGTTAAAACTATGTGGAAAAGGAAAAAATTGTGGGAGGTGTTTTCTCATTTTCCCGAAATGTCTGCTCTGCCAAGGACAAATTTCTGCTACCATCATTTTGAGCTGTAACAATTCGTTGTCTACAGATACTTGTTATTCGGAAAAATCTCACAATTATTGTCCGGTATTGTTTCAGATAAACCGTCGAGGGGAGATTGTCAGTGAGAATCAGTACAGAGTTAACATGGCCAGGAAGGAACACAAGAAACATGTAAAAGAGCTCCTTGCCCAGGCCATTGTGCACAAAACTCTGGATCTGGAGAGATATAGACAGGTGGAAATAAAACGAAAACTGGAAGAAATTGCTAAAATAGAGCTAGTCAGAAGAGTGAGGGTAAGCATTTTCTTTTGTTGAAAGTCCAGGGTATAGCTGTCCTCTGTGCAAAAAAACAGTTGTGTACACTTTACAAAAGAAAGGACATACTCTTTCACATGTACCATATTTTAGGCTAGCTACACCCCTGAAAGTCAGCAGCTTTTGTTTGCAGCCAAAATTGGCAAATTGACAGCCTTTTCTTTGCAACTAGCCTGTCTTACATGGCAACTATTTTAGTCCATAATTGTGAAATTAGAGAAAATTCATCTGTAGTAGGCAAGCATCTTCTTTAACTTTTTAACTGACCCTGAGGAAATAGCCTTTTGAAAACCTTGAGGGAAAAGGAGAAAATACTGATAACCAGCATTTTCTCCTTTTCCCACAATGTTTTCCACACTCCCAGAATTTCAGTTTTTTGAGTCACAATTTTGTTGTCTGCAAACACTTTCAACTCAGTCTAAAATTCGGTCATTTGGTAAAGAGTTAAGTAAGTCGTTTCAGCTTGTTGCTGGCTGCTTGCATAAACTTCAACCTTACACTCCTGTGTTAAAGCAACTCAGAAATAGTTTAGTCACCTAAAGGTATAAGCTGATTTTATACAAAATTTGACTGTCATTTGTTCATATCCAACATCCATTTTGTTTATGTAAAATTCATATGCTTATATTTCACATTCATTTGTTTGATAAGTCGGAAGAGAGAGGAAATACCAATGACATAGTGTATAGAGATGGAAAGGTGAGGTTTATTTTTAGAGCCATGTCAAGGTCACTCTTATTTTGACCTTTCAAGGTCACTTTGCAATGATCACAGGATCTGCATGAAAGAATGATTATCTGCTAAACTTTTAACTTTTAGTATAATTTTTCAACATTGGACAAATATAATTACTGCATTTCTCCTAATATATGTAACCACCCTAATATTAAACCCCTCCCCCCCCCCAAAAAAAAAAAAAAAAAAAACTTAAATCATGATAACCAAAAGTACATTAGTTGTTTAAAATGACAATTTTTGAAGAATTTGATGCAAATTTCCTCTAATTTATATTTCCTCTTATTAATCACTAAAACACAAAGAAATACAAAAATTTGACACACTTTGTGCTTTGCAAATTGGGAACAAAATAAAGACTCCCTACCTATAATTTGCAGGAGCTTTTATTCGGAGAAATACAGTATATGGCTTTATCATATTCATTTTGCCTGTAAAAATAAGAATTTTGCATGCCACTCAGTGACTAAATCTTTACTCAAAACAAATGAAAACCTATTAAGTAGAATGTCATTCTTTCATGATGACCTATCAGCACTTACGTTTACATTTTTTATTTATGCAAGGTGACATTAGATTCTATTTTGTGGTTGTCTCAACAACAGGGGTGTTAAGTTCCCACCAGAATCATGTTTATACTTTGCATAAATATCTAAGCATGCTAATATGAATAGTTATAAATTTGATTTCAAGTTTTGAATTATGTTTTTGATATTGTGTAGGAAAAAAGTGTCACCACATGTCAACAAATGACTACAGTTTCATGTTTGTTTATTTCTGTTCTTAACCCATTACCACACAATCCCTACTTTTGACAACCCTGAGAAAGAAGCCTGTAGAAAACATTGTGGGAAAAGGAGAAAATGCTGGTAACCTGCATTTTCTCCTTTTCCCACAATGTTTTCTACCTGTCACAAAACAAAATTTTTTAATTTCAAATTTTCAGTCACTTTTATTTTGTTGTCTGTAAATGCTTTCGATTTGGACAAGCCTAAAATATTGTCGTTTGGTAGTGAGTTACGGTAAGTCTTTACCACACAATCACATCTTTCAACAACCATGGAATAGGAGGCTCCAGAAAATATTGTAGTAAAAGGAGATAATGATGATAACCAGCATTTTCTCCTTTTACTGCAATGTTCTCAACCTTCAGCAATACATCTCATTTATGCTATAGTGAATTTGTTCTCTGCAGCTGCTGTGAATGCAGCCAAGTCTAAGGTTGTATGATAAAGAGTATTTTGTTTCCATTTTATTAGTTTCATTTTATTTTGCATCACATAACGATAACAGGTTCTGTTTACAAAGACAAACAAAAATATTATTGTATGTACATGTTACAGTTTATGAATCGATACATAGAAAACTACTGAACTTCGTCAAAGAGCGTCATTGTATGACCCTATCACATTGAGATCCAAAAGGGTTTTTTTTGCTGCAAAATCATTTATATACAAGGCTTTTCCAGAAAAAGTTATAAATATGGTTTTTGAGTCACACTGAAAAATCTGGCCACAAAGCACTCAGAATAGCTTTATTAATGATACTCCGCATTGGAAAGTAACAGAATTTCTGATTGACTGAACCAAAAATTTTACCAAGCAGTAATTTATTGGTTTAGTCAGTTAGAAATTGAGTTACATTGAAATCAAGATAATTCTTAGACAAAGAATGAAATTTAGAATGGTTGGTGACTTGGACACCCTGGAATTTCAGATTCTTGATCAGCCAATCAGAGAAGTGGTTTCAAAAGTTGTTTGGTTCATTATTCTTTTCTTTAGAGTAGTATTAGCTGTGATTATCTAGGTTTAAAACATGGTATGTTATACAGTAATGGAAACATAACAGAGTTATCATGTTGTAAATGTTATGAGCATGTGATCTCTATTCTTAAAGTAGAATTCTTTAGTAAGTCTTCTTTTTTTCTTTATAAAACTTGTAAGAATGATTTTGATTGGCTAATGTGTCAACTAGCATCTGACCCAGTATGAGTTGATCTCAGATGCACACAAAGGAAAGCTGATTTGAAGGAGATTCACACTATATCAGGCATATATGAAACTATACAGGACAATGTCATCTATCTTAATTAAATATTTCTGGTATGATTATCTTGTACAAAATAGGCAGGAAGAAAAAATCGTCAAGATGCTTGCCTCATGCCCCTTCTGGCACCAAAGCCACCTAAAAAACCTCGCCGTATTGACAGAGATGTTGTACCTCGAAGCATTTCACAAAATTTACTGGACCTTGAAAGATCAGAAATGAAGGACAATTTGCGTCCAGCCTCAATAATGAAAGACTCGGTTTGTTATCCTGAGTTTTCAGTGATTTCATAACGACATGCATGCGTGCTTGTAAAGTAATTGTTGGTTATGTGACATGCTCTGAAATAATTATATAACATCCGTTTGTATGCTTAATTATAATAATTTTTTAGGCAAATTGCATTTTTAAGGATTGAATTATTTACTGATAGTCATAGACAAAGTCATTTGAGGTTATTATCCCTCAAAGAAAAGAAACAAAGAAGAGAGTTATTTTTCTAATTTTGACGAAGTTTGGCTTGATGATTCTTACATTCTTATCTCAAAAAATTTCTCAGGTAGTCTGCATTAATTCCTCAGCAAACAATCCCTGGTTTTAACGGCCATGAGGAAGTATACTTTTGAGCACACTGTAGAAAAAAGAGAAAATGCTTGTAACCAAATTGGACAAGTCTAAAACTTTGTCATCTTTTCTAGATTTAAGTGCCTGATTAACTCAAGTCCAAATGACAATATTGTTTTAGGCTTGCCCAAATTGAAAGCATTTGCAGATGACAAAATAAAAGTGACTTAAAATTTGAAATTTGTTTGGCTACTAGCATTTTCTCCTTTTTCAACAGTGTTTTCTGAAGGCTTCTTTCTCAGGGTTGTTGAAAGTAGGGATTGTGTGGTAATGGGTTAACCCTTCCGTTGGTGTAGACAAATACTTTAGAGAGCTTAACAGTTTGGTTTATCTTTCAAGGGTATTTTGTGGGAAAAGAAAAAAAAAGTACCACCATGTTTCTCTGCTTCCACTGATATTTACAGAAACTTTCTTCTGCAGTGTCGATGAGCACAACATATTGTTCCAAAACAATATATACTACTCACACCTTGATAGGGATCTCTTACATTTTTCTGTATAGGTTTATATGTTACAACAGTTTTGCATAAACTCTTTACCATACTGTGAAATTCTAGATTTGTCCAAGTTGACAGCATTTGCTGACCAAAAAATATATTCAACATGCACTATGCTGTCTGTCATGGGGTAGAAAATATCGTTGGAAAAGGAGAAAATGCTGGTATCCAGCATTTTCTCCTTTTCCAACAGTGTATTCCAAAGGCTTCTTCCTCAGTGTCTTTAACAGTCGCCATTGTGAGGTAAAGGCTTAAAGATCCATTTCCGTGGTCATTTTATTGATCAGTGTGGCAATGTAATATTTTGTAAAACCATACAATCATGATACATGCAACATGTAGATTTAGGGTGAATCTTTTAGGGTGATCCCTAGCAAATTTTGAGTAGTATATTTGATTCCTTTTACTGATTTCTTAATATCTCAACTATTGCTTGTTTTGTTATATGCCCGTCGAAGACGGGACGTATTATGAGATCACCCGTGGCGGGCGGGTGGGTTGGCGTCCGGGCGTCCAGGTGGGCGGGCGGCGTCCAGTTCTTTGTCCGGAGCATATCTCCAAAACTATACTAGCTAGGGTTATGAAATTTCATGGGTGGATTGATCTCACCGAGGGGGAGTGCATTGCAAAGGAATCATAACTCTTGCTTGCTTAATTTTTGAGTTATTGCCCTTTTGTTGTTTTTCATACTTGAATTTTGTCCGGAGCATATCTCCAAAACTATACTACCTAGGGTTATGAAATTTCATAGGTGGATAGATCTCATCGAGGGGGAGTGCAGTAGACAGGAATCATAACTCTTGCTCTCTTAATTTTTGAGTTATTGCCCTTTGTTGTTTTTCATACTTGAATTTTGTCCGGAGCATATCTCCAAAAGTATACTACCTAGGGTTTTGAAATTTCATGGGTGGATAGATCTCATCAAGGGGGAGTACAGTGCACAGGATTCATAACTTTTGCTTGCTTAATTTTTGAGTTATTGCCCTTTGTTGTTTTTCATACTTGAATTTTATCCGGAGCATATCTCCAGAACTATACAAGCTAGGGTTATGAAATTTCATGGGTGGATAGATCTCATCAAGGGGGAGTGCAGTGCACAGGAATCATAACTTTTGCTCGCTTAATTTTTTAGTTAGTGCCCTTTGTCATTTTTAATACTTGAATTTTGTCCGTTGCATGCCCCAGTTTTACAACTTGGGGTAAGACGGGTGTATCTTGTGACAATTTGCTGCTCTTGTTTCATGATGTGACCACTCAACTCATTACCAAATGACAAAATTTCATGTTTTCCCAAATCGAAAGCATTTGCAGATGACAAAATAAAAGCGACTGAAAATATTAAATTTGTTTTGTGAAGTGTAGAAAACATTGTGGGAAAAAAAGAAAATGCTGGTAAGAAAATGCTGGTTACCAGCATTTTCTCCTTTTCTCACAATATTTTCAAAAGCTGTCTTTTTCAGGTTTGTTAAAAGTCGGCATTGTGTGGTAAAGGGTCAATATACCAAGGTTAATATACTAAGGTTAATATAATGTACCATCATTCTCTAATATTTCCTTTAGGATTATAAGGGTGTTATCTTTGAACTGAACTAAGAAGGGTGGGGCAAATTTTAGTCGGAAGAAAAATTACATGTTTGCATTAAGTACAATTTTTTCTGTCTATACATTTATGTATCGTAAATAATTGGGGGCCAGCCATTTACTTTACACATTACCAATATTTTAGGCTTGTCCAAATCGAAAGAATTTGCAGATGACAACACAAGAGTGATTGAAAATTTGGAATTTGTATTGTGAAGGGCAGAAAACATTTTGGAAAAAGGAGAAAATGCTGGTTACCAGCATTTTCTCCTTTTCCTGCAATATCTTCTAAACACTTCTTTCTCAGGCTCCTCAAAAGTAGGGATTGTGTGGTAATGGGTTAACTCTTAAATCAAACATTGGACTTCATCATAACAAGAGTAGGAAACATTTTGGAAAAAGGAGAAAATGCTGGTTACCAGCATTTTCTTCTTTTCCCAAAATTTTTTAAAAGCTTTCTTCCACAGGGTTGTTAAAACTCAAGCTTGTTTGATAAAGGATTAAGTCTGCAATAAACTAGATCTACATTTTGATAACATTAAAAACAATGTTGCAATTATCAGGTCCATTACATTTTGTACAGTGTTGATTTTTCCAACCCCAAAAAATACCTACAATACCTAAGTGTCATGAAAAAGTATTTGTCTTTCTAAGACAAAAGAGTTGCATTTCTATCAAATTTCACCAACTGTATAATGTTTTTCCGTGGGGGCAATTGATTGCTCATTGTCCAAAAATGGAACCTCTCAAATCAAAGTTTTTCATCTGTTTCTATACTGAGAAGCAGAAATAGTGACAGGTTTCAGTCAGTTTTTAAAGTCATAAAGAGAAGAAAATCTTAATAAAAGAAAAGCTTTTTTTTTACTTTCTTGAAATACTTTTTTATTGATTTTTTTGTTTTACACTAGACTGGTAAAGGATCATGCTATATAATTGAACTAAGCTTTATCAAACATTCACAATGTTAGCTATACAAGTCTCGGAAAAGATCAAACAATCTTTGTTAGTTTGTCACTTACCTCTTTACCAGACGACAAAATTTTGGACTGGTCCAAATTTAAAGCATTTGCAGATGACAAAATAAATGTGAATCAAAAATCAATTTGAGAAGGGTAGAAAACATTGTGGGAAAAGGAGAAAATGCTGGTTACCAGCATTTTCTCCTTTTCCTATAATGTTTTCAAAAGCTTTCTCTCTTTGGGTCGTTAAAAGTTGGGATTGTGTAGTAAAGAGTTATCTGATCCCTAGTTACCTGCCAACATGTATCCAAACAGTGCTAGATCATCATAAAGAAAATAAATCACCTTAAAATTGTTGTCTGCAATCATTTATTAACCCACTGTCTTCAGCACACAGTCATTCTTTTTCTCATTTTGCAGCAGAGTACTGAAATCAGTTTTTGCAAAAGAAGAAAATGTTTGTTACAAGAACCAGTACCTAAGCATTGGCTTTAACCCTTTACCACACAATGCCAACTTTTAGCAATCCTTGAAAAGGAGCCTTTTGAAAACATTGTCAGCAACTTGGGAAAAAGTGGTAACCAGCATTTTTCATTTTCCCACAATGCTTTCTACCCTGTCAAAGAAAAATGCACCATTTTAACCACACTGAAATTTTCGTCTACAACTGGTTTGAATTTGGACAAAGCTAAAATTTTGTCATCTGGTAAAGGGTTTATAAACAGTTCAGGAGAAAACGTATGATTTTAGACTTCCTCATGTTGACCCCTTACCAAACAGCAAAACTTTTGGACTGAACAAAAATGAAGGGATTTGCAGACTACAAATCAAATGTTAGTTAAATTCCTATTTCAGTTTAAGATCGGGTAGAAAAAAATGTGGGAAAAGGAGAAAATACTGCTAGTGAGATAATACTGGTTACCAGCATTTTCTCCTTTTCGCACAATGTTTTCATAAACCTTGCCTTTAAGGGTCATAAAAAGTCGGGATGGTGTGGTAAAGGTTTGAAAACAATATTTCAATCATGAGATTGAAATGATAGGAATTGTCTCTGAAGAGATAGAAAATGTTTATGATAACTTACTGTTGGTAACCCACAATGTTTTCAAAAGCCTTCTCTTTCAGAGTGATAGAAAAGGATTCTATAGTAGCAGCATTTTTTTCATGTAGACATTTCATATAATTTTATGAAAAGGATGTTTTCAAAATTATCTGCTTTGAATTTGTTTTGTGGGGTTGCGTGAGAGTAATGGAGTAATGGATGTAAGGTGTTCCTGTCCCCAAAAAAATGCTGTTGCTATGCTACCAGAATTCAAACTCAAAAGAAAAACTTGCCAACTCTTAATTGCTTCAAATACATTATTCATAACTTGATATATCTATAAATATAAAGTACTTTTATCGGTTTTTTTTATTGATTTCAAATAAAAGTGATATAGGTGTTTCGGTGTGCCACAAAGTACAATCATGTACTGTATTATTAATGCACTAGTTAGTTAAATGGAATTCTTGTAAGCCCTAGAGGGTCAAAGTTAACATAGTAGACATTTTCAGTATGGAAAAATGATCAGAAGAAATATATGCAATCATATAGCAGCTTTTGGCCATTTTTGACAATTTTGATTTAAGAGCGGACTGCACCACTCTTCAATCTAATTTGAATTTACACAGTTTGCAAAGCAATCATATCATTACCATATGGCTTGCAACATTGTAAAAGGGACATTCGGACATCTGCGTAAAGTGTCGTCTAAGATCAGCCTGTGCATTCTGCACAGGCTAATACAAGACGGCACTTTACGATTGCATTGGATTTTGTGCCACAGTACACTTGTGCAAAACAGAAAGTTGCATCAAAACGGAAAGTGTCATTTTGGATTAGCCTGCACAGACTGCGCAGGCTGATCCGAAATGACAGTTTATGCAGATGTCTGAATGCCCCTTTTTGTGTCTTGCAAGCCATATTGTAGCTGTTCTTTCCAGTTATTGTGATGATCCATCTTGTTTCATCAGATAACAGGCTTTTTACGAAAGACAAAAGTTTAAGACCAGGTATACTCTGTGAAAAGGTGGCTCAATGCATCTGCATTAAAATATTGACCAATGTTGGCCTGTGCCATCTGGGATTAGCCTGCACAGACCGTATACACTTTATGCAAATGTCTGAAAGTCCCTTTTTGCACTTACAAATACCAGAGAATGTAAAACCAAGATCACAGTGAATTTTTTTATATCCTTATCTGGATTTACACAATAAATTGGCAGAGGTTTCACATTACAAGGATGAACTAACATTGATAACAGTAAAAAGTTTATACATGTAGAATTGAAGAACAATCTTTACATTGTATTTAAAACAATTTTTTCATGTCAAATTATTTTTCTTTTAGTCATCTAATTTCTGTGTTATAAAGACAAAATACCAGTATGTGTATATGAAAGGAAACAATGTGTAATTATAACCATTATTTCATTATCAAAAGTCATTTTAGCTTTGTTTGCAGCTAGCTTTTAAATTTGGTTTGTAACATTTATTAACCTTATACCAAATGATCTGAACTTTTAATGACCTTGTCGAAAAAAGCCTTAAAAACATGGTAGGAAGAAGAGAAAATGCTGATAACTAGCATTTTCTTCCTTTTCCAACATGTTTTCTATCCCCTCGAAGACAGAATTAATTTCTTCAGTTGTCTTGAATTTGTCATCTACCAATGATTTCAATATGAAAAGGTGTAAAATTTTATAGTTTGGTAAGGAGTTAAATTGATTTCTAGCTTTAAGTTATGGTGTGAACTAACCATGAAATCTTCTTTTCAACAGCTGACAACAAACATCCCTAATCATGAGAGATCTATGTGGTCATCTTGGCAGTGAAACATACCTTTAAAAGAATTGATATTTTTGAAAATTCCACCCTTAGTGTATAATAGTTTTTTCTTCAAGATTTGAAAATTGTATTGTATAAAATTCTTACCTCCCTTGAATAGGCTTCAAGGGGTCGCAAGGGTGATGAGGAGGTTTTGCCATATTTAACCCCACGCTCCATGAGTAGACCCCAGTCAGAACGCCCCTCTGAGTCCTCAAGTGTTCCTAGACGCCCAAAGAGTGCTCCTGCACCGCCACGTAACAGACCTTCGTCAAGTAGGGGCTTTGTGGATCCCTATGAGGATGTAAGTTATATAAAATTACCCAATATACAGATTTTGGACTTTCCTAGGTAGAACAAAATTGTAAAAAGAAGAGAAATATGAAAATGAGAGAAAAATGAAGGCATTGTAACAACTTACCAAATTACTCAACATGAATTTCTTCTTTATTTTTCAGAATGTTTTCAGCTGTTGCTTAAGTGCTGAAACTGTATTGTTATTCATTTATGTGAAGGAAAATTAAAATGTTAAAGGCACACCAGTCAAAGATTGAATTTATTTACACAAATTAAGGAAGTCAACTAAAACAAATTTATGCTTGAGTAAATAAATTGAACTGGTGTCTGTTTTATATAATTGGCAAATAAAATCTATTCATTATCTTATCTCTTATCCTGTCAAATAACTAAAATAAAATTTTCAATTCGATAGTTAAAACCCATATATTGCTATTTTAAGTCATGTCTTGGGAAATGATATCTCCAGCTCAAACAGTGTAGATCCAAGATCATACCGCATCCTCTGTGCAGTCTGACCGGGATCTACACGGAAAATGTCAGTGAGTTACAGTCAGCAACCTAAGGGTTAAAACTTACGTTTTTTTTTTTACTTTATGGTTGAAACTTATACTTGTCTCACTGGTTGTAATAGATGTACATAGAAAATGGCCCTTATAGAAGACTGGTATGTGATTGGATAATTTTTATTACCCAAAATGCCCAGTAACTATTATTTTAACAAAGATTCTTAACATGCCTATTGTGGTAAAAATTACCATGACACTATAACACTGTTTATAAATAAAACAAGACTTTTCCAGTGAGCTGAAACGAAGATGGAATCAGTAATAAAGTGACAGCAATTTCTGAAAATAGATCAGCCCTTTACCAAACAACCCCTGATACTTACTACCCAGTAGAACATCCCCTCTGAAAACATTGTGGGAAAAGGAGAAAATCATGCTGGTAACCAACATTTCTTCTTTTCCCACAATGTTTTCTACTCTTCAAACTCAAGTTTAAAATTTTCAGACAGGTTTCTTTTATCATCTGCAAATGCTTTCAATCCAGACAAGTCTAAAATTGTTTTGGTAAAAAGTTAAACGTGGCTCATAATGGGGGGACTTGCCTTTCAAAAGGCAAAAATTTTTTTGGAAAATTGAGAAAATGCTGGTATTTCAGTATCAGAATTTTCTCCTTTTTTTTCTTAATGTTTTCAATAGCCTTCTTTTCTCAGAATCCTAAAAGATGAGATTGTCTGATCAGTCTTAAGTTTTTATGACCCTGAGGAAGTAGGCTGTGGAAAACATACTGGGAAAAGGAGAAATTACTTTTTTCAGGCATTTTATTCCTTTTTCACAATGTCCTCTACAGAAGAAAAATGATCTATTTCAATTAATATTTAATTGGTCGACAAATAACTCTTGTTTAATTTAGACAAGGCTAAAATTTTATCATCTGGTCAAAAGTTTAGATAGGGTAAGTGCCCTTGCCACAAACTCAAGAAAAAACCAAGATCAGAATTTTATATCACTTTTCAATCGTTCACAGATTTGCTTTACTCACCATTAACTGAGTTGCAAGACATGCTGTGATTGTTAACATTTTGTTTGTTTTATTTCTGAATTGCATGTATGATTTTATAAAAGAACTCCCTCAAAGACATCAAATTCTGTATGATAAATTGTATTTCACAATGATGATATATACAGGGACATGAACAGGAAATAATGAAAGAGAAAAAAAAAACATGTATTGAGAGGAAAAGAATGACTTCAATCAGCAATAATTTTGGATGTTACAATGAAAGTGCCCACAATGAATGAGAATTTTGAAATGGACAGAACAAGTAATAATTGCATATTTTATCTAGATTTCAATCATTTTGATTCTTATCCATATTTTTTGGCACACACATTCTTGAGCAATAGGGCAATGGGTCAAATGTATTATCAAATTTAGATCAAGAGATTAAATTTGGATAAAAGGTAGATTAACTCAATACCAAACAACAAATGTTTAGGTTTGTCCAAATCGAAAGAATTTGCAGACAACAAAATGAACGTCACTTAAAAACTGAAATTTCTATCCAGTAGGGTAGAAAACATCGTGGGAAAAGGGAGAAAATGCTGGTTTTACCAGCATTTTCTCCTTTTCCCACTATGTTTTCAAAAGGATTCTATCTCGGGGTCGAAAAAACCAGGGAATGTTCGGGTAAGGGTTAAACCCTTAGTGGGGACATAATTGCACAAATATTTTCATTCTGGAATTGAAAGTTAAATAATTTGCAATCACAAGGTCATTTTACAAACATCCTCCCAGTAAAGCTGACACTGTAGGTTGAAGATCCAAATACACACTTTGTGCAGGCTGATCTTGATCTATATAGGATTTAAAGACAAGTTTTGAATGCCAAAAGCACTTTGAAATTACGCAGAAAAGATTAACCAGTATTTTCAATCTAAACTTTACCACAGAATTGGTTTGCAAAATGCAATCACAGGATTATACCCAATGAAAACATGTTATGAGGCATGCCCTGTGAAAAGGGAGTTTAATGTGTCTGCTAAAAGTATAATGATCAAGGTCAGCTTACGCAGTTTGTGCAGGGTGACACGAGGTGAAACTTTTCGCTATTTGTCAATTTTTACATGTCAAAGAACCAGTCTTCCTGAGGTTTAAGTCTTTCCTAAACAACCCCTGCTTTGTATGATGCTGTGAAAGAAGGCTTTTGAAAACACTGTAGGAAAAGGAGAAAATGCATGTAACCAGCATTTTTCTACCCTTTCATAGACAAAAAACATCATTTGCATTACATTTGATTTGTTGTTTGCAAATGCTTTCAGTTTTGTCTAGTCCAAAATTTTGTTGTTTGGGAAACGGTTAAGTCAAGAAAAATATATTTCATAGATCCATAATTGTACGATGCATCACAGAAATACATTAACCCATTACCACACAATCCCTACTTTGGACGCCCTTGAGAAAGACGCCTACAGAAAACATTGTGGGAAAAGGAGAAAATGCTGGTAACCAGCATTTTCTCTTTTTCCCACAATGTTTTCTACCCTTCACAAATCAAATTTCAAATTTTTAGTCACATTTATTCTGTTGTCTGCAAATACTTTCAATATGGACCAGTCCAAAATTTTGGTGTTTGGTAAAAAAGTTAAACCTTCTTTTGCCAGACCATGGCTCATATTGTTTACTATTCCTTTGATTTATTCATTGAATGACCTTTTTATCTTTTGATGTCTCTGTTAATAGGACAGATTTAGATCAGACAGTCTGATCATACATTCTGATCTTAAATATTGGCTAATTATCTACGATATATATATTTATAAATGGCCTTTAATGTGCAGCATTCATTTCATTTTATTGACTAAAATGTCATTTTTTTTGCCAATCTGGCTGAGAAATTTATTTATTACATAAGCCAGGAAAAAGATATAATTTCCCAGTTGTGGAAAAAAATTTAATGGATGATGCAGTACACATGTATTTCAGTTTAACATTTGTTTGGTGGAAATTTTGTAGGTTATATATGTGGATGATGATGGACGTCCTGTTTCACCCCCACCTTCCGATCGAGCCTCGTCAAAGGATCTAAGGACTGAGGGTATTGACACAAGACACCTTTATGCGGTATGCTAGTTTATGAAATCTCAAACATAATTTTCTTTGGTGTTTAGAAATAGGAGCCATATTGTATGAAAAGTATCAATTCGTGTCCATGAGCAGGCTCACATGGTTTGATACTTTTTGCTATTTGGAAATTTTCAACTCCATGATTCAGTCAGTTGTTAGAGAAAATAGATTTTGTTGATCTATAATTATAGGATGACTTGTGTAACTCTTTACCAGATGACAAAATTTTAGCCCAGTCTAAATTGAGACCATCTGCAGATGACAATTTCGGTGTGGCTCAAATGGTGCAATTGTTAATTCATAGGGTAGAAAACATTGTGGGAAAAGGAGAAAATGCTGGTTACCCCAATGTTTTCGAAGGACTTCTTTCCAAGGGTGGTCAAAAGTTGTCATTGTGTGGGAAAGGGTTAACTCTTTACCAGATGACAAAATTTTAGGCTGGTCCAAACTGAAAGCATTTGCAGATGGCAAAATAATTTTGACTTTAAAATGGAAATTTGCATTGGAAAGAATAAAAAACATTGTGAGAAAAAGGAGAAAATGCTGGTTACCGATATTTTCTCCTTTTCCCACAATGTTTTCTAAAGGCCTCTTTCTCAGGGTTTGCTAGAAAGTCGAGATTATGTGTAAGTACACTGAATCTAGTCTAAACTTTGTCTTTGGGTAAAGAGTTAACCCTTTGCCACACAATCCCAAGTTTTAATGACTCTAAGGAAGGAGGCTTTTGCAAATATTGTAACAGAAAGAGAAAGTACAGGTAACCAGCATTTTCTCAATTTCCTATTATGTTTTCTACTCTTACTCCTCTGTACATGCTTTAAATTCAGACAAGTCAAAAACTTTGTCATTTGGTAAAGGGTTCAACTCCTTTTTGGTTCATACTGAAACAGCAAGTCAGAAAATGGGTTCATTTTTCTTTCAGTTGGATTCGGAGGCCCTGCAACAGTATGCATTGAAGTTGTCCAGGTCAGAAAGGGGCAGAGATGGGGCAACATCCCCTTATCTGATTTCTCAGTTTCCTGTCCCACCCAAATCTGAGAGGGCTAAGTCGGCAAGATCCCCACGCAGGTCAGCACGCATGTCGGCCCGCCCCGAGGGTCCTGCAAAAGAAAGGAGAGCCGGTGTTAGAGTGAGTATATATTGTCATTTCAGCATAATATATAAAATATGATATCAGATACCATTACCATTTAACTCTTTATCAAATGACAAAATTTTGGACTAGTCCAAATTGAAAGCATTTGCAGACGACCAAAAAAATGTCAATAAAAAATTGAAATTTTATTTGGAAAGGGTAGAAAACATTGTTGGAAAAGGATAAAATGCTGGTTATCAGCATTTTCTCCTTTCCCACAATGTTTTCAAAGGCTTTTTTTTCCAGGGTCTTTAAAAAACGGGACTGTCTGGTAAAGAGTTAAGCTTGACTTTTTATCCCCGTTCAGTAGATAAAACTTTTATAACATTTTGCTGACTGCAGGGTCAATACTTTTTGCGAAGCATGAAAGCCCCTTTTTACAGGGCATGACTCTTACCATTGAGCCATGCTCTGTGAAAAGGGGGCTTAATATGTCTGCAAGAAGTATCGACTCTGGTCAGCCTGCTAAGTCCACGCAGGCTGACCTGAGTGGAGACTATTAGCTATTGGTCAGTTTTCTTTGTGTCCAATGCCTAGCGTGCCCCCGTGATAAAGTTGGTTTCTGTAAAAAGTGGATTACCGGTATATGGACCTATCATTATGTAATGGCTTGCTTGGTACCATGGATCAGAGACTCGTCCAGCCCCCTTTTGCCAAAGCATGGCTTATTATGTTTGTTTTCAGTTGTGCATGCTTGCATGAGGGATTGCTCTTGCCAGTATGGGACTTTGTATTCTTTTAACCCTTTACCACACAATGCCGACTTTTATCGACCCTGAAACAGAAGCCATTTGAAAACATTGTGGGAGAAGGAGAAAATGCTGGTTACCAGCATTTTCTCCTTTTCCCACAATGTTTTCTACCCTATCAAACAAATTTCGCATCATTGAGCCACAATGAAATTGCTGTCTGCAAATGCTTTCATTTTGGACAGGTCTAAAATTTTATACCGCGGTAAAGGGTTAAGTGCATGGATATTAGCATACAAGCATATGAAATGAGAAACTTTGTAATCACCTACCTTTGTGTATCAGTATAAATCGCATTTCTTTGTGCCCTTTCTTTTTTTTATACCCCCGCAAAACGAATGTTTTCCGGGGTATATTCGAATCAGCCTGTCTGCCTTGCCTGTGTGTCCGTCGGTGTGTCCGTCCATCCGTGTGTCTGTATGTGTATCCGTCTGTGTACAAAATATTAGTAATTTTGTGTTGCAAACTCCTCCTATAGTTACCTTCAATTGTATTGAAACTTTGCACATACAGTACGCTCCACATATTACGAGATCGGTTTCAACGAGATACCGCTTATAACGTAAATCTTGCTAAGTCCAGGGTTTTCCCTCGGCTTTGAAAATTGGGGGTCATTGTGACCCCCTTCCTCATTAGTTGCGGGTCATTTCATTAATTTTGGGGGTCAAAAATATGGATTTCCTCGTCATCAACTTCAAACACGATTTATAATGCATTTTACCTTTTAAACGCCAACTTCCAAGATTTAAAATTCGGTCGATCATATCTGACGGAAAGGTCGATGTCACTTTTTGACAGACCAAACATTTTCGTCTGAATCGCTGCTTGACGTGGCTTGATCGACAGTTGTAAGAAGCAGACGATAGAAGAATGCTACGGTTTTCTTCATCATGACATTATTTTTCAGCTAACTGCACAGACCGGTAATGTGTACTTTTATATACCGGAAGTCGTGAAAAATATGCAATGAAATACAGAGAACCCAACCACAACTTTGACTGGGCCCATATTTACGACACGTGTCCAATATACATTTCGGCAATAATGCGTAAACCAGTCTTATTCTATAAATAAATTACCGGAAAACCACTTTTATCTGAAATAAACCCTGTAGTTAGAAAAAGAACGGTGTTTGTTTGACATTGAAGCAAGAACAGATTTGGAATTATGACGCTTGATTCAACTTCGTACATTATTTAGATTTTGGAAAGTTGCGTCACCGATGACGCACTGTCATTTATTTTGGGGGTCATTTGAATTAAAATTGCGTCAATGACGCAGGATTTGTGCGTCATGGAAAACCCTGTAAGTCCCTGCAGAATCCCTTCTTTCTTAGCTCACCTGAGCACAACGTGCTCAAGGGGAGCTTTTAGGGTCACTGGGTGTCCGTCGTCCGTCATCCGTCGTGCGTCGTCAACAATTCTTTAAACATCAACTCCTCCTAAACCGCTGGGCCAATTTGAACCAAACTTGGCAGGAATGTTCCTTGGGAGGTCCTCTTTAAAAATTGTTCACAAAATTTGATTCCGTCGAAAACTCTGGTTGCCATGGCAACGAAATGGAATCTTTTAGCAAATTCTTTAAAAATCTTCTCCTCTGAAACTGCTGGTCGGATTTTGAAATAATTTCACAGATATGTTCCTTGACTGATCCTTTTCAAAACTTGTTCGTGAAATTTTGATCCGTCAAAAATTGTGGCTCTGGTGAATGGGGGCTACTTGCACTATACAGAAATCAAGGAATTCTTTAAAAATCTTCTCCTCTGAAACCGCTGGTCGGATTTTGAAATAATTTCGCAGATATGTTCCTTGGGTGACCCTTTTCAAAAATTGTTCATGAAATTTTGATCCGTTAAGAAACATGGCTCTGGTGAATGGGGGCTTCTTGCACTATACAGAAATGAAGGAATTCTAAAAAAAAATTTTCTTCTCTGAAACCGCTGGTCAGATTTTGAAATAATTTTACAGAATTGTTCCTTGGGTGACCCTTTTTAAAAATTGTTCGCGAAATTTTGATCCGTCAAGAAACATGGCTCTGGTGAATGGGGGCTACTTGCACTACAGGGAAATGAAGAAATTCTTAAAAATTTTTCTTCTCTGAAACCGCTGGTCAGATTTTGAAATAATTTCTCGGGGATGTTCCTTGGGTGACCCTTTTCAAAAATTGTTCACAAAATTTTGATCCGTCAAGAAACATGGCTCTGGTGAATGGGGGCTACTTGCACTATAGGGAAATGAAGAAATTCTTAAAAATTTTCTTCTCTGAAACGGCAACACAGATTTTGAAATGATTTCACAGAGATGATCCTTGGGTGACCCTTTTCAAAAAGTGTTCACAAAATTTTGATCTGTCAAGAAACATGGCTCTGGTGAATGGGGGCTACTTGCACTATAATTATGGAAATGAAGAAATTCTTGAAAATTCTTTTTCTCTGAAACCCCTAGTCAGATTTTAAAATAATTTGACAGAGATGTTCCTTGGTTATCCTTGCTCTTGTGAATGGGAGCTACTTGCACCATATGGACATGATGAAATTCTTGAAAATTCTCTTTCTCTGAAACCCCTGGTCAGATTTTAAAAGAAATTTTCAGAAATGTTCCTTGGGTGATCCTTGCTCTTGTGAATGGGAGCTACTTGCACTATATGGACCCTTTTCAAAACTTGTTCGTAAATTTTGATCCACCAAGAAACATGGCTCTCGTGGATGGGGGATACTTGTTCTTATACAGAAATGAAGAATTCTTAAAAATTCTTCTTTTTGAAACTGATGGTCAGATTTCGAAATGAATTTTACAGGTGACCTTTTGAAAATTGCTTAGCAAAATTATAAATTTGGTTCCAATGTTTCAATACCTCAAAAAAAAAATAGGCTATGGTCATCTCAAAAATTCAGGTGAGCGATCCAGGGCCATCTTGGCCCTCTTGTTTCTTTTATTTTATACTGCGTAGAACGAGATTGGTTACTGCGAGATATTGGCTACAACGTAAAAATAGTCAAGGCCCCCATCGTAAATGTCCCACCTTACAACGAGGTCCATTGATAAAATACGTCATCTGCATTAGTTTCTCACAATGCAAGGCAATTATCAAATAATTATCGGATTAACTGTCTAACATTAAACTATTGTCTCGTTTTGGATATGTTTGCGCTTTGGGCTAAATTGATCCGTAGGTGATTAAATGTTATCACACATTTTTTTAGCAGTTTATACATGTAGCTTATTACTGACCAGTTCTGATGGATGCATTGAAAACTTTACGCAGGTTCTTTGAGTGCCAGTCGGACATTGATCAGAACACATTTTCAAACTTAGCGAGTATTGAACAATTACTGTAGAATAAAGTCAAAAACAAAAAAGGCAATCTAAAATAACAGCATTCTTCAAATAAGTGTATATTTAATTTTTAAAATGCTAACATTCATGTAAATATCTCGTAAATTTACACATATACATGTAATACATTGTACAGTAAATCGATAGAGTTATCAGTCTTTTTATGCTCTTTAAAAAGAAGGTAATTAGCTACTTCCGGTCTAAACGAAAGTAAACAGTATGGAAGTCTGTATTCTTACGTATCCTTACGATGTTTGATTTCTGATTTGGTTATATCGAAACCCGGTTACAACGAGGTAATACTTCTTGTCCCCGCGATCTCGCTGTATCCGGAGTGCACTGTATACTGATTATATATTGAACATTTGCAAGACGCAATTTTCAAGTGTCAACTCTTCAAGGTTGAGGAATTATCTCCCCTTGAACTTGACACTTTTTTCTGTCAAAGCACTGGTGGGGGTATAAAGTCACATTCAGTGACAGGTCTAGTTTGAAGCAGTTGTGATGTAATCTAACTATGTGTGATTCTGTATAAAAAATTCAATTTTGTCCCAAATCAATGATGTTAGGATAAAAAAAAATGACATGACAATAAACCCTGAAAGTGCCTTAACTCTTTACCACACAAACCTGACTTTCAACGACCCTGAGAAAGAGAGCCTTTGAAAACAATGTGGAAAAAGCAGAAAATACTGGTAACCAGCATTTTCTCCTTTTCTCACTATGTTTTCTACCCTTTCCAAATCAAATTTCAATTTTTGATTCACATTTATTTTTTTTGTCTGCAAAATGCTTTTAGTTTGGACAAGTCCAAAATTTTGTCATGTGGTAAAGAGTTAAAGCTAAAATTGATCTACACTGTCTGCTTTCTGAGATATACAGGCATTCAGATTGGCAATATTTAGCATAATAATGTTGATATTGAAAACAATTCATCGGCATCTTAGTTATATATTTCCATGATTACAATTGTATTTTTGATGATGGTGTGATTATTACAGCAGAGCGATCAAATTCCTCACTCGGCTAGGAAAGATCCTGACACAGTTGAAGTATGTTGTCCCCAAAATCACAATGTGTTAATTAATATCCTAGTTTGTTAGATTTTATATCATTAGTGAGTTCCAATAGGTCATTGGTGTATGATTGATAATAATAGTCTCATCCAATGATGATAACACGTTTTTTAGCTAAATCTGACCAATCAGACCAATCTTACCCTTTACAAAACAATCTCATATTTGAACGAATCTGAGGCTGAAAGCCTTTGAAAATATTTGGAAAATTCCGGGAAACAACACTTTCCTCTTTTTCCCGCAAAGTTTTCTACCTTTTCAAAAAAATATCCCATCATTTGAGCCACAAGTACTTTGATCTCTGTATTGTGTCCAGTTCAGAAGCCTTTGATTTGGTTGCCAGGTAAACTATTAAGTCTCTTTGTTCTGATTGGTCCAATAACAACAAACATTCATACAATTTGAATATCTCTACATTCATTCTGAGCCAATGACCTATCAAAACCCTTCTTTTAACAGTGGTTTAGTCGAGTGAAAATCTGGTATCGTAGGTCAGAGAGTAAATTTTTTAATGTTGACTGTAAATTCTTAAAAAGAAGCAAGAATTCATTTTTAGGCAAGCGCTCTGTCTTTTATGTAAGGAAAGCTCAGGCACTGGGGTTAGAGTGCAGGAAATATGCGGTTTTATATGATTTCAAAATTTTCTCCTGCAAAGATCGTAAGTGTTTAATTTGGCAGTAAAAGAATGAAAGAAATCAAAGTTTTGACTCTATACCAGATTTTCTCTTTCTTCTCTAATCATTTATAGTCCCCTTATTTTCACAAGTATATTTATGAAAGACTGTCAAATTGAATGAATTATGAAGGTTTTAACCATATTCTTCAGGTAAATTTGTCCCTTTTTTAGTCAAGTGTTTTTTATTTAGCAATGGCAATAATATTTGAACGAGGACTCTAGCAGAAACATTGTTTGTCTGACAGCAAACTATTTTTGCCAACATTGCTGCAAAACTCCTTAACCCTTTACCAAACAATCCCTGGTTTTTACGACCCCGAGATAGAAGCCTTTTGAAACCATTGTGTGAAAAGGAGAAAATGCTGGTAACCAGCATTTTCTCCTTTTCCCACAATGTTTTCTACCCTGCTGGAAACATACTTCAAATTTTGAGTTACTTTTATCTTGTTGTCTGCAAGTTCTTTCAATTTGGACAAGTCTAATTTTTTTTCGTTTGGTAAAGGGTTAAACTGCAGCAGTTGTGCTAATAACATAACATATTCGCATGTTGACCCTTTACCACACAAGTTTGACTTTAAAGACCCTGATAGAGAAGGCATTTGAAAACATAGTGAGAAAAGGAGAAAATGCTGGTAACCAGTATTTTCTCATTTTTTCATAATGTTTTCTACTTTTTCCTTTTCCCATCTTTTTATTCCAAACCTTTATTGATGTAGGCTTATCAGTATGAAAACAGTGTTTCCCTTTCACCAATAATATGCTGAAAATTATGATTCCTAATGGAAAGTGGGTTTAAAAAAAAAGGGTACAACATGTTTCATACGCCGGAAGGGTTGTATTATGTTACAGCCCAGTCACTGGTCAGTCTGTCCGTCTGTATGTCCATTACCAATTTCTTGTGTGCACAATTTATCCTATAGTTTTTATTGGAATAAGTGCAAACTTACAACAATGAATCTGTATGATGTGTAGTTGTGCGTGTGACTTAAAATTTGGATATCTGCAGGCATTCAAGACTTTAACACATTTCACTGACAAGCCCCTTCAGGTATATTTGGCCCGCTTTGCGAAACTAGTGTTTGCATTTGTTGGCAACAAGCCAAATATTATAAATACCATTGTTAAGTTATCTCAGAGGATATTGACTGCACAAAAACAAAGATATTGGTGTTTAATTACACAGACTTAACTCTTTATCAGAAAATCCAGAGTTTTAACAACCCTGAGAATGAAGACTTTTGAAAATATTGTAATTAAAGGAGAAAATGTTGGTAACAAGCATTTTCTCCTTTCCCCACAATATTTTCTATATCAGTGAAAAAGTCTGTAACTTGATCCACATTTAAATTTTTGTCTGGAAACTCTTTCAATTTGGACATGTCTGCATCTTTGTGTGGTAAAGAGTAATTATTTTGCTCTGTAAGACAGACAGAACCATTGTATTTGCAAAAACTGTACTATGATGAACCCACAGAAAAGTCAAGGCCAATTACTGGTTTTGTAGACTGAGATAGGTCTGCACAGGATGTGCAGACTGATCTTTTATCTGTTTTATCTTTGACATTTTGTAATTTGTGGAATGATTTGGCCAGATGGCATTTAAAATTGCAAAATTTGTTACACCTCAATGTAGTATCTCCAAAAAGAAAACAGCAGTGTGGATTCATGATCAGACTTCAAATTTTCTTCAGTCTTGTCTTGACCTATACATTTTGCTATAGAAACCAGAATTCTGTATGCCCTTGTATAGGTGAAGTTTGAATTCAATCTATGGATTATATTTTGTGTTGAAACAAAATGGCCTTTCCTGATTATTCAAATTGACAGTCATTTGTAGAATTTTTAGGATTGATGTTATGAAGGATTTCTTGTTGTAGATATCTTTTTAGCTCACCTGAGAATGAAGTGCTCATGGTGAGCTATTGTGATCGTGCTGTGTCCGTCGTGCGTCATTCGTCGTCAGTCGTCAACTTTTTACCTTATGTACACTCTAGAGGCCACATTTTTGGTCCGATACTCATGAAAGTTGGTCAGGATGTTTGCCTCGATAAAATCTTGGATAAGTTCGAAAATGGGTCATGTTGGGTCAAAAACTAGGTCACTGGGTCAAATCTTAGAAAAACCTTGTGTACGCTCTAGATGCCACATTTTCAGTCAGATACTCATGAAAATTGGTCAGGATGTTTGTCTAGATGATATCTCAGATGAGTTTGAAAATGGGTCATGTGGGGTCAAAAACTAGGTCACTAGGTCAAATTTTAGAAAAACCTTGTTTACGCTATAGAGGCCACATTTTCAGTTGGATACTCATGAAAGTTGGTCAGGATGTTTGTCTGGATGATATCTCAGACGAGTTCAAAAATGGGTCATGTCGGATCAAACACTAGGTCACTAGGTCAAATCTTGGAAAAAACGTGTGTACGCTCTAGAGGCCACATTTTCAGTCCAAAACTCTTGGAAGTTCTTCAGAATGTTTGTCATGATGATATCTCAGACAAGTTTGAAAATGGGTCATGTCGGGTCAAAAACTAGGTCACCAGGTCAAGTTTTAGAAAAACCTTATGTACGCTCTAGAGGCCACAATTTCAGTCCGATACTCATGAAAGTTGCTCAGGATGTTTGCCTGGATGATATCTTGGATGAGTTTGAAAATGGGTCATGTTGGGTCAAAAACTAGGTCACTAGGTCATATCTTAGAAAAACCTTGTGTACGCTCTAGAGGCCACATTTTCAGTCCAAAACTCTTAAAAGTTGGTCAGAATGTTTATCTTGATATCTCAGACGAGTTCGAAAATGGTTCTAAGTAACTAGGTCAAATCTTAGAAAAACCTTGTGTAAGCTGTAAAGGCCACATTTTCAGTCGGATACTCATGAAAGTTGGTCAAGATGTTTGCCTGGATGATATCTCAGACAAGATCAAAAATGGGTCATGCCAGGTCAAAAACTAGGTCACTAGGTCAAATTTTAGAAAAACCTTGTGTACGCTATAAAGGCCACATTTTTAGTCCAAAACTCTTGAAAGTTGGTCAGAATGTTTGTCTTGATGATTTCTGGAACAAGCTTGAAAATGGGTCATGTGGCGTCTAAAACTAGGTCACTGGGTCAAATCTTAGAAAAATCTTGTGTACGCTCTAGAGGCCACATTTTCAGTCCAAAACTCTTGAAAGTTGGTCACAATATTTGCCTTTATGATACATGTACCTTGGAGGAGTTTGAAAATGGGTCATATGGAGTCAAAAACTAGGTCACCAGGTCAAATGTTAGAAAAACCTTTTGTAGGCTCTAGAGGCCACATTTTCAGTCCAAAACTCTTGTAAGTTGGTCAGAATGTTTGCCTTGATGATATATTAGACGAGTTAAAAAATGGGTCATTGGGGGTTAAAAACTAGGTCACCAGGTCAAATCTTAGAAAAGCCTTGTATATGCTCTAAATGCCACATTTTAGTCCAACACTCTTGAAAATTAGTCAGAATGTTTGCCTGGATAATACATGTATCTTGGATGAGTTTGAAAATGGGTCATGTTGGGTCAAAACTGGGTCAATAGGTCAAATGTTATAAACACCTTTTGTATGTTCTGGAGGACACATTTTCAGTCTGATACTCCTAAAACTTGTTCATAATATTTGTCCTGGTGATACCTAGAATGAGTTTGAAAATGGGTCATGTGGAGTCAAAAACTAGGTCAGTGGGTCAAATATTAGAAAAACCTTGTGTACACTCTAGAGGCTACATTTTCTGCGTGATACTCTTCAGACTTGGTCAGAATGTTTGTTTTGGTGATGTTTGTTTTGGTGATGTCTCAAAAGAGTTTGAAAATAGGTAATTGTTGGGTCCAAAACTAGGTCACTTGGTGAAATCTTAGAAAAACCTTTTGTACACTGTAGAGGCCACATTTTCAGTCCAATACTCATGAAACTTGGTCAGAATATTTGTCTTATTGATATCTCAAAAGTGTTTGATGATGGGTAATGTCTGATAAAAAACTAGGTCACTGGGAAACTAGATGGTTCATGTTTGGTCAATAGACTCAGGTAAATGATTTCAGGGCCCTCTTGTTTATATATCTCATTAACCCTTTACCAAACAGTTCCCAGTTTTTAAGACCCTGATATAGAAGCCTTCTGAAAACATTGTGGGAAATGGAGAAATTGCTGATAACCAGCATTTTCCTCTATTCCCTCAATGTTTTCTACCCTTTCCAAAAACAACTTTCAGTTTTTGAATTACATTAAATTTATCGTCTGCAAATGCTTTCTTTGGATGAGTCAAAAAATTTGTTGTTTGGTAAAGCGTAAAACTGTCTAATTTGTCATCTACGTTTGCTTCCAGTTTGGCTGAGTATAGAAATTTGTTGTTTGGTAACGATTTAAAAGTGGTTTTCTGCACAGTAAAATGCAGTCTGCAGGAGCTACACATATTTGAATTGGAATATACTCAAGGATAGATTATAATATATGATAAGGTGATGGAAAGGATTCCTTCTTTAGTTAGCTCTAATTTTGACTTTTCATTAGTTTCATTGCCTTGCACATTATTTACTTACTTTTTGTTTTTACGTTAGTTCGATGCACAAGATGATGATAATCCACCTACAGATGTGAGTTACCTCCCTTCCCTTGCACTTTCTAATGTATGAAGAATAGAAAAAGCCCTTAACATGCAAAATACATTGTACCTAGAATATGTAGCTGGGCTTAATAGCCTGTTTTAATACTGGGAGAAAAGTTTTTAAATCAACACATTACATTTTGATACTGTACTAAAGTTTGAAAAGCATTAATGCACAAATCATTTTTTTTATCGAATCCTGCACATGATGGCCAAATATTATTGAATTCATATGGTAAAAAAGAAGGCAAATTTATAATCTATGGTATAAGATGATTGTTTATCCTATATTTGAGTTAGGTACAGTGTATAAATAGCTTATAAGCCTTTGATTTCTACTTATTTTTTGTGATTTTCAGAATAATATGTGTTGTTTCCCTTTTTAACCTAAAAGCTTTCATAAGTTTAGTTCATATATTAGATAAAAAGTTATGATGAATGACCGGGTCTAGAACTTCTATCATAGAACCCTTCACCATACAGTTCATAGAGTTTATTTTATCAGCTTGTGGTTAATATGGGGAAATATTTGCCAAAAAAGGGAAAGGTATGCAAAAATAACGTAAGACACAAGTTATTTTTTTTCAGACCTTTCCCTTTTGAGGAAAATATTTCCCCATATTAACCTCAAGCTGATGAAATAATTATATATTATATTTCATCGGATTATTTTGTCAACGAATGCCACTTTTAAAATAGTGATCTCAAGTCAATAAACCAGATTTTCGGTAGGAGGAAAATATTCACTGTGATCGGGAAATAATTCCCCCCAGCTTAAATTACATCATTTCTATACCCGTAAAATTTCTAAAAAATAGACACATGAAATATAATATAGACTTTAAATGACCCTAAAGAAAAGGACTTTGAAAAAATCATAGGAAAAGGAGAAAAGGTAACCAGTATTTTCTCCCTTTTCTCTTATGTTTTTTGCTCTTTCTAATACACATTTCTTTATTTGTGCAGCATTTGAATTTGTGTCTGCAAATCCTTTCAATTTTGATCCAGAGAAAATTTTGTTGTCTGGTAAAGTTTTGAACTAGAAGACCTTCTTCATTCTTCTGAATTATGAGTGGAACATCCTAACACTGACATTGCTTGTCTTGACCTAGCCCTTTCATTTCTATGGAATTTTATGTGTGTATCGAGTTGCAGATATTTGAAATTTTGCATTAATTTGTTGTTCATGTTTCATAGGAAAAAAAAATTAAACATGACTTACAGAGAGATATTAAAGATTTATGGCCGACAAATTTGAAAACATCCTGGTAAGATAAAGACACTCAAAATTTAAGTTTAGATACGACAACACTTGTGAAAAAATTGAGACTTAGGTTATTGCACATTTAAAGAAATTTAACTTTGCCATAATGGTATATAGGTGGTCTGCTACCATAATGGTATATAGGTGGTCTGCTACCATAATGGTATAAAAGTGGTCTGCTACCATAATGGTATATAAGTGGTCTGCTACCATAATGGTATATAAGTGGTCTGCTACCAAAAGAAGTCATCTGCAAGAGCTAATTAACCCTTTACCCCATAAGGCATTTCTATGGTATCTCTAATTGACCCTAAATAACAGCAAGGATGAAGCCATCTCTTATGTGGATAGGATACCTTATGATAGCTTAGAAAACATTGTGACAAAAGGTGAAATTGCTCGTCACCAGCAATTTCACCTTTTGCCACAATGTTTTCCAAAGGCTTCTTCATGCAATGCGTAGAAACGAGTATCTATGGAGTAAAGGGTTAAGAATCATGCACTTGTTATATGTGTCTTATTGTGGGTATCATAGGTAAAAAAAAAAGCAAATCCAGAATAAAAAGAATCTTACTAAAATTGACATTTTTGGTATGAAAACTGATGACTTTACTTAACAAAACTTGAAGACAGAAAATAACTTAAGAGTTGATAAAAACAAGTTGTTAATCTGCCTTTGATATCCAAAATTGGCCCAGCTTACATAGCCTTTGAAAGTTTTTTATATTTGATGTTATTTCCACCTTCAGGGAGCCCTAATGTTACACAGACAAGAGCCGGCAATGATGCACCAGGGTGAGGTCCAGACTCTATGTGAAATACAAATGAAGTATCATGGACCAAACCTCACCCTGCCAAGGGATCAGCATGATCCTACACAGGAAGTAGCTATTGAACAGCAGCATTGTGGGGGTAATACACTTCCTGTTTTCAGAGAGAGGCTCCAGCCAGGAAGTAAGTAAAAGTTTTAAAGACTTACCATCTGAATCTGATTTTATTGGAAAGTTGTCTTCAAATGCTCTCAGTTTAGATAAGTCTAAAAATTTGTCATTTGATAAAGAATTAAAGTTATATCATAGAACTGCGTAAATGCCTGTGTAACAAAAAAACTTTTATTTTGGTTGAGTGCAAATCCATTAGTAATGGCACAAAATCTTATCATATGAGTTAATTTCTAAATCACATGAAGGAATTTCAGCCACTTTTACCAACAATGATGATTTAGGATGCATACTGCACAAACAGTCACTGCACTGTGCACACTGATCTAAGTTCTATTCTGTACAATATGTTTACCAAACAACAGAATTTTAGACTGGATCAAATTCAAAGCATTTGCAGATAACAAATCAAATATGTCTCAAATGGTAAAACTTGTCACTCAGAGGGCAGAAAACATTGTGTGAAAAAGAGAAAATGCTGTTTACCAGCATTTTCTCCTTTTCCCACAATGTTTTCAAAAGCATTCTTCATCATAGTTGTTAAAACTCAAGATTCCTTAGTGAAAGGTTAACTCTTTACCAAACGACAAATTTACAGACTGGTCCAAATTGAAAGCATTTACAGAAAACAAGGAAAATGAGACTGAAAAAATGAAATTTGATTTGGGAAAGGTAAAAATCATTGAGGTAAAAGGAGAAAATGCTGTTTACCAGCATTTTCTCCTTTTCCCACTATGTTTTCAAAAGGCTTCTCTCTCAGGGTCTTTAAAAGTCAGAATTGAACAGTGAAGAGTTAACTCATTACCACACAATCCCTGCTTTTGACGACCCTGAGAAAGGTAAAAATCATTGAGGTAAAAGGAGAAAACGCTGTTTACCAGCATTTTCTCCTTTTCCCACTATGTTTTCAAAAGGTTTTTCTCTCAGGGTCTTTAAAAGTCAGAATTGAACAGTGAAGAGTTAACTCATTACCACACAATCCCTACTTTTGATGACCCTGAGAAAGAAGCCTATACAAAATATTGTGGGAAAAGGAGAAAAAGCATTTTCTCCTTGTCCTACAATGTGTTTTACCCTTCCCAAAAGAAATTTCAAATTTTCATTGACTTTTATGTTGACTTTTATGTGGTCAATTTGGACCAGTGTAAAATTTTGTAGTTTGGAAAGAGTTAAATACTATAACGACAAAAATGATTGTAGTCATTTAGTAGCATCAAGACATTTCTTTCCTTCAGAGACATTTTCCTTTATCTCCCGTCGACACCGAGGTTATCCATTCAGCCTGACATTGTACATTGATGGTCGTGTTGACTGTAGGATCAGCACCTGCTGCGAGTATAAGCATGGAGTTGGAGTTCGTCTTGGTGGAAAAATGGGACACTTCAGTCTGACTGGCATCAGTGGGGCCACACCCTGCTACAAGTATGTTTGTTGAAATCAAATTGGGTGTTTTATTTAGAGGTGTAATATATTGTAAAACTCTTTTTCATCCTGTTTTCATACCCCTTTCTAGACCTAGTAGCTAAATAGGAAATAGCTCATAACTATTAATTTTCTTTTTTGCTGCAATGTTTTCATGTCTGTTCTTATAATATAACTGCAAGACAGTGATTATCTTGATATCATAATGAACTTTTGAAATTGTCCATTCCAACATTATTTCTTTTGAAAATATTATTCCTATTAGTCAAAGTTACTTACACTTCTAGTGGTGATGCACTTACAGGCAAACAGTTTGCTTAGCAAATTCTTAAACCACATTGTTGTGGCACAAATAATATTTTCGAGACCTGGATGATTACATACAGATATTATGTTTGAAAGTCTGATGCTCCTGAATTTGCTAGGTTTTTAAACTGTGTGTGTTTGATTTTCTTAACAGAAATTAAATCAATTTCAGAACAAGAGGGCCATGATGGCCTGTATTGCTCCACAAATTGAAGTGTTCATGACCCTGAAAAAGAGGGCCTTCAAAAACAATGAACACTATCAGGCAATACAAGGTTAATTCATTGGCATGAAAAGTAAAGTTCTTGGAAAAAAAAAATGAATGATAGAAACCTTACTCTGAATTTCATGTGAGCATAACTATTCACATCAAAATGAATCACTTTCCCTGAAAACAGAATATTTTCTATCAAAAAACCTAAAATCTAACACCAATCATGTATGACTGCAGTTTTTGTTAATCAAGGGAGATAAATAGTAACAAACTTTATCCTTTATAAAAAGAATTATTTCCCCTGATTAATGTTTCAATTGAAGTGACTATATTTTAAAGCCCCTGTTAGATTTGTGATCCCTGGAATGGAGCCAATTTTGACCCCAGGCCTATAATATGAAGAAAATTGTTAAAGGTCCATTTGATAAAGCTACATGCCAAATTCAGTAGCCCTGGGCCTTGTGGTTTCAGAGAAGAAAATTTTTAAAAATGTTATTTTTTTTTTCAGTTTTGTTGCCATGGCAACCAGAGTTTTTGAAGGAATCAAATTCTTTCAAGAAATTCTGAAGAGGACCAGGGTAGGATCATTTCCGTGAAGTTTCTTCAAATTTGGATGAGTAGTTTCAGAGAAGAAAATGTTTAAAATAAAAATTGACGGAAGGAAGGCCAGTGGAGTTAAAAATTATGTTATTTACTCTTTGTCCAGTTGGGCAGCATTAACCAACTGTTGTTAAGTAGCGTGGCAGATATGATGTTTAACTCTTTCCTAAACAAACCCGACTTTCAATGACCCTTAGAAAGAAGCTTTTTAAAAACATAGTAAGAAAAGGAGAAATTTCTGGTAACCAGCATTTTCTCCTTTTCCCACAATGTTTTCAACCCCTCACAAAATAAATTTCAATTTTTCTGTTGGGTTTATTTTGTTTTCTATTAATGCTGTCAATTTGAGGATGTTCTTAAATTTTGTCATTTGGTAAAGAGTTAAGTTATGTATTATTTTGTGATAGTTGAATTTTTTTTATTTACTCTAGATGTAAATTGAGCTGCCAGGCACCTCCAAGAAGCCTGAAACTGAAGAAATCCACTATCAAGAAGAAGAAGGAAAGGTCACCAGAACCACAGGAAGAAGTAACTGTTGACAACACTCCAAGGTCACCAGTGGTTCCCAGTAAACAGGACCCAGAAGTGAATGGGAAAAGTGATGATGGTAAGTCTAATGAAGTAGTCAATGAACAAGCTTTTAATGGAAATAGAGACTGTCCCCTACTGGCTGTAAACTGTGGCAGTGTTTACATGACTTGCAGGTTCAGATTGGGAAAGGGCTATTTCAGTGATATAAAATATTGATATTCCTACTAACACACACAGACCTAGATCTTTTAATCATACTTTCTCCTTGTATTTGTTGGAAAAAAGTTTTGCATTTTTATGATGATTAACCCATTACCACACAATCCCTGCTTTTGACGACCCTGAGAAAGAAGCCTTTAGAAAACATTGTGGGAAAAGGAGAAAATGCTGGAAACCATCATTTTCTCCTTTTCCCACAACGTTTTCTACCCTTCACAAAACAAATTTCTAATTTTCAGTCACTTTTATTTTGCCATCTGCAAATGCTCTCGATTTGGACAAGCCTAAAATTTTGTTGTTTGGTAATGAGTTATTACATATGACCACTTCAAAATGTGATGAAAAAAGAAAACACAAAAGCTTTATCAAGGTCATTGACTGGGTGCAGATGTGTTTCAATCAGAAGCAGAAACTGCAAGCTTAACTCTATAGGAGAAAACAAATTTTTAGACATGTCCAAATTGAAAGCATTTTGCAGGCAAGAAAATGAATGTCACTTAAAAATCAAGTTTGTTCATTAAAAGATAGAAAACATTATGGTAAAAGGAGAACATGCTGGTTATCAGCATTTTCTCTTTTTCCCACAATGTTTTCAAAAGGCTTTTGTATATTTTTGTTTAAGCATATAAACATGGTTTTTCTCGGTCCATGTAACTTGTAAAAACATTTACTACAGGCTGTTAGGGGACTGGTGCTGTCTTACATCTACTTGCTTTGAAATATTATACATAGCTTGCTTTTGATGTTCTAATACAGTATTTTTCATTTGATTATAGTATTTTCTATTACTGAAGGCTTCAGGGCCCTTGTCATTAATATTTTTTTTTTATGCATTTTTTTTTTCTGTAACGTAACAATATGTATAGCTACAGTGTAACATTTTACAGAAGTCAGATTGTAATTTCATTCAATATATATATATAATATTTGGCAGCTTACAATTTAGGAAATTGGAACCAGGTTCACATAGAAATATCAAAGAGATCTACAGGAATTTCTCATTTCTTTCTAGTTGAAAGAATGCAGACCTAGTTTTTTCATATGTTTAATCCATTACCACACAATGCCTACTTTTGACAACTCTGAGAAAGAAGCCTTTAGGCAACATTATTGGAAAAGAAGAAATGCTGGTAACTAGCATTTCCTCCTTTTCCCACAATGTTTTCTACCCTTCACAGAACAAATTTAAAATTTTCAGTCACTTTTACTTTGTCCTCTGCATATGCTTTCGATTTGGACAAGCCTAAAACATTGTTGTTTGGTGATGAGTTGAACATTAATTTTATTAGAAATGACAAATATAATACAAAATCTTTTGTGATTTCAAATAAGAAGGAAACTGTTATCTTGCAGTGTCTTCTTTCTAAGAATGAAATATTGTTAGGAGAAAGACTAAGGGAAAAGGGGTTTAATGAACTTGCAAAAAGGATCAAGCCATATCAGCTTTTTCAGTCTGCACAGGCTGATATGAGCAGAAACTTTCTGTTATTGCTAAATTTTGTACTTGTCAAAGAAACAGTCTACCTCATGCATGGATCCATGATTTACATAATGATTTGTATGGTATAATGAGCTACAGAGATGTAGTAAACCCCGTTTGGCCAGAGTGCAGCTTATATACATCAACACTTTGTAATCAACATGTGTAATATTGTTCATTTTACTCTTTATAGTACTGATATGCATTTTTTATTATGTACTTTTTTATCTTTTTAATTTGTTTTTTCTATCATACTTTATTCCAGAAACCAATAGCTTCAAATATTTCTTATTGTTTCTCTTTTAAGAACTGTCAATGCTACACTTTGTAATGCAATGTTCTTGTTCAACCGACTTTATAAGAGACATTTCAAGATCTAGAATAAGTCAGCTGAAACATATGATGAAAAGAAAAAGAAATACTCTTATGTTTTTAATTGTATGAATTATATGTAGGAAAGGGAACATTTGCTCAAAACAAAGAACCACTCTGTCTCCATGTGGAGGTCTTTGAGGATTTCCTTGTATAATATTGATAAACTTTATAAATTGAAGTTTAAGATTTGTGTACTGGTATAAGCATTGTAGAAAAAGTATTAGGTGTTTATGGTGATAAATTTCTATTTCTGTCATAATGTTTTCAAAATTTGTCATATGCAAAATACAAAAGGTGATCTGCATGAGGTTATGAGTATGTATAAACAGTATCTGTAAAGTAAAGTAGAATGATACAAAGTTCTAACCCATGTTTATTTGCAAATTTTGATTAATGCTATCAGAGGAGAGTTATAGCTCAGACCACAAAATTGTGATATCTGTGGAGGAAGATGGTGATCAATCAAAAACAGAAATGTCTGTACAAGGAAAGTATTCTAATAGAGACAAGTTTGTCCCTCAAAATCCAAAAGAAGCAAGATCTGGACTAACTCCCCTGGAAAGCTCTTTAACAGTGAAGGAGAGTAAAGTTGAAGTCGAGACAAATAGTGATCTTGGAGAAGAAAATGAGAGTGAATATAAAGATGACTTTGAAGATGACAAAAATCCACAAAGTGAAGCACTCAATGAAAACAGTTTAAAAGAGAATACAAACAAGTTTGATGATAACAATTCTGTAGCTATAAATGGATATGAACACACAGAGATAGCAACAGAAAAAGACAGTATGAACGATACAGAGAATGATAAAACTAAAAAGCCAATTGACTATCAAGACACTGATTATGAAATAGAAGAAGACATTTTCAATGAGCAATCAGAAGTGCTGAAAGATGTAGAGAGTCCGAAGGATGAACAGGGATCAAAAGCCACAGGAAATTGGAGTGGTCCAAATGATGATAAGAACCATAGAGAAACTGATGACATTACAATTACAGAGACAGTTGCTGAGGAAATAAACACAGAGATAGAAGATCTAAATGTTGGACTTAAAGCAACAAGCAATGATGAGTTTTTGGTGGAAGACATTCAGGCACAAAGTGGAAAAGAAACAGATCAGAATACTCTCAGTGAAGATGGACAATTTGTTTCATCTATACGTAGGACAGCTGTCGATGGTATACAGGATGGACAGAGTGAGGGAAGAGATGACAATGAAGAAATAAGGGAAACACCAGAAAAATCAGAAAAAAATAATTCCAGCTTCAAAGATGTCAGAAATGACAACAAGAAGGGTGATTATATACATGTACAAGTTGCATGTTAATTGATGTTTTGCACAAAGTTTATTTTATGCTGTCAGTGGTTCCTATACCCTTTTGCACGATGTTATTTTAATTTTGAAATTCTTTATTTTGAAGAGTTATTTAATGCACCTGTATAGAATATTATGCTTGGTTATAGTCCTTGGTGTATGACTATTGTCATTATATCACACATACTTTCTACCAGGCTTGCACTCAGCACTTAAACATTCAAAATTGCATTCAACTTGAGTATGACTGTAAACCTTCTATAAAAATGAAAATATATTTACATGGTTGAGTCATGTACAAGTAAATGGACCAGTTGTAGTGTTACAGGTACAGATTTATTTTGCATGAAATTTGTAGTGGCACAGTTGATTAAGCATGTATGGAAATGTTTGCCATATCAAAAATAACCTAAGCTTGCGTATTTGATTAAACTCCATAATCATGTTTTTTTTTCACAAATACATATTCTCTAAGCATTGTATAGTAAGTGTATGTGTACCTTGTGTTGCAAAACATACTGATATATGTGTATGTGAAAATATGAATGCCATACCCAACTATGTGAAGTTAGATAAAATGAGCCATGCTCTGTGAAAAAGGGGCCTAATGCAAAAAGTATCAGCCTACGTCAGGTATGGACTGTGCAAGCTGACCTGAGCCCATAGATTTCACTATTGATTGATTTTCTGTATGTCGAGGGACCAGTCTACCTCATGATTAAGTCAGTTTTTTTTTTTTTAAAAAAGGCCAGTATGGATCCAAAACTATGTGATGACTTGCTTTGTATGATGGATCACAAAGACACATTAAGCCCCTTTTGCTAGAGCATGGCTAGTACTTATTAGCCCTTAAGTCTTTTCCAAACAATAAAGTTTTAGACTAGCCAAAATTGAAGCATTTTCACATGACAAAATAGATGTGACTGAATAAATTAAAATTTGTGTGGGAAGGGTAGAAAAAATTATAGGGAAAGGATAAAATGCTGATTACCAGCATTTTCTCCTATTCCCATGTTTGAAAAGGCTTCTTTCTTAGGGTAGTCAAATGTTGGGATTGTTTGATAATGAGTTAAGCCCTCTTTCACATTTTAAGTTGCCTTTGTGGCCAGCATGGATCAAAATCAGTTGACAGAAATATGTAGTCTGATCTTTGATTGGCTCTGTCCTCTTTAGTAAAACATTCTAGATCTACAAAAAAGAACCTAGAAATTGCATTTTTTGCTGTCATATTTCTCAACTCTTTATCAAACAATAAAATTTTAGACTTGTCCAAGTTAAAAGCAATTGCAGATGACAAGAAAAATTTGACTTAAAATTGAAATTGATTTTGAGAAGGACAGAAAACATTGTGGGAAAATAAGAAAATGCTGGTTACCAGCATTTTCTTTTGTTCCCCTCAATGTTTTCAAAGGCTTTCTTTCTCAGAATCGATAAAAGTTATTTATTATTTGGTATAGGGTTAAGAGAAACTGCCTGCATAGTTCATTCAGCACATTGTGAGTCAGAGCCTCCATTTATATTTTTGCTTTTTGTTTATTTTTTTTTATCCACATTTTTGTGTTACCTTGTAGACCTCATTTTTAGCTCCACTGGCCGAAGGCCAGCGGGCTTATGTCATGGCCCGTTGTCCGTCGTGCGTCCGTCCGTCCGTGCGTCCGTCCGTGCTGCTACTTTAGGTTAAAGGGCCATTTTAGTAGACCACAGATACAGAAGGGGCCGTTTTTTACTAAGGGGCCATGGCCCCTTGTTTATTTGCCCAAATGATGCCTAAGGGCCATATCAATTTGTCCATCATATTTATAAAATATGGCCCTTTAGTATATTGTCCAATGTTGGACAGTCCAAGGATGGACAGTACCATTAAATTTCACTACTGCCACATGTGTCATTGATAATGAATAATTTCGTCTTCAACTGCTTATGTGATTTAAAAAATATAAACAAGAGTTACTGTTATTGGATCATGTGACTGAAAAAATAGTTCTTGATTGGACAATTGAACGAATTGGTACCCAGGTTAAATTTAGGATTGGTTCCTAGCCTTTTGGACAGACAAGGGGCCAGTCGGCCATTTTAGCTCAATGTTAATTTTTTTCAAGACAAGAGAATGGAAAAAAAAAATGAACTAGAAAGGGAAAGAAAGAATGAAAGGTTATGAAGTTCTTTTGCTAATTTACTTTTTTTTAAATGTGACACTCTTCCATTTTCTTCCTATTTTAAATTGTTGTGATTCTTCAAATGTTTAAAATGTAAAATGTTTGTCTATTTGTTAGCATTTCTTGTTTAAACTATTAAGTCTAAAATTTCATTTGAATTCAAAAGATTGATTTCAAATTTGTACTGCCCAATTCCTATCCAATTACCTTCATTATGAAGGGTTGTTCTGATGCTATTTATGACATAGTCTCCACTACCCTTCATATGGATGATTACACTCCCTACGACTGTCCCCCAGTCTTTTCAAATGGCCCAAAGGCTTAACTCTTTACCACACGAGAAAATAGTAGACTGGTCCAAATTAAAAGCATTTGCAGACGACAAAATAATGATGAATGAAGAACTAAAATTTGGTTTGGGAAGGGTAGAAAACAATGTGGGAAAAGGAGAAAATGCTGGTTACAAGCATTTTCTCCTTTTCCTACAGTGTTTTCAAAAGGCTTCTTTCTCAGGGTCATTAAAAGTCGGGATTGTGTTGTAAAAAGTTAAGTTGCAATATTTCGACTGACTGCTAATAATGTGGTCATGGATTGTAAAATGAATGATTGATGTTTTGATCCTTACATATAAACCAATGTTGATATCTACACTGTAGGTATGCCTTACCTTCTTGCAAATGTGGATTTTTCAATGTAAACAAGCGTTGATCTACTCCAACTGTAAACAAAACTGGCAATGACATCAGTGCTAGTGTTTTTTTTTTTCACTTTTGGGGAAAGGTGAACAAATTGATATGGCCCTTTGACATCATTTGGGCAAATAAACGGACCATGGCCCTTTAACCAAAAAGGGCCCCTTCTGTTTCCGTGGTCTATTAAAATGGCCCTTTAACCCATTTACAGACGATAAAATTTTAGACTTGTCCAAATTCAAACAAATTGCAGACGGCATTTTAAAGTGCATTTAGAATGAAAAAATAAGTACCATATTGGGTAGAAAACATTGTGAGAAAAAGAGAAATTGCTTGTTACAAGCAATGTCACCTTTTCTCACATTGTTTTCCACAGCTATATATCTTTAGTGCGTCAAAATGTGGCATTATGTGGAAATGGGTTAACCTAATGTAGCGGCAGGTGCCCTTTGGAGGGGGGAAAAAGTGTGCAAACGATCTGAAAAATAAAATAGGCATTGTACTGTTTTCTTATTTAATGTCATAATGTTGCATGAAAACAACAAAGAAATAACTTTTTTTTTCCAATCTAGTTTTAACCTCAAATTTTAAAAATAGCCTAAAAGAATGATTTTAGCAGTTGGAATAATAGACAAGACAAATCCTTTTTTTGTGTTAATTCCCACAACCAGGTACACAGTCCAGCTATGAATACAATAAGAAATAGCTTTCAGTGGAAAATTTTGCTACTTTTCTTTTGTTATAATGCTAAAGACATACTACAATACCATATTTAACCCTTTCCCAAATGAAAACATTTTAGACTGGTCCAAATTGAAAGCACTTGCAGACAACAAAATTAATGCTACTCAAAAAGCAAAAATTGTTTCCAGCAGGTAAGAAAAATTTGTGGTAAAAGGCTTCCATCTCAGGGTCGTATAACCAGTGATTGTTTGGTAGAGAGTTAAGGCTTATGCTGCAATATTTCGACTGACTGCTAATAATGTGGTCATGGATTGTTAGATGAATGATTGATCTTTTAATCTTTACATATAAACCAGTGTTGATATCTAGATATGCCTTATCTCCTTGCAAATGCGGATTTTTAAAAGTAAACAAGTGTTGACCTACTTCTACTGTAAACAAAACATGGCAATGACATCAGTGCCAGTGTTTCTTTTTCTTCACTTTTTGGGGAAGGTTGACAAATTGATATGGCTCTTTGACATCATTTTGGTAAATAAACAAGGGGCCATGGCCCTTTAACCAAAAAGGGCCCCTTCTGTTTTTGTGGTCTATTAATATGGCCCTTTAACCCATTACCAGACGATAAAATTTTAGACTGGTCCAACTTTAAAAAAAAAGTTGCAGACAGCATCGTAAAGTGCATTTAAAATGAAAAAAAAGTACCATATAGGGTAGAAAAAATTGAGAAAAGGAGAATTGCTTGTTACAAGCAGTTTCACCTTTTCTCACAATGTTTCCACTGCTGTATATCTTAAATGTGTCAAAATGCAGCATTATGTGGAAATGGGTGAACCTAATGTAGCAGCAGGTTCCCTAAAAGTAGGTGGCAGTGGCATTGACCTACTTCAACTGTAAACAAAACATGCCAATGACATCAGTGCCAGTGTTTTTTTTTCTTCACTTTTTGGAGAGGGTTGACAGATTGATATGGCCCTTTGACATCATTTGGGCAAATAGACAAGGGGCCATGGCCCTTTAACCAAAAAGGGCCCCTTCTGTTTCTGTGGTCTATTAAAATGGCCCTTTAACCCATTACCAGACAACAAAATTTTAGACTGGTCTAAATTTAAAAAAAAACAAGTTGCAGACGGCATTGTAAAGTGCATTTAAAATGAAAAATAAGTACCAAATTGCGCAGAAAAGATTGTAAGAAAAGGAGAAATTGCTCTTTACGATATTCATGTCTTTTTGTTTCAAAAGAAAAAGGTGCCGAATTTCATCATGGGTACTTTTAATTCCACTGTTCAAATTTGGATTTCTTTTCCTTCTATGTTGCTTTCAACATCATTTCAGTTCTATTGCAGAGACCAGTGCGCTTAGCTATGCTTTCGTGGTGTTCTGTTTACTAGTCTTATGCACAATAGTCCTACCGATGCAGTGGCTGCTTTTCCAGACAACCGTTATCAAAAAAAAAATGGATAAATAAATAAATGAAAAATAAATAGATAAATGAAAGATCAGCGGTGGGAGAGGAATCATTTTTGTTGCAATAACTGATCATAAATCCTTGGAGAAAAATGGCAAAATGAGGTTCCGAACCATGCAGTGACCTCTTTTTCTCCTTTTCCTATAATGATCCTACCTTTCCCCAAAAAATCTTCATTTTTTTCAGTTACATAAGTGTTTTGTTTGCATTTGCTTTCCATCTGAATGAGTCTTAAATTTCGTCATTTGGGAAAGGGTTAAGACACCCCTTTTCAGAACTCTGTGAAAGCATAGATAGGTGCATTTATCTGTAATGTAATGATGTTGAAAACATGTACAAAAAGAAAAGTCCTAATTTGAGAAGGGTCCCTTTTCTTGAACTTACAAGTCCTTTTCGCAAAAAGGACTAACTCCTATGACTCCTTTTCATAAAATCTAAAGTCCTTTTTGCGAAAAGGAGTGAAAATAACTTGTTTTCGCAAAAAGGAGTTGTTTTTGCAAAAAAGGAGTTCTTTTCGTATTTTAGATGTACCCTTTTGCAGTTTGCAGGAATATGGAATCAATGAAGCTTGTTTCATTTCTTCTCAATGGGTAAATTGTGGGTGATGGAACGATCACATTATATATTTTTCACCAAAATCTAGCAATTTAATTGCAAAGTTTAACCTTTCGCAATGTCTTCTACCTTTCATACTTACTTTGAACTGTTGTCTGCAACCTCTTTCAATTAGAACCAGTTTAAAATTTTATGGACTGGTAAAGTGTTAAGACAATCGATAATGCACCATTAACTCTTTACGAAACAACAAAATCTTTGACGTGACCAAATTGAAAGCATTTGCAGACGACAAATTAAACATTGCTAAAATGACGATTTCTCTCTATGATGGAGTAGAAAACACTGTCGGAAAAGGAGAAAATGCTGGTTACCAGCATTTTCTCCTTTTCCCACAGTATTTTCAAAAACCATCTTCTTTAGAGTCGTTAAAAGTCGGGATTGTGTGGAAGAGTTAAAACTGTATCCCCAATTTTGTCTTTGTACCCCCAATTCAAAACCAAGCATGTACCCCCGAATTAAAAACGCAGAGGGCATGTTGTGAAATTTTTTGATTTGATTGATTATTTTTTCAGCAAAATTATAAATTTCTATGCGCAGGATACAGAATAATTATACAAGTCGAAAGGCTCTGTCAACCAAATATGTGTTAATGGAAATTATAAGATTTGAACGCTTGCGTAGTATGCATTAAGAAGTAACGCCATTATTTAGAATTATTCTGGCCTCTGAAATCTTCCACAGTTAACCCTTTACCACTGGTCCAAATTCAAAGCACTTGTAGACGACAAAATAAACGTTACCAAAAATTGAAAACTGTTTCCAGCAGGGTAGAAATGATTGTGGGAAAAGGAGAAAATGCTGGTTGTGCATCTTCTCCTTTTCCTACAATGTTTTCAAAAGACTTCTATCTCGGGGTCGTAAAAGCCAGGGATTTTTCGGTAAAGGGTTAAGCAAGCATTCTGTAATAAGGTCCTATTTTAAAGCCAATAAAATTCTAAGTGCCCTGCCTGGAACATTCCCAAAAATGTTAAAAGTCTATTAAATAAATAGCACTTGATGGTACACATTAACCTAGATGTGTTAAGTATTCCTAATGTGTAAGTTTATGCACATGACTACTAGTAGATGTGTTATTGATTTTTTTTTCTCACATTGTCTTAGTCAGGTTCAGATAAATATTTGCACTAATAGTATGGGCACAAATCAGTAAATGCTGCCTGCCGGCGTGGTAACTGCCAGTTTTCACTCAAATTCGGCCGGTGGCAGCATTTTAGACGCCACCAGGATGCCGCTGAAGTTTTCAGAAAAAGTTAAAATTCTGTCTGCCACCGGCCGATTTTTTTCAGTTGTGCCTGTCGTCAGGGTGCAGGGCAGGCGCATTTTGTAGTCGCGAGGTGGCTATCAAGCTGCAGACGGGCTTCAGTGCGATTATAACTCGGTCATCACGGGGTTCGAGGGCCTTCAATCTTCGATCTAGGCCTTCAATCTAGGAACTAACTGCCACTCTCCAACATCTGGCCTGCTACCGTTATGCTACCGACATGCCACCGTACGATTTCAAAATATCTACCGGAGGCAGGGAGGAGATCGAAAAGCAGATGGAAGGCGGCTGTCGGTGTTAGTAGGTGGCAGGACGGCGATCTGCCGGGTGCAGACTCCTGGGCCCCTGAATAATAACCGACGCTATTCACAATAAGAAATTGTCGTCATGCTGGTTCCAACAGCACCAGAGCGACTCGGAGACTTGTGTATTGCTGGGTTGTGCTCTGGTCCCTTGCGCTTCAGTGCTTGCACTTTGTCCTGCCCCTTGCCTTTAGGGGGCAACTTGTTGGAAGGAAAAATTTCTTTAAAAAATTAGATCTATTTATCTTATGGTTGATAATAATGATGAACACTTTGTAGTGATACAAGAGCAATCTAGCTATATATATTTACCGTAAACCAGCGGTCAGATTATCGGGAGGGCACCTGCCGGTGACAATTCGAACGCCCGATAGCCAGCTGGTGTCAGGTGTAAATGGTCGGTGTCCACCAGGTTGCCGGGCGGTGGCAGGTAAAATTTGACAGCTGCCAGCCTGTCGTCCTACTGCCACCGGCTGATATCCTGAACGTCCGCACCCCTCGAACTTAACAAACTGCCAGGCGCCTCCCGACGGCTTTTTGGCAGTTATTTATGACCACTCTCACTGATTTGTAAAAAATCGGCAGGTGGCATGTAATTGGAAGAATCCACTGATGTCTAAAAATCGGCAGGTGGCAGTTTCACATTGTGACCATAGTGTTAAAGGTAACTTTTGCTCTCTTTGTAAGGACCTGTGATCACATAATGGGTTAGACATCAAGTGTAATTAGAACATTTTAAGTTGAGTGCTGACAGCATATGCAAATTCAAGCTAAGTACTATCTTAGAAAGAATTTGTACAGGTGGACCTCAGCTTGCTGCTAACCACCAATTGGCTTCTCAACTCAGATGGTTGCTTCTTTATATTCGACTCATTCTAAAATCAGTTTTGTCCAAATTATACCCCTTTTACGACTTAGAATTTTCAAACACATTCCAGCATCTAAAAGATGAGTGTGGCATCCGCATGCAGTGCTGAGCTCTTGACATCTTATCTTGGAATAGCATCCATTAACCCATTACCACACAGTCCCTACAATCGACCGTTCATGATGTGAATATCAAATACACAACAGAGGTTTATTAAACTTTTACCAAATGGATTTTGCTTCTTATCTTTGTTTCTTCTTACCATGTCAAAGTTGTCTTTAACATATGCAACATCTCCAAAAATAAATCTTAAAGGTGGGTACTTAGAATTTTCACATCACACCAAATCAAAAAATATATATATCACTGAAATTTGTATGAAGAAACAGTACAAATCATCAATAATTAAGAATCATAAATATAGCCCCCCCCCCCCACCAAATTTTTTTTTGATGGTATTCCCTTAAAAAGCTACATGTACGTAGCTTTAGATTTCACGCCAAAAATTTAAAAAAATGCATTGTGGGAGTGTTAAGTGACTGGCACGTGACTAATGACGCTTAAATTCCATTACATAACAAACATGTAATTATTTTTCATGTATTTTCATGACGCTATGTTTGAAGCTTCGTCTGTGTATTTCCAGTATGTAAATCAGCGAGTTGTTTATGTAAAAATAGAACATGTTTCCCGTCGATGTCAACCTTGGCCATAGTAAATCTCTAATTTCTCGTGTTGTTGATTGGTTTTCGACTACTGGGGTTTATGAATGATGATTATAAGGCTTTAGGAGTATAAGGAGTATAAGGATGATATTTTTGTATTTTTGTAAAATTTTCGTCCCAAATTCTGAAGGGCCACCCATAAATTATCATCTGGTATGTAATCTAAGAAAAGTTCGGTCCTGGCGTTAAGATCACCTGCGATAAACAAAAGGAGGGGTGAAAGCAAAACTATTCCATCTGCATTTTGGAAAATTTTACACTTAGGGAAATAACTTCTCATTTCTATGAAAAGCATTGGTAGATCATCATTCTTAGATATGTAACGCTGAATTCATTAAAAAGCATCAGAAAAATTACTCTTAATGGTGGTTGAATGTTTTTCTAATAGCTGTATGCCATCAGAGTTATCGTAAATACCGGTATTTCTGTACTTCCTGGGAGATATAATTATGTAAATCATAGGCGTAACTTCTATTATGCACACCACCCACATATATGCGTAATGTAAAAAAATCGAGAATAGGTCATAGGTTGCCTCTTTTTGTGTATTTTTCAGTTTTGACGTTTTCTAAAACAGCTAAGATCAGAAATATCTTGATTTTACGGCTCGATTCCATTCAGTTGATTCCCAATTGCTCTCATCAACTGCCTCAAAAATGGCCAACTTCGGCATGCGTATAATTTATTTTTTCCTGGTTAGGCCTATGTAAATACCATAACAATATCTATAACTATTTATAGAGTATGTCTTCAGCTATTCGTATTTCAATAAAGGTGTGTATTACTGAGATATTTTGTACACTTGGGACAACACAAATTTCATGAGTAAAGATTCATTTATGAAACAACTATAATCAATTTTGACACAAATATTAACTGCTACATACACTTGCATATGACAAGATATTACAAATTACAAATTTTGTCCCTAGAATATTTGTTCAGAACTATTAGGAACAAAACCTAAAAGCATCAAATATCTAAAACTTCCATGCAGGTGATCAAAGCAGTTGAAAATTTGCATTTTCAAATAAAGTATCATTATCCAATCTGTTCTAAAGACGCAATCAAGGTGAATATGTTTAGAAAAACTTGTGCTATTGTTTAACAAACTTAACATCATTTTTGTACACTCGGGACAATTACGGATAGAAACATAAATTTGCAAGAGGCACAGTGTACATAATTTCAAAGTGTCATTGCCCTTCTACAAGTTCAAAAGGACTAAGTATAGAGATCTTTGGGAAATCACATTCATCTTTTGCAGTGTTGTAGATTGATAGGACTGAAGGAGCAAAATGATTTTAAAGTTTCATCCATTAACCCATTACAACACAGTCCCCACTTTTGACGACCCTGTCAAAGAAGCCTGTTGAAAACATTCTGGGAAAAGGAGAAAATGCTGGTAACCAGAATGTTTTTTACTCTTCACAAAACATATTTCAAATTTTCTGTTGCTTTTATTTTGTCGTCTCCAAATGGCTTTTAGACAAACCTATAATTTTGTCATAATTATGGTAATGAGTAAATAGTTTTCAACCAAACCCTCAGTTGATGCTACTTATTAGGATTATTTCCCTGAGATGATTCTAATGAGTACCCACAACATGGAGTTAGGATGAGAATTAAGAGTGTTACGGGAGACCACTCCTTCCTGCATGGCATACTCCCGATTTAAATTCAATACCTGGCTACTGCGTCAGGGAGATATCTCTTTGGCTCAGTGGTTATGGTATTGGCCTTGCGTCCGGGAGTTCGGGGTTCGAATCCCGCTCAGACCCTTATTTCTGCCATGCATTTATTCATTTGTTTCTTTGTTACGGACTTTGTTCGTAAGAAGAGAATTTAGGGATCTGCAATGGCATAACCCTCTGTTGTCTGTACATTACAATAAAAAACTTAAAACTGCTTTAACTTTTGTCTTAACTTAGCATATTTTCAAATAAGATTATATCTAATTGCCAAGGTATTCATTGCTTCTAATTTCTTCTCCATATTATAACACCTTGTGCAGACTCGCACTCTTCTACATCTCATGTCTACATTTCTGTATTGTCCAGGAATATATTCAAGCACATCATGAATTTTTGGGCAGATGATGGATTTTGTTGTTGGAACATTTTTATATACAACATGTTTCGACAAAAACAAATGACGATTGGGAACTGGGGCCCTAGTTACTATAATGGTATCCCTCTTGTTGAGCATTACCAGGGAACAGTCTTAGAAAGTCTGGGAATGAAATTATTTTACTAGGGAACAGTCTTCTGGGAATGAAATTATTTTACCCTGCCATTTCTCTTTATATATCCCACTTTAGACAGCTTCTTTGCCTGGGCCTTCTTACACCTCTGATAATGACCAAGACTCTTATCTGACCATTAATCATTCGACATTTGAATAAAATTAAGTTTTCACTTTAAAGATGCCTGTCTACAGCTGGTGAGCAGAAATGCCGTTAAATTTCAAAAAGAAAAATAGAATGGTACAGAAATCTGTCCATTGTGTACACAAGGATAAATTACTGACATATATTGTGTAAATGAAAAAAGAAACACGGGGGTTTGTGTAAAAAACCGAAAATTGGCCAGAAGAAAACTGGCTGACGATCGAAGCAGTAAACAATGGCGGTGACTCACGGAAATTTATCATTGGTTTCCGCCTAGAGTCCGATACGGTGTAACTTACATATCAGTCTCGAACTCTGTCAAAAAATAGAGGCTGCAACAGAGAAGCATCCATTTTCCTTTATTTACCACGTCAAGGCTAAGGTCAAATATAGTCACGTTACAGAATGCATGATCATCATACGAATCTACCCGAGCGTATAGCGGATATCGAAAATCTTCGATTCAAAATCCAGAAACGACCAGTCTGTTTACATTGAAGGCCGCAAGTCCGCGAAATGCATTTTCTATCAGGTGTAATCTAAGCAACCTTGCAACCATTGGGCGCAATATATGCCATAGATATATAAGAATGACTATATTTTGATAAAATAAAACCAAAATGAGTTAAAACTGGCTTAAAATGAGTATTATTGCCTCTGTAAGTGTTCGTTTCTTGATTGTCTCCCTCACTTCAATCAATTTAACCACTGATTTTCTTTTAGATATAATTGTTTAAAGTCTTTACCAAACTACAAAATTTTACCAAACTACAAAATTTTACCAAACGACAAAATATTAGATATGTCCAAATTGAAACCATTTGCAGATGAAAAAATAAAAGTGACTGAAAGTTTGAAATTGGTTTTGTGAAGGATAGAAAGCATTCTGGGAAAAGGAGGAAAATACTGGTAACAGAAAAAACTGGTTACAAGAATGTTCTCCTTTAGACCAGGCGTCCACTAGGGCCAGGACAATACGCGGATAGCATGCGGAAAACAAATTTAATATTCGGCAAAGCTTCCGCATGTTCCTGATGACTTCTTATTGTCCTAGATGCTTCCGCCTGATTCGGAGCCTTCCGGATCGGCAATTTTGTCCGCGTCGAAATTTTGATCGAGAGCAAAATTTGGACGCAGAAATGAATTTCCTTACACCTTCGGCATCCTGTCCGCGTCGTCGTCAGGACATCGTCAGGACATCCCGAGTCTTCCGCATATGTTCCGGAAAGCTTCAGCGACGCGGACAGCTTGCGGACACTAGGAGGAATCGATACAGAAGGTTCGCGGAACCTTTCCTAAACGTTCAGAGCGGTCGCGGTATGCTCTCTGAACAATGAATGGAAAATGTCGCATGACTTTCGTATCTAGGCAACCTATGCCCTTAACATATCAAAATCAGTGCTCTTTCATTTGCAGTTTGACTTTCACCAGGGTGGACGTGTTTTTAATCTCTCCTGCACACAATATGCCAAGACCAAAAAGAAAAAATAAAAGTCGATGGTGGAAAAAAAAGGGCAACTGGAGTTTGTGGTAATTCTTGCTTGTCTAGAGTTTTAGAGTATTTTCTCTGATACACTGCTAATTTGTAGATGTCGTCAGTCTATGGAACGAGAGATCCAAACCCTCTAATATAAACTATGAATGCAACCTCTGCATTTCCGTACCGTCTCCGCCTAGTGTCGTGCATTGCAAGTGGTTATCCCAAACGTTTCCTGGTGTAATCCTAAATGTGTCTGCGTTGTCCTGAAACGATCCGCTTTCACGCCTGAACTTTCGGAACTATTCCGGATTGTTTACGCGGACAATCCTAGGTATGCTAGCAAGAAGTCCGCGGACAGTCCGAGGATAAGTACATTTCTGTATGGAATCGATGTTTTCTCACAGGAAGGTATGCCGAAATCAATTTATATTTACCGCGAAGCTTCCTTGTCCCCTCCGCGTCCTAGTGGACGCCAGGCATTACCAACGGCTTCTTCCTCAGGGTCGTCAAAAGTAGGGATTGTGTGGTAATGGGTTAAGAAGATGATTAAATACTGTTTTAGTCCAACCTTCTGAAATTTTAGGTAAATTCTGTCTGAGCCTATTAGCTCTCTTTCTTGTAGAGCTATTTATAGGTGTATTTCCTGACCCTTACTTTGATTTGTGACTTATGACTGTGACCCTTTTCAGATTTTCTGTTTTCTTTTTTTCTTACAATTAAGTGTTTGTCAATTTAAGGTTTGTTGTATGTGGGATCTTTTCTCCTTTGCAAACAAACCATCTTTGTGTATGATTTGTTCTGTCTATCTTTCTGGCTTCCGGCTTTTCAGCACTTTCATGAAGAGATGTGTTATTTTTCAGTTTTAACCTGTACTCTTGTATTCTCAAGATTATGTCCTATAGCCTTTTTTTTTTCAGTATTATCAACTTTTTTTTTATTTCAATGTCCTTTTGAAAGGGAATTTGACCACAAGCTTATACATGGTTCAAGTTCTATATTATTTGAGAATTTGTGTGAAAACTTGATTTTATGTCCCAAGTGTACAACATTAGCAGGTCTGCTCCATCTTCAGGATTAGATAGATGTATAATTTATGTATCTTGATAAGAAATTACTATTATTTGAAAAAGAAAACTGTTTTTCCTTTTCTGACTGGGTTTTTATATAAATCATTTTATAGAGACTGCATTCTCTATAAAGTCTGTCCTAGATATTATGCAAAGACATGCCTTCATTACCGCATGACCCTATAAACACGCCCACATGACATAAGTTTATCAAGAAACACGACTTTCATCAAATTTCATTGTTTTGTTTTATTGTAAAGACAGGCCCGAAACACGAGAAAACAGCACTATCACGTGGATTTCCTCATACACAGTACCCTCATGTTATGCGTGTCTCCAAGCCCAAATTTTGCGAAAGAAAAGTGCATAGCTTTGCTGTCTTTACAATGGCGGAAGCCAAACCACATTTTGACCTTTTCTTAGGAAATGACTTGGACAAAATTTTCAAGGATATATCATGTACATAATTGTTGCAATTGCTCACACAAGAACTTGTAAAAACAGGTAACTGATATGATTTATGATTGCAGTCCTTTTTTTCTTTTTTTCAAATAATACAAGTTCGTATGTTTATCAATAGATTTCGTTCTTTAGGGTACATGCAAAACACTATTAATTTTAGTATATGTTGATTTTTCAATGTCAACAATTTAGGTATCACAAATGTATCCACTTTTCATTCATAAATGCGTTGTCCTTGGATATATAAAATAATCTAGATATGACATTTGTAAACAATCTACCATCTCAATTGTTGTTGTTCCTCGTTATCAACTGTTATCACATGAGGTCGACATTTTAAGAAATTGAATGATTGGTTAATTTATTGATGATTGTTATTTTACACCGCTTCTGTTTCCTGGCTTTTTCACACCTGTACTGACACAACTTTCTTTCCAAAGCCACTGACTAATTTTCTCACATGCATGAGAGGTGAGATGCAAAAGTTTACCGGAAAGAGAGTTCGGTGCAACCAGGTATAGAACCCGTAACCTCCAGGTTACGAGTCAGATATAGTAACCATTATACGTGGCTGGGCTGCTTTTAATATGCTAGAGCCGGGCTTAAGTTTTGGCATCTTGTAAAGAGTGCATGGCAAGCATTTTCGCACTTTCCTTTAAACCTGTACTTGCTAAATACTATCTTTTTTATGGTTATTTTTAAAAGAAAACAAAAGGACAAGTTGAACTTTTCTAAAAACTAATCAGTTGGCTCTTGCTGTAGATAATCTTTTTTACTTTCTAGATTTTCAAATGTCATTTCTTTTTGTCATGATACAGAACGAACAACGTGCAATCAGTCCATAAATTTTAACATTGCGCTGTTTAGCACAATGTTTCAATTCATGATCAGACTACACGTTCTCTGCAGATTGATCGTTAAAGTACGCAAAAGCTACTTGGGTCGTCCATTTGGGTCTAAAATTTATTGGGGGTAAAAATATGGAGAAGAAAAATCACATTTTGTTTTATTACTCAATTCCTCTAATGCAATTTCCACTTTTTCTGCAATATTTTCTACAATCAAACTTTCAACGATAACATACAGGATTACTTGTGGTAAAGGGTTTAGGTTGTGTTGTAACAACTTTCAAATTGTGCTTTAAATGGTTGGGAGGAGCATGAATTAATTTTACGTAGATGTGGGAGGAGCCAGTAGAATTCATACGTGCGGAACGGCTGTTTTTATTTCAAGCAGACAAAATTTTATGGACTTTTAGAGGTAGAAAATTTCCACAAATACTCCTCTCTGATTGGACAAAAAATTAGGTCGATCACTAATTGAATGTTTCAGTTTGGCTTCATTTTTTTTAACACACCCTGGGATAGGGAGGATGGGTGATGCGTCATATAAGATACATATAGGTCTAAGCTTCGAAGAACATGACCTGCAAGACAACTGTGGTAACTTGTACTTTGTATGGTACTACACTTATGTGAATCAGTCCAGAGCAGAGGATTATTGATTTTTTGTGTATCTCAGTGAGGCAGCATTTCATAGTTCATGTATACATGTATTTGTTAACCCTTTCCTGAACAATCCCTGGTTTTTACATGGCTGAGTACAAGTCTTTTGAAAACACTGGGCTGGTAACGAAATTTTCTGCCATTTTCGTCGAATTGAAAATTGTCATCTGCAAGCACTTTTAGTTTGGAAGAGTCTAAAATTTGTCGTTTGTGAGAGGGTTAATGGGCAGTTAAAACAAGGTTACATAAGTAAATTGACATGTTAAACAGTTGGAGCCACACTTAGCCAATATTCCTGTGAAGTTTGTAGGAAATCTGCCTTTTGGTTAATGAGTTTGTGTTTGAAGAAATTATTGACGACTGATGGGCAGATGTCGGACATAGCGGTGACAGAGAAACCTCACCATGAGCTTGTGCTTAGATGAGGTGAAAATCTATTGGAGGGGAAAAGTATGGCATGTGTCCTTTGAGTTGCAGGACATGGGTCCGATGCAACTATGCTGGGCAAACAAGGTAATAGTGTGGTATGGACATGATGAATGAGACCATGAATGAGCCCTGCCAGGGTGGCTCAGTTGTGAGCGTGTCGGACTCTTGACCTGGTGGTTGTGAGTTTGATACCCAGTTGAGGCAAACTTTCTTTCTGGCATTTTTTCGCCTCTCACCTCTGCTGAAACAAGTAAGAAAAGTAGTTGGTGGCTTTGGAAAGAAAGTTGTGTTAGTACTGATGTGAGGTAGCCAGGAAACACATGTGTGTCACCGACAGCCATGATATGACCTAAGCTGTTACAGTGGAGTTAAATCCTAATACAACCAATTACCAACCAATTAATTTTCTTCAGATTTTTATTTCATATAAAACTCTGGTTGAAATTGTAAGGAATTTCTTGAAAAAATCTCTGAAATCAGTGCATCCATTCTGATTAAGTAGTTAGGCAGGAATGTTCCTTGGGTGACCCTATTCACAATTTACTTACAAATTTTGGATTTGTAAGAGAAGTTTTAAAAAAAATCTAGACAAACTACAATGTGATTTGTGTTTATTTAGAACCTTTTCAATAGATATAGGTAAGAAAATGAATGATGTTGCTATATACCATTATAAGCCTGACTATTAGAAGAATATGAAGAGCTATTCTACTCTCTGACTACCTTCAGTCTGAAGGTGTCTGCTCCGATGCTATTTTTGTTACTGTTCTTCACATACACCTTCATATCAGCCATTCATTAAACACTTATGGAAAAAATACAATTTTGCCCGCATCTTTTCGAACGACTCTATGCGACAGAATTTCCAATGACAACTAATAAAATGGGCATGGATCGTTAGAAAAATGATTAATCTTAACAAAAAAACTGGTGTTAATTAATATCCAACTCTTACCTTTGTGAGGGTCCTGTGTGGCTCAGTGGTAAAGCGTAGGACTCGTGACCTGGAGGTCCCAGGTTCGAGCCTCGCTGGTTCCACTGGGGTTTTTTCACAAGAGTGTCCTTGGGCAAGACACTTCAGAGCCCAGCCTAGTACTGGTGAAACCCAGGAAACATGAATATGTGAACTGTCGCCGTGATATGAATGAAATACTATTGAAAGCGGCGTAAAACACCATTCAAACAAACAGACAAACTTACCTTTGTGCATATCTGTACTTTTCAACGTAAATAACTATTGACCTACTTCACTAGAAATCAAAACATGGTGATCTTTTCAATGCGCATGTCTAGGCAGAAATCGCAGTATCTCTGACACGCTACAGGACGGTTTAGTTGCGAATTTTGCTGTAAACAAACGCACCTCGATTGAACTTGGCTGTATAGGGTTAGGGAACCAGACTGTACAAAATTCAAATTCCGATGAGTGCGCATGCCTGACTAACGGAAGTCGCCGTGTTAGTTGTTTACAAATTACGCTGAATTTATTTACGTTGGGAAAAAAGGTAAATTCCCATTGATTTGATTGGTATTTTTCAGTATATTTTGTGTGCTCTTAAAGATTAATCATTTATCTAATGATCAATCCCTATTTTATTAGCTGTCATTGGAAATTTTGTCGCATTGAGCCGTTCGAAAAGATGCGGGTAAAATCGTATTTTTTCCATAAGTGTTTAATGAACAGCTGATATGAAGGTGTATGCGAAGACCAGTCACAAAAATAGCATCGGAGCAGACACCTTCAGACTGAAGGTACTCTCTGACGTGTTGGCATCCGCTTGCTTAAGTTTTTATGTGCAACATCAGAATTCTATATCTACACAAGCTGGACATGCTTTTGGACAGTGATACCTATGCCAAGTTTTTATACTTTGATTTGTAAACTAGTCGATTTTTTAACCTTTTTGTACGCCTGTCGAAGACGAGACATATTATGGGATCACCCGTGGCGCCCAGGCGGGCGGCGTCCAGTTCTTTGTCCGGAGCATATATCCAAAACTATACAACCTATGGTTATGAAATTTGTTGGTGGATAAATCTCATCCAGGGGAAGTACAGTGCACATGAACCTTAACTCTTGCTTGCTTAATTTTTCAGTTATTGCCCTTTGTATTTTCATACTTGAAATTTGTCCAGAGCATATCTCCAAAACTATACTAGCTATAGTTATGAAATTCCGTGGGTGGATAGATCTCATCAAGGGGGGGGGGGGGGGGGGGGTGCAGTGCACATGAACCATAACTCTGGCTTGCTTACTTTTTTAATTATTGCCCTTTGTTTATTGTCATACTTGAATTCTGTCAGAAGTATATCTCAAAAATTATACTAGCTATGGTTATAAAATTTCGTGGATGGTTACAACTTGGGGTAAGACGGGCGTCTTGCGACAATTTGCAACTCTTGTTCGACTATGCTGGTATGAACCTGAAGTGCAGCATTGTTCATTTTTTTTCAAGTATTTTAGACCTGTTTGATACCATGGCTGTAATGGCAGGCTTATAACCTTACATGGCATACAATAAAATTTGCAAAAATTTTCATTTTATGTTGCGCACTAAATGACCTCTACTGTCAGTGTGCTGTAAAACCCCATTCATTCATTCATTCCTGAAACTGGATTCCAATCAATTTTTGCAGGGATGTTCTTTGGATCCATGAGCTTTATGACATTCATATTGTAAATTTAGTTCATTTAAATAGTTTCTTGCTGTTATGGGTAGGCATATTTTTTTTATTTTCTATATAGCAGAAACTTAAAAATTCTTCCTTGTAGAGCTTTGATATTTCATATGTAGCATCTTCTAATGGACCTCTACCAAAAACGATACGGTGATCCTGGGGTCCAAACTGGCCCCGCCCTGGTGGTCACAAGTTTGAACATGGGAACAAAGAAGGAAAACTTTGAAATTCCTCTGTTCTAAAAAAAGACGGAAACTTCGTACATGTGTTCCTTATGATAGTCTGCCAATAACAATATTTTACCTTCTTTCATTAAATGTCATGTCATTGAAAAAAGGGGCTTGATGTAAATTTTCACTATGGACCAATATCTCTTTCACTGCAGGACAAAATGTAATTAACTTCATCTTATTAAAGGTGGCCCTTCAGATTTTGGGACGAAAATTTTACGAAAATGCGAAAAAAATCATCCTTATACTCCCATAGCCTTTTAATTTGCATTCATAAAACCCCAGTAGCCCAAAACCATCTGATAACACGAGAAATTAGAGATTTATTACGGACCATGTTGACACCATCGGGAGACACATTCTATTTTTAGATAATCAATTCTCTCATTTAATACAGGAAAACACAAAGTTTCAAACATCCGTCCAAAGAAGACATTATGGAAAATAATTATTACGTGTTTGTTATGTAATGGAATTTAAGCATTATTAGTCACGTGCCAGTCACTTGACAAATCCACAATGCTTTATTGATTTTTGGCGCAAAATCAAAAAATAGCTTAAGAGGCTACGTATCCTTTTAAGGAAATACCATCAAAAAGATTTTTTTTTTTTAATTTTATGATTCTTAATTATTGATGATTTGTATTGTTTTTTCATATAGATTTTAATGATGCATATTTTTTTTTAATTTGGTGTGATGTGAAAATTCTAAGTACCCATCTTTAAGCGACAGAAATAGTTATTCGATTTCATTTCATGAAACGACATGTTATCAAAAAAGGGGACTAAATGTATAATTTCATCATGGACCAATTACAGTCAGTTCGCCCATCCATCCACCTTGACAGATATCTTCTAAAGTTCTTGGCATTTATGAAACTTCAAACATGTTTTCCTTAGGATAGTCTTTTGATACAATTTTCTTCTGTAAGATGTGTCACAGAAAAAGGGGTTACCTTGCACATACTGAACTTGTTGAGCCCCAATAGATCAGTCAGTAATGTTGTGAGCTGTTAGTCCAGGGTTCCCAGTTTGCACTGGCTTGATTACTGTCTCAGCCAACATTCTTTGACATTTGATCAAAAGTTACTGAGACAAGTCACCTTTGTGTCTTACCAAAGAACGAATGATGTTTTAATCTGTCATTCGACCACCATTTTGACCAGGAAATTAATGCCTAGCCTTCCAAGTTGATTCAATCCCTTACCATACAATCCTGATTTTCAATGAGCCTGAATAAGAAAGGTTGTGAAAGCAATTTCGGAAACGAAGAAAATGCTTTTTGCACAGTTACATACCCTGTCAGAATTATTTGGCCTTGAACTCTGATATTTGGTATTTATCTTCACTGTAGACCTTTACTGCTTAGTACTCAGGTGAGCAATATAGGACCATCATGGTCCTCCTGTTTAAAAAAGAATGCCTCTGGGCTCAAGAACGACCTAGCCTCACGGATCCAAAATTCAGAAAATACTTACCGTAATCTAAGCAACTTAAAAATTCTTCTAGTCCTAAACCATAAAGCCTAGGGCTTCCATATTTGACTTGTATCATCAGACTGACTTCCACAAAGTTTATTAAAGTGATACCCCTGGCTTCAGAAATTGCTTCACACCAGGAATCCAAAGTTTGGAAAAGCTCAATTAGAGCAATTTCAAAATTCCAAACCATAAGCCTGTAGCGTATTCCATATTTGGCAAGTAGCATTACCATGGGTCTTAACAAGTTTAGGCCATGACTTGAAAAATGGATTTAAGTGTTTCCATAATTAATTTTATGTACCTCTACCAAGTTGGTGTTTGGATTGAAATAGGACTCTGTCCTCATTTACATAGGGCTTACATGAATAGGCCAATTCAAAGGAACTTGATCTTAGGAGAGTGATCAAGTGCCAGTGGCCCTCTTATTTCTTGTCATTAAAGCCAATATTCAAAGGATAAGTGTACTGAAACTTACGCAGGTATTTTGTATTTTGTTTCAGTCATGAAATGACTTAAAAGTCACAAAGAGGGAAAAATGCGGCTCCACGAAGCTGAAGACACCCTAAAGTAACAAAAAACAATGTCAATGTTATTCGATGACGTCGTGACGTCATTAACCATGAGGTTAACAATCAGGTTATTGTTAGACACCTTAAAACAGTTCTGGGCATCACACAACTTTTAAAAATGAAAACTAGGAATTGCCGATTAAAGAATGAGATCTGCCAAATAAACTATTTCCAACAGAGTCCCATGGTCATATACCTTTGTGACTTTAGGTTGGTCGAAAGGAAATGCTTATTGAATGTCCCCTACAACATGTCCCTTTGACTTAATTTGGTCTAAAAAGAGAAGTCCAATGAATGGCCCTTAAAACATGGCCCTTTGACTGAATTTGGTTGAAAAATATTTGTCCATCAAATCCTGCAATATGGCCCTCTGGTTTAATTTGGTCTAAAAGAGATGTCCATTGAATGGCCCCTACAGCATGGCCCCTTAACTGAATTTGGTCCAAAACGATTTGTCCGTTGAATGGCCCTTAAAACATGGCCCTCTGGCTGAATTAAGTCGAAAAGAGATGTCCATTGAATGGCCCCTAAAACATGGCCCCTTGACTGAATTTGGTCCAAAAAGATTTGTCCATTAAGTGGCCCCTAAAACATGGCCCTCTGGCTGAATTTAGTCGATAAGAGATGTCCATTGAATGGCCCCTAAAACGTGGCCCTTTGACTCAAAATAGTAGCACGAAAAAAAATGGCCCTTAAGTAATGGCCCTTTAAGTAATGGCTCTTTAACCTAAAACAGTGGACCGTCCGTCCGTCCGTCCGTGCGTTTTCTTTAAACATCTTCTTCTCTGAAACTAATCATCCAATTTTGATGAAACTTCACAGAAATGATCCTGCCATGGTCCTCTTCAGAATTTCTTGAAAGAATTTAATTCCTTCAAAAACTCTGGTTGCCATGGCAACAAAACTGAAAAATTTTAAAAATCTTTGAAAATCTTCTTGTCTGAAACCGTAAGGCCTAGGGCTACCAAATTTGGCATGTAGCTTTATCTAGTGGACCTCTACCAAGTTTCTTCAAATTATAGCCCTGGGGTCAAAATTGGCCCCGCCCCGGGGGTCACAAGTTTTACATGGGCTTATTTAGAGAGAACTTTAAAATTCCTCTTCTACCTAGGCATAGGACCTAGGGCTACCAAATTTGGCATGTAGTTTTATCTAGTGGACCTCTACCAACAGTGTCCAAATTATAGCCCTGGGGTCAAAATTGGCCCCGCCCTGGGGGTAACAAGTTTTACATGGGCTTATATAGGGAGAACTTTAAAATTCTTCTTCCACCTAGCCATAGGGCCTAGGACTACCAAATTTGGCATGTAGCTTTATCTAGTGGACCTCTACCAAGGGTGTCCAAATTATAGCCCTGGGATCAAATTTGGCCCCGCCCGGGGGGGGTAACAAATTTTACATGGGCTTATATAGGGAAACTTCAATAATCTACTCGTACCTAGCTGTAAGGGCTAGGGCTATCGAATTTTGCATGTAACTTCATCTAGGGTGTCTCTACCAAAGGGTGCCCAAATCTTAACTTTGGGGGTCAAATTTAGCCCCGTCACGGGGGGTCACAAGTTTTACATGGGCTTATATAGGGAAACTTTGATAATCTACTCGTACATAGCCATAAGGCCTAGGGCTACCACATTTTGCGTGTAGCTTTATCTTATGGGCCTCTACCACGAGGGCCCAAATTTTAACTTTGGGGGTCAAGTTTGACCCCACCCCAGGGGTCACGAGTTTTACATTGGCTTTTACAGTGAAAACTTGATAAACCTGTCTCATGGGTCACATATTTTAGAGGGCCTTTTATTGAGCAAACTTGTTTTACAGGGCTTTTTATTGGGCAAGATTAAAAAATCTTCTTGTTTATAAACACAGATTCTAGTTTCATATTGTAGGTCTGGGGTCAAAATTGCCTCCATTCAGGGATCACAAGTTTTAACATGGGCTTCAAAATAAAGTCACTTCAATTTAAACATTAATCAAGGGAAATAACTCTTTTTATGAAAGATAAAGTTTGGTACTATTTACTTCCCTTGATTATCAAACTGCTTTGATACATGATTGTGCTAGACATTAAGTTTTTTGATAGAAAATATTCTGTTTTCAAGGAGTGTGATTCATTTTGATGCTAATAGTTATGCTCACATGAGGTGAATAATAAATTCAGAGTAAGGTTTCTATCATTTAGCTTATTTTTCCAAGGATTTTACCTTTCATGCTAATGAATTAATCTGCTTGTATTGCCTGACTGTGTTCATTGTTGTTGAAGGCCCTCTTTTTCATGGTCATGAACACTTCAATTTGTGTGGTAAAGGGTTAAAAAGCCAGTGGAGCGATACAGGGCCATCATGGCCCTCTTGTTCTTGTTGTCTGATGGTTGTTGACTACTGGGGTTTTACGAATGACACTTATAAGGCTTTGGGAGTATAAGGATGATATTTTTGTATTTGTGTAAATTTTTTGTCCCAAATTCTAAAGGGCTGCCTTTAAACCTTCACTATAAGTGTTTCAACCTATGTTGGGGAAAAAACACTTTTAAGAACACTGTGTAACAAGCATTTTCTCCTTTTCTCCCAATGTTTATCTATAATTCTATAGACAAATTCCATCATGTATGTCACACTAAACTGTTTTCATTAGATGCTTTTAAAATGGAGAAGTCTAAAAAATTTTCAGTACCTTAACCCATTACCACACAATCCCTACTTTTGACATTCCTGAGAATGAAACCTTATGAAAACACTGTGGAAGATGAGAAAATGCTGGTAACCAGCATTTTCTCCTTTTCCCACAGTGTTTTCTACACTTCCCAGAACAAATTTCAGTTTTTCACCTTTATTTTGTCGTCTGCAAATGCTTTCAATTTGAACCAGTCTAAAATTTTGTGGTGTGGTAAAGAGTTAAATGACATAACAAAGTTTGAAGGAAGCATCGTTTTTCTCTCATTTTGACTAGGTCAGATTTAACTTTTGTTTTTGTTTTAACTATTTATTGAGTAGAACTCATCAAGAATATGTGAAGTTAAGACTTACCGGTACTTATAAATATTTATAAATAAGATCTATAGATTTTGGGAGACTAACTGGCCAGAAATACTGTTGAAATAATCATTTTTAAAATTACTAAACAATCCCATGTTTTAACGATTTTGAAGAAGACGTCTTAGAAAAAAATTTTGAGAAAAGGAGAAAATACTGGTAACCAGCATTTTCTCCTTTTCCAAAAATGTTTTCTACCCTTTTCTTAGAGAAATCCTTCTATGTAAATCATACTTACAATTTTATAATTTTGAGGTCTGCAAATGCTTTCAGTTGAAGAAATTTAACATTCTGTTGTAAAGTAAATGATAAAGGAGTTAAAGCAAAAAAAAAAGATTTTTTTTCAGGAAGTATTTATAATTTCTTTGTTACATCTACTGTGATTTGAAAGAAGAACTGTCAGAATAAAAGTAGATAAATAGAGGATTTTTTTATTCCCGGTGAAAGATCGAAATTTATTTTATCGAGTGGACACCATTGGTAATATTTTCATGAGTGGCACTATTTATTTCATGCTTTTAACCCTTTCTGGGAGGAGCATTATCAAAATCCAATACAGTTCTTTTCCGTTATTCCCCGTGGCGTACCCCTCCCGCAAAGCAAAGCATTACAATATTACGTCAAGCACGAGAAATGTGAGGTAATTGACATCATATTTCCATCTGGTTGTGAGGCACGCGCATTTAACCTATGCAACAAGAACATGAAAATCTGTATTTTCACTGGTGGTACCAGTGTAGGATCGAAAAATATTTTCACTGCTATTTCTCGATATCTTACCGGAAAGCATGAAATAATATTTTATTATTCTTTGTTTACAGGTAACTATGAGGATGATTTTGAGGATGAAGGTAGGCCAATATTTTACACATAAGTATTTTTCACATTGTGTGTAACTTTCATGGTGCTGTTACATGTACACTTTAACATAGTCCCTCAATACTTGTTCTTCACAAAATTTAGGACAGATGGTCACTTATGAAATAAAACATGGAGGACAAAATTTAATAAAAGCTTGTAATTTGTAAACTTGGGATGGAAAAAAGTAGTACACTAAAGAGAGAGGTTAAAACATCAAATTGCTATTTGCATATCAAGTGATACTCGTGCAAAAAGGGGGTTTAACTCTTTACCACACAATCCCAACTTTTAACGACCCTAAGAAAGAAGCCTTCTGAAAACATTGTGGGAAAAGGAGAAAATGCTGGTAACCAGCATTTTCTCCTTTTCCCGTTAGTTTTCTTCCCTTTCCACTAGAAATTTCAAATTTTTATTCACTTTTTTTTTGTTGTCTGCAAATGCTTTCAATTTGAACCAGTCAAAAAATTTGTCGTTTGGTACAGGGTTAGTCATCTCTGTGATGCTTTATATGAAGAGAGTCATCATACCATTATAGTCATAACTCATGTTTTCTAATAACACACTGAATTATGAAAATGGATTGGTCATTTAAAATATAGAAAAATTCACAACTAGTACAAAGTTTTAACCCATATCAGCTCATGCAGGCTGACCTGGATCGATGCTTTTGCTGCATGCATTTAACCACCTATTTATAGAGCATGACTGATATTTTTTAAGCCTTTACCACACAATCCAGATTTTTGACACCTCTGAGGAAGAAGCCTTTTGAAAACCTTGTGGGAAAAGAAGAAAATGCTCTAGACCAGCATTTTCTCCTTTTCCCACGATGTTTTGTACCCTATCACAGCAACCTTGCGCCATTTGAGCCACTTTGAAATTGTCGTCTGCTAATGCTTTCAGTTTGGATAAGTCTAAAGTTTTGCTATGTGATAACAGGTTAAAAAGAATTCATCTGTTGAAATATCCAATGTTGAAAGGTATAAAGTATATTTGAATTTCTAATTGAAGGTCATTTCCATAAAGCCACAGAATCTGATAATCTTTTTCAGAACTTTTACTGATGCAGAATTGCCGTAATAAAATTTCAAAAGACTGTTATATTTGACTTTTTCCCCTTCTTTCTAAACCAATAACCATGACTATTTATATGACCTATCCTTGTAGAAGACTTAGTTGAAAAACATTCAAAGAAAAGGAGTAGCCCGGCTCTGACATGTACTTGTTCCTGTTGTCCCACTGTTTTAACCCTTTGCCAAACAACAAAATTAAAAACTTAGTCCAAATTGAAAGGTTTTGCAGAAGACAAAATAAGTATAGCTCAAAAGTTAATATTTGTTTTGTTTTTAGAAAACATCGTTGGAAAACAAGAAGATGCTAGTTACCAGCATTTCTCCTTTTCCTACAATGTTTTTGTAAGGCTTATTTATCTTGGTGGTTAAAAGTAGGGATTGTGTGGTAAAGAGTTAAAGAAAAATGTCATAATAAGACGGATGAAGCAATTGCTTGTCATAAGCAGTTCTCTTTTTAACCCTTTCCCAAAGAATCCCTGATTTTAACAGTCCTGGGAAAGAAACCTTCTGAAAACATTGTGAGAAAAGGAGAAATTGCTGTTAACCAGCATTTTCTCCTTTTCCCACAATGTTTTCTCCTCTTCTAAAGTTAAGTTTCAGTTTTTGAGTCACATTTATTTTGTCGTCTGCAAATGCTTTCAACTTGGACTAGTCTAAAATTTTGTCATTTGGTAAAGAGTTTACTTGATTTGAAAACAAAAAAAAAAGTTTCTCCTTTGCATTCAAGAGTCTTTAGATTCAGACCAGTTAGGTAAGGAGTTGCCTTAATTTGTTTTCATCCTAATAACAGCAAGACCTTTACATGATGTTCGACAGTGATTGGACTGTTTGGTTTTAGATGACAGAATTATACAAAACCAATCAGTATAATTTTTCCTTGTGTGTTATTAGACTTTTTTAGCCCACCTGAGCACGAAGTGCTCATGGTGAGCTTTTGTGATCGCCCAATGTCTGGCGTCCGTCGACCATCGTCCGTTGTCCGTCATCCACAATTTCTTTAAACATCTTCTTCTCCTAAACCACTGGGCCAAATTTGATGAAACTTGGCAGGGATGTTCCTTGGGTGAAGCTCTACCAAAGTTGTTCAAGAGATTGAATTCCAGCCATAACTCTGGCTGCCATGGCAACCAAAAGGAAAAAATAGCAAAATCTTTGAAAATCTTCTTCTCTAAAACTAGGAGGTGAAGAGCTTTGATATTTGGTATGCAGCTTCTCCTAGTAGACTTCTACCAAGGTTTATCATATGATGCCCCTGGGGTCAAAACTAACCCCGCCCCGGGGGTCACAAGTTTGAAACACAGGAACAAAGAAGGAAAACTTTAAAATTCATCTTCTCTGAAACTAGTAGGTGCAGGGCTTTAATATTTGGTATGTAGCATCTCCTAGTGGACTTCTACCAAAATTGTTCATATGATGTCCCTGGGGCCAAAACTGGCCCCGTCCCTGGGGTCACAAGTTTGAAATATAGAAACAAAGAAGGACAACTTTAAAATTCTACTTCTCTGAAACTAGAAAGTGCAGAGCTTTGATATTTGGTAAGTAGGATCTCCTAGTAGACTTCTAAAATGTTTGTTCATATGATGTCCCTGGGGTCAAAACTGGCCCCGCCCCAGGGGTCACAAGTTTGAAATAAAGGAATAAAGAAGGAAAACTTTAAAATTCTTCTTCTATGAAAGTAGAAGGTGCAGGGCTTGATATTTGGTATGTAGCATCTCCTAGTAGACCTCTACCAAGATTGTTCATATGATGTCCCTGAGGGTCAAACCTGGCCCTGCCCAGGGGGTCACAAGTTTGAAACATAGGAGCAAAGAAGGAAAACTTTAAAATTCTTCTTCTCAGAAACTAGTAGGTGCAGGGCTTTGATATTTAGTATGTAGCATCTTCTAGTGGACCTCTATAAAGATTGTTCATATGATGTCCCTGGGGCCAAAACTGCCCCCCCGGGGGTCACAAGTTTGAAATATAGGAATAATAAAGGAAAACTTTAAAATTCTTCTTCTCTGAAACTAGAAGGTGCAGGGCTTTGATATTTGGTATGTAGCATCTCCTAGTGGACCTCTACCAAGATTGTTCATATGATGCCCCTGGGGTCAAAACTGGCCCTGCCCCAGGGGTCACAAGTTTGAAACATAGGAACAAAGAAGGAAAACTTTAAAATTCTTCTTCTCTGGAACCAGAAGATGTAGAGCTTTGATATTTGGAAAGTAGGATCTCCAAGTAGACTTCTACAATGTTTGTTCATATGATGTTCCTGGGGTCCAAACTTGGATGAAACTTAAATGAAACTAGAAGGTGCAGAGCTTTGATATTTGGTATGTAGCATCTCCTAGTAGACCTTTATAAAGATTGTTCATATGATGTCCCTGGGGCCAAAACTGGCCCCGTCCCGGGGGTCACAAGTTTGAAATATAGGAATGAAGAAGGAAAACTTTAAAATTTTTCTTCTCTGAAACTAGAAGGTGCAGGGCTTCGATATTTGGTATGTAGCATCTCCTAGTAGACCTCTACCAAGATTGCTCATATGATGTCCCTGGGGCCAAAACTGGCCCCGCCCTGGGGGGTCACAAGTTTGAAAGATAGGAACAAAGAAGGAAAACTTTAAAATTCTTCTTCTCTGAAACTAGAAGATGTAGAGCTTTGATATTTGGAAAGTAGGATCTCCTAGTAGACTTCTACAATGTTTGTTCATATGATGTCCCTGGGGTCCAAACTTGCCCTGCCCAATGGGTCACAAATTCAAAACATAGAAACAAAGAAGGAAAACTTTAAAAATCTTCTTCTCTAAAACTGGAAGGAGTAGAGCTTTGATGTTTGGTATGTAGCATCTCCTAGTGGACCTCTACCAAGATTGTTCATATGATGCCCCAGGGGTCAAACCTGGCCCTGCCCCGGGGGGGAGGGGGGCGTCACAAGTTTGAACATAGGAAAAAAGAAGGAAAACTTTAAAATTCTTTTTTTCTGAAACTGGTAGGCTTAGAGCTTTGATATTTTGTATGAAGCATCTCCTAGGAAACCTCTACCAAGTTTTTTATATGGTGCCCCTGGGTTCCAAACTGGCCCTGCCCTGGGGGTCACAAGTTTGAACATGGGAAAAAAAAGAAAACTTTAAAATTATTCTTCTTTGAAACCAGGTGTTGAGCTTTGATATTTGGTATAAAGCATCTCCTAGTGGATGTCTGCCAAGTGATGCCCCTTGGGTCATAATGTGCCCAGCCCCTGGGGTCACAAGTTTAAACTTGGAAACTAAAAAGGAAAAATTTAAAATTCTTCTTCTCTGAAACTAGAAGGTGTAGAGCTTTGGTATTTGGTATATAGCATCTACTAGTTGATCACTACCAAGTTTGTTCATAAGATGCCCCAAGGGTCAAAACTGGCCCTGCCCAGGGGGTCACAAATTCTAAACCATGGAACAAAAAAGGAAAACTTTAAAATCTTCAGAGAGCTTTGATATCTGGTACATGTCAAATTGACTTGAGACTTGGTGAACATGTTTGTTGTATTGCATGCCCTTTGCAACTATTATACCTCCTTGACAACTGCCGCTGGGATGGACATATGTTGCGACAATTTGCCATTCTTGTTTCATTATCATTTGGCCTTGAACCTTAATTTTTGGTATTTATCTTCATTGTAGACCTTTACTGCTTAGTACTCAGGTGAGCGATATAGGACCATCATGGTCCTCTTGTTTCCTGTAGTGGTCCTGTATGGCATTGTCGTAAAGTTTTGGACTTGAAACCTGGGGGTTCCAGGCTCTAGCGCCACTGAGCTTTTTGTGGGAGTGTCCTAGGGCAACACACTTCAGACCCCTCTCCTAGAGTTGGCGAAACCTAGTATGTACATGAATATGTGAGCTGTTGTTATATGACTGAAATCTCTTCAAAAGGATGGTAAAACACCGTTCAATCAATCAGTCAGTGTATCGGTACTAAATTTGGACATGCAAATTCATGTCTCATTTGTATTAAACATAACAATACCCTTTTGCAAGTATTCTTTCTATCTGTATGTAACAGAATCTGTGACACTATGAGAGAATTAAAAAATAATCTTCATATTGTGGTTTATTGTTCAATAAACCACAGTTGTAAGTTATGAGGCACAATAAATAATCCATGAGGGCGATCTTTTCAAAATTGGTCTGACCGGAGGAGGTGGGGGTGTCGAATATTGTTCTCTGGTGAGTGATTAAGGGCCATTCTTGCCTTTTTATTGGAAATCTTCTTGTAGAAATACACCTTGTCACACTTCATTTATATTTGCCATGAATTATACTGGATTGGACCTCTTTGTGTCAATAAGATCCCATTTGTGAGATACATGTATGAAAGATGACTTTTTTCAGGGCTATTGTTGCAGTATTTCTAACAATTTGATGATTATTGATGCCATATACTTGTATTACCCATGCAATTTATTAGGTTCTTGAGCGATAAAGGGCCACCATAGCCCTCTTATTTTATATCAGTTTGGATTTAGAAAAGATGTTGTCTTTCTACATAGAAATACATTCCTATTATAAAAGCTAAGATGCTGTTGGAGAGAAAATATAGGGAAGAGTTTTTAATTTTGTTTGATATTTTACAGCATTGAAATTTGTCTCTCTATAGACAGTGTATTTTATATAAGAGAATATGAACATCATAGTAAATTTGAGAATTCTTGGAAAATTTAATGAAATGTTGCAAAAGCTGTATTGTACATGATATCTTGTTAGAACCTACATGTGCAGAGTTGCTAATTTTTTGTCCTGTTTAAAACAATTTTTGTGTTTTAGTATTCATTGCAACAATTATCAGATATAAAATTACTGAAAAAATAAATGATATGAATTTTTCAGAATAGGAAATTTGACAAGAAAAGAGAAGGCCAGGGTGAAAACAGCACTGTTTGCATGTGTGTCATGATAAACTTGTTGTGTAGAAAAACTGAAGATTTTCTGTTCCAAATCCGGATTTTAGGGATGTGATTTTCAACATGGTGTCAGTTGGTCATGGTTTTGTATTTAGAATAAAAATAAATAGAGGGACTTACTTTTGGTTATGAATTTCTCTTTTATTGAGAATGTAATTGTGAGAAAACATAAAAACAGTGATAAGGGGTTTCAGTGATTCTGCAACCATAGTGAAATAAGTTTTACCTGATAAGAGGTAAAAATAAAAAACAGTTTATTTTGACACCATGCTTTTATGATTACCAAGTTTTCCTCCAGGTTTTAGAACTTAGAAGGTCATAAAAGTATACATACAATTTATAAAAATGTATTTCTATGTAAAAAAGACTTGTGAACATGTTAAAGGCAAGATTGGATGCATTTACGACATTGTACAAGCTTGTAGATTAAGACAAGACTGTTCAGAAGCTGCAGTCTAACCTTTGATCTACAGTGCCTGGCAACTTTTTGGTCTGTTGACTGCAAATTGTCCATTTTATTTACCATACAGGGTAAGGAATAAATATCATTGGAAAACATGGGATAGAAATGGAGGAAGAATTGTTAAAGCATAAGATAGAGCTTTTTGGCGCTTTTTGTAGTGTATGATCATATCCTTCAAGCCAAACCAACCATAGTTATAAAAATATAATAGTCCATTGTCTAATTACTTTGTTGTTCCAATTAATAGAAGAGATTAGCATAGAATCACAACTGCATGCTCGAAGGAAACTTTCCATGCTTTTTGTGACAATTCAAATCATGATCAGATATTACTGAAAATATTGTCTAATTTACTCAAATTTGTGAGTGACATCTTGCCTGTAGCAATCTTGCAATTGCAAAAATTGCTGTTCTTGTACTGAGCTTTTCCTCCAAATAAGAATCTTTCACAAGGAAGTTTTTTGAAGCAAGAGACCTGATAAATTACAGAAAAATATACATTTGTCACTTTAATGTGTGTTTTCAAGATAAACTGATAGAGACTTTTAGAGTGTTAATATAATTATGTATCCGAATGATTTATGTACTAACAATGTGTGAAATGACTTATTTGCTCAGATCTTTATATTGATAAATGCATGAATGCAATTGAGTAAAAGAAAAAAAAAAAGTTCTTAGAGGGAATTTCAGTAAAAAGAAAGGGAGCTTATGTTTGTGATATAGACCCAGTGTATCTTTCTGTCACAAACAGCACACACTTGTGAATGTATAGGTCTCCTTTTGTCCCATGCTAGGTTTTACTCATGCATAAATATAATACTGACTGGTAACATATGTTGCTTTTGTTAATTTGTAGTGAAAGATGCTTCATAGTATTTTTCAAACATAAGTTATGTCAATGAACAAATATCATCCCTGAAACTTTTCACAGTTTGCATTACATAATTATATATTTTCAAAAAGACCTGAGAGGAAAAAGTGGAAATTTCTGCTGTGCTTTTAAACTTTGTGAGCCATGTTTGGCGTCATATAGTAAACTAGTGTATCAGAAAGTTTAATTCAAAACAAGGGTATATTTCAACTTATTTGAAAATACATGTATATTATTCTTGGAAAACTGAGTGGATGGGTTTTATTTATTTCAATTTTTTAAGGGAGATATTCAGATTTTTCAATAAAAAAAAAATTTGATAATAGTTCTACCTTTTGATCTGTATAAAGAATGGTAAAATTTTGGTTTACAATAGATTAAATTTATCAGTATGTGGATATGTACAATGAATTGATTCCCATGTTAAAGACATGAAAATGCTACATATCACTGTGTGGTCCTGTAACACACTCAATACTCTTGCTACTTGGAAAGCTTATCATTTTTATAACAGTTAACTCATTACCAAACGACAAAATTTTAGGTTTGCCCAAATTGAAAGCATTTGCAGATGACAAAATAAAAGTGACTGAAAATTTGAAATTTGATTTGTGAAGGGTAGAAAACATTGTGGGAAAAGGAGAAAATGCTGGTTACCAGCATTTTCTCCTTTTCAGACAATGTTTTCTAAAGGCGTCTTTCTCAAGGTCGTCAAAAGTAGGGATTGTGTGGTAATGGGTTGATAGATAATGGAAGATGTATCTTTTTCATGTGGAGTTAATTGTTTACCCAATGATAAAATTTTAGGTTTGTCCAAATTTAAAGCATTAATTTTGACAGTTTAACTGTAGTTGAAAGGATCGTAACTGTCTTTGGAAGTGTGAAAAACCTTGTTAGAAAAGTCAGTACTTTCCCTTTTTGCCCCATCGGCTTCAAAAGGTTATTTGATTATGTTCTTTAAAACTTAGCATTGTGTGGTAAATAACTAATAAATGAAAATGAATAGAAACAAATAGGAATATTGCTTTTTAAAATCTTAACAAAAACCTAATATCTCCCTTAAATATTATTTTCTTGCAAGCTTATTAATAGTGCAAAATGCTTTTGCAGCACAAATATAGTAATAACCTGAATAAAAAAGATGTTGTTTAGCAGAGAGCATTTCATACTGTTATCATACAGGCTGTTTTGGTGGATTTGTTACAGAAATCAGCTTACTGTGATTGTTCTTATTGGAAGCAAATACTGTAAATATGTGTGGTGCTCAACTCATCAAACTGTCATGATTTGGCAGTACTTCACAACCTGGCTTGATTGAGTTGTATTCACCAACCATTCATAAAACCATTTACAGTCTTAATCTCCACTTTTTTTTAATTTGAAAGCAACACACCATCTGATTGGCTAAACCATTTGCTCTAGCCGTTAGTTTAGCTAATCAGAGTACGGTATGTATTACTTTCAAGTTTGGAAATAAGACAAAGAACATTCCTAAGAATGGTTGGTGAATACAGACCCTGATTTAACATGGGGTAAAATCATGTTTTGATACACTGCAGTGAAAAATGGAGGAAGTTTTTGTTTTGATATTTACCATTTAAGTATTTATGACAACATGTTTGTTAAGAAGATCAGTTTTTATACTGCACTTTGGCTTCATTGACTTCGGCTATTCAGACATAAATTCACTTGAATTTGATGCAAAGATTAGTCAACTGAATTAAGCATTGAAGGTTAAAAGGCCATTTTCCTAACCATTTCATAGGAATACCACAATTGTTAAGTTCAGTGTATCAAAGCAAAACCAATGTGATTGTCCCTAGTGTTACAGTAGCTACCACATGATATTATACTCATATGTATACAGACCTACGATTAAGACCAGTGGACAGCTTAGTCAGGATGATGCTTTATTTTGATATTTAGTCTACAAATGTTTTGAATTGGACAAGTCTAATATTTGTCTGGTAGTCAAGACTAGATATTTTTTGAGACATTTCTGCCCAGGTGCCCTTGAAAATTGCAACAGATTGGCTTATTCTACTGTCTGAAAATATCTTTTTCATTTGCCCAAGTCTAGGGGTAAATTAGGAGTTTATATATTATAATTTAAGATTTATAGCTTGTATTGCTTAACTCTTTACCATGTGATAAAATTTTGGACTTGTAAACAAATTGAAAGTGGCTCAGACTTTAAAATGTCTTTTGAAACGAAGAAAACATTACAGAAAAAAAGAGAAAGTACTGCTTACCAGCATTTTCATCTTTTCCTTTAATGGTTTCAAAGACTTTTCTCAGGGTCAGTCAAACTAGGGAATGTGTGGTAAAGGGTCAAACTTTGATGATGCTCTGTCCAATCTTCAAATAATGCCTCAGTCTCCAAATTCTAATATAAGATTTTTATGGTTTCTTCAGAAATAGGCAAGGGAATTTGATAGTACTTTACTCATGGAACAGTGGAACACCAAACACCCTTTTTGTTACTTTTGAAGCTGGTGTAGGTCAAGATTAGAATGAATAGATTGTGCTGTTTGATATTGGATCTGCACTTTCTGAAGCTTTGTAACATATTCTGGCAAATCCTTGTCTTGAAATTGAAATTTTATGCATATTTTTTTTTTCTGTAAGAAAATCCCTTTTTGATCTGAAAAACTGGATTTCATGAAATCAAGCTCTATTATTTTACTTTAGCTTGAAAGCTAAGCACTCCGTTGGTTGTTCAAAATATTGTAGGAGATACATGTAGCATGACAAAGCTCTTTTGAAACTGCAATGTCTGCATCTTGTTTACCAGATCTGATATATACATGTACAAGGTTAAGTTTCTTCATAACTATGCCTCTTCTTAAGTATGCCTAGTTGAATGATAGCATCACTGTAAAATACTGTGCATGGCAGAAATCGTGTCTATTTGATTTAAGAAATTTACATTCTTTGTTTTAAATGTGCTTTAAAACTTGACTGAAAATTTGCATAGCTCTTCTGGATAACTGCAGTCTTTGCTGCTGTAATTATGTCCAGCTTCTGATATGTTTGAAGACTGGTGTGATATTTCAAGATTGGGCAAAACATGCTAAGTAGTATTATTTTCATTAAATGGGAAGGCTAACATATTGCTTTCTTTTTTGCTTTTTACAAACTTGATTGGACAGATACAAAACATGAAGATGATTCACATGATGATGGCCAAAATGGTGACAAATCAAAATCTCGTTCAGAATGATGCAGTCAATTGACTTCTTTCAGTTTGGTCACATGACTTGCATTACAGGAGGCCATTTCAAAACTGACAGAAAAAGGAAACATGTGAAATGTGTACATAATGTGAAACATTTTATGTGATTATCCATAACTAAACATTATTTTTGTGAGAACTGGAAAAAAATGGACTTTCACGATTTTAACATTAGTTTCTTGGGAATTTAACCTGACTAGTTCTTTTGAATTCCCATTCACAATGAGAAAGCAATGGATTACAATATCCTTTTGTTGAGTTCCAGTTTTATTCATTGGATAGATTTGCACTGTATCATAACATTCAGTAGATGATTTGCAATCTCAGGAAGTCTGTTACTATAATAATTTTTGGTCTAAAGTTATAGCACTTGATATTTTTTGTTAATTTTTTTGTAAGGTATTGATCATTTTAGTTGAAGCACATTTTCATTTGTAGCCGTAAAATTGAAATAAAATGATGATGTCCAAGGTTTTGTATTGTTACCACTTGTTTCTGTGACGCAACACCAACATCCTAGAGATCTTAGCCTGCCTTCCAAAGGGTCTTTAATTGCTTGGTCCAATTTTGATAGGTATAGAAATTCTGTGACAATAGGGAATACATGTTATTTCTATTCTTACTGTTAAAGATGAAAAGTTTTATACAAAGATACACACAATTCATACAAAAAGACAAATCACCAATATGTTACATTTTGTTGTTTGTTGCTTAAATGCTCAAAGACTCATCATGAAAGAAAAATCTTTTAAAGGTTGTATCATAATTGAAAAAAAAAAACATTAAAATCTCAAAGTATTGAAAGGATGAGGGGTAATTGAAAAAATAAGGAAGTGTTTAACTTTATATCTAACTGTTTATCTGTAGGTTTAGAGAAGTCATTACAAAAAACTGATTTCATTAGATGACTTTGAAATGGCCCCTGAACGATTTGATTGCAGTTCTGGCAAATTATTTATTACACACAATGCATGCTTTCCTTCAGTTTTGTTTATAAAAAAATTGTGTAAGTTCTGTGTAAAGTTCAGCTTGTGTTTTAAATGCATGGTTAATTATTGGCTTTTTTATTGAAAAATAATTCTCATTCTAATTGAATTATGTAATTGGTTTTTTATCAGCCTGGCGTCCATTAACTAACTGTAATGTTTTATTCGTTGATGCATCTGTATTTTCCATTTTTCATGACAAAAAGTCATTGCCAGGGAATTCAGCATATAGCTCAGAAAAATTGAATCATTATAGACATGACTATGTAGACAACTTTGTGACTTTGAAAAAAGAAACATGTAACAATATAGGCACACATCTTGTTGCTGTGTTACAAACATAGATAAATAAAAATAGAAATATTAAGGCACTACATCTAGGTTGAGTGTAATCTTTTGTACTTGAATTTTTTTTTTTTGTTATTTTATAAAAAAAGAATTTAACCCATATAATTCAAAAAACCTTTTTATTTTAATTTTCTCCTACTTGTATGTACTATATATTCTCCCAATACATACCAAGCATGTATTTTGATGATGATAATAATAAACTATGGTTTATGTAATACGAGAAATCATAGTATTTATTTACGATCCTTGGCCATGTAACTAAATAAATTAATACTTCATGACAGGTAACTCTAGGTCCGTACTCACGATCCATTCTTTTTCACCAGAATATCCTAAATTTGAATATAACACAGCTTCTCATTGGCTAAACCATTTGGTTCTGCCAATCAGAAGCTACTTTGCTTTAATGTTGTATAATCTTATAGATCTAGGCTAAAAATAATCCCAGGAATGGCTGGAAAATATAGATCTTTGAAACCTATCTAAAAGAGTACAGCCCCTGAATAAGGTCACATGCTCACTTGAGGATAGAAGGAAAAAAGCCGTAGAAATCTATAATGAACTTTAGTATTTTTCCATGGATAAGAATGATTGGCTAGCACATTTCTTGATTTTAACCTTCACAGGTTACTGTCAATTTTACAAGCATACTTTGTGTCACTACATGTTTAACACATTACCACACAATCCCTGCTTTTGACGATCTTAAGAAATAAGCCTTTAGAAAACATTTTGAGAAAATGACAAAATGCTGGTAACCAGCATTTTCTCCTTTTTCCACAATGTTTTCTAAACTTCACAAAACAAATTCCAAATTTCGAGTCACTTTAATTTTGTTGAGTGCAAATGCTTTCAATTTGGACAAGCCTGAAATAAATGTCGTTTGGTAATTAGTTAAGTCTTTATAGTTGGTAAACTTTATTATCATAAAGTTGTATTATTTAGGTAATTAATGTAGTTTAAAACACAAGTAATACTATGGTTTATTTCGACTTGTTTACCAAGATTTATTGGCAATTATTTGGAAGTGAATTGCAATGTTCTCTTTCTTCTCTTGTGTGCAACTCCTACAGCTTCCATCGGAATAATTGAAACTGACTAAAATGAATCTCTATGATATGTAGTTGTACATTTGACTCTTTAAATTTAGATCTTTTTTTGCATTATAGATTTCAGCCATTTTCACTGACAAGCCCCTTCGTGCCTATGTGAGCTGCTTTGCAAAGCTTTTGTTATGCCGAGTTAACTCTTTACCACGCGGCAATTTTTAGAATGATCCAAAGAAAAAACATTTGCAGGCGACAAATCTTATGTGATTGGATTTGTTTCTAAAAGGTTGGAAAACATTGAGGGAAACAAAGGAAATGGTTACCAGCACTTTCTTCTGCCCCGACAATGTTTTCAAGAGTCGAGCTTCCCAGGGCCATTGAAACCTGGGATTTTGTGTGGTAATGGGTTGAAAAAGGCATGTCACAATGTTATCCAGTTTGGTACTCTGATAAAGCAGCAGCAACAATCTTATATTAAGAAGCTACAACTACTGGCATACATGTTAGTGGGCATGCATAAATATCTGCACAGGATGGCATACATCTGTGGTGTTTGCATGTCTTATTGTATGTAAAATTGCTCATGACTTTAGGTTATTCGCTCTGTTGTGTGTCCGTCTGGTATACCCCAGTATAAATTATATCTATTGTTAACCTTTCTTTAACCCTTTTACCAAACAATACAGGCTTTTAACATCCTAAAGAAGAAGACTTTTGAAATCATTTTATAAAAAGAAATTACTTGTTCCCAGAATTGTCCTCTTTTTCACCACAATGTATTCCACTCCTCCAAAAACAAATTTCAAACATGGAGTCACATTTAATTTGTTGTTTGCAAATGCATTTATTTGGAAGGTTCTTAACTTCATTTGTTTGGGAAAGAGTTACATAAAAATGCCTTTGGAAGAGATCGCTACAGAATCAAATGAAAGGTCTTGATTAATATAAACCCCAAATTAAAATAAAAACTTTCTACCCTGACTTTTCTTTTTTTCAAATAATGCACATAATTATGCACAACTTGCTGAAAGAAACTATATCTTTCTTTACCCTGGCTGATTTTTGCGATCAGACTTGTCAATAGTTCCAGTATGAAACTGAATTTTCTTCTTTTGTTTTTGAATTTTCTTCTTTTGTTTTTATCTTTTAAGCTATTTGTTGGATAAATTTACTTAGTTCACTCTTAGTTAACTTTTTCCTTGCAGAGTTTCGTTTTTGAAAGCTAGACTAATTTAGTAATTCCCAAAAATTTATGCTTGACTGTACAGAAAATCTGTCAAAAATCTGTTTTGATGATTGTTAAATTAAGCAATGGGACTTGTATTTGGAAGGGTAGAAAAAAATGTGGGAAATGAGAAAATGTTGGTGACAGCATTTTCTCCCTTTCCAAAGTGTTTTAAACAGCATTAAATTTTGCCTTCTCCATCAGTGTTGTAAAAGCTTGTGATTGTTTGATTAAGGATTAAATGTTAACTAGAACAGAGTCATGGCATTCTGTTGGATATTGTGTCCAAACCAGCCTTATGATTACAAAGTGAAATTCTAGGTTAAAATAGTGGGCCTTTTCTGGACTTTTTTTTAAAAAAATCAGTTTTTTTTAACCTTATTAATTCTCAAAAAAATATTAACCCTATTTCCAAACAATCCCTGATATTTACGACCCTGAGATAGAAGACAAATTGAAATTTGTTTCCAGCAGGGTAGAAAAACATTGTGGGAAACAGAGAAAATGCTGGTAACTGGCATTTTCTCCTTTTCCAACAGTGTTTTCTACCCTGCTGGAAACAAATTTCCATTTTTGAGTTACGTTTTTTTGTCCTCTGCAAATGCTTTCAATTTGGATCAGTCAAAAATGTTGTCGTTTGGTAAAGGGTTAACTTATATATGGTAAGAATGGTAATAAGTATATGAAGAGTGCATATTTAGTTTTTGGCTTGTTTTTAGCTCACCTGAGCACAACGTGCTCAAGGGGAGCTTTTAGGATTACCCAGTGTCCGTCGTGCGTCAGTGCGTCGTGCGTCGTCAACAATTCTTTAAACATCAACTTCTCCTAAACCACTGGGCGGATTTGGACCAAACTTGGCTGGAATGTTCCTTGGGAGGTCCTCTTTAAAAATTGTTCACAGAATTTGATTCCGTCAAAAACTCTGGTTGCCATGGCAACGAAATAGAATTTTTTAGAAAATTCTTTAAAAATCTTCTTCTCTGAAACTTCTCTGTAACCGCTGGTCAGATTTTAAAATAATTTCACAGAGATGTTCCTTGGATGACCCCTTTCAAAAAATGTTCACGAAATTTTGATCTGTTGAGAAACATGGCTCTGGTGAATGGGGGCTTCTTGCACTATACAGAAATGAAGAAATTCTTAAAAATTCTTCTTCTCAGAATCCGCTGGCCAGATTTTGAAATAATTTCACTGAAATGTTCCTTGGATGACCCTTTTCAAAACTTGTTCGCGAAATTTTGATTTGGCTCTGGTGAATGGGGGCTACTTGCGCTATAGGGAAATGAAGAAATTCTTAAAAATTCTTCTTCTCTCGAACGGCTGGTCAGATTTTAAAATAATTTCACAGATATGTTCCATGGGTGACCCTTTTCAAAAATTGTTCGGGAAATTTTGATTCATCAAGAAACATGGCTCTGGTGAATGGGGGCTACTTGCACTATAGGGCAATGAAGAAATTCTTTAAAATTCTTCTTCTCTGAAATGGCTGGTCAGATTTTGGAAAATTTTCACAGAGATATTCCTTGGGTGACCCTTTTCGAAAATTGTTCATGAAAGTTTGATTCGACAAGAAACATTGCTCTGGTGAATGGGGGCTACTTGCACTATATGGAAATGAAGAAATTCTTGAAAATTCTTCTTCTCTGAAACGGCTGGTCAAATTTGAGAATTGTTTCATGGAAATATTCCTTGAATGGCCTTTTTCAAAATGTGTTCGCGAAATTTTGATAGGTCAAGAAACATGGCTCTAGTGAATGGGGGCTACTTGCACTGTCCGGAAATTCAGAAACTCCTAAAAATTCTTCTTTTTTGAAACTGCTGGTCAGATTTTGAGAGGACTTTTACCGGTGACCTTTTAAAAATTGCTTGGCAAAATAATGATTTTGTTTCCAGTGTTTCAATACCTTCAAAAAAAAAAAGGCTATGGTCCTCTCAAAAATTCAGGTGAGCGATCCAGGGCCATCTTGGCCCTCTTGTTTCCTTTCTTACTAGTATTTGTTATTTTTTATTGTGTTTTTTATCTCCAGGGTTATCATAGTCCTTACCATTTTTTTTTGTGATATAATACAGGTTTTTTCTGACTTCATGTACTGCATGAGTAAAAGCTAGAAATTGACGTTTTTTTCTCGGAATACATTTAGATCATCTGCTATCATAACCACATTTTTTTTAAGTTCTTTTTATTCTGAAAAGTCATATATCAAGAAAATAAATGTTGGGAATTGGATTTTAAATACTAGAGAAATCACCTGTAATAAATAAGAATGATAACAATGCATGAGGAATAACATGAGATGCTAAATTTTCTTTGCTAGCCTTGCAGAGCTTAACTCCTTCCATTTTGAAAATTTCTAGGTAATTCAATGGACATTTTAGATAAAGGTGACTTAGGTCTAATGTATGGCAAGAAATCTCTAATATTCTAGTTCTCAGTTCTAGATTGACCTCTATAATGTGAACCAAAATAGCCTTGAACCTATAATAACTGCGTAGTTTCTACTGTCTTACCATTTTATTTGCACAGTGCTAAGACTAAAGGGGATTTAATACATTGTACCAAGCAAACATCACAATTTAACATCCATACAATCCATTTAGTCCAACATACATCTGAATATGACATGCTGAAATTGACAAATAGCAAAAAAGCTTCAGCCAAGGTCAGCCTGTGTGACTGCCTAAGGAGAATTGGATTGATGTATCTTTTGCAAATACGTTGAACACCCTTTCTCCCCTGGGTCGGCCAATTTCTTTGCAAGGATTGACGATAGTCACTTCAACAGGATTCATTTCTCTCCCACAGCTGACCATTGTTTCAATGATGATGATGAGGGAAAGTCGCGAGTGGCTTGGAAAGAAAATTGAGCGAAGTACTGGTAAAAGAAACTCCAGTAATGCATGGATAGGTGCACTGGCAGCTGCAAATAACTGAAATAATGTTAAAAATGGTGTAATTGCTTTCAATTTGGATAGGTCTAAAATTTGCAATTTGGTAAAGGGTTAAAGAGGGTAACTTGATTCTGACAAAAGAATGAAAGGCTTCCACCCTTTACTACACAACTTTTACCAAACAGAAGAAGATGCCCTTTGAAAACTTTGTGGAAAAAGGGTAAATTCTGTGAATCAGCATTTTCCTCCTCTCCCACAATGTTGTCTGTCCTATCAAAGAAAAAAATGCATCAGTTTGGTCACGTTGCAGTTGTGGTCTGCAAATGCTTTGAATTTGGTCAAGTCATAAATTTTGTAATATGATAAAGTTTTAAAGAAGTATTTACTCCATTCTGTCCAAACAATTTTTATGTATTATATATTTATCTTTAACAAGTTTAGTGAAAAAAATAAGTAGGGTGATGCTTATTTCAAGCATTTGGAGTACAGTTAGGATATTTACATGGAGAGATGCTGTTTTGAAAAGAAAAAAAATGAACAATATGTGAATTTTTATCTCACCCAGTTTGTATTCAGCATAAATCGTCAATAGAGAATAAATTTGTTACACCTCCTGACCTAAATTTGCACCAGACAATTTTGAAAAAAACAGAAAATAGTACTGAACATCATCAGTTCAAGTTTTTGCTTTGTACCGGACAACCAAATTTTAGACTTAACAAAATTGAAAACATTTGTTGACCATAAATTTAGTTTGGCGAAAAAGATGGGAATTGTCTCTTGAAGGGTAGAATACATTGTAGGAAGAGGAGAAAATGGTGATCACCAGCCTTTTCTCCAATTTCTGCAATGCTTACAAAAGTTGTCTTACAAAGGATCATTAAAACACAAGATAGTTTGATGCAAGATTAATAGTTAATAGAAGCAAAAATAGTTTGATTCAAGATTAATAATTAATACAAGCCAAAATAGTTTGATTCAAGATATTAAATAGTGAATACAAGCAAAAATGTTGTTGCTGAAGCAGAAATTTCTTATGAAAAATTTGTTCTTTTTCTGCTTAATCCTGAAAAAGACCTGCTGCTAGAAAAAAATTCTCCTTGTTTTGACCTATAAGCTTAACTCTTTACTGAGAGACAAAATTCTGGACCAGTATATTTTTGAAAACATTTGCAAAAACAAATCATTTGGTGCTGAAATAATGGAAATTGTCTTTGAATATAGAGAAATCATGATGATAATCAGCATTTTGTGCTTTTCTGATATGTTTTCAGAAGACTTCCTTCTTAGGGTTGGTAAAACTTGAGACTCTTTGGGTAAGGATTAAATTGCATTATAAGGCTTTAAAAAATAATTTCAAAAAAATTCATATAAGGCTTAAAAACAAATACCAATCAGTTACCATTACTCAAATAAGGATTGAAATCAAGGAAGAGGGTGCTACAGGTTGACCAATCAAAACAGAGCAATCCAGTTGAAGGCGAGCAGTCAATTTCATGATCAGGTAAAAAGTTCTACAAAACCTTTTTGCGATCAGGTCATTCTACCATTCAAAATCATGATTACTCCCTCAAAGATGTTTTGAGTATCTAATCATTCCCTTAGTGAGTTTTTCCCAGATTTAATAGTTTGCTGTTTATTTGCTCATAATGATTTAATTTCACTTTGCTTAACAAGATACACAGTGTCGGAAAAAAAAAACTACAATGTGATACCCATTTAATAAATAATAAGTCAAATATCTGTTTGTAAATATTTGTAATTTTCTTTTGGAAATAAGAATTCTTTAGTCTAAGCTGTAAAATTGCTCTTTATATTTGCCACCATCAGATATGTTTTGAAGCAAGTTTAATACAGAAAAACATAATTAATTTGCATTTGGTTCACATGAATTAGAACAAGGGAGTACATGATTTCTGATGGTGGAATGACTTCTTTATAATAGTATTTTATAATGCTAAATGATATGATTTTTAAATGTGTACATTTTACAACTATGCATTTGATGAAGGAACATAAATATTGATGTTAAATTTCAACAGTATGCATCAAACATGAGTAGTTCAATTATTACTTGTAATTTATATGATCTTTTGAAAGTAGAAGATACCGACAATAGAAAATCTATAAATTTTAAGAATGAGAAAGATGAAATAAATTCATTTGTTCAGTCCACAGTGAATTTACAAGTAGATATGGTCAGATTATTTAAAGGAGACTTTTATTTGTTTACGTTAAACAGGTGCAGATGTCCCTGTGCCAATTGACATTAAAAGTGCAAGAGATATTGAGATTCTTAATCAGGTCAACAAGTTAGGCAAGAGGGTTATACTTGAGACATCGGAAGGGGCTCCTGAAAACATATCTGCTGTAATTGAATACAATGATGATTCAGATATTGTACTTGTGAAGAAATACCGACCAGTTGAGAGTATTGATGTAGAAGGTATCCTTATGGACACCTTACAAACACCAGGTATTCCTGAGGCTCTTGAAGAGGAGGATTCCATTTGTGATGGAGAGGAAGAAGATCATATCAACCTGAAAATAGATCCTGTGGAAATAAAACCAAAGAAGAAAAAGAAACTAAACAGAGCAGCCAGCTCGGTTTCCTCAATGTCTATTTCCTCTTATTCAAAAGGAAAAGGTTCTTCAAGCAATCAGACTATTACACATTCAGCACCAGACTGGCTTGAGAGTCTGTTGACAGAGGAAAGAACCAACCGCCACTCAATAAGACCTAAAACAGCCTGGGGGCATTCCTCCACCTCTAAAGTAAGACCTGTAAAGAAACTCAGGCCAATTTCCTCGAGGAAAGAAGTTCCTCAAAATGAGAAATACGACATGGAGTTTCTTCGAGCAAAGTTTTATCCCCCACCACACAACTGTCTTGATAAACCAGCCCTTGGCAACACTTTTTCAACAAAGAGAAAGAGACCAGAAAAACAAAGAGCTGAAGCTGTGCAATTCAGAAGCAGGAAAAAACTAATTGATCATGATTTAAGTCTTGAATCTTATCCTGATACTCTAGCTAAGACTGAAAACTTCATAGAAACACTCATGGCAGGTGTGTCTGATCCCTCACAAAGTGCCTCTTTGGAGAAAACGGCTGGTAAAAGATCCCCTGGTTTGGAATGTGAAACAGCGGATGAGGTATCTGACATCGAACATGACTATCCAATAACTCCAGTCACTCACCCTATAGAAGTCAACATAAATATCAACAAGAAGAAAAAACCAATAAAAAAGAAAAAAGAAACAAATGGCCCATCTAAGGGCCAACCTGCAAAAGGAAAGGTCATTGAAAGTCCAGGTGTCTCGGTAGCTTATGCTAAACATATCCTGAAACATAAAGATTCAAATCGTAAAGATGTAAAGGACATGGTTAATATCAATATACAGACACCAAACAAACCTAGAGGCAGATCTCCACCAGCAAACCGAAGAGGATCATCCCCAAAAAGGGCTCGATCTCCATCACCAAAAAGAGTTCCAAAACTAGATTTGACACAAGCAAAGAAAGAAATAGATGTGAAAGTTGAAGATGGTAAAGCAGAAATTGAAAAGCTTCTACAGGAATGTCTAGATACCTTTGGACTAAAGCTACAGGAACAACAAAGACAATTTGCAGAACAGCTACAGCTGGCCCATGATCAGTTTGCTGAACATTTGAACCAAGCACAGTCTGCACTGACCTCAAATGGAGATGATATTCAAGCAAACTTATCAACACATCTTCAGGAAGCCACAGAAGCAGTTGTTGGACAGCTGAAAGAATCCCAGGCTACTCTTAACCAACAATTGGAATCATCGCAGAAAACTCTGGTAGATCAACTCACAGAATCACAAACTATTTTAGCACAACAGTTCAAAGAGTCTCAAAGCACTTTTGGAGAGCTTGTTAGCAATGCTCAGACAGTGATAGCAGATCAGCTGAAAGACTCACAAAATGTTTTTGGGGAACAGGTGCAAGATTCTCAGAAATTACTCTCTGAACAGTTGAATGAATCTCAAAAGACACTGACTAATCAAATGAAAGATTCCCAGGATGTTCTTACAAACCAATTAAAGGACTCACAGCAAGTAATTGCAGATCAAGTGAAAGAGTCACAACAAATGATAGCTGATCAGTTGAAACAATCACAGGAAACTATAGCTGAACAGCTCAAAACATCTCAAACAACCTTTGCTACTCAGCTGATGGAATCCCAGACAGCTCTGTCAAAACAACTTACAGAGTCCCAGGGTCAGTTGTCAGATCAGCTGTCAACTGCACAACACACAATTGCTGATGATTTGACAAATGCACAGGAGACAATTGCTAAGCAAGTTGAAGAGAATCAAAAACTTCTTTCTGATCAACTTATCACATCACAAGAGAAAATTGATAACCAGCTTCATGACACACAAGCAAAAATAAGTGATCAGTTAGTTGATACAAAACGGCAAATTGATGAACACCTGTTAGAAACTCTAGAAACAATTGGAAAACAAGAAAATGAGGCCAGAGAGAGACTGAAGAAGGACAGTGAAGAGACACATAAAAACATAAAGCAGCAAGAGGAGATTGCTAAAATGAAATTGCAGAAGGAAAGCGAAGATAGTCAGAAAAGACTGGCTGAACAGGAAGAAGCAACCAGAGAAAAGCTGCAAAAAGAGGCTACTGAAACCAGAGAACTGCTCCAGAAAGAAGCGGAAGAATCAAGACAAACACTTCAAAGTGAAGTCAAAGAAAATAGAGAAATTCTTCAAAAGGAGGCAGTAGAAGCCCAAGAAAAGTTACAAAAGGAAACAGATGAAGCTCAAAAAAGATTTGCAGAGCAAGAATCAAAAGCCAAAGAAGAAATGGAGAAAGAGAGGGCTGAGACTCAGAGGCGATTGGAAGAACAGGAGAAAAATGCACGTGATCAGCTTCTTAAAGAAAGTGAAGCTACACAGAAAAGATTAGCAGAACAAGAAGCTCAAGCAAAAGAGCAGCTTCAAAAGGAAAGTGAAGAGACTCAGAAAAGGTTGGCTGAGCAGGAAATGAAGGCAAAGGAAGAGATGAAAAAAGAAAGTGAAGAAACAGCTCGTAAACTTGCTGCTCAGGAGGCATCTGCTATGGCATCAATGAAAAAAGAGAGTGAAGAAACAGCTAGACGGCTTCAAGAACAGGAAGAAAAAGCCAGAGAAGAACTAAAGAAAGAAAGTGAAGAATCTGCTCGCAAATTTGCTGAGCAAGAGCAAGCAGCTAGGGAACAGTTAAAAAAGGAAAGTGAAGAAACTAAAAAAAGGCTTGTAGAGCAGGAAGAGCTTACAAAAGAAGCCCTGAAAAAAGAGAGTGAGTTGACTGCTCAGAGACTGGCAGAACAAGAAGCCTCTGCGAGGGAATCTCTCATGAAGGAAGGTCAAGAATCTGCTAGAAGACTGGCAGAACAGGAACACAAAGTTCGTGAAGAATTCCAGAAAGAGTCTGCAGAATCTGCTAAAAGACTTGCTGATCAAGAAGCAAAGGTGAAGCAAGGACTCAAACAAGAATTAGATGCTTCAAAAACTCAACTTACTGATGCAATGAAAGTTGCAAAATTGGATGCAAACAGAAACTATATGACAACAAGTAAGTATGATTATATTTATGAATACATAGGAACACCTTAACCCTTTACCAAGCAATTAAGTTCTGGACTCAACCAAATTGAAAGCAACAAATTTAATAATAATTTCCTTTTTTTTGATGGGGTAGAACAGATTTGATGAATCCTGATCCCAATAACATTGAGCATGTATAAATATACTTACATTTTAATATATTTAACTCTTTACCACACAATCCCAACTTTTAATGACCCTTGGAAAGAAACCTTTTGAAAACATTTTGGGAAAAGGAGAAAATCAGCATTTTCTCCTTTTCCCACAATGTTTTCTACCCTTCCCAAAACAAATTTCAAACTTTCAGTCAGATTAATTTTGTCATCTGCAAATGCTTTCAATTTGGACCAGTCTGTAATTCTGTCGTTTGGCAGAGAGTTAATTCAATCCATGATTGAATGCTTTATTCACACATGCACCTACTTCAAAATAATCATAAAAGATCTTTTTTTTTAACAGAACAAACTAGTATTATTTTCATTTGAATAGAACAATCTAGTATTGTATTTATTTGAACAATCAGCAAATTTTCTCATTTCAAATATTTTTGTGTGAAAGAAGTTTTGATAATGTTTCAAAAACAGCAAGATCATGTAGAAATCATCCAAATTTGAACAGAAAACTGCATTGAACACATGTAGATTTACTTTAAATTCATTTTATTAATACTGTACATCAAGATTAAGTATGCTTTTTATTGAGAATAGATAAAGATTAGACTACACAGAATATGTCATGGTGTTAGATATTCATTTCTTGATCACAGGTGAAATTTCTTGCCAAAGCATACTCATTGTCTCGATATCTGCATATACATGTTGATATGTCTATACTTTTTAGCACACTTGGCACTTATTGAAGTAAGAGGTAGCGTCAACATATACTGATCTACGCCTGAAAATTTTAATTTTCCTTGTGTTCTATATTCACAGATATGTTAAACAAAATGTTACATATCATCAAAAAACATAGAATGCCAAAAGATCTTTTATGGTCATTTTCAGAACCTGTTATTGCACCACCCAAACCAACACGTTTCACAAGTTATCAAGAACAGCCAGAGGAAAAAGTTCCCAAGAAAGTGTTTACCTACAGGATGCCTGAAGTAATCTACATGAAGAATGACCAAAAAATGAAACTGGTTGAAGTCCCAAGAAAAATTATTGATGACGATATGATGTACTTTGGTAATCAAGATGATATAGAAGCAATTGAATCAGGTGGAAAATTTGTTGAAGAGTTTTATACAAGTAAAAGGCACTCTAAACCAGATTATATGACGGACGACTCTGGAATTGCATCTGGTGATACATCAAGCAGATAAAAGATAAACACTTTTTCTCTGAACAGTTTTAATTCAGATTCTTTCTAAGTTTCTCTGCACAAAATTATTACCTCTTGGCCTCTGTGGTCATGAGGTAGAGCATCAGCCTTGTAATCAAAAGGTTCTGAGTTTGATGTCCAGGAGTGGGTGTGAACTTCGGGATTTTATCATTTGTCCATTCATAAACTATTGGTGTAGCTCTGTGAAGCAGAATGGAAAGAGATTAATTGATTTTTAAAAAAAATATGTTTATACTAAAAGATAAGCACTTTTCTTTGAGCAGTCAAATTCTTTCTTCTCTGCACAAAATTATTACCACTCAGCCTTTAACTTTACATAATAAAGCATGTTTTTGTTTTCTCCAAATTGAAAGAAAGAATGAAAGAAAGAGGTCAAACTTGTATTATGCATGCACCTTAGGGGCATTCAAAAAGTGCCTTCTGAAGACAAGCTCTTGCTGTGTACAGATACATATCCATATATAAGCCCTCTCTGGAAGTCAATTTTGTTTTGCTTACTAGAGTTTTGCTTGCGTAATGGTAGTGGCCTCAAAGACAAGTCTCACTGTACTTAAATGTATAATTTTTTTCTTTAATTGTGCAGTATTGTTTGTGTGTTTTGGCTGTAACATACCAGGTAAATGCTTCTTTGTGTCATGTTTGTATGTACTATTACTTCACATCAAGTGCTTGTACTGATACCCATATATTCAATTGTTGACCGTTATACATGTAAGTTTCCAGTTTTTACACATACTATATTATAAACAGTGGTTTTTAGCTCCACTGGCAGAAGGCTAGTGGGCTTATGTCACGGCCGGGCATCCGTCGTGCGTCTGTGCGTGCATCTGTCCCTGCATGCATTAACTTTTATTTCAAACATCTTCTTCTCTGAAACTACCCATCCAAATTTGAAGAAGCTTCACAGAAATGATCCTATCCTAGCCCTCTTTAGAAGTTATCGAAATTATAGAATTTGAATCCTTCAAAAATTCTGGTTGCCATTGCAACAAAACTGAAAATAAATTAACATTTTTGAAAATCTTCTTCTCTAAAACCACAAGGCCCAGGGCTACTGAATTTGGCATGTAGCTTTATCAAATGGAACTTTAACAAGTTTCTTCATATTATAAGCCTTGGGTCAAAATTGGATCCATTCCAGGGATCACAAGTTTAACATGGGCTTCAAAATATAGTGACTTCTGTGTAAAACATTAATGAGAGGAAATAACTTTTTTATGAAGGATAAAGTTTGTAACTATTTACCTCCCTTGATTATTAACCTGCAGACATATATGATTGGTGCTAGATTTTAAGTTTTTTGATAGAAAAGATTCTGTTTTCAGGGAGAGTGATTCATTTTGATGCTAATAGTTATGCTCACATTAGTGGAATACTAATTTCAGAGTAAGGTTTCTATAATTCAGGTTTTTTTTTTCCAAGAACTTTACCTTTCATGCCAATGAATTAACCTGCATGTATTGCCTGACAGTGTTCATTGTTTTCGAAGGCCCTCTTCTTCAGGGTCATGAACACATCAATTTGTGTGGTAAAGGGTTAAAAAGCCAGTGGAACAATACAGGGCCATCATGGCCCTCTTGTGTTATCAAGTGCTCTATAGTGTGTTACAGGTTACTTTGAATAAATAAATTGAAAAAGTTTGAAAGAGTTTGTAACTGTATATCATAATTACCTTATGCAAAACAACTGAGCAGTGAGCAATGCTGTTTGCAGGTGGCTCATTGGTAATGCACAGGGCAGTAATCCTTGCATTTTGTTTCATATCCTGGCTAGGCCAAGACATTTGGTTGATAAGGAAGAGCCCTTGGGATAGGATGCATTTTTTCATTACTATACATCATTTTGACAGAAATTCTTCACCAAACAAGAATTAGGAGCTGTCCAAATTAAAAACATTTGCAGTGGACAATTTAGATGTGGCAGAATTTTTTTTTTGAGGATACAAAGCTTGTGGGAAAAGGAAAAATGATGATAACCACCATTTTCTCTTTTTCTCACAATGATTTTAAAAGGTTTCTTACTTAGAGTATTGAAACTTGGGATTATGCACTAAAGGGTGAATGTGAGATAGCAGCGAGTCAAAACATGGTGGTAAAGGTGATTGCAACTAAAGAAAATCATCATGACATTCTGAATAGGGTACATGTGCACTGTTACAGATTGTTTCAGAAGGAAAAAATGGAGATACTGTGCAATTTCTTTTTCTTTCTTCTGTCACAATATTTTCAAGAGTGGTCTGTCCAAGAACTGAGAAGTTTTTTGAAAGTGGTTTTTGTGTCGGGGAAATTTAAAATACAGGGAAAAAACTAGTGCAAGTGACAATGAACTGTTGGAAGGAAATGAAAATATGTTATTAGAATTGGACAGAAAAAGAAACAATTAACTGTTTACCACACAATCCCAACTTTTAATGACCCTGAGAAAGAAGCCTTTTGAAAACATGTGGGAAATGGAGAAAATGCTGGTTACCAGCATTTTCTCTGTTTCCCACAATGTTTTCTACTCTTTCTAAAACAAATTTCAATTTTTGATTCGCATCTTTTTTATCGTCTGCAATTTAATGCTTTCAATTTAGACTTGTACAAAATTTTGTCGTTTGGTAAAGAGTTAACTGTTTCATGAAGACAGTTTTAGACTTGTCCAACTTGAAAGGGTTTTCCTTTCAAATATACATATTGCAAACCACTTATAATTATGATTGAATTTGCACATGAAAATTGAGAAAACATTGTGGGAAAAGAGAAAACGCTGGTTATGAGCATTTTCTTTATTTCTCACTATGCATGCAATGACCCCTTTTCTCTGGGTTGTTAAAACCGGGACTTGTGTGGTCAAAGGTTAACCCATCACCCATCACCACACAATTCCTACTTTTGACCACCCTGAGAAACATGCCTTTTGAAAACATTGTGGGAAAATGCTGATAACCATCATTTTCTCCTTTTCCCACAATGTTTTCTACCCTTCACAAAGCAAATTTCAAATTTTCAGTCACTATTATTTTGTCATCTGCAAATGCTTTGGATATGGACAAGCCAAAAAAATTGTCATTTGGTAATGAGTTAAAGAAAAATAGCAGTAATTTGTAACAAGCAATTCCTCTTTTTCTCCTTCCAAGTCTTCAAGTCCTGCCTAGTGCAGGAATGATGATCGAGTCATATTTATATTGCAGTGGGTTAAAGTAAAGAATAACAAATTTTTTTTGTGGAAGCATCATACGCAATGAGCTGCCTATGTAATGAGCAGTGGAATTTTTTATTGACTCTTTACCAAATGACAAATCTTTGGACTGGACCAAATTCAAAGCATCTGCAGACAACAAATTAAATTTTGGTAATATGATGATTTGTTACTTTGATAGGATAGAAAACATTGTTGGAAAAGGAGAAAATGCTGGTAACCAGCATTTTCTCCTTTTCCCACAAAGTTTTCTAAAAGCGCCTATCCTAAGGTCGTTAAAAGCCGTGATTGTGTGGTAAAGAGTTAAGTTCAAATTGGGGCCTGACATTCTCGTAACATGACGTTGACATTGTCAGGTGACCTTAACATTGAGACTGAATGATTTATTATTCTGCTTCATTCCTTGTTAAACCATCTTGTCTATCCTTGTGGCTCTCAGGTACAGGGTTTTAGCATACTATACCATTTTTATACGCCTGTCAAAGACGGAATGTATCGTGGGATCACCCATGGCATAAGGGTGGGCTGCGTCCAGTTCTTTATCCATAGAATTACCTTGTCATCTCTGGTCCGATTGACTTGAAACTTGGCAGTTGTGTTTGTTGCAATAATAAAGAGTGCAGTGCGAAAGAACCATAACTCTATCCCGTGTTGTCTGAGTTATTTCCCTCTGTCATTTTTGCAACATTTCCTGCTTGTCCAGAGCATAACTTTGTCATCTCTGGTCCGATTGACTTGAAACTTGGCATCTGTGTTTGTTGCAATAATAAAGAGTGCAGTGCGAAAGAACCATAACTCTTCCTTGTACCATCTTTTAGTTATTTTCCTTTGATCATCATTTGTACAGCATTTTCTGCTTGTCTGGAATATAACTTTGTCATTTTTAGTCTGAACATCTTCAAATTTGGTATACATGATTGTTTGAAAATTATGGAATTCAGTGCATAATAAACCATAACTCTTCCTAGCACAGATAACTTTGAGTTATTTCCCTTAGATCTTCATTTTTATAGCATTTCTTGTTTGTCTAGAGCATTACTTTGTCATCTTAAGTAGGAACAAATTGAAATATTGTATGATTATTTGTTGCGATATTTGGGAGTGCAATGCACAAGAGTTGTAACTCTACCTTGTACTGTCTTTGACTTATTTCCCTTTGATAGTCATATTTTTACAGCATTTAGTGCTTGTCCAGAATATAACTTTGTCATCTCAAGTCATAACGATTTCAATGAATGAATGAATGAATGATGTTTTATGCTGCATCAACATAACGATTTCAAACTTGGTATGCATGTTTGTTGCAATATTATGGAGTACAGTGCAAAAGAACAATAACTATTTCCACTTTGATCTTCATTTTTACAGTATTTCTTACTTGTCTGGAAGGGAACTTTGTCACCTCAAGTCAAATTGACTTGAGATTTGGTAAACATGTTTGTTGCAGTTATGAAAAGTGCAATGCACTGGCACTGTAACCTTACCTAATGCCCTTTTGGAATTATTCCCTATTCATTATTTTTTTTTAACACCTTTTCATTCTTCTCTACAATATAACTATTGATGTTGGAATGACCTGAAACTTTTATTATGCATGTTTCCTTAACATTAGAGGAGATATTCATGCCTATTTCAATCACTTACAAGATTTATGCTGCACTACTTTTTTCCTCTACCTGCCCTTTATGATTTTTATTCCCCCCTCGACAATTGGCAGTGGGACGGGCGTATCTTGCGATAATATGCCACTCTTGTTTAACATTATGTGGAATAAGGCTTTTGTGAACATTGTGGGAAAGCTAGAAAATGCTAGTGGACATCTTTTTTTTCATACATGTATTCCTGACATGCTTTCTGAGTTTTGAGCAACATATCGTATTTCACCTGATTGATGCTTCACTAGTGAAGATGACATTTATTAATGACATATGTCTTACAAAATCAGCTTACCAGCGTGGCATTGACATTATCCTACTTACATGTAGATATTCAGTCTTCACAACTTGAAGTCATTAATGCCTGACTAAAACTTCTGGCAACACAAAATTTGTCAACTTACGTTGTGTTCCATGTAAATTGTGAATGCTGGTAATGTCTAAATGATTGGCAGCAAAATCGATACATTCTACATTAATACAGCAGGTCTTTCAAATGGTGATCACTTTGCACATGTCAATAACTAAAATCTGGATCAAAGTACTGTACTTACTCTACATGATGGGAAATTGGCTATGAAGTAAGAGTGTCTTGTTGTTATTTTGTATCGCGCCCTGGCGTGTTAACCCTTTCCCAAACAAGCCCTTGTTTTTACGTGTCTGCAATACAAGTCTTTTGAAAACACTGTGGGAGAAGGAGAAATTGCTCATAATGAGCAATTTCCTTTTTTCCGACAGTGTTTTCTGCCTCTGCGGATAATATTCTGCCATTGTTATGAAAGTTAAAATTGTCGTCTGCAAACTCTTTCAGTTTTGAAGAGTCTTAAATTTGTTGTTTGGGAAAGGGTAAAATACGGTATGAAGATAATTATGAGATTTGTAAAATGCCCTTAATATGGACGGTCTAAAATTTTATCATCTGGTAGCAAATTTAGTACTCTGTCTATCTGACACATAGTGATTGTGCTGTTTTGGATTAACTGGTAAGTATGTTTTAGAAAAAACTGATTCAATTAATAGACACTAAAACTGCTCAGGATCAGATGCTATTAACAGGGGAAGATCATGATCAGTTTGGTTGGAGTATAGAGTCTGATCTTGGACCTATACTGTTGTTTCCTGAAATATTCATTTTGAAATATTTAGCTCTGCTTTGTTCAAAGAAAGTCAGATTGTGTGGTAAAGGGTTAAAGAGTGCCCTCTGAAGACAATTTTTATGATTGATATTCATTGTCCATTATTTGCATGGTGTTTTCAAAGACGTCTGCCAGATATTTGTTTCACGATCGGGACAAGTAAATACATGGCTTTGCAATATCAATACTGCTAGGTTTGTACCTTGCTTGAAGCTGCTTTATTTGAAATGCAATCAGTTAGTCAGGTACTATTCAGTTGGTCAAAAATCAATTAATCAGTCAGTCATTTGGTCAATACCTATAAGTCGGGCAACCAATCAGTCCTTTTGTGAGTCAGTCATGTGTCTGTATTTTTTTTCATTGGATAGAAAATAAATATGAAGATGACTTTGAGCCAGAGACAGAAGACCGGAGACAGATTATTGGTCTACAGGTGGATGAGGATAGAGAGAATGGTCACACAATAAAGGTGGATGTTAAAGAGAAGGAGGAGGAGGATGCTAAAGAAGGGACACTTCCTGAACACAGAAGGGTAAGCACAGACTCTTTTATTCTCCAAGTCAACTAGTGAGATACTACATAACTCTTTACAACAGTCCTGAATTTTAACGACTCTTTAAAGAAACCTTTGAAAAAATGATGAGAGAGGGAGAAAATGCTCTTAACTCATTACCAAACGACAAAATTCTAGGTTTATCCAAATATGCAGACGACAAGACGAAATTGACTGAAAGTTTGAAATTTGTTTTGTGAAGTTCGGAAAACATTGTGGGAAAAGGAGATAAAATGCTGGTAACCAGCATTTTCTCCTTTTCCCACAATGTTTTCTAAAGGCTTCTTTCTCAGGCTCATCAAAAGAAAGGATTGTGTGGTAATGGGTTAACCAGCATTTTTTTTCTTTTCCCACTAAGTTTTCTACTCTTCAAAAGGGAAATCAAATCAAGTAAATATAATCAAATTTATCACTTGAAAAATGATTTCCATTTGGACAAGTCCAAAATTTTCTCATTTGATAGCAAGTTAAGCCATTGAGAGATAAATTCAGTTGAGATTTTCAATGTGAAGACTAGAATAGCCAATAGCAAAATCTGTGGCCATATCTGATAACCCTGTATCACGCAATCCTAAGTTTTAGGGACTGAGAGAGAGCATTTGAAAACATTGCAGAATTTGAGAAAATGCTTGTTACCAACATTTTCTGCTTTTCACACCATGTTTTCTACCCTTTCAAAGATAAACTCCATCATTTGAGCAAAACTAAATTTGTTGTCTGCAAATTCTTTCAATATGGAAGAGTCCAAAATGTTCTCATCTGCTAAGGAGTTAAGCAAACAAAATGTATCCAGCAAATGAATTCTCAGTGAAGGCAATGAAATGAAATGAACTAAACAAGCACCTGTCTTAACTTAACTTACTTACTGTTTAACTTACTGTATCCGGACCGATGGTAAGCATATTGCTTCTGGGGGTCCTCTTGTTTTTAGCTGTACTGGCTGAAAGTCAGCAGAGCTTATGTCATGGCGGGGTTTCCGTCATCGTCCATCCGTCCGTCCGTCCGTTAGTCTTTTTCTCGTTTACGCGATAAAGTCTGCATTTGTTGTCAGATTTTTGTGAAACTTGCACAGATTGTTTATCTTCTCAATAGCTTCAACCCTAATGATTTTGAGAAAAAAAAAAAAAAAAATACGGGAAAGGTAGCCATTTTAAGGTGAAAATTTCAATTCTTGTTTACGCGATAAAGTCTGCATTTGTTGCTTGATTTTCGTGAAACTTGCAGAGTTTGTTTATCTCATCAATAGCTTCAACCCTATTGATTTTGAAAAAAACCCAGCAAACTGTTTGGGGAAAGTAGCCATTTCAAGTTTAAAATTTCAAATTCTTTTTTACATGATAAAGTCTGCATTTCTTTACAGATTTTCATGAAAATCACATAGTTTTTTTTATCACATCAGTAGCTTCAACCCTATTGGTTTTTAAAAAAATCCAATAAACAATATGGGAAAAGTAGCCATCTCAATTTGAAAATTTCAAATTCTTATTTATGCGATAAAATGTGCATTTGTGATCAGATTTTTGTGACACTTGCATAGTTTGTTTATCTCTTCAATAGCTTCAACCCTATGGATTTTGAAAAAAATCCAACAAACAGTAAAGGAAAAGTAGCCATTTCAAGTTAACTGCCAGTAGAGCATATTCAGGCCCTTCAGGGCCTTCTAGTTTAATCACTTGTGTTGTTAACTCTTTGCAAGACAACAACATTTTAGATTCAGTGAAATTGATAGTACAAATTTAACCCTATTCAAATGATGTCATTAGAAGCATAATAATCTTCTCTAAATATATTTGGTTGCCTTAACCCTTTACCACACAATGATGACTTCTGATGACCCTGAGGTAGAAGCCTTTTGAAAAGAATGTAGGAAAGGGAGAAAATGCTGGTAACCAGTATTTTCTCCTTTTCCAACAATGTTTTCTACCCTTCCCAAATCAAAATTTGATACTTCAGTCACATTTTTTTTGTCGTTTGCAGATGCTCTCAATTTGGACCAGTCTATAAATTTGTCGTCTGGTAAAGAGTTTTAAAGTCTTTACCAGTGTAAGTTTATCAGATGAAAAAATTTTAGCTTTGTCCAAATTGTAAGCATTTGCAGACAGCAATTTCAGTCTGGCTGAAATGTTGAAATATTTCTCTGATAAGATTAGTAAACATCTTGGGAAAAGGAGAAAATGCTGCTTACCAGCATTTTCTCCTATTCCCAAAATGTTTTCAATAGGCTTCTTTCCCAGGGTAATTAAAATATTTCTCTGATAGATTAGAAAACATCTTGGGAAAAGTAGAAAATGCTGCTTACCAGCATTTTCTCCTATTCCCAAAATCTTTTTAGTAGGCTTCTTTCCCAGGTAATTGAAATATTTCTCCGATAGATTAGTAAACATCTAGAGAGAAGGAGAAAATGCAGCATTTTCTCCTAGTCCCTAGATGATTTCAATAGGCTTCTTTCCCAAGGTAATTAAACGTCAGCCAGGTGTAGTAAATCTGCAAATGCTTTCAATTTGAACAAACCTTAAATTTTGTCGTTTGGTAATGAGTGAAAATAAACTTGTGGTCCAACCCCATTCTACTTGTTGAAATTAAAATATGTTTAAACTACTCAAAAAAAAATTGTCACTACCAAAGGTTAAACCATATCCTGTTGAATAAATGATATGAATTTTTGAGCCAATAATAAAAATCCAAATTTTGCTATATCAAAGGTATTTTTGCAGGACAATAATTATGTCCTTATAGGAAAGCCTAGGTCCAAGGTCAGACTCCACAGAACATACAGTCTGATCTTGATCTACACTATCTGCTTAAGATCAGTCAGTCATGGTTAGCAACAGTAAGGTAAAACTGTACAACATTTGGTCAGTTGCAATGTCTACTTCATCCATAGTTAGAATGACACACATCAGATACAAAATGGAGAGTAAAAATATCTTAACTCTTTACCACACAATCCAGACTTTTAACGACCCTGAGAAAGAAGCCTTTTGAAAACATTGTGGGAAAAGGAGAAAATGCTGGTAACCAGCATTTTCTCCTTTTCCCACAATGTTTTCTGCCCTTCACAAAACAAATTTCAAATTTTCAATCACTTTTATTTTGTCGTCTGCAAATGCTTTCAATATGGAACAGTCAAATACTTTGTCTTTTGGTAAACAGTTAACATGGTCAAAGTAAAAAATTATCTTTACAGATTGAGGGATATTCTTCAGAGGATGAGGACCTACAGGGGGGCAAAGAACCATTTAAAGTCAGCGCTGATGTTCATGAATCCCAGAAAAAAGGTATTGTTCTTCAACCAATCAACAACACTTTGGTGAGGTGTCAATGGTTGTGAGGTAGAGTGTCCACCACAAAAACATGAGGTCCCAAATGTGATACTGGGGAGCAGATGTAAACTTTGGGACAGTACATTGGCCCCCACATTCAGTGCAAGTACTGGTTTAGTTTCCAGGAATCAGAATAGAGAGAGATTCGTATAATTTGCAAGAACTAAGTCTTGTTTCTCAGTCGATGTAAACTGAAATAAGTTTTAACCCTTTACCACACAAGGACAACTTTTAACGACCCTGAGGAAGAGGCCTTTTAAAAAGTTTGTGGGAAAAGGAGAAAATGCTGGTAACCAGCATTTTCTCCTTTTCCCACAAAGTTTTCTACTCTATCAAAGAAAAATTGCATCATTTGAGCCACTGTGAAATTATTGCCAGCAAATGCTTTTGATTTGGATAAGTCTAAAATTATGCTCTGTCGTAAAGGGGTTGAAATAAAATAAACTAACAAACTTTTTTACTTGACTATATTAAATGCATTTTCAGGTTACAATGGAATTATGGGTCAATTCCCTTTTTAGCTCACCTGAGCACGTTCACCTGAGCACAACGTGCTCAAGGGGAGCTTTTAGGATCACCCGGTGTCCGTCGCATGTCAGTGCGTCGTGTGTCGTCAACAATTCTTTAAACATCAACTCTTCCTAAACCGCTGGGGGGATTTGGACCAAACTTGGCTGGAATGTTGCTTGGGAGGTCCTCTTTAAAAGATGTTCACAGAATTTGATTCCATCAAAAACTCTGGTTGCCATGGCAACCAAATGGAATTTTCTAGGGAAATCTTTAAAAATCTTCTCCTCTGAAACCGCTGGTCAGATTTTGAAATAATTTCACAGATATGTTCCTTGGGTGACCCTTTTCAAAAACTGTTCGTGAAATTTTGATCCATCAAAAAATGTGTCTCTGGTGAATGGGGGCTTTTCGCACCATATAAAAATGAAGGAATCCTTAAAAATTTTTCTTCTCTGAAATCGCTGGTCAGATTTTGAAATAATTTCACAGGATTGTTCCTTGGGTGACCCTTTTCAAAATTTGTTTGCAAAATTTTGATCCGTCAAAAAATGTGGCTCTGGTGAATGTGGGTTACTTGCATTATATGGAAATTAAGAAATTCTTAAAAATTCTTATTCTCTGAAACGGCTGGTCAGAATTTGAAATAATTTCACAGGGATGCTCCTTGAATGACCCTTTCAAAAAACTGTTTGTGAAATTTTGATCTGTCAAGAAACACAGCTCTGGTGAATGGGGGTTACTTACACTATATGGAAATGAAGAAATTATTAAAAATTCTTCTTCTCTAAAACTTCTTGTTAGGTTTTGAAATAATTTCACAGAAATGTTCCTTGGATGACCCTTTTTAAAAACTATTTGTGAAATTTTGATCCATCAAGAAACATGGCTCTGGCGAATGAGGGCTTCTTGCACTATATGGCCATGAAGAAATTCTTTAAATTCTTCTTCTCTGAAACGGCTGATCACATTTTAAAATAATCTCACAGAAATGTTCCTTTGGTAACCCTTTTCAAAAATTGTTCGCAAAATGCTGATTTGTCTAGAAACATGGCTCTGGTGAATGAGGGCTACTTGCACTATTTGGCCATGAAGAAATTCTTTTTCTTTGAAACAGCTGATCTCACAAATGTTTCTTAGCTAACCCTTTTCAAAAATTGCTCTAGTAATTTTGATCCATCAAGAAATATGGCTCTGATGACTGTGGGCTATTTACACTATACGACATGAAGAAATTCTTAAAAATTCTTCTTCTCTGAAAGGGCTGATTACATTTTGAAAGAAATGGCTGTGGTTCTCTCAGAAATTCAGGTGAGCGATCCAGGGCCATCTTGGCCCCCATCTTGGCCCTCTTGTTTGTGCTATCCTTGGTGCTAATGTGCCTGATATGGTTCTATGCATTTCCACCATATTGGACTTTTCATTTGAATATGTTGTGTCTGTTAAAACCATATTATAAATATTCAGTGCTAAGTAAGAAAATAAATAAAACTTTTTTTTATGCTCACCGAAGGACGAGCATATAGTCTCCGCTTCGTCTGTCCGTCTGTCTGTCTGTCCGTCCATCCGTCCGAAGCGATTTCTCCACAACCCTTGGACCAAATTGGATGAAACTTCATATATGAACTCCTTAGGGTAAGGCACCAATATGGTTTTCCCGGATTTTCAATTTGACCCCGTGTCATGGAAAAAAGGGGCTTAATGCAAAATTGCAATTTTTACCAATATCTCATTCAGTTTTTGTCAGAATATCATGATAATTTGTGGTTATATTGTTTATAGAAAGTTTTAGCATGTGCCCTTGCTATTTTTAATCTGGGCATTTTTTAAGTTGACGTTCTGTCATGGAAAAAGGGGGCTTCTTGCAAAATTCCAATTTTTACTAATATTTCATTCAGTTTTTGTCAAAATTTCATTAAACTTCATGGTTATTTTGTTTTTTCAAAGTTTCACCATGTGCTCTTGTTTCTTTATCTATATGTTTTTCAATTTGACCCTCTGTCATGGAAAAAGGGGGTTTCTTGTAAAATGAAAAAGGGGCTCTAACGCAAAATTGCAATTTTTACTAATATCTTGTTCAGTTTTTGTCAACTTTTCATGGTTATATCTTGTTTTACAAGTTTCAACATGTGCCCTTTGTTTTTGCAATCTATGAATTATTAATACGAAAATATGTCTTTCCTGGTTTGTCAAATTAAGGCTGCATCACGGAAAAAGGGGACTTCATGGAAAAAAATGTTTTTTACAAGGTTCTCCTTTATCAGTTCTCAAAACTTTGTGAAATTTCAAATCTGAACTTCTTGGAATGTTGCCCAGGTACCTCTCTTCCTTTTTCTCAATTTCAGGCTGCGTCTCGGAAAAAGGGGGCTTCATGTAAAAAATTGTTTTATGTAATATGTAATAAATGACTGCTCAAAATTTTATGAAATTTCGAAGTTTGAATTATTATTAAAAAATGCCACAAACCGCACACCTGATGTATTTATTGCAATGATCCAATATTGTCTTATGGGAAAAGGGGGCTTAAAGGGGGCTTATTGGGCTTATTGTCCTCTACAAGTTTGTGTTGGCTATCTTTAAGATAGTAATTGCCTTTTCATTTCAAATTTTGGGGGGCATGAACAGGTTCTTCTAGGATAAAAGAAGTGAATTTAGATCAATTTCTTATATTTTATGACAAGCACTCGTTCGGGGAGCATAACCTGTCTCTGACAGCTCTTGTCTTTACAAAGGGACAAAGTCTTGAACTGGATCATATTGCAGATGGGCAATTGAATGTAGCATACATGGTAATTGCTGTATTTGATAGAGTAGAAAACATTTAAAAGGAGAAAATTTTCGTTTCCAGAAATGTGTGAAAAGGAGAAAATTCTGCTTAGTGGCATTTTTTCCTTGTTGCACAACATTTTTGAAAATCATCTCTCTGGGGGTTGTTAAAACTATGGATTGTGTGGGAAAGAGTTAACCTTTTGCCACTCAACCAAGACTTCTAACAAACCTGAAGAAGAGGGCATTTGAAGACAATATAGAAAAAGGAGGAAAAGCTAGTTACCAATGAAAGAATTTATCATCATCGCTACACTTAATTTGTTGTCTGCAAATGCTTTCGAATTTGGACCAGTCTAAAATTTTATTATGTGGTAAAGAGTTAACCCTATACCACACAGCAAACTTTTAGATCTATCCAGATTGAAAGCATTTGCAGACAAAAATTTAAAAGTGGCTAATATGTAAAATTCTGCTTCTATAGGGAAGAAAACTTTATGGGAAAAGGAGAAAATGCTGGTTACCAGCATTTTCTCCTTTCCCACAATGTTTTCAAAAGGCTTCTTCGTCGGGGTCATTAAAAGACGTCACTTTGTGGTGTAGGGTTAAACAATCACATAAAGTTTTGTTCTTGAGGCAAAGAGCTTTTGAAAACATTATCTGGTTACAAGCATTTTCTCCTATCCTCATAGTTTTCTGTACCCATATTGAAGTGTCTTCTGTAAACACTTGTAACACTTTATCACACAACAAAATTTTAGACCTGTCCGAGCTGAAAGCATTTGCAGTTGACAGTTTTAATGTGGCTCATATGAAATGATTTTTCTTTGATAGGGTAGAAAACATTGTTGGAAAAGGAGAAAATGCTGCTAACCAGAGTTTTAATGAATTTTTCTGTAAATGGCAAGGTTTTATTTGTATTGCAGAGAGGAAATTATCAACATCATCATCATCATCAGCATCATCTAGATCCAATACACCTGTCCCTGATAAAATGATGACTGGGAAAACTGTAGTGGTAAGTGCAAACCTTAAGTTTCTATACTGGTAAGGTCAAAACTCCCTATTTGTGTCATAGATAAATGTCCAGGTCACTGGATTTATTCCTCTTTCAATGGTCTACATTGCTTCAAGTTTGCCTTTGTGGGAAAGCAACCAGTGGCTTCAAAAGAGTGTTGTGGCCAGGCCTGGCCCAGGAAACTTGAAACAACCTTGGATAGGTGCCCTGGCAGCAATGCATACAGGGTTTTCCTTGACGCACAGAGTACTGAATTTTGACACATTTTTAAGGAAAATGACCTGCAATTTTTTCAACAGTGCGTCTTTGTGGACGCACAAATATGATCAGAGTTACTAACGGTCTTATATACTATTGACGCTGATACATTGGGAGCAGATGAAAAATCTGGAGTATGAAGAGAAAGGTGACAAAACACTGGACTGTGTAATGATTTTACTTGCAAAATTTTTCATTTTATATCTAAGAGTCAAAACTAAACTGGTAGCTCGCTAATGAAAACAATAGATGGCTCTGTCAAGATCGACATCAATCTTGCTGTCTGCAAGGAAGAGTAGCTCATCAACAAAGATTATACAATGCTTGGTCAGAGCACACAGAAACACATTTCAAGGACTTGAGGATTTACTATAAATTACACTATAACTAGAGATATACTGCGTTATTTGCTGAAATCAGCGGCATGAATGCGACCTGTGCATTGAATACAAGAATTGGCAGTTTAATTGGTGAGAATAGTTTATTTTCAGCCAAAATGGATATTCTCTATCAAGCAAAACAAAATAGATGCTTTCCAAGCCAGCCGACAACAGGCTGTTTTCACCAAATAAATAGTCGATTCCTGAGATAAAAACAAAACAACCTTTATCATCAGACAGAGGCTGCACCAAAACAAAATTCAACCTGTGTGCATCGTCAAAACACCAGTGTTCATGATGATATCCGTAGAAGATTACAATCACTTAGAAATATGACAGCTTGGCTGAAGCTAGAGCATATTTGCATCTTAAAAACAGGGAAAATGAAAGCATACTCCAGATACTCTTTATGGAAAAGATGCCATCGAGGCTGCAAGCTACATCTGTATAGAGACTCTATGGTGTTACTATGTATCTATCACCATGTAATAAAACATAATAGGGTATACAAAGATTTACAGTGAATACAAAACCCGAAAAAGACACATAGTTTCACAAATAAAAGCTTTTGTGCGAGCTAATTACATTTTGGTGTGACCCCCACAAATTCCAAAATGACCCATTTTATTTTTATTTTTCCCACAATGTTTTCTACCCTTTACAAAACAAATTTCATATTTTCAGTCACTTTTGTATTGTCGTCTGCAAAGGCTTTGGATTTGGACAAGCCTAAAATATTGTTGTTTGGTAATGAGTTAAATTCAGGTTGACCTGTGCAAGGTGACCTGAGTCATTAGATAGTGTACATAGTGTTGTGATGTTTTGTTTTATTACATAAAACCTCCTCTACAATGGTATAAACTCTAAACAATGAAATTATAGAACTGTCCAAATTGAAAGCATTTAAAGATGACAGTTTTGAAGTTTTAGTATGACTCAAATGATGAAATACTCTAATGCTGAAACTTGTCTTTGACAGGAAAGAAATCTTTACGGGAATACAGGGAAAGTGCTGAAACCATTCATTTGTCATTCGCAAATACTTTTATCTTTGACATGTTTAAAGTTTTATTGTTTGGAAAAAAAAACATCACTCAAACAAACAAAAATTAATATTTTTGTATATTTAGAGTCCAGTAAAAGAAGATCCACCATTAAAGTCTGACAGGACGGATACGACTGAGAGAAGCACAACCAGTACAACTAGTGGGTCTCTTACTACTGCTACAGAGAGTACTTTAGAGCCCCGCCCACCTTCTGCCCCCAAACCACAGAGACGGAGCAAAACTAGCTCCTCCTCCTCTTCAAGCTCAAGTAGTAGTTCAGACACAGAGGATGAAAAATATAAGAGAAAGAAAAGAGACAAAAGATTGAAAGAAGAAGCTGAGAGAATGAAGAGAGAGTTGGAAGACAAGGAGAAGGAAAGAAAACAAAGGCAAGTGGAAGAAGAACAAAGAAGGAAACAGGAGGAAGAAGAAAGGAAGAGACGTTTTGAAGAAGAAGATAGAAAAAGAAGGGAAGAGTTGGAGAAGAGAGAGGAAGAACGAAGACAAAGAGATTTAGAAATAAGACAGAGAAAAGCAGAGGAAGAGAGAAAGAGACAGGAGGAACAAGAAAGACGCAGAGCAGAAGAGGAAAGAATTCAAGCTGGATACCAGAAACAATTACTACTGATAAAACAACAGCGAGAAAGCGATAATGATATACAGGTTATAACAGACGATGCCAAACAATCCAATGAGAGATCAGTGATAGAAATTGAGTCAAAAGAAAGTTTAACCACACAAACTACAGAAAAGGGGCCCCAAGTGCCTGCTGAACAAAGTGACACAGAATCTACGACCACCGTAACCACAACCACAACAGAAAGTGAATCTGGTCAAGAGAAAGAAAAATCTACCATAGCTCCTATGTCAACCATTACAGAAGAAAAAGAAAAACGTAGAGAGAGACACTCTTCGTCATCTTCCAGTGGATCCTCAAGTACTTCCGATGGGGAGTATGATCTTTCAGATCAACAAAAGAAAAAAGAACCTGAGCAAGTTAAAGCAGCTCCAGTAGTCGAAGCAAAGGTTGAGACCAGGGAAGAGCCTGAGAAATTATCTGTTCCCCCACCACAGCAGAAAGTTTCATCCACAGAGGAGTCAAGTTCAAGTACTGGTTCCAGTACCGAGACTGAATCAGATGAAGATAACAAGAAAGTTGTGACCCCAAAAGAAACAGTTATAGAAACAAAAACTGTTGTGGAAGAACAGGTACCAGCACAACGGGTGCCACCTCAAGAACCACAAGAAAAGGAACCAGCATCTGAAACAATGCCACCTGTTACAAGTGCACCACCACAACCTCCAGCTATAAGCTCTTCATCAGGGGAAACAACTTCTGCCACTGAGACAGACTCGGAAAGCACTCCAAGGCCAAAAATGGAGCAACAGAAAGTCCCTTCTCCTATCCCAGAATCTGATGCTATGTTTGGAGGTAGTAGTACAAAGGATCAGATGCCTCAGTCTGTTACCATAGAAACAAAAGCTGAGGCACCTAAAAAAGAAGGTAGATATGTGTACCCTTATAGTAAATCTAATTGTATGCATACACTTTATCTATTGTTTATGCTTTATCACTAAATTCACAATTGTAGGCGATTCAGCATTTTACCTGCCAGTAAAACATTAGACTTGCCCATCTACATAGAACAAATGGAGTGGAGCTAGTATTTGGCTAAATGACCAGAGTTGTCTTTGATAGGATAGAAAACATGATGGAAAAATCTTTAAAGTTTATTTGAAAGCATTATGATTTAATATCAGTTGGTTTCATGAACATTTGTGAGTTCTGATTGGCTGAAAAGATTTTTTCATAGCTCCTTGAAAAAAAAATCACCTTGTGCCAGAACTGCTTGTGCTGAAGATAACTTTTGCGCTGCTTTGCTCCTTTACTTTCATTCTATTGGTTAATTTTCAGTATTGGGGATCTGAAAACTGCTTCCCTCTTATATTCTTGCACCATACAAATATGAGTGGAAGGGACTTTAGAAACTCCAACATTAGATTTAAAACTAAAGAAAACAAATGCAGTCAGAATTATTTCTGTGGGTGTATGTTGTCTGTAATATTAAATTGTAAGGAATGAAGAGAATTTTATTTTTTTCATGGCAGTATTGGGGAAAAAAAAACTAATCACACTGTGTGAAACAGCTTTGTGGTTTCATACAGTGTGATCAGTTTTTTTTTTTTTCAGATGCATTAAACCTCCTTTTCATAGAGCAGGGCTAATTTCATTTTACACTTCTTTTATAGAAACTGAAGACAGCAGTTCAGACAGTTCCTCAGGCTCTTCAAGTGATTCTGATTCTGAGACAGACACAGACGATGATAAGAAACCTAAACCTGGTTCAGGTGAGATCAGAAGAACTCTTTGCACTCGACCAAGACTTGTCCAAATTGAAAGGATTTGCAGACAGCAATTTCAGTGCAAGACAAATGGTGCAATTTTGCTTTGATAGAAAAGAAAATATTGTGGGAAAAGGAGTTTCTCACTATGTTTTTTTTTTCTATGGTAGAACTCTTTGCTCTTTGCAGTGCGACAAAATTTTTTTACTTATTAAAATCAACAGTAAATGCAGATGAGAAATGAAATGTGGTTAATTAACTCATTACCAAATGACAATATTTTAGGCTTGTCCAAATTGAAAGCAATTGCAGACGGCAGTATAAAAGTGACTGAAAATTTGAAATTTGTTTTGTGAAGGGTAGAAAACATTGTGGGAAAAGGGGAAAATGCTAGTTACCAGCATTTTCTCCTTTTCCCATAATGTTTTCTAAAGGCTTCTTTTTTCAGGGTTGTCAAAAGTAGGGATTGTGTGATAATGGGTTAAATTTTTGGATTCACCTCTGGAAGAGTAAACAAGAAATAACTTTAAAAAAGATACACAGCGTTAATTTGCCAGAAAAAAAGCATGGTCTTTGAAATAAAAATCTACATTTTTTACTACATGGGTTCTTAGAATAAACATGTCTACATTTTTTCTCAATCTTTTCTATTTCTCGATGATATGAATTATAATATTCAAGGACCTCAATAAATAATCAGATGAATGCTTTTTTTTTTTCAAATACACAGACACAGGTGGCCAGGGGCAATAATTCTTGACCCAATGTGCATATTTTATTTTCATCTTTGTTCTGCTATAATTGTCATTGATATTATTCAGTTTTGCCAGTACAGGGATTTTTTTGTCATAGATATATATTTATGTTCTTGGTCTTTTTGTTTCTAAATTAAGCAATTGCAGCCCAATAAGTGAGTGGCCTTTTTATTTGAGAAACAATTCAAAGTAGACTTATTGGTAGCTGTATTGGCCTATGTTAAACACTTTCTGAATAAAGAATAACATACTCTAGTAACCTTTGATTAAAGATTCCCTGGTTTATGACCCCAAAGAAAGAAGGCTTCTTAAAACACAATTGAAAAAAAAAAGGATAAAACAATGATAACTGTTTTCCATTTCATACTCCATTTTCACATTCTCAAAAAACACACCTTATCATTATACCCCACACAACAAAGTGGAGGGGGGTATATTGGAATCGCCATGGCTGTCCGTCCATCTGTCTGTCCGTCCGTCTGCAGACACAGTTTTGTTTCTCCACTTTTTTCCTACAGTTTTTCAAGTACTGCACTGAAATTTACACATAATGTTTTGGTACATATGAATTTGTGCATGTGCAATTTTCACGACCTTGCTGCCATTGGTTGCCGAATTATCTCCCCTTAAGCTTGTATGCTTTCCTGCATTGTTGTTGTCCAGGGCATTTACTCATAGAGTTTTGCATATACTGAACCCAATTTTATACATGTTTCTGTTCATGTTATGATGGGATGTATTACTTTCATGCTTCTGCTATAATTTGTTGCTGAATTATCTCCCCTTGAATTATTTCCCCTTCAACCTTTTTCAACTCTTACTTTTGTACTAAATCATTCTGTATTCTGTAACAAAGACCTGTTTTTGTGACAAAGAGCTGGTTGGGGGGTATAATCACGTTTAGTGATAGCTCTAGTTTAATTTACCGTTGTCAAGAAATATTCAAGATGGAAATGCATACAACTTTGTAGCCTGAAGGAAAGAAAGCATCCTCTCTGATTAACGACTCAAATGAGGCTGTGCCTGCTATTGCTTCTAAATTTTTTCTGCACATTGGTTTTTGAGTTTTTGGCATCCTGTGGTATCCTGTTTGTGACCTTCCAGTTAAAGAACTTGGTAAATTTTGGAGTTGATATTTGCTTTAACCCTGTGTAAATGCCATTTGTTTTGGCTTAATTAAATTTTCTGCCAAATAATACCTTAAAGCCCATAAAAGTGCTTCCATAAAAACAAGTTACAGGAACTTGATCTCAAGGAATAATATCTATGTTTCATGTACCTTGGGCCTCGTTGTTTGATGTAAAATCTCTGCTTTCGTCTAGAAATTGATAACCAATGAAATAACAAAGTTATGATAAATTAGTGAAAAATCTAATAACAATTAATTTGTAAATCAAGCCATATGATTTCAAAATAACGACAAAGAAAAGGAGTTCATTATAAGTGTAAAATGTGTCAGGCTTGTTTGTAACCAAAAGCACAGATTCTTTTCATTGGGGACAGGTGTAACTTCCTTTCTAAAGTACAACTATGAAATTTCTCTGTTAGACCTCTTCATTCAGCTGATCCTGTCCCAGCTTTTATCAAACTAAAAATGGACTTATCAAACATGTTAACCCTCACCAAACAATCTTGACTTTCAACGACCCTGAAGAAGAGGGCTTTTGAAAACATTGTTGGAAAAGGAGAAAATGCTGGTAAGCAGCATTTTCTCCTTTTCCAACAATGTTTTCTTCCTACAAAGGACCACTTTTGGCAATAGAGTCACAATTGATTTATCTTCTGCAATTGGTTTCACTTTGGACATGTCCAAAATTTTGTCATTTGGTAGAGAGTTAAATAGTGTTAGAAAACATACAATAAGTACACACGCTATAAGCTTATACTTTCTAGTACATATAATGGTGTGTCACAGGTATCCAATACCATGATGAAGAATTGGTTGCCTTTATCAGACAATCATAGATTTTATTTTTCAACCTGAAAAATAGATCTTCAAAGAATGTTGTGTGTAATGAAGAAATTTGCCGGTCTCAGAAATTTTGTCTCTGTATTTCTGGCATTAATATAAATCACATTACTTTATTGTCTGTCCATGCTTTCAATTTGGATAGGTCTAGTCTAAAACTTATGGTTTAGTAAAGATTTAAATGGGTTTACAAGATAACTGCCAGTTGTTGACTTATTCAAGTTTTCCTTCTAGTGCTTTTCTTAATTAATGCAAAAATCGTGAAATTGCAGTGTTTTGCATCTCTTAAGCTTGTTTTTCAGTATTATTTCATTTTGATGCTGTTGGACTTCTGTTCTCTATTTATTGTACATTTAAAAGTTTTTTTATCAATTGATAGGACAGTTTTAGAGTATTGCAACTGTATTAAATTTTATTTATGTGTCCCACAATATCAAATTTTATTGTATGTGCAATGAAAGAAATACGTCTGAGAGAAAGAGAAAAAAAAGATAACAAGATTTGTATATATATTTAAACAGTGCACAGGATTTCTTATGTTAGTGACATATTAAGGATATTTCCTCTTTTTTTTTATCGTTGAAAGATGGAAAATCATTTCATGTAGTGAACATCATCAGTAATATTTTCTGTTCTCTACCCGTCCAGGGATAAATACAATCATTTCAGGCACATCTAATTTGTTGTCTGTAAATCCTTTCAATTTTGACAAGTCTAACATTTTGTTGTTTGGTATAGAGTGAATGAATCAATGATGGGTCCCCAATTTGTTTTAAAGACCACAGGATAATTGTGTATTTTTCTTGCATTTTCTAGGCGGACCAGTTAGTGAAAGTGACGGAGAAAATATGCATGGAGGTGAGACACCCTTTGTTTGGTTCTTTAATTCTTTAGGTTGCCATGGCTACCAGTCTTGCCCATTTTTAGCTTGGCTGTTTTTAGCTCACCTGAGCACAACATGCTCAAGGGGAGTTTTTAGGATCACCTGGTGTCCATCGTCCGTCGTGCGTCATCAACAATTCTTTAAACATCAACTCCTCTTAAACCGCTGGGCCAATTTGGACCAAACTTGGCTGGAATGTTCCTTGGGAGGTCGTCTTTAAAAATTGTTCACAGAATTTGATTCTGTCAAAAACTCTGGTTGCCATGGCAACCAAATGGAATTTTCTAGTTAATTCTTTAAAAATCTTCTCCTCTGGAACCGCTGGTCAGATTTTGAAATAACTTTACAGAGATGTTCCTTGGGTGACCCTTTTCAAAAATTGTTCGTGAAATTTTGATCTGTCAATAAACATGGCTCTGGTGAATGGGGGCTACTTGCACTATACGGAAATGAAGGAATTCTTAAAAATTCTTTTCTGATACTGATGGTCAGATTTTGAAATAATTTCACAGAGATGTTCCTTGGATGACCCTTTTCAAAAGTTGTTCGTGAAATTTTGATCCGTCAATAAGCATGGCTCTGGTGAATGGGGGCTACTTGCACTATATACGGAAATGAAGAATTTCTTATAAACTCTTCTCTGAAACCGCTGGTCAGATTTTGAAATAATTTCACAGAGATGTTCATTGGATGACCCTTTTCAAAAATTGTTCATGAAATTTTGGTCCGTCAATAAACATGGCTCTGGTGAATGGGGGCTACTTGCAATATATGGCCATGAAGAAATTCTTTAAAATTCTTTTTCTCTGAAACCGCTGGTCAGATTTTGATATAATTTAGAAGAACTGTTTTTTAGCTGACCCATTTCAAAATTTATTCGAGAAATTTTGATCCATCAAGAAACATGGCTCTGATGGCTGTGGGCTATTTACACTTTTCAGACATGAAGAAATTCTTAAAAATTCTTTTTCTCTGAAATGGCTGACTAGATTTTGAAAACAATTGGCTATGGTCCTCTCAAAAATTCAGGTGAGCAATCCAGGGCCATCTTGGCCCTCTTGTAAAAAAAAGGCCAAGGTATTGGCTTAACCCTGTTGTTGTCATTGTGCTAAAACTTTGACACTCTGTCATATTTTCTTCAACCATATTACCGGCAGTCTCTTTTTGGAAACTGGTACTTTATTTCTTAATTCTTTTTTTCTGATACTTTTTATCCTGATACTTTTTTTCCTGATACTTTCTTTCCTACAATTGTTGGCACTGGCTTAAAGAGTTCTTGTTCATCCCATATATATTTATAAATCTTTATGAAATAAAAACTTAGCCCATTTAATGCTTTACCACACAATCGCAAGTTTTAACAATCCTGAGGTAGAAGGCCTTTTGAAAACATTGTGAGGAAAGGAGAAAATGCTGGTAACCAGCATTTTTTTCCTGTTCCCACAATGGTTTATACCCAGTCAACGACCGATTCTACCATTTGACTTGTGTTATCTAAAATACTGTCAATGAATACAAGTCTGTATTCTGCTTGTGTGGTAAATAGTTGGACAAGGACCAGTTATAAACATTTGTAGTGTAGTAAAGATTAAACCATTTCCTAAACAAGCCCTGGTTTTTACGTGTCTGCAGTAAAAGTCTTTTGAAAACACTGTGGGAAAAGGAGAAATCGCTCATAATGAGCAATTTCTCCTTTTCCCACAGTGTTTTCTACCCTTTTTGAGAACTTACTGTCATTTTCTCCAAATCTAAAATTGTCGTCTGCAAACTCTTGTGGTTTGGAAGAGTCCAAAATTTGTCGTTTGGGAAAGGGTTAACTCTTTACTAAAAAATCCCAGTTTTTAATGACTCTTGGAGAGGAGCCTATTGAAAACATTGTAGCAAGAGGCAAAACTACTGGAAAACAGCATTTTGTCCTTTTCCCACAATGTTTTTTACTCTATCAAAGACAAATTCTACCATGTGAGCCATCTTTTAATTTGTCGTCTGCATCTTTTCCACTTGGACCAATCAAAAATTTTGTTGTCTTGTGAGGAGTTAAATAGCTCATCTTTGTGTCTAACACATAAATTTATGCTGAAATACAATTACAGGTAATGATCCAGAGAATGTTGCAGAGCAAAGTAACAAGACTGACACGCGCCTCGCCCAAAGTTCCGTCAAGCCTCCTGTACCTCTAGATGGGAGTGTTCTGCCCTTAATCAAAGACCAGACAACAGTGGAAATAAATGGAGTTCAACTGGATGATGAGCAGGTACAGTTGTCTGTCATAGTCTTATCCTTTACCATACAATTGTGTTATTAATAATATAATGTTATTAATCAAGGGATTTCATATTGGCCCAGTTACAGGTCCCAGGTCAGTCGTATTAGCCCGAGGCCGAAGGCAGAGGGACAATATGGCTGACCGAGGACCTGTAACTGGGCCAATACGAAATCAATTGATCAATGACAATTTTATTAATTAACTGTTGGCCCAGACTCGAGTTTTGGTCGGCTGAATTTTTATTTTATAGCTCCATTAAAAAAAAAATTCAGCAGTGCTGGGACTTTTCTTGCTGTCAAAGTAATGTAAACAAACATGTATAGTCTACGAGATTTCATCATGGTCTTTTTTCTGATCATTATGGAGTCCGAAGTTCAACTTGCTGGCTGGATTTATTTTCTCTAAATATTGATAAAATATCTAACAGTAAATTCAACGAGAGAGCTGAAAACCCATAGTCACTTTGCGGGTTCTAACAATCTTATTTTCAACTTGGTTCAAGTGTATTGAACTTCTAATAACAAAGCTACTGAACCTGCAAATGTTCAATACTATAATGACGTCACGAATTTACGTCATTGTTACGTCATGAACCAGCAGTTTTACCGTGCTATAGTTATGAATGAAATGGACGGTAGATATAAATATCTAAGTAAGCGCAGACGCTCGCGCCACTGAACTTTTGACCAATCACATTGAAGGATTTCTGTATTGGTCGGGGGTCATCAATATTGATACGAGGTCAACTGTATTGATTGGAGGTCAAGTTGTATTAAGCCGGGGTCACGACCTGTATTCTATATGAAGTAAGAAATGTGACCAGTATCGTGTGGACTGGTTTCCGAGTATTAATTCAATATATCTAATGGTTAATTAATAAACAGGACTGTAGAGGCTTTTAACCCTTTACCAAACGACATATTTTTTGGCTCATCCAAATCGAAAGCATTTGCAGACGACAAAGTGAAAGTGACTAATAGATTGAAATTTGTTTTGCGAAGGGCTGGAAAATATTGTGGGAAAAGGAGAAAATGCAGGTACCAGCATTTTCTTCTTTTCCAACAATGGTTTCTAAAGGCTTCTTTCTTAAGGTCACGAAAATTAGGAATTGTGTGGTAATGGGTTAAAAACATTGTGACAAAATGACTGATATAACTTCTAACTATAATTTCAAATACTGTCTTTCTCAGGCAGGTAAAAACACAATGTTGTTTTAGAGAGAGTTAAAGGGCCAAATTTGTATTGAAAAAACCTGGAAAATCTGGATGGCTCCTTATCATAGGTGCATGGAGTGTCCTCAGGCAAGACACTGTACTTGCCAAGGCATGTAAAACTCAGCCTCATTGGAAGCATTTGGTCTTTTGTGGCAGTGTTTTTGGTTGAGACACTTCAGAGCCATAGCCTAGTACTGGAGAAACGAAGGACAAGTCAAGATCATGAATATGTTAGCTGTTGCCTCGATTTGACTGATGTTGAAAGCAGTGTAAAAAGATATTCTGTAGTACTGATTGTTCTGTTCTAGGTCACAGAGTTGTGTAATTACATCGCAGAAAAAGACTACATATCATCATTGACAGTAAGGAATGCAGGTTTAGATGACATGGCCTTCCAAAATGTAGCCCTGTCCCTTCAAGTGACCCTCTCCAGCCCCTCGCTGTTGAACTTCAGTCAGAACAAACTGACCGGGAAAGCCATGACTCATCTTTCACCTGCCATCAAGAAGAACTCTGATCTTGGTATTCTGATGTAAGTATAGTAAAATTCTTGTGACCTGATTGCTGAGCTCAATAGTGTAGTTGATAACATACAGGTCTTAACCCTGAAAGGGCCTTTCACATCACAAAATTGGGAAAACAAGAAAGTGCTGGTCACTGATGTTTTCAAGGGTCTACATGTAATTTGCCAGGATTGTTAGAAAACATGATTATTTGATAAAAGGTCAACTCTTTGCCAAATGACAAAATCTTATACTTGTCCAAGTTGAAAGCACTTGCAGATGACCTAATAAACGTAACCCAAAAATTAAAATTTGCCTCCTGCTGGGTAGAAAATATTGTGGGAAAAGGAGAAAGTGCTGGTAACCAGCATTTTCTCCTTTTCCCATAATGTTTTCAAGAGGTTTTATGTCAGGGTCATTAAAAGGTGGGATTGTGTGCTAAAGGGTTAATCAGTTTGTTTATGTTCTTTTGCAGTTTGAATGGAAATCCAATTGGCAATGGAGGTTGTAAGGTCATTGTTGATGGCATCCTCAAGGCAAAAGATCCATTCCCATTCCTCCGCCGTGCATCTGGATATCTGACACCGTCGGAGGCTCGTGCACAAGAAGGCGAGGGTAAAACTGTTGTGGATTACAAAGAACCAGAACCGGAAAACAATAGTACAATTAAAGAACTGGATCTAGGTGACACAAATATGTCAGATGCTGGAGTTGTGGAAATTACCCGACTGTTGGAGAATAACAAAACTCTGATTTCACTGAATCTGAATGGAAATAAGGATATTTCAGTAAAAGGTTGGGAGAGACTTGGGCAAGTATTAAAAAAGAACACAAGCCTTAAGACATTGTCGCTAGATTTTACAAACTTAGGCGATGAGGGACTGGAGTCTTTGGTTCAAGGATTACAGGTCAATACAGGGTTACGAGCCTTGGAGCTCGAAAGTGCTGGGTTAACTGAGAAAGGGGGACAGCTTCTCCTTGAGCTTCTGAAATCTAATACATCAATTTTGGAGCTGACGGCAACAACAGGCAACAGCATTTCAGACTCAACACTGGCTGATATTCGAAAGTATCTCAAACTGAATAATGCTTCAACCAGACAGTAAATAATTCAGTCCTGGTTAAACCTAGTGAATTTGAAGTAAACTGTGATACAGGTTAAACTGAGGTTTTGACATTGGCATAAATTAATATTTCAAAGTCATAAAATAGGAGAAATTTTAACCGTTTAACACACAATCCTGACTTTTGACAACCCTGGCCTGCCCGGGTGGCTCAGTGGTGAGCGTGTCAGACTCCTGACTTGGTGGTTGTGAGTTCAATACCCGGTTGAGGCAAACTTTCTTTCAGGCGTATTTTTGCCTCTCACCTCTGCTGAAGCATGTTAGAAAAGTAGTCGGTGGCTTTGGAAAGAAAGTTGTGTAAGTACCGGTATGAGAAAGCCAGGAAACACATGTGCGTCACCGACCGCCATGATATGACCTTAGCTGTTAAAGTGACGTTAAACCCCAATACAACCTACAACCAACCAATTGACAACCCTGAGAAAGAAGCCTTTTGAAAACATTGTGAGAAAAGGAGAAAATGCTGGTAACCAGCATTTTTTCCTTTTCCCACAATATTTTCTACCCTTCCTTAGGCATATTCAATTTTTCAATCACATTTATTTTGTTGTCTGCAATGCTTTCAGTTTGGACCAGTCTTAAATTTTCTTGTGTGGTAGAGAGTTAAACATTTTGTAATAATTGGAAAAATGAGGTGATTTTTCGGGCCCCTATTCACCAACCTTTTTGAATAACAGCATTTTCCCCTTTTCCCACAATGTTTTTAATAGGCGTCTTTCTCAGGGTTGTTAAAAGTCGGGATTGTGTGGTAATGAGTTAATTTACAAGTAGAAAGTACTGGTAACATAAATTTTGAGTGGCAGAACCAAAACTCACTTGGTTTGGCCAATCAGAAATTGTGATAGCTTGAAATTTAGAAAATGTTTTGAGACGCTATGACGGTTAGGGCGTATTCCTTTCACCTGTTCTGGGACAATGTTCTGTGTTCTGGGATGCTGTTCTGGGATGCTGTTCTGGAATGTGCGAAAGGAATATTTCAGAACACAATACACTGTTCTGGAAGTATGTTTTGAATGGAGCATGTTCGGAACATTATTCTAAACCATATCGAAATGAAAGTACATTGGCATGATGTTACCACCAGCATTTTCTCCTTTTCCCACAACTTTTTCAAAAGGCTTCTTTCTCGGGATCGATAAAAGTCTGGTGCGGTAAAGAGTTAATAAACTTAAACTACAGCCATTTTGAAATGTGATTCTATGCCTTTTTTCCAAACAAAAAAGGATTTGTTCTAAAATGAAATTTTGTATTAGGTGATTTCAGTTGTAGCTAAAAGTAGCTAAATAGTCACTTTCATCTTTCATCAATCATTGTTATCTTAAACTCCCTACCTGTAATCCCGACGTTAAATGACTCTTGCATAGAATGCTTAGGAAAGTATACTCTTTACCAAACAAAAATATTTCAGGCTTGAGCAAATTGAGAGGCTTTGCAGATAACAAGGTATTTTTTGTTTAAATTGTGATTTCTGTATTTGATACTGTATTAAATATAGGGGGAATGCTGGTAAACAGCATTTTCTCCTTTTCCCACAATGTTTTCAAAAGCTTTCTCTGTCAGGGTCGTTAAAATACGGGATTATATTGTAGAGGATTTGGTTAAATAAACTTGCATCAGACAACTTTGAAAATATCCTTCATTGATAGATCTATATGGGTAAAAAAACCCAGTGTAATAGGAGAAATTGCTTGTAACATGCAATTCCTCCTTTTCCCACAATGTTTGAAAGTTGTCCGATGTGGGGAGCAAAGTCATGTGCAAGAGATACGGTATCAGTAGTCAAATCTATGTGTGTGTAATTTTTTGTATCCGTCCATTCTCATTGAATGTTTTTCAGTGTTGGTGAAAATGAGAGTAAGTAACAAAATTGAAAAATTTTTAGAGAAAAGGAATTGATTTTGTATGCTGTTTGGAATAGGAGCAATTATTTGCTATAGAGTGATGGTTTCTCTTTCAAATGTTCTATATTACAAGAGAATATGCTTTTTTTTCCCCGTGTAGCTAAGTTTTTGATTAGTGTTATTACAGGAAATAAATTACAGGTATTGCATTTAGTATTTAATGTTTTAATGCAAATTTATGCACAAAAATTATTCAGCAAAGTTTGGTATGCAAATAAGAAAAACCTTCCTGCAAATGTATAAAATGCTCGTTTTAAACACATTCAAATGAATACTGCTTTATAGGAAATATTGATATTAACTCATTCTTTTGAGTTTAAAATGAAATGTTATATGTTAAACAGTAATAAAAAAAAAATTCTGATATTTAACCCTTTATTGTATGATATGATTTTAGAGAGGTCCAAATCAAAAGCATTTGCAGACAGAAATTTAAAAGTAGCTCAAAAAATTATTTCTGCCTTTGAAATGTAGAAAACATCGTGTGAAAAGAGAAAATGCTGCTTACCAGCATTTTCTCCTTTTCACACATTATTTTCAAAGCTTTCGTTGTGTGGGTCATTTAAATGCAAGATTGTAAGGCGAAGGATTAATATTATTTTCAAAGTTTTTCTTGAATTGTACTGTTTTGGAATAGACAGGGTGGGAATAATGAAAAATATTGTAAGTGAATTGATTTCTTACTCACAACCATTTTGCATTCAAATTTTTGTCATATATTGTAGTTACTTTCAGTATAAATCGCTCACATCAATTTGTTTAGTACAAATTTTAGATGACTGCACTGCTGAGTTATTTCCATGTTTATGATACAATTTTATTTTTGGAAACCAGACATATTTTTTATAAAGTCCATTTTTCAAGAGTTGAGACATTTTGTGATTTCAGACATTTTGTGATAAAATTGTTACAGTATGAATTTTCTATGCATGTTGTTATTATAAGTGTTTGTTGACCTATTTTTATTGTTATTTTGATAATCTGTTAGAGCACACTGCTGATTTTTAACTCACCTTTTTTGAAGAAATAGAGATAGCCATGTCATCTTCTGTGATGTTGTCTACGTTGTCATACAAAAAGTTTGACATTTTATAAGGCTTAACAAAAAAAGTTGCTGTGTTAAGGGTTTTAGTCTGAGATGCTAAAGGTGGGGTAGGTAGTGTTTTTTTTTTTCTTAGACAGTTTATACATGGACCATATATCGAAATCACATCCAACAGATTTTTTTTTTCAATCATAGCGTAAAAAGTTTAGGGTCAACAGCATTTTCTAGGTAAGGTACACAGATGTTTTTTTAGGTCAGATATTTCTGTCATATTGGAAGATTTTCACTTCAAACTCGAACTGTTTGGCATCTATCGAAAAGGGAAATCATAAAACAAGGGCAGGCAGTGTCAAAATATTTTTGACAAAGTCCTGCAGCTGAGTATTGGCACCCACATGTGGTGCTTGCTTTTTTTAACCCTTTACCAAACGACAAAGCTTGGGCCTAGACCAAATTCAAAGTGTTTGCAGACAACATATTGAATGTAGCTAAACAGACGATTTCTGTATGTGATAGGGTAGAAAAAAATTGTGGGAAAAGGAGGAAATGCTGGTTACCAGCATTTTCTCCTTTTCCTACAATGTTTTTAAAGGACTTGTTCCCCTGGGTTGTTAAAACTCGGGATTGTGTGGTAAAGAGTTAAGAACATAAGAATATGAATCCTTACTTTTCTTTACATTTCAGTGTATCACAAGCTCAACAGATATCTTTCTTATTGCCTGGCAGAATACCACCTTTAAACATTGTTGCAAGTAGTTAACCCTTTACCATACAATCCCAACTAGAGAAAGAAGGCTTTAAAAAACATTGTGGAAAAAGAAGAAAATGCTGGTAAACAGCATTTTCTCCTTTTCCCAATATGTTTTTACCCCTACTGGAAACAATTTTTCAATTTTTGAATTAAATTTGTTGTGTCGTCTGCAAGTGCTGTCAATTTGGGCCTAAAATTTTATTGTTTGGTAAAGAGTTAACCCCTTCCCAAACAATCTCTGGTTTTCACGGCCCTGATAAAGAAACCTTTAGAAAACATCATGGGAAAAGGATAAAATGCTGGTAACCAGCATTTTCTCCTTTTCCCACTATGTTTTCGACCCTCCCAGAGCAAATTTCAATTTTTAAGTCATGTTAATTTTGTCATCTGCTAACGCTTTCAATTTGGACCAGTCTAAAATTTTGTTATTTGGTAAAGAGTTAAGGAGTAGTCTGTTATAGTACTGTTTGTATGTTTAGGTGTTTGCGTCCTTTTGTAAATGGCTAGGTTGGATGTGGTACTTTTTCCTTCTATTTATTCAAGCAAGTCTCAGAAGTAGAAATAACTGAAATAAATATCATCCTAGAACTTTACTTTGTTGTCTTATTGTATTGTGTCCTTATCTTGATCAAATTTTATTCCTATGGGATTCAACACAACTCAACTCTATTCATAGTACAGAGGCAGCTCTCATTTCATGTCTGATTACAACCACTGAGTAATGAAGGACCCTCCCTTGTTTTAGCTTGGATGTTTTTGGAGACAAACATTGTCTCTCTGTCTTCATTGTTGTCTGCATAGTCATTGTGCTGCAAATACTTTGATACTTCATATTATCTCTGTTATTACTGAAGATATTTACTTCAAGCTCAGATAGTTTGTTAACTCTTTATCACACCAGCAAATGATAGACTTGTCCATATTGATACCATTTGTAGACTGTTTTATATTCTTGTTTTGGTAGGCTGCATATATTGAAGTAACATAATATAGTATAATAAGAATATATTCAAAAGAATTATAAGCATGTATATACGACAACAATATAACAACAACTACTAAACTATTCAAAGAGAGTACATGGGTTATATATCCGCAGACGACCTTGTTATAGTCTGTATCATATATACAACATACATACAACATCTCCCTTCTTTTAAAAAAAAGAAAACAAAGTGTTAATTTCTATTGAAAATCCTTTCAAACAAAGTAACACCTGTGTAAAGAGTGATCTGATTAAAAGAGTCAACCTTGGTAGAGCTGTGTCTCATATCAAGCAATAATGGGTAACGTTCGGTATCATGTTACGAAGAAAGAGATGTTCATTCATAAAACAACACATAGGTATTTACATTAAAAGATAAACTAATCTAATTAGACCATTCATCTCCAGTAAAACGCTTGTTTTTCTTCACAACTCTCCCAGACCGTGTGACATAGTTACCTGGGTCATATTTCGGGGAAATGTCAGGTTTTTGGGGTTCACTATGGGGAGTTTGATCAAGAAGAATATTTGCGTCAAAAGGAAGAATATCTGAAGCATTCTCATTGGTTAGATTGAGATGTTTCCTATTTCTCCTATATGTAAAACCATCCTTTGTTTGAACAATGTATGATCTATTGTTTAATTTTCTAATGACTTTTGCTTGTTTCCATGATTTTCCAAACTGAATACGAACTGAGTCATTGACATTTAAAGGTTTGAGTCCTTTGGCTGTTTTGTCATAATGAAACTTTTGTTTACTCTTTGATTTAGACATCAACCTTTGTACTTTTTGCAAATCAACTTGCTGTGGTAAGAGTGCTTTACCTGTAATTGGAATGAATGACTTGGTTTTACGACCTAACAGTAATTGGGCAGGAGAGTACCCACATTCCAATGGAGTATTTCTATATTCAAGAAATGAAATGTATGGACTCTGCTTTTCAGCTACGGCTTTTTTCATAAGTTTTTTAGCAATGCCTACACCTTTCTCTGCTAGACCATTACCTTTCGGATAATGCGGAGATGAAGTGATATGTTCAAATTGCCAAGAGTCTGCAAATTGTTTGAACTCGTCACTTATGAACTGTGGTCCGTTATCAGATATCAAAGTATCACATATACCATATCTAGAGAAATGGGCTCTTACTTTCTGTATTACAGTGCTGGATTTTGTGTCCGGAAGGAAATCGACCTCAAAAAATCTACTGTAATAATCAATCGTCAGCAAGTAGTTTTTCCCATCCAGGTGGAAAATATCTACACCTAATTTTTCATACGGCCTACTGGGAAAATCCGTTGAAATCATTGGCTCTTTTGCATTCGAGTCTCTATACGTTAGACAGGTGGGACATTTCAAAACAAATTCTGTTATCTGTTTTGTCATTCCCGGCCAAAATAAGTTATCTTTTGCTCTCTCAAGTGTCTTTGTTACGCCCAAATGACCTTTGTGTAGCAAAGTAATCATTTCCTGTCTCATAGGCTTGGGAATTATGATAGTCTGACCTCGAAATATCATGTTGTCCTCGAATGATAATTCGTCGCGGTGGTTCCAGAACTCAATTATATCTTTGTGACATTCTGAACGCATGCGCGGCCAGCCTTCTAATATAGTCTTTTTCAAAATTTGCATTTGTGCATCATTTTGAATACTGTTTCTGACTTTTTCTAAACGACTGTCGGTAACATGTAAATGCTTTCTGACTGAATGCACGTGCAGATCAAGACCTTCGATCATGTTTGGGTACGTTTCTTTAACTGATTGACGCGAAAGACAATCACTGATCGGTATTTCTTTCCCACTGACATGACGAACAGTAATTTTATACTTTTGCAACTGCAGTAACATTCTTTGCAACCTTGGTGGAGCAGAAGCAAGCGGTTTTCTCATGATTGACGCAATTGGCTTGTGATCACAGTGACAAATGATTTCTCTGCCATATGTAAATTGATGAAAACGTTTGCAACCATAGAGGATAGCGAGTAACTCTTTCTCAATCTGTGCATACATGCATTCACTTTGCGTCAAACTTTTAGATGCATATGCTATTGGTTTGTCATCTTGCATTATGCAACAACCTAAACCGGATTTTGATGCGTCGGTCTCAAGCACTAGCTGTTTATTTGGGTCAAAATATCCGAGAACTGGTGCATTTGTGATAATCTCTTTGACCTTATTAAAAGCTCTAGTTTGTGCTTCGTCCCATATGAAATCTGATTCCTTCTTTAGTAACATCCTAATTGGAGCAGTGACCTCGGCTAAATTTGGAGCAAATTTTGCAAGGTAATTAACCATGCCTAGGAAGGTCTCCAGCTTCTCACGGTTTGAAGGGATCGGAATTTGGGCTATGGCCTCTATCTTACTAGGATCTGGTTTCAGTCCTGAACTACTTATGATATGTCCGAAAAATGGTACTTCAGTCACGCCTATGATACATTTATCTGGATTAAAGCGAATTCCCTTTTCCCTCGCACGATTCAATGCATTCCTGAGATTTTGGTCATGCTCAGATTTTGTTTTACCGTAAACAAGCGTATCATCGACAATAGCTTGAATGCCTGGCAAACCCTCAAATACTTCAGACACTTTCTGCTGAAATATGTCACCTGATGCATTAATTCCAAACGGTAGTCTCAGATAGCAATATCTGCCAAAAGGGGTATTAAACGTAGTAAGCAATGACGATTGCTCATCAAGTTTAACAGACCAGTATGCGTGAGTTATGTCAAGGATGCTGAAATATTTCGCTCCTGATAACTGAGAAGTAATATCGTCGAGTGTTGGCATCTGAAAATGAGGCCTTCGAATAGCTTCATTCAAAGCTTTCGGATCTAAGCAAATTCTGAGTTTGCCTGTTTTGGGTTTTTCTACAATTACTATTGAATTTACCCAATCTGTCGGTTCAGTGACTTTTCTGATTATCTTATCATTGACCATCTGATCCAATTCCGCCTTAACTTTTGTTTTCAAAGCTTCTGGAATTCTGCGTGGAGCATTTACAGTAGGAGTGACATTATCTCTTAAATGCAGATGAGATTTTCCGGGAAGTAACCCTATACCCTTGAATAAATCCTTATACTCCTCCATAACATACTCTTTTGTCATTGTTTGACCGTCTATTGCAAAGGTGAGTTTGATCAAACCAAGGTCAATTGAAGTTTGTGTACTTATCAAAGGAGGTGCGTTTGTGTGGACGATATAGAAACGTGTATTAACCTTTCTATTCTGGTATGAACAATCAAGATTTATCATACCTTGAGTTTTGAGCATGTCCCCCGAATAAGCAATTAACTTGCAATCTGGCTTTTCTAATGTGCTCTTAATGCCTAGAGATCTGAACATTGAAAATGGAATTATATTGGCACTACTACCTGTATCAACTTTAAAATTGATCTTTGAAGATTTAGGGCCAATTTTGAGAGTAACAAACAAGGAGTCACGGACTGGTAGATTTGCAGAAGAAAAAGAAGCGCTTACCATGTTCACGCTGTAATCCGCATCTACACAACCATCACTTTCACTCATATTCTCGTTCACATTGTTCACAAATTTCTTTGAGCGGCACATTTTCTGAAAATGATTCAGTTTTTTGCATTTTCTGCAACGTTTACCCTTTGCAGGACAAACTGAGTTATTGTCATGGTGCGTACCACATCTGTCACATGGTTTCGACTGTAGCCCTTGATTCGATTGTTTCTTGGATTTCGCCCCAGATTGTCTGTGCTGACCCAATGCGTCGACGTTTGTTGGCATGTTCATAGTCATGGAACTGAGCTGTTTTTGACAGTATTCATGGTTTTGGACTATCTGAATTGCCCTGTCCATAGTTAACTTGTCGCCTTCATTTATCAGCTTTTCTCGGACTTTCGGATCATTGCATCCGAATACGATGCGATCACGTATCATTTCATCGGTAATGTCCGTGTGTTCATTTACCTGAAAGTTACAGTCACGTGCACGAATTCTTAGCCTAGTGACAAATGCATCGATTGAATCTTGTCCTTGAATCTCGTTGTAAAAACGAAAACGTGCAAATATCGGGTTAAGCTTAGGCTGAACGTGGTTTTTAAATCGATCATAATAAGTTTGCAACTTTTTGGCATCGTCGTCTGAGAGTCCTGTCCAAGATTTGTAAATCTGACGGCCTTCTTCACCGATCCATAACAGCAAATACGACACTTTCTCTTCTTCCTGTTTATTCCTGAGTGGACCAGAGAACATTAACTCGACATGAGTTTGAAATCTCTCCCATTGTTCCGGTAAATTAGAACAATTCCAGTTCATTACAGGAATAGGAATATTATTAAAATCCATGATTTAATAATAAAACCGAGAAATATGTCCAAATTAAAACGATTTTTTATTCTGACACCATGTTTTATATTCTTGTTTTGGTAGGCTGCATATATTGAAGTAACATAATATAGTATAATAAGAATATATTCAAAAGAATTATAAGCATGTATATACGACAACAATATAACAACAACTACTAAACTATTCAAAGAGAGTACATGGGTTATATATCCGCAGACGACCTTGTTATAGTCTGTATCATATATACAACATACATACAACATAGACAACAATTGAAACATAGCTCAAAAGATGGAATTTGGCTTTAATAGAGTAGAAAACATTGTGGGAAATGGAGAAAATGCTGGTAACCAGCATTTTCTCCTTTTCCCACAATGTTTTCAAAAGGCTTCTTTCTATGGGTCATTAAAAGTCAGGATTGTGTGGTAATGAGTTAAGTATTAACCCATTAGCACACGGCAAAAAGTCAGACCTATCCAAATTGAGAGCATTTGCAGATGAGAATTGTAGTGTGGCTCAAATGGTGTAATTTTTCTTTGATAGAGAAGAAAACATTGTGGGAAAAGGTCCAGCATTTTCTTTTCCCACTATGTTTTCAAAAGGTTTTTTTTCCCAGGAACGTCAAAAGTCGGCATTGTGTGGTAAAGGGTTAAAAGGGATGTGGTCTCCATGGTTGTGAGGTAGAGTGTTGGCCTTGTAACCTGTAAGGTCCAGAGTTCAATACCCAGGAGCAGGTGTCAACATTGGGACCCTTTATTGGCCAACACAATTTGTGCATGTTCCCAGGAAGTAGAATCACGAGAGATTAGTAAAAGTTGCTGGAACTTGTTTCTCAATTGATGTGAAAAATATATGTTTAACCCATTACCACACAATCCCTACTTCTGACGCCCCTGAGAAAGAAGCCTTTAGGAAACATTGTGGGCCCCTGAGAAAGAAGCCTTTAGGAAACATTGTGGGAAAAGGAGAAAATGCTGGTAACCAGCATTTTCTCCTTTTCTCACAATCTTTTCTCTTCACAACACAAAATTTCAAATTTTCTGTCACATTTTATTTTGTTATCTGCAAATGCTTACAATTTGGACAAACCCAAAATTTTGTCATTTGGTAAAGAGTTAACCCTTTACTACACAATCTAGTTTTAACAGCTCTAAAGAATAAGCCCTTTGAAATCATTGCGGGAAAAGGAGGAAATGCTAATTAGCAGCATTTTCTCCTTTCCCACAAAGTTTACTGAAGCATTGAATTCGGACAAGTATAGAATTGTGTCATTTGGTAAACAGTTAATATTCATATGTCAGCTGATATAGCTCAGTAGACAGAGTGTAAGACTCGTGAACACAATGTTTCGGGTCACTACAGGTTGTGGGTTCGAATCCCCGGCTAGAAATTACTAATAGTCTTTTGGGTGAGACATTGAATCAAGGTCCCTTGTGACGATGCTATATGCCAAGCATGTTAAAGAGGCGAAGCTCTCAGTAGTTTTGACCTGTATCCTTGCACTATACCCCATAACAACTTAACAACTAACCATCTTCTTTTGGGGGGGGGGGGCTCAGATGGGCAACCTGTAGTGACGATAAATAAACGAAAATAACCAACCAACCAACACTTAATATGGACCTGTAAATGGTATAGGCATGTTCTGTATGTTCCCATTACATTTTGATTCACAGCAAATTATACAAATACATAAACCATCTAGGAGCTTGTCTGGCATCTGTTTTCTGTGTAAATACCTTGCCTTGAACATCACTTTTTCTAAGCAGAATATAATAACCAAAATAAAAGTTTTAAATGAAAAAAAAAAACAATCAGGGAGTGAAGGGATGTAATCGGCATATTGCTTGCTACACTCTATATATCTCACCTTGTAAAATCCTGAGTACCTCACCTTGTAAAATCCTTTGTACCTCACCATGTAAAAATCCTGTGTACCTCACCCTGTAAAAATCCTGTGTACCTCACCCTGTAAAAATCCTGTGTACCTCACCCTGTAAAATCCTGTGAAACCCACCCTGTAAAATCCTGTGTACCTCACCCTGTAAAATCCTGTGTCATAAGGAGTTTTATTTTTTTAACCAAAGGACAAGATTTTACACTGGCCCAAATTGAGAGCACTTGTAGAAGGCAGAATAAAGAAATTTAATGTGATTACAATATTGAAATTTGTTTTCAGAAGGGAATGGAGCATTGTGGGAAAAGGAGAAAATGCTGGTTACAAGCATTGTCTCCTTTTCCCTCAATGTTTTCAAAAGGCTTTTTTCACGGGGTTGTAAAAAGTCAGGATTGTGTGGTAAAGAGGATAGGGTTCTGTAGTTTGACTCCCGTGACCCATAGACTACATAATTATGAAGGGCATGTATCAGCACTGCTGTGTTTCATTGGATCTAAAGTGCATATCTTGAAAATAGATGTATGAACCCTTGTCAATGGCGCAGACTTTTCTGAGCGAGTTTACAAGTCCGAGTGAATATTGCAACCAGACTGCATTAGCCACTGACAAACAGCTGCGTTTTTCTGGTAGTAAAATGTTTTAGCTCTCAGTTGTCAAAAAAATTAGGAGAATAAATGATGGGGTAGAAAAGATAATTATGTTTTTTACACTCTAGAGGCCACATTTTCAGTCCAAAACTCTTGAAAGTTGGTCAGAAGCGTTGTCTTGATTATATCTCAGAGGAGTTTGAAAATGGGTCATGTTGGGTCAAAAACTAGGTTACCAGGTCAAATCTCAGAAAAACCTTGTTTACGCTCTGGATGCCACATTTTCAGTCCAACACTCTTGAAAATTAGTCAGAATGTTTGCCTTGATAGTATCTTGGACGAGTTCGAAAATGGGTCATGTGGAGTCAAAAACTAGGTCACTGGGTCAAATATTAGAAAAACCTTGTGTACACTCTAGAGGCAACATTTTTCTGTCTGATACTCTTCAAACTTGGTCAGAATGTTTGTTTTGGTGATGTCTCAAAAGAGTTTGATAATGGGTAATTGTCGGGTCCAAAACTAAGTCACTTGGTCAAATCTTAGGAAAACCTTTTGTAGGCTGTAGAGGCCACATTTTCAGTCCAATACTCATGAAACTTGGTCAGAATGTTTGTCTTATTGATATCTCAAAAGTGTTTGATAAAGGGTAATGTCTGATAAAAAAATGAGGTCACTGGGAAACTAGATTGAAAATGGGTCATGTTTGGTCAATAGACTCAGGTGAGCAATTTCAGGGCGATTATGGCCCTCTTGTTTTTTATTAATATCAGCGATTAGAGGATTGAATTTTAAAATGGCTTTTTTTTTCAAATGCTTGGACGGTACTCAATTAGGCTTGCATAATATGACTGTATTCTTGATGATAAAATTTTTGAGACAACCAAATTGAAAGCATTTGCAGATGAAATTTCAAATGTGACTCAAATTATTGAACTTGCCTTTGACAAGGTTGAAAACATTATGGGATAAGGAGAAAACACAAGATACCAACATTCTCTCCTTTTCCAATAGTATTTTAAAAGGCTGCCTTCTTATGGGTCATTGAGATGAATGATTATTGAATGGTTTCAACATTATTTCAGCTATATAGCATCTGCCAGTGCACCTATCCATGCTTTCCTGGAGTCTATTTTACTTCACTCAATTTTCTTTCCAAGGTACTGGCTGCTTTTCCAGATAAACATCGTCACAACACTGGTCAACATTGGGAAAGGAATGAATCCTGTCGAAATGACTATCATCAATCATCAAACCTTGGAAAGAACTGGCCGAGCCAGGGAACAAACCTACAACCCCTGCTCTCAAGTCCTGCAGGCTACTGACTGAACTACCGGGGCTCCAGTATTGGTCATTAAGATTCAAGATTGTGTAGTAAAGATTTGATAAGAATGGTAGCACATCAATACTCTAGTAAGATTCTCCATGTATTGCTCGTTTTACTTTTTACCAAACGATAATATTTTAGACAGTTCCAAATTGGAAATATTTGTAGAAGACAAACTGAACAAAGCTCAGATGATGGTTTCTCTTTTTTGCGATGGAAAACATTTTAGAGAAAGGAGAAAATGCTGGTCACCAGCATTTTCTCCATTCCCAACAATGTTTAAAAAGCTTTCTTCATCGCAATCGTTAAAACCTGGGATTGTATGTAAATTCATTACCAGATGACAAAATTTTTGGCTTATCCAAATCGAAAGCATTTGCAGACGACAAAATATAAGTGATTGATAATTAGAAATTTGTTTTGAGAAGGATAGAAAACATTGTGAGCAAAGGAGAAAATGCTGGTTACCAGCATTTTCTCCTTTTCCCATAATGTTTTTTAAAAGGCTTCTTTCTCAGGGTCATCAAAAGTAGGGATTGTGTGGTAATGGGTTAAAAGACTGAAAGCCTCTGTTGTTTTAAGATAAAGGTTACTGAACATACTCGGCATTTAACTCTTTCCCAAACAAGCCCTGGTTTTTTCGTGTCTGCAGTACAAGTCTTTAGAAAACACTGTGAGAAAAGGAGAAATTGCTTGTAACAAGCAAATTCTCCTTTTCCCACAGTGTTTTCTAGCCTGTCGGAAAACTTTCTGCCATTCTCATTAAATTCAAAATTGTAATCCGCAAACAAAATGAGTTTGGGACAGTCTAAAATTTGTCATTTGGGAAAGGGTTAAAATGAATGTAACAAAGGAAGAAAATAATTTTGGGTGTTAAAAACAAACACATAATGACAAAATAAATATGTTACATATTTTACTATTTAAAAAACAACAGTATATCTATTACGAAGTGTTAAAATCAAAACTGATATTTTTCCACAATTTCTCCCCACTAAAATATCCCAAGGCTTACTGGCTCATTACTCACAGACCAGTGTTAGCCTTGCTACAAAGTTATACCAAAAAGGCTACTTTTAGCTTTACAAAAATAGTAGTATCAAACAGGCTAATTCTAGCCATACATTCCTTTACTCCATAGATACTTATTTCTATGCATTGCTTGTAGGAGCCTTTGGAAAACATTGTGGCAAAAGGTGAAATTGCTCGTGACAGGTGAAATTGCTTGTCATGGGCAATTTCACCTTTTGTCACAATGTTTTCTATGCTTTCAAAAGGTCTTAAATACACATTAGAAACCGCTTCATCCTTGCTCTTATTTAGGGTCAATTAGAGATATCATAGAAATACCTTATGGGTAAAGGGATACTAGACAAAAAGTAATACCAAATAGGCTAATTTCAGTCTAAATAAAGATTTATACAAAAACCAAACTTATTTTAGCCCCACTGATTTTCTCCACTAATGTTTTTTGCCACCCAAAGAGCTCTTGAGCCTTTGTCAAAGTCTGCCAACTGGCGAGTTGGGCTTGTACGAGTTATAGGGATCAAAGGTCATCAAGTGCAATGTTGCATACCAGATATCAACAAATAGCAGGTTAAAAAATCATTTCATTTTCTACATTTAATATGTCAGAAATATGTTCAGATAGGTTTACACACTCACACCTTTAGTAAAAACAACTGTTTCACACAAACAGAATTAATTTTGTTTGTATCAAAATACTGAGAGAACTGTACTTGGCCATGTTTGTGAATGTAAAGTTGCTGGTACCCAAAGTTATCCTTTGCATACAAAATCATCACTTATTATCTTAGAGATACAGACTGGCATGAGGAAGTAACAAGTAAACATTGTAAAAATTCAAAAAAAGATTCTGTTATTTTAGCAATATGACATTCTGACCACAATTGAAAAACATCAAAATGTTCGGAAAGAGGGCATGCATAAAAACGTTTTTGAAACACTCTGGGTTTGTAATTCTCTAAATGATCCCAAGGGGTAATTTTGCAAAACAGGATTTACTTTTCTCTAAATATCAAGACTTCTTTTAACAGCATAGACTTTCCAAATGAGAAATCAGGTCAACCAGGAAGAAGTAGTCTCCCCATCAGATCACTGATCATTTCTTTCTACAGATGGGTAATAAGTGGTGCATCACTTATGTGCAATCTATCATTTTTAATACGAGAAACAAAATCCTGGAAATAACAATAACCCTTGCTCATAAATTGGGGAAAAAAAATGTTCATCTGTTCATTCACAATAATACAATTATGCTGATGTTGGATGAGGTGGAGCTAAGCACATTTTTACCATATTGCAGTAAGAATTTTCTTTTTGACATATGACAGGTACCTTTTTTATACAATTTTGACAGAAGAGGTGAAAACAAAACTCATGCACTGGCCTTTTGCCCATAGAAGAAAAAGAGACATTAATCATCAATCAAACAAGGAAAATGACAACTGGCCAAATAAAATATCCAAAAAAAGCTCCTGTCTATGTTAAATGTGTACAATATCACACAAAGAAGTGCAAAAAGCCAGTTTTGAAGGTAAAGAGCTGATTTATCACTAGAATACAATGTAACTGAGTAAAAGAAGACATAGCCTTGAAGGTAAACAAACAGAAAGCAAGAAGTTACACTTGATAGAACAAGACGAAATAAAAGGATTGTCACGTGAATGATGATAATTTGAATGACCTTTATGGACAAATATCATGTAAATGACAAGAATATCAACAGTACATGGTGGCACAGAAATGACCTCTATTACAAAGTGAACATAAAAGGGAAACAAACTGGATAATAGCATAGCTTAAGAAATAACCCATTACCACACAATCCCTACTTTTGACGACCCTGAGAGAGAAGCCTTTAGAAAAACATTGAGGGAAAAGAAGAAAATGCTGGTAACCAGCATTTTTCTCCTTTTCCCATAATGCTTTCTACCCTTCACAACAGAAATTTCAAATTTTCAGTCACTTTTATTTTGGCATCTGCAAACGCTTTTGATTTGGACAATTCTAAAATATTGTTGGTTGGTAATAAATTAACTAACAAGAGGGCCAAGATGGCCCTGGATCGCTCACCTGAATTTTTGAAAGGACCATAGCCTATTTTTTTTTGAGGTATTGAAACAATGGAAACAAAATAATTATTTTGCCAAGCAATTTTCAAAAGGTCACCTGTAGAAGTCATTTCAAAAACTGACCATCAGTTTCAGAAAAGAAGAATTTTTAAGAATTTCTTCATTTCTGTATAGTGCAAGTAGCCCCCATTCACCAGAGCCATGTTTCTTGATGTATCACAATTTCGCGAACAATTTTTGAAAAGGGTCATTCAAGTAACATCCCTGTGAAATTATTTTAAAATGTGGCCAGCGGTTTCAGAGAATCTTCAATATTTTCTTCATGTCTATATAGTGCGAATAGCCCCCATTCACCAGAGCCATGTTTCTTGACAGATCAAAATTTTGCGAACAATTTTTGAAAAGGGTCACCCAAGGAACATTGCTGTGAAATTATCCTAAAATCTGACCAGTGGTTTCAGAAAAAAGAATTTTCAAGAATTTCTTCATTTCCATATAGTGCAAGTAGCCCCCATTCACCAGAGCCATGTTTCTTAACGGATCAAAATTTCACGAACAGTTTTTGAAAAGGGTCACCCAAGGAATATCTCTGTGAAATTATTTAAAAATCTGACCAGCCATTTCAGAGAAGAATAATTTTCAAGAATTTCTTCATTTCTGTATAGTGCAAGTAGCCCCCATTCACCAGAGCCATATTCTTGACATATCAAAATTTCGCAAACAATTTTTGGAGAGGGTCACCCAAAGAACATCCCTGAGAAATTATTTCAAATTCTGACCAGCGGTTTCAGAGAAGAAGAATTTGTAAGAATTTCTTCATTTCTGTATAGTGCGAGTAGCCCCCATTCACCAGAGCCATGCTTCTTGATGGATCAAAATTTTGTGAACATTTTTGAAAAGGGTCACCCAAGGAACATCCCTGTGAAATCATTTAAAAATCTGGCCAGCAGTTTCAGAGAAGAAGATTTCTAAAGAATTTCTTTGAAAATTCCATTTGGTTGCCATGGCAACCAGAGTTTTTGACAAAATCAAATTCTGTGAAAAAATATTTAAGAGGACCTCCCAAGGAACAATCCAGCCAAGTTTGGTCCAAATTGGCCCAGCGGTTTATGAGGAGTTGATGTTTAAAGAATTGTTGACGACACACTGACGCATGACATACTACAGACACCGGGTGATCCTAAAAGCCCCCCTTGAGCATGTTGTGCTCAGGTGAGCTAAAAAGGCAGATATGCCTGCAGGTCACGCCTTAACTACTTTATCATTGCAAGTTCAATTTTAGTAATTTAATACCATTTAGGGAACTAAACTGCTAAAATAACAAGAGAAGGCACTGTAGATAGTATATGCATTGTCCTCTAGGTACAATTAACTTGTCAAAGACATTTTATTACTATGAACCTCTTTTGTTCGCTTTTTAGACGCACTGTTAAAATTATTGCTACACAATATTGGCCCAGTTACAGGTCCGAGGTCAGCTGTATCGGCCCCGAGGCCGAGGGTCAAGGGCCAATACGGCTGACCGAGGACCTATAACTGGGCCAATACGAAATCACTTAATTAGTGACAATTTTATTAATTAACCCTTTACCAAACAATCCCTAGTTTTTACGACCCTGAAAAAGAAGCCTACTGAAAACATTGTGAGAAAAGGAGAAATGCTGGTAACCAGCATTTTCTCCTTTTTCCCACAATGTTTTCTACCCTGCTGGAAACAAATATCAATTTTTGGGTTACGTTTACTTTGCTGCCTCCTTGAATGTGACTAGCTAAAAGTAAGCGCAGATGCTCACGCGACTGAACTTTTCACCAATCAGGTTCAAGGATTTCTGTATTGGTCGTGGGTCATCAATATTGATACGAGGTCAACTGTATTGATCAGAGGTCAAGTGGTATTAAGCCGGGGTCACGACCTGTATACTATACAAAGTCAGAAATGTGACTAGTACTGTGTGGACCGGTTTCCATGTATAACTTCTATACATCCTATAGTTAATTAATAAGTATAATTATTAGGGATCATGAAAAAAGCTTACCAGTAAATCTTAGGTTTTTTATCTTAACTCTTTACCACACAATCCTGACTTATAAAGACCCTGAGAAAGTAGCCTTTCAAAACATTGCTGGAAAAGGAGAAAATGCCGGTAACCAGCATTTTCTCCATTTCCCACAATGTTTTCTGTCTTTTCCAAACCAAATTTAAATTTTTCAGTCACATTTGTCTTGTCGTCTGCAAATGCTTTCAATTTGGGCTGGTCTAAAAGCAGCCGAAATAAAAAAGTAAAGAGTACATTTATATTAATGAGTTTTGGTTATAAGTGCTTCCATTACATACATGAATATGACAAACTGAGATACAATTAATAATAAAATCCCATTTGGGTTGCCTCTAGGATATATCCAAAGCACTTGTGATCAAGAAAATGTGCTCTATCTGACAAACAACCATGTAGTTTCTCAAATTATTATTTCTGAAGCTTGAATCATAGAAAATATAGTGCTGGCAGTGCTTTGATTTGCTTAACTCTTTCCCAAACAAGCCATAGTTATAATGTGTTTGCAGTACAAGTCTTCAGAAAAATACTGTGGGAAAAGGAGAAATTGCTCGTAACTAGCCTATTGGAAAACTTTCTGCCGCTGTCATCAAATTCAAAATTGCCATCTGCAAACATCTTGAGTTTGGGACAGTCTAAAATGTGTCATTTGGGGACAGGTTAAATGTTCTTTTATTTTGTTAGAAGTGCATATGATTATCTAAATATAAGCTATTTACATCACCTGAGGTCATTTGGGACTTAAGTTTGGTTTGATATATATTTGAGTTTAACGCCATTTACAGCTTAGGTCATATCATGGCGGTCAGTGACGCACCTATATGTCTCTTTGGTTTCTCACATCAGTAATGACGCAACTTTCTTTCCAAAGCCACCAACTACTTTTCTCACATAAATCAGATGTGAGAGGCAAAACTTCACCAGAATGAAAGTCTGCCGTAACCAGGTATAGAATCCGCAACCACCAGGTCACGGGTCAGATACACTAATCACTGAGCTACATGGTCCGGCTTGGGACTTCCACAAGGTATAAAATTTCCAACTACTTGTCAACAGTGCCTGAGATCATCTGGGACTTTCATATGGTATTACATTTCCAACAAACTCTCAAATAAGGATCAACTGATAAGCTTAGGGTTAGGAGTGCACTTGACGACCTTTGACCTTTAACTTCCAAAAACCCTACTCACCAGGATAAATGTTGTACATCACACTTTATGCTACATGTCTTATTACAATAGAAACATATTTTTCTTTTTTTGTATTAATAAAAATGAATCCATTTCTAGGACACATCATGATCTTTTATCCAAAAAATATCCAGTTTTAATGAACTGAATAGAGTGGCCTTTTGCAAAATTGTGGAAAAAGTAGAAAATGCTCATATCCAGCATTTTCTACTTTTCCCACAATGTTTTCTACACTATTTATGAACCCTAGTTCATTTGTACCACATCTTGATTTGTTGGTTGCAAATGCTTTGAAATTGATTAAACCCTTTACCACACAACAAGATTTTAGACCTGTCTGTATTTGAAAGCATTTGCTGATGACAGTTTCAATGTGGCTCATATGAATTTTTTTTTATAGAGTAGAAAACATTCTGGGAAAAGGAGAAGATGCTGGTAAGCAGCATTTTCTCCTTTTCCCCACAATTTTTTCAAAAAGCCTTATATTTCAGGGGTGTTAAAAGTCGTCATCATGTGGTAAAGGGTTAATGTGTCTAGAATTTAGCATTTGGGAAAATTGGTAAGAGTCTAAAGTTTGCCATTTACTTAACTCTTTACCACACGAGAAAATTTTAGACTGGTCCAAATTGAAAGCATTTGCAGATGACAAAATAAAGGTGATCGAAAAATGGAATTTTGTTCTGGGAAGGGTAGAAAACTCTGTGGGAAAAGGAGAAAATGCTGGTTACCAGCATTTTCTCCTTTTCCCACAGTGTTTTCAAAAGGCTTCTTTCTCAGGGGCGTCAAAAGTAGGGATTGTGTGGTAATGGGTTAATATCAAAATTTTGGATTCATCCAAATATAGAACACTTGCAGATGACAATATGAGTTTGATACAAATGATGGATTTTGTGTTTGAAAGCATTTCAAGTACTGTGAAAACAGGAGAAGATGCTGGAACAGGCATTCTCTCCTTTTTCCTTCAATTTTTCCTTCAAAATTTTCACAAACATTCATTTCACATAAACTCAGAATGGCTTATTAGAACTTGGAATGTAGAAGAACCATCCCTGATTCAAAATTTCAAAATTTATGGATTTTTCAAAATTTCAAAAATTTATGGATTTAAAAAAAAAAATCAACAGTCCAGCTGGATGAATCACGACTTCTTGAGCCATTGTCTGTGAAAAGGGGACCTAATGCATATACATCAAACATCAACGCAGGTCAACCATCACTGGCTTACTTTGCTAAAAGTTTTTTCTATACGTCAACCTTCAACAAGTGAAAGGAGCAGTACACTTCATGATTCAATAGATTTTTACACAAAATGTTATTTATGGCTCCATAATTACTAGTTACAATACATAATGGAGATGCAATAACCCTTTAGCAAACAATCACAGGTTTTCACGATCCTGGGATAGATAGACGTCTTTTGAAAACGTTGTGGGAAAAGGAGAAAATGCTGGTAACCAGCATTTTCTCCTTTTCCCACAACGTTTTCTTTCTTGCTGGAAACAAATTTAAGTATTTGGGTAACCTTTAACTCGCTGTCTGCAAGTGACTTCAACTTGGACCAGTCTTAAATTTTGTTGTTTAGTAAAGGGTTAAGCCCCTTTTTCACAGAGCAAGGCTCATTTCTTTCTGCTATATTATATTATCTTAACACATACTCTACAAAAAATAGAAAACTATTCCTAGGCAATCTGACTTTGAACTCTTTACCAAACGATAAAATTTTAGACTGGTCCGAATTGAAAGCATTTGCAGATGACAAAGTCAATATATCTCAAAAATTGAAAACTGATTCCAGCAGGGCAGAAAACATTGTGGGAAAGGGAGAAAATGCTGATAACCAGAGTCTTCTCCTTTTCCCACGATGTTTCCAAAAGGCTTCTATCTCAGGGTCATAAAAACCAGGGATTGTTTGGTAAAGGAGCAACCATACAACACCTTTAACCCATTACCACACAATCCCTACTTTTGACGCCCCTAAGAAAGAAGCCTTTTGAAAACACTGTAGGAAAAGGAGAAAATGCTGGTAACCAGCATTTTCTCCTTTTCCCACAGTGTTTTCTACCCTTCCCAGAACAAATTTTGATCACCTTTATTTTGTCATCTGCAAATGCTTTCAATTTGAACCAGTCTAATATTTTGTCATGTGGTAAAGAGTTAAGTGGATGGCTTTAGAAACATGTGAAATCTTAGCAGCCAGCAAATTTCTCCATTTCCTTACCAATTTTTAACCCTTTCCTAAACAATCCTATTTTTCAATGACCCTAAATAGAAAGGCTTTTGAAAACATTGTGAGAAAAGGAGACCATACAATGCTGATAACCAGCATTTGCTTTTTGCACGATACTTACTACCTTTTGATAGATAAATCCAATTATTCTTGAAGCATTTATCATGTTGTCTGCGAGTGCTTTCAATTTCAACCAGTCTAGAATTTTGCTGTTTCATATAAAGTTACAACATATCCTGCTATTTGAGCAAAATTTGTCATCTGCAAACTCTGCTAATGTTTTGGAAGAATTTGCAGGTGACAAATTGAGTGTTGCTTTGCGACACATTAATACCTAACCCATTACCACCCAAAGCCAACTTTTCACGACCCTGGGAAAGAAGCCTTTAGAAAACATTGTGGGAAAGGGAGAAAATGCTGGTAACCAGCATTTTCTCCTTTTCCCACAATGTTTTCTACTCTTATCAAAGAAACTTTGCACCATATGAGCAACACTAATATTGTCGTCTGTAAATGCTGTCAATTTGGACCAGTCTAAATTTTTCTCGTCTGGTAAACAATCAGAAGAAATAATGGGATTTGTCTTTGAAAGGGTAGTAAACGTCTCCAGAGAAAGATAAAAAGTCTAGAATATAATTGTACAGACAGGTAAAGAGTTCAACACCCATACAAACAAAATTATTCTTGATCCATTTACGTCATATAATTATACTTGTCTAAAAGTCATATCACAACAACAGTAGTTACCCATTAACAACATCTAACAGCTGTTTCTACATATTTGCCAGCTCTGTGAAAGAATTACAATGTAGACCTTTTTTGTCTCCGGTCAGAGTGACTATGGCAATATTTCCTGACATCACAGATTAAAACCGGGGTTCTCTTCCTCGTAACAACTGATTATCTGTAACAGTAAAATAACATCGATTTATGATCAACTTTTTGAAGAAAAGTGAAAGTTTCAGACCATTACAGCTAAGGGAGACATCGTTAAAGAGCATTTTCTTGTTTTCCAGCAATGTTTTAAAAAGGATTTTCCTGCAAGAATTGTTTAACTCTTTACCAAACAACAAAATTTCAGACTGGTCCAAATTGAAAGCATTTGCAGACGACAAAATAAAAGTAGCTGAAATTTTGAAATTTGCATTGGGAAGGGAAGAAAACATTGCGGGGAAAGGAGAAAATGGTGGTTACCAGCATTTTCTTCTTTTCCCACAATGTTTTCAGAAAGCTTCTTTCTCAGGGCTGATAAAAGTCGGGATTGTGTGGCAAAGAGTTAAAACTCTTTACCAAACAACAAAATTTTAGACCAGTTCAACTTGAAAGCATTCGCAGACGACGCAATGTAACTCAAAAATTGAAATTTGTTCTGGAAAGTGTGGAAAACACTGTTGGAAAAGAAGAAAATGCTGGTTAACAGCATTTTTAGCATCTTCTCCTTTTCTAACAATGTTTTTGAAAGGCTTCTTTCTCAGAGGCGTGAAAACACAGGATTGTTTGGTGTGTAAGAATTAAACCCTTCCCAAGCAAGAAATTTTAGATTCTTTAAAATTTAACAAAATCTGCAGATGACAAATTCAACATTGGAAGAAATGAGCACTGGCTTTCTGGTAAGGTAGAAAGCATTATTGGAAAAGAAAAAAATGCTGGTAACCACACTGTTTTCCAAAACCTTCTTTTCAAGGTTGCGAAAACACAGAGTTGTTTGGTAAAATAATAATCCTTTACCAGAGACAAAATCTTACACTCCTTTTCCCAACAGTGTTTTCTACCATTCCAATAACAAATTTCAATTTTTCAATCACAACAATTTTGTCATCTGCAAATGCTTTCAATTTGGATGGGTCTACAATTTTGTCACTTGGTAAAGAGTTAAGAATCAGGTAAAATGAAGTACACAATACCTACCTAAGATAATGCCCCTTAAGATAACTCGCCAATTGGTGCATTGTCTAGCCACAGATCATGCATAAATTTATAGAGTTTTGAACTGACTGACACCTGGAAATAAAAAACCAAAGTAACACTGGTAAATGTCCTGAGGAAACTGAAGAGGTAGGATTTTGAAAATATTCTGAGATAAGGAGAAAATACCATCAACCCACATTTTCTCTATTTCCCTGATGATTTTTCATGATTTCATAGACTAAAATAATCTTGAGTGCCTCAATGAATTGTCTGCAAAGGCAACCAGCATTTCCTCCTTTTCCTACCATGTTTTCTATGCGTCCAAAGAAAAATTTTCTAGTATATGCAATCTTTTTATGCAAATGCTTTCAGTTTGCACCAGTCTGAAATTTTGTTGTTTGGTAAAGAGTTAATACAGGAGAAAAGGGCATTTTCTCTTTTTCCAACAAAGTTTAAAAAAGCTATCTTCTAAGGGCTACTGAATTGCACAATTGTTTGTTAAAGCCCCTGTAAAGTCTAAAACTAGGTAATTTTCACCATTAATAACTCAAAAATATATTGGATAACCCATCACAGCAGACATATTTAAGATCAGAGAAAACTTGAATGTGTCAGTTACTGCATTGATTGCCGTGACATATAGATGTAGGTGCAAAAATGCATGAAGAAGATGCACCTTTACATATCATGCATGTCATAATAATTGCCATATTTTAATTTGATAAAAATGAAATTTATTTTATAGACAAGTTTTTTCAATCAGTTGGACTTAACCCTTTACCAAACAGTACGTGGTCTTTATGACCCTGAGATAAAAGCCTTTTGAAAGCACTGTGGGAAAAGGAGAAAATGCTGGTTACCGGCATTTTCTCCTTTTCCCACAATGTTTTCTACCCTGCTAGAAACAAATTGCAATTTTTGAGTTATGTTTATTTCTGTCGTCAGCAAGTACATTCAATTTCGGTCATTCTAAAATTTTGTTGTTTGATAAAGGGTTGACTAAAAATTTGTAAGGGTTACACAAAACTTATCTTACCTTGTATGGTGTTGGATTGAGAGCTCTCTTATGGTCCTGTCTTATGGATTTCATGGACTTTAGAGCTTTTGTTCTCAGCTCAGTCAAACTCTGAAGTGGTTGTTGAATCTGATAAAAAAAGAAATAACTTTATATGTGCATGCTATCTTGGCATTTCTTTTTCCAGTTTTTCATACAATTATCTTCTAAAGCCACTTGCTGCTTTTCCACATAACATCTCTAACACAGTGATAAGAGGTGAGATAGGATGCCTATCATCAACCCTTTGACAGAAATTATCCATGCTGGGGATTCAAACCAGCAATTCCACGTTTTCAAGCCCTGTATGTAACTCTGTTAGTTGTTCAACATTGCCATAATGAATTAAGGAGAGCACACCCTAATGGAATTGTTGTAACATCACCTTTCATTGCTGCAAAAGCATGCAGATTCACCCTTTACCACATGACAAGAAGTTAGACCTGTCCAAATTGAAAGCATTTGTTGATGACAGTTTCAATGTGGCTCATATTGAATGATTTTTCATTGACAAGATAGAAAACATTGTGGGAAAAGGAGAAAATGCTGGTTACCAGCATTTTCTCCTTTTCCCACAATGTTTTCAAAAGGCTTCTTACTCAGGGTCGTCAAAAGTCATAATTGTGTGGTAAAGGGTTAAGCTAAAACTTGGGTACTCCATAAATCAATCGGCCGATACATGCTGGTTCTCTGCATTGATTACGGATTACCAGACTCTTAGCTGAAACCGTCTGATTTGGGCAATAAAAGATAATGTTACACAACTACCATCAGGGTACCCTATACTTAACTCTTTCCCAAACAAGCCCTGTTTTTTACGTGTCTGCAGTACAATTTAGAAAACACTGGGAAATTGAGAAATTGCTCGTAATGAGAAATGTCTCCTTTTCCCACAGTGTTTTCTAGTCTATCAAAAAACTTTCTGCCATCCTCATTAAATTCAAAATTGTCATCTGCAAACACTTTGAGTTTGGACAGTCTAAAATTTGTAATTTGGGAAAAGGTTAACTGAAATAATTGACATCATATTTGTTGAGAATACCAATATACTTAAACAACAGGATTTTGAAATCAGGGAAAATGCCTCTTCTCCAGGTATGATATTTCAAAAAAAAAAAGAATTCTGCCTTTGTCATCCTACCATTATGGCCTACAATACTGTAAGGTTATTGTATTTGTACAAGTGTGTAGTGTAATTTCTCTAAGTAGATTTGCCTGAACTCGCTTTCAGTTTAGCCACATTTCTTTGTCTGTAAATACCTTCCATACAGGCAAATCTAAAATTTTGCCATAAGGTATTGATGTTCAATAATACAGTTGTATATGACAATACAACTTGTATAACTGAATAACAGTAGACTATTGACTCTTTACTATGTGTAACTTGTCCAAACGTAAAACATTTCCAATCATCTATTCAAACATGGTTGAAATGAAGGAGTTTGTCTTTCATTGGGTAGTAAACATTGAAGAAAAATGAGAAAATGCTGGTGACCAGCATTTTCTCATTTTCCCACAATGTTTTAGAAAGACTTATTCATCAATGTCGTTAAAAATTAATGTCATTAAAACTCAGGATTATGTGATAAAGCATTAACCCTATCTCAAAACGATAAATTTTAGACTCTTTCAAACTCAAAGAGTTTGCAGACGACAATTTCAAATTTGATAAAAATGGCATAAAGTTCTCTAAATGGGTAGAAAACACTGTGGGAAAAGGAGAAATTGCTCGTTACGAGCAATTTCTCCTTTTCCCACAGTGTTTTCAAAAGACTTGTACTGAAGACATGTAAAAACAAGGGCTTGTTTGGGAAAGGGTTAGTTAGCACAAATTTCTGTTACGTACCTTTCCATTTTCCCAGACAACATGATGCAAACATTTTACCGCAGCTGGAATAACATACGCTCTTTTTGATTCCTAAAACAGGAGACAACAATTGAGCTAAGTGATACATTATTGTACTTACAAGTCATCATGTATTAATGGATCATTAAAATTCATTTGGCTTGACAACAGATGTAATCATGAGGTAGACTGGTTATTGGAGAAGCAGAAACTTTTCAAATAACAAAAGATTTCTACCCATGTCAGTCTGTGCTTACTTCACAGAGCACGACTATGTTATATTTGTGACCTGCCATGTGAAAAGGGATAACCTAGAAATTCTGTTCATCAACTAGACGAAAACAGACCAAAGACAGTGCATGTTAACCCTTTACCACACAATGACAATTTTTAACACCACTCAGAAAAAAGCCTTTTGCAAAGCCTTTTGAAAAATGGTGACCAGCATTTTCTCCTTTTCCCACAATTTTTTCTACCTTATCGATGAACAATTATACCATTTGACCAGCTTTGAAATATCTGTTTGCAGATGCTTTCAATTTTGACAAGGTTAAAATTTTGTCGTGTGGTAAAGGGTTGAATTAAGTTGGTAATTCAGAAATGATTGTATAGTAAGGTACAATGACCACTTTTCATCCAGAAAATACCATAAAAGCAAATAGTGTCAACCCTGGTCAGACTGTACAAACTGCGCAGGCTGAACGAGGTCAACGTTACTCACAGTTCCTAGATGGTCCCTTTTTATGCAGAGCTTAAATGGATCTGCAGTAGGGATAAATGTACCTTGTCTTCAATAAGAGTGTGAAGTCTATTAAACACTTAGTCCATGTGGTATTTGAAAATCAATAACACACAATGTTTGATCATCACTGAAATTGTAAGCAAAAATATTTCTATGATAATTATACACTCCATGTATATGCCTTGTTCATAAATATTATAGTTTTGACAAAACTATATCCTCACTGTGACTTTAACAATTGATCTAAAACTCAAGTGGGATTATCTTCATCTCATGGTGATAATCTATGCCAAAGCTGGGGGCAATCTAGTGTCCAGGGATTGATACTAACTGTATCTGACGAAATCTAAATGGGTGCAGTCTGGCCTTGATCAGTGTTGTCAGCAGAAGCTCCTGCTTTTGGCTATGGTATTGAAAAGGCTCAAACCAGTATTAGAGCAGCAGAGCTCTAGATAAAAGGGAGTGATGGTTTCTAAAGTTGTTCTTTCTCTTCAAAACCCTATGATGTGGGTACTCATTAGAATTGTCTCACAATAGGGTTTAACTCTTTACCAAACGACAAAATTTTGGAGCTGTTGAAATTGAAAGCATTTGCGGACGACAAAATAAATGTGAATCAAAATTGAATTTTGACTTTAGAAAGGAAGAAAAAATTGTGGGAAAAGGAGAAAATGCTGGTTACCAGCGTTTTCTCCTTATCCCACAATGTTTTCAAAAGGCTCCTTTCTTAGGGTCATTAAAAGTCAGGATTATTTGTTTAAGGGTTAATGGAGAATGTTTAATATTTTCCATTCTGAAATCAAAACCACTCAATCTGGATGGAGCTCTGAGAGAGTATTCAATACATATCCCAATACTGATTTTAAAAACCTGAAAAGTCCTTGGACAATTTTTTTTTAACCCATTCCCTAATAATCTTGTCTTTTAATGACCCCCACATAAAAAATCTTTTGAAAACATTGTGAAAAAGAGGAAAATGTGGGTTCTTTTTCCGCAATATTTTCTACTCTTTCAATGACAAATTCTGCTATTTGAGCCACATTTTACTCTTTACCAAACGACAAAATTTTAGACTGGTCCAATTTGAAAGCATTTGCAGACGACAAAATAAAAGTGACTGAAAAATTTGAAATTAGTTTTGTGAAGATTAGAAAACAATGTGGGAAAAGGAGAAAATGCTGGTTACCAGCATTTTCTTCATTTCCCACAATGTTTTCTAAAAGCTTCTTTCTCAAAGTCATCAAAAGTAGGGATTGTGTAGTAATGAGTTAATCTATTGTGTGCAAATGATTTGAATTTGGACAGGCCTAGGCTCCTATCTTTTAGTATACAGTTAATACACAAAATTTTTACCTGGAATGGATGTCGACATAAAACCCTCTCCCCAACTTTGGGTGCAGGTTCATCAGGTTGAACCATGAGATCTACTAATGCATTGCCTGTAATGATAACAACAACATCATGACCACTGACTTAAAACTGTAGAACTAAAAAAAACATGTCATATCACCTTTTTGAGACACTGATGTAAGGTAGGGTATCTGCCAGTCACATGTAAGTTTCCAAGTTCGAATACATTAACCCTTTACCAAACCACAAAATTTTGGACTGATCCAAATTGAAAGCACTTGCAGACTACAAAATAAAAGGACCTTAAAAATTGAAAGTTGTTTCCAGCAGAGTAGAAAACACTGTGGGAAAAGGAGAAAATGCTGGATATCAGCATTTTCTCCTTTTCCCACAATGTTTTCAAGAGGCTTCTATCTCAGGGTCGTAGAAACCAGGGATTGTTTGTAAAGAGTTAATAAGCAGGATAGTAAATATATAATTACCAACACAGAGGAAATTTTACCTTTTGGTACATAGAAGTTGCTCGAGAGAGAGAAAGAGAGAGAAAGAGGAATAGAGAGGGGAGGAGGAGGGAGTGCTTGATTTGGTTTTAGTAGAACTAGGTTCTGAGGTACTGATTTGGAATTAAAACGTCGTATTTATTATTTGCTTTTGTTTAGGTGTTTTTTTCCCTCATTTTTTAAAGTATATACAAATTTTCAACCTTCAAATACAGAAGTTAAATGCTCAGATTACAAATAAAGTAGAGCAAAATAAAAGGACAAAACAGCCCGTCATTTCTCTAAAGGTAAGTGGAATATAGATAGACTGATAGTATCTTAAGTTTGTGGACCTGTAATAGAAAACAGTTATTTCCACTATGATATTATCATACAAAATTTTCTATTATTAAAAATTAGTATTATTGTACTACTTTAACTCTTTCCCACATGAGAAAATTTTAGACTGCTCCAAATTGAAAATATTTGCAGACAACATCATAAACGTAACTGAAAAATTTAAATTTAGTTCGGGAAGGGTAGAGAAACACTGTGGGAAAAGGAGAAAATGCTGGTTACCAGCATTTTCTCCTTTTCCCAAATTGTTTTCAAAGGGCTTCTTTCTCAGGGTCATTAAAAGTCAGGATTGTGTGGTGTGGAGTTAACCGAGCCACTTTTTTCTTTTTGCCTTTTTAGAATTATCATTTATAAATCTGAAACCACTTTATTCTCATTACAAATGGAGATACTTATTACCTCCCTTTTCTCAAAACTGATAAAAGTGTCAACAGATAATTTCAAGATAAACATCAAAGGAATTTCTGGTCCGTTAAAGATGTGCAAAAGTATTATATCTGTATGAATCTGTATTAATCAACTATCAAAAAAATATTTATTTCATGCGGCACTGGAAGTACTATGGGTGTACTACCTTAAAACAAACATACCATCTGCCCCATATAGCCTGTATGCTGTCTTTTTCCCTGGAATAGTGACCTTTTCTACATCTTCACTTAGTTTGATTCTTGCCTTGCAGTTCACTTCAACCAGCTAGACATAGTAATACAACAAAACAACAGTTTAGTTTGTGGATATCAGAAGTGAAAATCGCTGCATAGGAATCTTGGTGCAAATATTAAATATCTCAGAGTTTTCTTCTTTTATTTCTTGCTATACTCCCGATGGGGCGTATAACAATTTGCCCTGAGTCCGTATTCACCAACCATTCTTCAGAACGTTCTTTGTCTTAATCTTCAAGATTTTCTGACTTTGAAAGTAACAGAACTTCTGATTGGCTAAACCAATTGCTTTAGCCAATCAGAAGTTCTGTTACTTTCACATTGACAAAATTCTGAAGAATGAGCCTCAGAATGTTCTTAAGAATGGTTGGTGAATATGGATCCTGGTCATCTGTCAATCTATCTATTAGCTATATTTTTCAGCTCTGTATCATTTTTTTTCAGCTTCTCCTCCAATTTTGTAAATATTACACATATTTGTACACCTTGATGAAAAGAGATACAGAGTAGAGGTTTCTAGAGCCAGGATCCATGGTCACACCAGGTCACATGCTCTTGAAAATTTCCTTCAGGTGTAAATTGCCTCAATATGTAGAGCTCCTTTTATTTGGAATTGCCTTAGATTACACTTGAGTAAAAATGGAATTAAATCATCTGTTTGATTTTCTTTCCTTTATCTGATAAAAGTTCAGGACCACAAATGACAAAATTTTTTCAACAGTTTACATAATTATAGGTTACATGTATTGGTTGCCAAAAATTTTCTACTCATGTCACTTTTTTAGCTTCGTATCGTGGAAAATTTCAACAAAAAGACTAAGTCCCTTGCGCTAGAGTTCACAGGGATTCAACTGTACATATAATACACAGAAACAATGGTAGTCTTCTTATTTCTTACAGTGCCCAATAAACCCAGCAGAGTTTTCATCCTCTGAATACGACCCCAAATAATTACAATTTCAATGTTGCTAATGTCTACAGTGTATAAGCAATGTAGAGAATGCAGATCAAGGATCATGCTGCACAAAATATGCAGCCTGATCTTTGATCTATATGGGTTGCAAGGCAACTATAATAGTGAAAGGCACTTTAACTATTTCAAAACCACAGACAACACCCAAAGCTTTTTTGAACACTGTAGATCAAGATCAGACTGCACAGAAAATGCACTCTGATGTCTGATCTATACTGTCCATTACTTCATTATTAACTAGAAGGCCCTGAAGGGCCTGAATATGCTCTACTGGCAGAGAGTTTGCTTTTAAATAAAGCATACATAGGAATTCATTACGCAAAAAGACACAAAAGTTGACATTTTCAACTCAAAATGGCTACTTTTCCATTACTGTTTGTTGAATTTTTTCAAACTCAAAAGGGTTAAAAAGCTATTGATGGGATAAACAAGCTGAAAAATTCATAAAAATCTGATCACAAATAAATACTTTATCATGCAAGCAGGCAATGAAATTGTTCAATTTGAAATGGCTGCTTTTCCCATACTGTTTGTCAGATTTTTTTCAAAATCAATAGGCTTAAAGCTATTGATGAGATAAACAAACTGTGTAAGTTTCACAGAAATCTGACCAAAAATGAAGACTTTATCGCGTAAACAAGAAATGAAAATTTTCAACTTGAAATGGCTACTTTTCCCATACTGTTTGTTGGATTTTTTTCAAAATCAATAGGGTTGAAGCTATTGATAAGATAAACAAACTCTGCAAGTTTCATGGAAATCTGACCAAAAATACAGACTTAATCGCGTAAACAAGAAATGGAAATTTTAAACTTGAAATGGCTACTTTTCCCATACTGTTTGTCGGATTTTTTTCAAAATCAATAGGGTTAAAGCTATCGATGAGATAAACAAACTGTGTAAGTTTCACGAAAGTCTGGCCAAAAATGAAGACTTTATCGCGTAAACAAGAAATGAAAGTATTCAACTTGAAATGGCTATTTTTCCCATACTGTTTGTTGGATTTTTTTCGAAATCAATAGGGTTGAAGCTATTGATAAGATAAACAAACTCTGCAAGTTTCATGGAAATCTTACCAAAAATACAGACTTAATCGCGTAAACAAGAAATGGAAATTTTAAACTCGAAATAGCTACTTTTCCCATACTGTTTGTCAGATTTTTTTTCAAAATCAATAGGGTTAAAGCTATCGATGAGATAAACAAACTGTTTAAGTTTCACGAAAGTCTGGCCAGAAATGAAGACTTTATCGCGTAAACAAGAAAAAGACTAACGGACGGACGACGGAAACCACGCCATGACATAGGCTCTGCTGGCTGAAAGCCATTAGAGCTAATAATGAATGAAACATGCCTTGATCTTGTAGAAGAACTGCCTTTGTAGCCACAGAGTAAAAGCAATTTATTTAGTGATAAAAGAGTTAACCCGTTACCATACAGTCCCTACTTTTGACGACCTAGAGAAAGAAGCCTTTAGAAAACATTGTGGGAAAATGACAAAGTGCTGGTAACCAGAATTTTCTCATTTTCCCACAATGTTTTCTACCCTCCCTAACACAAATTCTGATTTTTCACATTTATTTTTTTGTCTGCAAATGCTTTCAATTTGGACCAGTCTATAATTTTGTCATTTGGTAAAGAGTTAACTCTATACCACAAAATCCCTGAACAACCATGAGAAAATACCTTTTGAAAACCTTGTGGGAAACCAGCATTTTCTCCTTTTCCCACAAGCTTTCCACATGCACTTTCACATACAGTAAATCTCATGTAGGATAAATTTAACAGGGGTATTTTCATTTGGAGCAGTTCAAAATTTTGTTGTTAAGTAGAGTTAACTCGTTACCAAACTTAAATATTTTAGGCTTGTCCAAATCGAAAGCATTTGCAGACAACAAAATAAAAGTGACTGAAAATTTTGAAATTTGTTTTGTGAAGGGTAGAAAACATTGTGAGAAAAGGAGAAAATGCTATTTACCAGCATTTTCTCCTTTTCCCACAATGTTTTCTAAAGGCTTCTTTCTCAGGGTCGTCAAAAGTAGGGATTGTGTGGTAATGGGTTAAACTGCTGTATAAATTATACATAAGTTTTGTCTATAGTAAAAGAATTAAATTTTAATAAAAACTTACCTTATAAACTCCGCCCAAAGCAGGCTGTTTCTGACAGGTGACTAGATGTGTACCAATACCGAAACTGTTGATCTCGTGACCCTGAAATGGACTGATCCATCAGTGTATGCAGTGATGCCAGACACTTCCACGTAGGAGGCACAGGTAGGAAAATTTAAAAACAAGAGGACCATGATGGTCCTATATCGCTCACCTGAGTACTAAGCAGCAAAGGTCTACAACAAAGACTATAATTACCAAATGTTGAGGTTCAAGGGCTAATGATGATGAAACAAGAGCGGCAAAATGCCGCAAGATATGCAATCCCACTGCCAGTTGTAAAGGAGGTATAATAGTTGCAAAGGGTAGGCAATGCAACAAACAATTTGACTTGAAACTTCAAAATTCCACTCTGGACAAGCAAACAATACTATTAAAATAAAGATCAAAGTGGAATTACCGGTACTCAAAACCAATGCTAGGCAGAGTTACTGTTCTTGAACATAGTACTCTGTAATATCACAACAAACATGCATACCAATTTTGAAGTCTTTCTTACTTGAGATGACAAAGTTATATTCCAAACAAGCATTCAATGCAGAATCATGTGAGATTTTATTGAGACAGACATTCTGACCAATTTTCAATTCAGCTTAGCAAGAAATGTGATCTCAAGAGTGCTCACAAGAAGACTTTTAAAGATTTCCCTCTTTATCTCTATGTGAAATCTGAGACCAACAACATAGGGCTAACTTTCACACCAGAACCATAATTTGAAGTATTTTGGTAGAGGGCCACTAGATGATGCTACATGCCAAATATGAAAGCTCTAGCCCTTATGGTTTGGGAGAAGAAGATTTTCTAAGATTTCCTTCTTTATCGCTATGTGAAATCCGAGAACCCACAACATAGGGCCATTTTCAACACTAGGGCCATAATTTGAGGTATGTTGGTAGAAAGCCACTAGATGATACTACATGCCAAATATGAAAGCTCTGGCCATTACGGTTTGGGACAAAGAGATTTTTAAAGATTTCCTTCTTTATCACTATGTAAAATCCGAGACCCACAACATAGGGCCAATTCTTTATATCAGGGACATAATTTGAAGTATTTTGGTAGAGGGCCACTAGATGATGCTACATGCCAAATATGACAGCTCTGGCCAATACCATTTGGACAAGAGGGTTTTTAAAGATTTCCTTCCTTGTCTCTATGTGAAATCCAAGACCAACAACATAGGTTTAATTTTCACAGCCATAATTTGAATTATTTTGGTAGAGGGCCACTAGATGATGCTGCATGCCAAATTGGAACAAAAAGAATTTCTAAGATTTCCCTCTTTATCTCTTTGTGAAATCCGACACCCCACAACATAGGGCCAATTTCCGCACTAGGGCGATAATCTGAAGTATTTTACTAGAGGGCTACTAGATGATGCTACATGCCAAATATGAGAGCTCTAGCCCTTACAGTTTGGGACATGAAGATTTTCTAATATTTCCTTCTTTATCTCTATGTAAAATCTGAGAACCTATAACACAGAGCCAATTTCAAGACTAGAGCCATGATTTGAAGTATTTTGGTAGAGGGCCACGAGATGATGTTACATGCCAAATATGAAAGCTCTAGCCCTTACAGTTTTGGATGAGAAGATTTTTAAAGTTTTTTCACTCGGTTGCCATGGCAACCAGAGTTCTTCATGGAATTCAAATCTTTGAAGTATTTTGAAAGTGCATCACCTAGGGATCATTTCTGTGAAGTTTGATTGAAATCTGATTGTTAGTTTAGGAGGAGAAGATTTTTTTGTAATTGTGAACGGACAGACGGACGACAAACATTGATCGATCACAATAGCTCACCTTGAGCACTTTGTGCTCAGGTGAGCTAAACAAGAGGGCCATGATGGCCCTGTATCGCTCCACTGGCTAATTTGTAAAAACACTACAAGCCAAACACTATATTATTTGGCCAACTGGTTTCAAACTTGAGGGCATACAGTTTTTTTCCCATAAAAACCTACAAAAAAGTTGTGACCCCTGGGCAAATCCAATTTCGACCACAAAGCTATAATTACTTGAATCCTGGTGGAGGTCTACAAGATAAAGCCCCATACCAAATAATACAGGTCTAGAATGTGTGGTTATAAACAAGAAGATTTTCAAAGTTTTCTTAATAAAAGGCCCTGTAAAACATAAAATCCATGAGACAGGGCTAAATTTAGTCTTTATTATGGTTAGTAACAAGATGACTCAGAAAGTTTTCACCACAAAAGCCCATGTAAAACTTGTAACCCCTGGTGTGGGAATAAACTTGACCCTAAGGCTATAATTTGGGCCCTCCTGGTAGAGGCCCACTAGATAAAGCTACATGCAAAATTTGATAGCCCTAGGCCTTATGGCTAGGTACAAGTAGATTTTTAAAAAATTCCCAATATGAGCCCATGTAAAACTTGTGACCCCCAGGACAAGGCCAAATTTGACCCCAGGGCTACAATTTGGGCACCTTTGGTAGACAACCACTTGATAAAGCTAGATGCAAAATTGAGTAGCCCTAGGCCTTATGGCTTGGTACGAAAAGATTTTTAAAGTTTTCACTATATAAGCCCATATAAAACTTGTGACCCCTGGGGCCGGGCCAAATTTGACCTCTGGGCTATCATTTGGGCACTCTGGGTAGAGGTCTACTAGATAAAGCTACATGCCAAATTTGGTAGCCCTAGGCCCTATGGCTAGGTACCAGACGGATTTTAAAGTTTTCCCTATATAAGCCCATATAAAACTTGTGACCCCCGGGGTGGGGCCAATTTTGACCCCAGGGCTATTATTTGAAGGAACTTGGTAGAGGTCCACTAGATAAAGCTACATGCCAAATTTGGTAGCCCTAGGCTTTATAGTTTCAGAGAAGAAGATTTTTAAAAATTTTCAATATTTTTCAGTTTTGTTGCCATGGCAACCAGAGTTTTTGAAGGAATAAAATTCTTTCAAGGAATTCTGAAGAGGACCATGGCAGGATCATTTCTGTGAAGTTTCATCAAAATTGGATGGGTAGTTTCAGAGAAGAAGATGTTTGAAATAAAAGTTAACGCACGCACGGACGGACGGACGCACGCACCCACGCACAGACGGACGGACGGACGACGGACACCAGGCCATGACATAAGCCCGCTGGCCTTCAGCCAGTGGAGCTAAAAATTACTAGGCAATCCTGTTTTTACAAACCTGAAGAAGGAAACTTTAAAACATTATGGGAAAAGAAGAAAATGCTGGAAACTAACAACTTTCTCTTTCTCCAACAATCTTTTTTCAACTTTTGAATGTAAATAAAAACATTTACGTTACACCTGTGGTCTGCAAATTCTTTTATTTTGGGAATTCAAAAAAAAGTTTGTCTGGTAAATAGTTTAATGTGGATCTGACTACCATAACATCATTTGCGTTTGTATTCACTATCAGTTCTTAATGCTGTTCCTATTCTTAACCTTAAAATAAGTAATTTGATTGGCTGAGACAGATTCCTATATTTAGGTTTTATAATACTATGGAAATGTCACAACCAAAGAATCAGTGAGTACCCTCCACATAATGCCTTGTCAGGAGAAAGAAGAATCATACTAAAAATTCAGCTGAATTACTTGAAAACCGAAACAGGACAAAAGGACAAAAATGCACCTGCCGACCGACTGACAGACAGACACGACAATTTCACTATAAACCACTCTTCCCTACCCTCCAACAGACACTCACATAAATTTTGGCTCTTAAATTCTTTGCCACATTGAAGCCACCAAGAGAAACGAAATCCTTTTAGTAACTGTAGGAAAAGGAGCAAATGCTGGTACTAAGCATTTTCTCCTTTTCCAACCATGTTTTCTACCTTTCCCAAAGCAAATTTAAATTGTTGTGTACTGTTGTCACCTGCTAATGCTTTCCACTTAGTCTTTTCTACAATTTCATTATTTGGTACAGAGTCAAGCTCTGAATAAATCCAATGGACAATTTCAGTACATAAAAAAAACCAAGATAACTACAACCTTCTGGTAGCTATTTGTAGTGTAGATAAAGATCAGACTGCATGTTTTGTGCAGTCTGATCTTGATCTACACTGGCTGCAAAGCTAACTATAGCCATGAAAGGTACTGTAGGTGTTAAGTAAAAACTAGAGCCGTCACTAAATTGACTTAACCCTTTACCAAACAATCCCTTGTTTTTATGACCCGAGATGGAAGCCTTTTGAAAACATTGTGGGAAAAGGGGAGAATGCTGGTCACCAGCATTTTCTCCTTTTCCCACAATGTTTTCTACCCTGCTGGAAACAATTTCAATTTTTGAGTTACATGTATTTTGTCATCTGCAAGTGCTTTCAATTTGGACCAATCTAAAGTTTTGTTGTTTGGTAAAGGGTTAATACCCCCGCCAGTGCTTTGACAGAAAAACATGTCAAGTTCAAGGGGAGATAATTCCTCAACCAGGAAGAGTTGACACTTGAAAATTGCGTCTTGCAAATCTTCAATATATGATCAATATATGTGCAGCTTTTCAATACAATTGAAGGAAAACTGTAGGAGGAGTTCCCAGCACAAAATTACTAGTACTTTGTACAGATGGACAAGGGGACAGCCAGATGGATGGACACACGAACAGAAATACGGACAGACAGGCTGATTCCAGTATACCCACAAAAACATTCGTTTTGCGGGGGTATAATTATCTAAAATGCCAACTTCTGCTGGATTGTTCCGTCCAGGCTTGTTACCTGTTGATTGAGAGAATGTATAGTGTCCTCATTAATGTCGTTACTGGCAACGATATTTAGATTCTCAAACCAGTCTACATCAAATCTGAAGGCAAAAAATAAAACCCACTTTATCGCTTGTTTTCATGTTTTGCCTCGAGGCATAAAACTTATGGAAACTTTGTGAAACAATGGAAGATTACTTGTAATGAGAAATTCCTTGCGTCAGAGTCATACCATGTTTATAATACTGCAAAGAAATTTATTGCGATCTGATTGGATAATATGCCCTGAGCATCTGTATCATGTACACAGGCAAAATCAGCGTAAAAGCAGTTTCCCTTTCGGGAACCCCATATACATGACCACATAATCAACACAACGTCCATAATGGCAGCGTTGGTCAAGATTAACATCAAGATTATCGGCCAAGCTGCATGTTTTAGCATGTATTACCAACGTGATGTCAGAAGGAAAATTCTACTTTGTCAGTATGCTCAATTTTTTTAAAACCAAAAACAGATAAAAAATTCGCTTAACAAAATTAATGTTAGAATGGTAAAACTTTGTAGTATAATACATTTGTTGTGCTGTCAGGTGGCAGGGGACTTGGAAACTTGTTCACTGCTGTGGTGAATCATGTCGCAACCTCGCCTTCGGCTTGGGGAGACATGATTGACCATAGCAGTAAAAGGGGAACTGGCAACATAATTCACCACAGCCATGAACAAGTTTCCATGTAATACTGTATTAATTTTTCACCCATCACCAAACATTAACAGGCTTTAAAGACCCTGTGAAAGAAAACTTTTAAAAGCAAGCATTTCTTCCTTTTTTCACAATGTTTTCTACCTTTTCAACAAGAAAATGAATCATTTTAGCCACATTTGTCATCTGCACTGCTTTTAGTTTGGACAGGTCTAAAATGTGGTCATTTGGTAAGGGAATAGACAAGAAAAATTTTACTTTCTTCACAAGTCACTATGAGAAAGTAACATGAACACGATTTACTTACGCTTTTGAGACTTTGTAGAATGTTTCTCGGACCCTCATGGACAAATAGGACAAGTCCCCACTGTCCAGTCGTATACCTAATGCCCTGTAGTTTAGCTCCGACAGCGCCATGGCAACAGTACAAAAGTTTGGCAGTCCACTCCTGAAATTGACAATTTACACATTTAATTACATATTAGCACTTGGAAAAGTAACAAAGACTTAATTATCTCTTTACTGGACCAAATGCAAACCATCTGCTGACAACAAATTAAATCTTAGTAATATGATGATTTCTGACTTTGATAGGGCAAAAAATATTGTGAGAAAAGGAGTAAATGTTAGTAACCAGCATGTTCTCCTTTTCCTACAATTTTTTCTAAAGGCTTCTTTTTCAGGGTTGTTAAAAGACCGGATTGTTTGATAATGAAATGTTCCACTTGCCCAATTTAACAGTATCTGTGGACTTAAATGGCTTAAATGTGGTTCAAATGAAAGATTTGTCTGTGGAAAGGTGGCAAACATGTTAGGAAAAGGATAAAATGCTCGAGACCAGCATTTTCTCTTTTTCACACATTGATTTTCCTCATATTTTTAACTGTTTTACTCTACTTTCTATACATATGTCACAAAGCTATACTAGGACAAAAAAGAAATGCAGGGTAACCTTTCAAGGTAGTTTAGAGGTGTATAACTTGATTGAGATTTCTAAATTATGATTTTATGTTTACCACTGATCAGTTTTGAATATTTTGACGAAATTTCATTTCAGTGTGGCCAAAAGAAAATGTGAGAAAATGGCTTCTTACTGACGATACCCCCTCCTCAGTGAAAAAAAGTAGTGACTGACTGCATACGGAGACTCAAAGCTTGTTCAATATCTTTTATGGGACCCTGCGTTTCTTTTTTGTCCAAGTATATTTTCTTGTGCATGGGCACATTTCAAACCAAATTACATCTATAAACATGGACAAGTGGAAGTTGGAGCAGGTTGAAGATGATGATGGAGGATACATATTTGTCTTTCATGGTAAATAGAATCTCATAACATGTTAAGGTATTATCATTTTTATCATACTTGTTGACTTGTATGACACTTGGCAAGGCTTGCAGTGTACTATTTTAGTCATTTTGTTAGTGAAATGGTAATACATAAACACTTGTATAAGATCCTGTATTTTGATGCATTGGAGCCTCCACGAGACATGACATTTAGATCCCTCTTACAGGAAAGCATGGTATTGATATTTTTAATGTGGTTTAATAGATGGGATCTGCCTTTGATTGGGTAACATTATGGGACAAGGAAAAAAATGCTGATTACCAGCATTTCCACCTTTTCTTACATTTTCAAAAGCCATCTTCATCAGAATAATGAAAATTATATTGAAAGTTAGTTATTTATATCTTGCCCTTACCTGATTACGTCAAATGTATCAATCAAAGCCAAAAATCCATTGGGAAAGGCCTGGGCGTAGGATATAAAGGCTGCCAACTCTCCTGCTATCACTTGGTCTGGTAAAAACTCTGTGTAAATATAAAATACATGTCAGATTATATACGCTTTTAAACTCCTTACTTCACTTCTTAACAGCCTAAAACATGTTATAAGAGCATAGACAAGCATCCAGCACCACCACCCACATGCAAAAGCTAAAATAGGCCCAAACCTGCACTGTATCAGGGAATATATGACACAAACTAAGGAAAAATACACCTCTTCCAAGTCAAGCTAAGCATTTAGAATGTTCATACTGGGTAAACTGGTGCTAAGGCTCTAGTGCAGTTGCTTTAAGGGATGATTCCAACTCTTTACCAAAAGACAAAATGTTGGACTTGTCCAAATTTGAATCGAAAATTGAAAACCAATTTGGGAAGGGTAGAAAACATTGTGGGAAAAGGAGAAAATGCTGGTTATCAGCATTTTCTTCTTTTCCCACAATGTTTTCAGAGGCTTTCTTTCTCAGGGTCGTTAAAAGTCGGGATTGTGAGGTAAAGGGTTAAGTCAAGATAGGAGCAAAACTGTGTGTCAAAGATGTTTTCATGCTACCTGCCCCCACTATATGGATTTCCCTTTCAATAGTTAACAACTGGTCCAAGTTTGAAGTTAACCCTTTACCACACATTCCCAAGTTTTAATGACACTAAGGAAGAAGGACTTTTGAAAACATTAAGGGTAAAGGAGAAAATGCTGGTAACCAACATTTTCTCCTTTTCCAAAAATGTTTTCTTACCTTTTATGCATAATTCTTACAATTTAATCCACTGTTAATTTGCAAACAGCAGTTGCTGGGGAAAGTGACTAGTGTGAAATTATTTATGTGATAAAAGGATAAATAGCTTCAATAATGACAAAGGTATCATAAAATATCAAAGTTCTTGCACAGTGATTCAGACATAATAAGAGCTCTGACAATATCTTGATGTATTCTTCAATAACAGCTGAGCTAAAAATTCAAGCACAACCCTAAAGCTACATTCTAGTACTTTTCAAGTTCTCTGTTTCCCCACTTTTTTTTGTAAAATTAAAAAAACATGCAACATATTTATCTTTAATTATAATTTGGTAAACCTTACGCTTTGTTTCAAAATTATCCTAGATTTAATGTATTATGTTTCTAAAAAAGAAATAAAATCAAATTCTGCAGTTTAACCCTTAACCAAACAACAAAATTTTAGACTTTTACAATTTAAAGCATTTGCAGACAACAAAACTTTTGCGACTCAAAAATTGAAATTTATTTCGGGAAGGATAGAAAACATTGTGGAAAAAGGAGAAAATGCTGCTAACCAGCATTTTCTCCTTTTTCCACAATGTTTTCAAAAGGCCTCTATCCCACTGTCATAAAAACCAGGGATTGTCTGTTAAAGGGTTCAGTTGAAGCCTGCAGTGATATGAATGTACAATGTGTATTCCTTTACAAAGGATGTTGAGCATTTATTGAGATTTAAAAAAAAAGACACATGTATACATATCTAGTGCTGCTTATCTGTGAGTATAAACCTCCAGCAAAATGAGGATAAATATGTAACAGAAAAAAACTGAGTAAAAAAGCTAATGAGCCAATAAAGAGTGCTGTATTCAACTTATTACTTAGTTTAAACATATTTATTTTACATCGATTGAGAAACAAGTTCTTACAACTTATACTAATCTCTCTCGATTCTGCTTCCTGGGAACTACACCAGTACTCGCGCCGAATGTGTGGGCCTATGAAAAATCCCGAAGTTGACACCCGCTCCCGGGTATCGAACTCGGGACCCTTAGGTTATGAGGCCGACGCTCTACCTCACGACCGAGGACACCACAACTTATTACTTGATGAAATATCTAAATATTAAGTTATTATAGAATAAAAAAAAATGCTGCAATGAAATCAGTTAAATGTGCTTTTGAACCAAATTATATTGGTTAAGATTAAGAGATCCACTGAAAGGTTTCTAACAGCCATTGGCTACTTTCTCACTTGGATAGGAGCATCTGTACATCTAATACTTCCACAAAGCATCTATTTTTTTTTTCATAGAAAAAAGAAGCAATTGATAATATGTGATGAGTAAATACAGTTCAGGAAAATGATCACATGTGACAGTTGAATAGTGCTAACTGCCAATAAACAACAGTTTGACATAGCTTCCTGGGCCATGATCACAACCAAATCTAAATTCACTTGTTATTCTATATTCAAACACTGGCAATCTGAGTAGCTAATCAGGACAGCAAGGCTTGGAATTTAGAAACTGAAGTGAATTTGGCTTTGTCAGTGAACATCGGCCCTGAAATGTGTGTACAAACCCAATCTTTTGGGTGCTTTAAGGGGCTCCACATATTCTCGAACTATCTTTGCTTGAAAGAAGACATACGAGAGAAGACAGATTCTTTGCGATAAGAAGATAATATTATACTATTTTAAGTTCCTCACCAGTTCAAAGTCTGGATATTGCTTTTGTTTTTTGCTTGTTTTTAGAAAAAGGTCTTGTGTACTTGCCACAAAATGAAAGAGGTAGCATTATCTGATAATTCAAATCTATCCCTATGGAAACATTTATAAACCTAGCTTATAGATAGCTTAAGTTTTTTAAGGTGTCATTTTTCTTCCTTCTTTCAGTGGTAGCTCATATTTATCCACAGGGTTTTCTACTCTTTATTAACCCATTACCACACAATCCCTACTTTTGACGACCCTGAGAAAGAAACCTTTAGAAAACATTGTGGGAAAAGGAGAAAATGCTGGTAACCAGCATTTTCTCTTTTTCCCACATTGTTTTCTACCATTAACAAAACAAATTTTAAATTTTCAGTCACTTTTATTTTGTCGTTTGCAAATGCTTTTTCGTTTTGACAAGCCTAAAATATTTTTGTAGGTAATGAGTGAAGACAAATTCCATCATTTAAGCTACACTGATTTGTTATTGGCCAATGTCTTTTAAACAGACTTGTTTGTTTTTGGTTTGTCTGGTAAAGAGATTAAAAAAACAAACTTAGTCAAAGAAAGCAATTTTAACTCTCTCCCACAAAACTAAATCAAAGACATAAAAAGACTGACAGGATTTGCACATAGCAAACCAAGTGTGGTTCAAATGATGGAACAAGTCTTTGATAGGGTAGAAAACATTGTGGGAAAAGGAGAAAATGCTGGTTACCAGCATTTTCTCCTTCACCCACAATGTTTTCAAAAGCCCTCCCTCTACGATTCATTTTATTTTGGGATAGTGTTCTAAGGGATTTAAATTTTTACCTAAAACAGGGGCAAGTGCTTGCTGCCATTTTATACATATATTGACAAAGTCCATTACTTCGTCTGTGTCCTTCTTCTTTAATGTCTGAAATGAAACAAGACAAACAAAAAAATGCTTATTAGTTTAAATGGTTTACTTTAGTAGCAACACTAAGCCCTGACATAAACCAAAAAATTCTATGTTTTAACAACACTGAGGGAAAGAAAAAACCTCTGAAAACATTGTTGGAAAAGAAGAAAATGCAGCACACCAACCTTTTTTCCTTCTCTGAAAAATGTTGTGTATTGTTTCAACAAGAATTTTCTTCTTTTTAGCCCCTATAAATTTGTCCGCCACGAAAGTGTTTCATTTTAAGAATATCAGAATTTTCTTTTTCAGTCACAAAATTGAGACTTGCAAAACTACATTTTTCTTTGTTTTAAATCTTGAAGCTGATTTCTTTGAGGAAAAAAAGAAGGGCTCTTTACTGGCATTGTTGCTTTGGCCACAATGATTTTACATGTCTTCATGTATTTACATGGTGTTTTAACTCTTTACCACACGACAAAATTCTAGACTCGTTCAAATTGAAAGCATTTGCAGACGACAAAATAAAGTTGACTGAAAAATTGAAATTTGTTCTGGGAAGTGTAGAAAACACTGTCGGAAAAAGGAGAAAATGCTGGTTACCAGCATTTTCTCCTTTTCCCACAGTGTTTTCAAAAGGTTTCTTTCTCGGGGGGGCGTCAAAAGTAGGGATTGTGTGGTAATGGGTTAATTCTTTACCTGAATATAAAATTTTGCACTAGCCCAACTGGAAAGGAATTGGAGATGATATATCAAATCTTGATCAAATGATGGATTTGTCTTAGAGAAAAAATGTCATCACACAACTTGAACCAATAACCTTCAAATCAGCATTTGCATCTAGACCACTCCACAAAGGAGCAAAGTTTAATCTAGCAGTGTTCATAACGTATTCAACCGTACCCCTTGTTATATAAAAACAGTTATACCATTACCAATAGCGATATTCGAGTGTAATTCTTCATGTTTCCTCAAGGTATTTCTGTGTTGTAATTTTAATGCCATTTTTGGACAAAAATCAATATTCGCCATCTTTTTTACTTTCTTTAAAAAAAAATCATGACACAAAATCTGGTTTAACCCAGCACCAAACCATAAAATTATAGATGTCCCCAAATTGAAAACATTCACAGATGACAAACTAAATGTGGTCCAAATGATATAAGTTGTCATAGAAATGGCAGAAAACAATGTGGAAAGAGGAAGAAACGCTGGTTACTAAAATTTTAGTCCTTTTCCCACAAGTTTTCAAAAGGTCATTTTCTCAAGGTCATTAAAAATCAGGATTTAACTCTTTACCACACAATCCTGACTTTTAACGACCTCAAAAAAGAAAGCTTTTGAAAACATTGTGGGAAAAGGAAAATTTTGCTGGTTACCAGCATTTTCTCCTTTTCCCACATTTTCTTTTCTCCTGAAGTTAAGTTTCAATTTTTGAGTTGCTGGACAAGTCTAAAAGTTTGTCGTTTCGTAAAGAGTTAACAAAATACAAAAATGTAGATTTATACAGTAAAAGTGTTTTACAGATAGCAAGTTAAACATGGATCAAATGATGAGACTTGCCTTGGAGACAACAGAAAAGATACTGGAAAAAGGATAAAATACTGGTGGGTAGGTAGTAAGGCTCTTCTTCTTTTCTCACTATGTTTTCAAAAGCCTTCCTCCACAGGGGAGGTCATTCACCCATTACCACTCAATCCCTACTTTTGACGCCCCTGAGAAAGAAGCCTTTTGAAAACACTGTGGGAAAAGGAGAAAATGCTGGTAACCAGCATTTTCTCCTTTTCCCACAGTGTTTTCTACCCTTCCCAGAACAAATTTCAATTTTTCAGTCACCTTTATTTTGTCGTCTGCAAATGCTTTCAATTTAGTACAGTCCCAAAATTTCTCGTGTGGTAATGGGTTAAACAGGGAATTGTTTGGTGAAGGGTTAAAGTAGGGGAGACAAAAAGGAGAATGCTGTTGCTGAAGATTAAATCAATCAAATAAACCTTTACCAAACAGTTACGTCATTCAACAAAGGACAGAGTTAACTCTTTACCAAACAACAAAATTTTAGATTGGTCCAAGTTGAAAGCACTTGCAGACGATAAAATAAACGTAACTCAAAAATTGACATTTGTTTCCAGCAGGGTAGAAAACATTTTGGGAAAAGGAGAAAAATGCTGGTTACCAGCATTTTCTCCATTTCTCAAAATGTTTTCAAAAAGGCTTCTATCTCAGGGTTGTAAAAACCAGAGCCTGTTTGGTATAGGGTTAACCTTTCGCCAAACAATCCTTAGTATTAATGATTCTATTTACAGGCTTTTTGAAAATACTGTGGGAAAAGAAGAAATTTTCATGACCAGCATTTTCTACTATTCCAACAATGTTTTCTTCCCTGTCAAAGAACTTCATTTATACCACTTTCAAACTTGTATTTAGATGCTTTGAATTTAGAGAATTAAGTCCTGAAGTTGTCTAAATGGTCGTGAGCTTAACCCTTTACCACACAATCCCGACATTTGACGACCCTAAGAAAGAAACCATTAGGAAACATTGTGAGAAAAGGAGAAAATGCTGGTAATCAGCATTTCTCCTTTTCCCACCATGTTTTCATACCCTTCCAAAGGCAAATTTCAATTTTTCAGCCACATTTATTTTATTGTCTGCTAATGCTTTCAATTTAGAACAGTCTAAAATTTTCTTGTGTGGTAAAGAGTTAATCAATCAAATAATCAATGTGTCATGTTTAATCAATACTTCCACTGACAGAATGGACAATAAAATGCTGAGCAATGATATTTTCATCACAGTCCATTCATCTGTTCTTGTCATTATTTGGTATATTAGTTGCTCATTTTGTTTGTTTATTTAGGAAGTTTTATACATTCATGTTTACTTGTTCCTAATATTACCACTTGAACATATTTGCAATGGACAGTTTTGAAACAATCTCAGAGAATTACATTATGGATAATCACAATTACTTTTTCAATAGATATACAAGTGAATACATTAAAAGAAATGCAGACATGGCTTGTAATATGTACTTTCTCCTTTTGACAAAAACTTTCAACTATAATCAATAGTTTCCTTCATCAATCCTCAAAAAGAAATTAGACAAGATGTAGATTTCATCCTCCTGGTTTGAAACCCTGTACATTACCGACTGATCTATGGAGGGGGACAGTGTGACCAGTGTAAAATGTAAATACACAAAGAACAGCAAACTGTAGACTGTAATCAATAGTTCCCTTCAAGATGGAACCACAATCCACTTCAACAAAAATTGGTTCTCAACAATTTTACAACAAAATCAATTAGAAACCAATCAATAACCCTCTCTACCTGCTGAGAACCAATTCAGAAACTTTGACTGGTTACAAAATGACAAAATGTTAGACTAGTCCAAACTGAAAGCATTTGCTAAGGCCAAATAAAATAGAGTTTAATAATGGGAGTTACTTTTGAATGGGTAGATGAACACTGTGGAAAAGGGACAAAATGCTGGTAACCAGCATTTTCTCCTTTTCCCACTTTTTTTCTAAATGCCTTCTTCAGGGTCACTGAAACTCATGGTTGTTTGGGAAAGGATAAAAAAGGCAATCAATCTGAAATATTCCATGGCCTTTTTTCTCTGTGACTGTGGATTAACCCAATTTACCACACAATCCCTACTTTTGACGACCCTGAGAAAGAAGCCTTTAGAAAACATTGTGGGAAAAGGAGAAAATGCTGGTAACCTGCATTTTCTCCTTTTCCCACAATGTTTTCTACCCTTCACAAAACAAATTTCAAATTTTTAGTCACTTTTATTCCGTCGTCTGCGAATGCTTCCGATTTGGACAAGCCTAAAATTTTGTCGTTTGGTAATGAGTTAAAACCTTTATTACACAATCCGGAATTCGAAGAACCCTGAAGAAAAAGCTTTTGAAAACAATCTTTGTACCCAGCATTTTCTTCTTTTCCAACAATGTTTTCTACCCTTCCTTACCCAAAATTAAATTTTAGAGTTAAAATAAACTTTGTAATATTTGCCCAAAGTTTTGTTGTCCATAAAGTTAAACCAAGGGATTGCTGGTTCAATCCTCAAGCTTGACCATGTTCTTTTTGATAATTGGAGAAAAAAAAAAAATTTTTTTTTCTGGTGATTTAAGAAATCATCTTCTTTTCATCATGGTTTATCATTCAATAAACCACAGTTGTGAGTTATGAGGCACAATAAAATTAATCCACAAAGGCGATAGCCCGAGTGGTTTATCCATTGCACCTCATAACTCACAATGTAGTTTATTGAACAATAAACCACAACAGACAGAAGATTATTTTGATTCTAACATGACCAACTCTTAATCAAAGGAAAAAAGTTCATACTTGAACTAAACAAGGGGGCCATTGGCCCTGGAACGCTCACCCTAGACTATAGCTAATGAGAGAAATTCAATTCTTTGAACAACTTTGGTAAAGCTTCACCAAAGGAACATCCCTACCAAGTTTCATCAAGATTGCCCCTGTGGGTAAGGAGAAGAAGATGTTTAAAGAAATTGTTGACTAATGACGGATGACAGATGCCGGACATAGGGCAATCAAATATCAAAGCTCTACACTTTCCAGTTTCAAAGAAGAATTTTAAGTTTTCCTTCTTTGTCCTAAGTTTGAACCTGTGGTCTCCGGGGCTGGGCCATTTTTGACCAAAGCAGCATCCTTGGAACAAACTTGGTAGAGGTCCACTCAGAGATGCTACATGCCAAATACCAAAGCTCTACACCTTCCCGTTTAAGAGAAAAAGAAATCTAAAATTTTCCTTCTTTCTTCCTATGTTCCAACCTGTAACCTTCAGGACAGGGCCAGTTTTGACACCAGAGACATCATATGCCCAAACCTGGTAGAGGTCCACTAGAAGATTCTGCATACCAAATATCAAAGCGCTGCACCTTCAAGTTTCAGAGAAGAAAATTTCTGAAGTTTTCCTTCTTTGTTGCTATGTTCGAACCTGTGACCCCCGGATCAGGGCCAGTTTTGACCCCAAGGGCATAATATGAACAAACTTGGTAGAGGTCCACTAGGAATTGCTACATGCCAAATATCATAGCTCTATGCCTTTTAGTTTTAGAGAAGAAGAATTTTAAAATTTTCTTTATTTGTTGCCATGTTCGAACTTGTGACGCCCAAGGCGGGGCCAGTTTTGACCCCACGGGCATGATTTAAAGAAACTTGGTAGAGGTCCACTAGGAGATGCCACATACCAAATATCAAAGCTCTAGGCCATCTAGTTTCAGAGGAGAAGAATTTTACAGTTTTCCTTCTTTGTTCCTATGCTCAAACTTTTGACCCCCAGGTGGGGCCAGTTTTGACCCAAGGGGCATCATTTGATCAAACTAGGTAGAGGTCCACTAGGAGATGCAACAGACCAAATATCAAAGCTCTACGCTTTCTAGTTTCTGAGGAAAAGATTTTTAAAGTTTTCATTCTTTGTTCCTATGCTCAAACTTTTGACCCCCAGGGTGGGGCTAGTTTTGACTAGAGGGACATAATTTGAACACAGTTGGTAGAGGTCCACTAGGAGATGCCACATACTAAATATCAAAGCTCTATGCCATCAAATTTCAGAGGAGAAGATTTTTAATGTTTTCCTTCTTTGTTCCTATGCTCAAACTTGTGATCCCCAGGGTGGGGCCAGTTTTGACTAGAGGGACATAATTTGAACACACTTGGTAGAGGTCCACTAGGAGATGCCACATACTAAATATCAAAGCTTTATGCCATCAAATTTCAGAGGAGAAGATTTTTAATGTTAATTTCCTTCTACTTTCCTATGCTCAAACTTGTGACCCCCAGGGTGGGGCCAGTTTTTACCTCAGGGGCATAATTGGCCATTTTGCATCAAATTAAAAAAAAAGTGTCTCCGCAGAATGGGTTATTTTACACATGTGTAAAGTCTCACAAAATTTCGGCCAATGGTATTGGAGATATTCAGCCCGACGGATACATGGACAGAAGAAGGACCGAAGGACAGACAATGCTAAACTATATATCGCTGTCTTCAGCAGTAAATAATAATCTCTCCTTATCATTTTTTACTTGAGTCACATTGAACTTGTCTGCAAATTCTTTGAATTTGGACAAGTTCAACATTTTTTCATCTGAGAAAGAGTTGAAAGTTATCCCAGTCAATATTTTTAGTCAATATTCATTCATAGTCTGTGCCATTGCTGTGTTGATATACATGATATTTCAAAAGCTTTTCAATGTCATTTAATACAAAACCCTGCTGTGTAAAATTGAAATAAATCTACAATTTCTAGGATGATAAAATAGAACATGAAGTGAACTACTGTTTTGTCCCCATAATGACTAAAGATGTTTGTCAGGGTAAACTGACCAATGAACAAAATCCTACAGTCTTTTCTGTCTTTTCATAGACAATTAATTTTATTGATAGATTGGTGTTTTATGTCTCTTTCAACATTATTCTAGCCATAACATGGGTTTCACCAGTAAAAGGCTAGGTCTCTGAAATGTCATGCCCATTTAGGACACTCTTATAAAAATCAAGCGTAGTTGGAGCCCACCAACCCTATGTTACTAGCCTTATACTTTGCCACTAAGCAATGCTGATCCCCTCCCCCCATCCCTCCTCCTTTCCATTCCAAAGACAAACCCTTTAACTCATTACCAAAATACAATATTTTAGGCTTGTTCAAATTGAAAGCATTTGCAGAGAACAAAATAAAATTATTGAACATTTGAATTTTGTTTTGTGAAGGGAAGAAAACATTGTGGGAAAAGGAGCAAATGCTGGTTACCAGCATTTTCTCCTTTTCCTACATTTTTATCTATAGGATTCTTTCTAAGGGTTGTCAAAAGTAGGGATCCTGTGGTAATGGGTCAATTTTGGTCACACTTTATTTATTATCTGAAATAGAGTTGGACATGGTTTAGTCTAAAATTTTGTTGTCTATTGGAGTGGTAAAGGCCCTTCCCATAGCCTGTTAACAACAAAACAAAACACTTAGTGGTCATCAATTTTGCATGAACAGTTTATGACCGTCTTAAATCTACCTATTTAGCAATATCCTTTGCACTGAGACACCTACATAAACACAAACAATGTTGCAGAAGAACAAAGCAAACAAATGTCATGCAATGTTTCAGCAATCTCCCTCATAAGCTGTCGATTTCAACTCTACATTGAACCATCCCAGGTCTTAACAAGTCAAAGAAAATATTCTTTTGAAAACATTGTGGGGGAAAAAGAGAAAATGCTGCTAACCAGCATTTTCTCCTTTTCCCGCAATGTTTTCAGAAGGCGTCTTTCTCAGGGTTGTCAAAAGTCTGTCTGCTGGTAACCAGCATTTTCTACTTTTCCAGTCATGTTTTCTACCCTTCCCAAAAGAAATTTCACATTTCAAGTCACTTTTATTTTGTCAGCTGCAAATGCTTTGAATTTGGACAAGTCTAAAATTTGTCATTTGGTAAAGAGCTAATTATTACGATAAGGGTTAGTTTGAAAATATTCATTTTACATCAGATTGGGAAACAAGTTCTTAAACCTTTTAATAACCTTTCTCAATTCTTTTTCCTGGGAATTACACCAGTAATCGTACCAAACATGTGGGTAAGTGAAATATCGCAAAGATGACACCCACTCCTGGGTATCAAACTCAGGACCTTATGGCTACGAGGCCGACACTCTGCCTCAGAGTCACAGACACCACTATCAGTGTAATAAGGATTTGAATCAGGGTTAAAAAAGGGTTGAAACTCAGGGTTGTGTAACAAAGGGTGATCTTTTATATAATTATACATGTATGCAAGATCCGGCATAAGTTGACTTTTGAGATATGATTTTATTAAACATTAAGTCTGGGGATAGGTTATTAACTCTTTACCATATAAAAGAATCCTAGACTCGTTCAAATTGAACATACTTGCAGATGACAAAATAAATGGGACTCAAAAAGTGAAATTTGTTTATGGAAGGGTAGAAAACATCCTGGGAAAAGGGGAAAATGATGGTTACCAGATGGCTTCTTTCTCAGGGTCTTTCTCATGATTGTTTCGGAAAGTGTTAAAGCTTCATAACATTTTTCCTTGACAAGTTATATAAAATCTGTGCACTACTGACTGGGCTACTGGAGTTAAGTCTAGGTCCTCTCGATGAAATTTTTGTAGGAAAAACAGATCTTGAGACTGGATCTTTGAAAGCCCAAGGAGCACCATCTTCGCGAACCAAGGTTACGATCGCTATGTGGATCTTACCTTGGCAGATTGAGCCAGATTTCGAGATTCCCATGACATGCCCCTTATTGGATGCTGCTTATTATCTCCCTTTACACCATATTTCTTATAGCCAATGAAATGTCATTTTACAAACTGCTTACTAATACAGTAATTCAACATCAAGCAATGTCAAGTGCTGGGATATAGCCTAAAACATCTAATAATTGATTGGTCACATTGAAACTTTTATGTAAATATTGTTCGTCTATGTTTTCTTCGGTAATAAATCATTACAGATCCTGCACACATCCACAGAGGTATTCATGTTTACCTTCTATTTTTATCAGGACCCTGTTCTATTTTTATCAAAGACGAAATACTATGAGCGATTTGATGCAGTTAGAGCATCGGGTGATTGTCAAAATCATGCTAATTCCGCCAAGGGTAGAGTAGCGTAGTGGATCGTAACCTTTGGCTTGCGACGATGAAGGGGCACTTTCTTTCTCCAAACAAAATCCTTTCAATTTGCAGTTTCAAGTTTGATTTTGTCCATAGTGTCTAAATAAAGCAGTCACATTTTGTGCAGTCTGATCTAAATCCAGACTTGCAATAAAGACAACTGTGGCTGGAAAGGTACTTTAACTCTTCCCAAAAAAGCCCTGCTTTTTATGTGTCTGAGAAGCAAGTCTTTGGAAAACACTGTAGGAAAAGGAGAAATAGCTCGTAATGAGCAATTTCTCCTTTTCCCACAGTATTTTTCTAGCCTATCAGAAAACTTTCTGCCATTCGCATCAAATTCAAAATTGTCATCTGCAAACACCTTCAGTTTGGGATAGTCTAAAATTTGTCATTTGGGAAAGGATTAAGGGTTAAGAAAATGTTGAAAAGGAAATTATTGTATCAAGGAAGGTATTTATATTTGAAGGATTACAATGTTTCTACCCTTTACCAAACAATCCCTGGTTTTATGACCGGAAGGAAGAAGCCTTCTGAAAACGTGGGAAAAGGAGAAAATGCTGGTAACCAGCATTTTCTCCTTTTTCCACAATGTGTTGTATTCTTCTTAACTCTTTACAAAATGACAAAATTCTAGACTGGTGTAAATTTGGTTTGGGAAGGGTAGAAAACACTGTGGAAAAGGAGAAAATGCTGGTTACCAGCATTTACTCCTTTTCCCACAATGTTTTCATCAGGCTTCTTTTTCAGGGTCCTTAAAAGTCTGGACTGTGTGGTACAGAGTTAACTCTTTACCAAACCAAAAATTCGACTCATCCTATCAATGCCAGACAACAAATTACTCGTATGATAAGATTTGTACTTGTGAGGATAAAAATATATGTGGGAAAAGGAGAAAATGCTTGTGACAAGCATTTTCTCCTTTTCCCACAATATTTTCAAAAACTTGTTTCTTTAAGGTTGTTAAAACTCGGGATTTTTTGCTAAAAGTTTAAACTGTTTGTTCCTAATGGATAAAAAACACAATACATACATAAAGTACACAATGAAGAAAACAGAAAAATTCAAAGACAATCAGACACAGTCCTCAGTCTCTTTTATATAGACCACCTACCGTGTTTTTATACATGTCCATTAAAATTTAATGTTCTTGGTGTAAAACAATGTTATCTTTCAATTATCCCTTTACCAGACAACAACACTTTACACTAGTCCATATTGCAAAGTGTTTGCAGATGATAAATTGAAGTATTATACTGTAATATTTAAGGAATAGCTCAAATCTTTACCAAATGACAAAATTTTAGACTTGTCTAAACTGGAGCTATCACCAATGGTGATCATACCCCCCACCAGCTCCTTGTCACAAAACTGCTCTTTGTAACAAAATGCAGAATGTTTTAGTACAAAAGAAAGAGTTCAAAGAAAAAAACCTAGTGGGAATAGACTTACGGTTCTTATACACTGCACTTCATGTTAATCATGTGGTCTATCTGTATATGAAGTTTGAAGTCACTCGCTTTTATGCTTTGGAAGTTATGCCCCAGACAAAAATAAACAAGAGCTTTGCAGAGTGGCGCATATACACCCGAAGGGGCTTGTCAATGAAATAAGTTGCATTGACAGATGGGCCATGAATGAAGAGTAGTTGTTCTCCATGATATGTGAAAAGTATTAAAGGGCAATAACTAAAAAAAATAAGGGTGGCAAAGTTACAAATTTTGTGATTTGCTCTTATCCACAGTTCTATCAGTCTTTGAAGGTCTAAGATCATATCTTTTATATTTTTGAAATTATGGCCTAGACAAAAATTCAAAATGAAAAGGGCAATACCTCAAAAAGGAGGATGGCAGAGTTATGGTTCTTATGCAATACACTTCTTCATAATGTGTTCTATTAGTCTTTGAAGTTTCAAGATGATGGATTTTGAAGTTTGGAAGTTAATATGGTCTTTACAAAAACTCAAATTGAAAATTAACAAATGGCAATAACTCAAAAAATAAAGGTGGCAGAGTTATAGTTCATGTGCAATGCACTTCTCTACAATGGGTTCTATCAGTCTATGAAGTTCCAAGTTAATAGGTTTATGGTTTAGAAGTTATGGCCTGGACAAAAATTCAAACTGAAAATGAACAAAGGGCAGTAACTCAAAGAATAACAGTGGCAGTGCTATGGTTCATGTGCACTGCACTTTTCCATAATGTGTTCTACCAGTGTAGTTTCAAGTTGATCCCTTTTATAGTATGGAAGTTATGGCCTGGACAAAAATTCAAAGTGAAAAGTTGGTTATTTCAGAAATCAGGGGCAGATAATTTTAGAACGCAAACAGCGATCCCAATTCTAAGACCCAGGTGCACAACTAGACATCATGGAGATTCATTGTGGCAAGTTTCAAATAATTCCGATGGAAACTGTAGGAGGAGTTGCACACACAAGAAATTGCTAACGGATGGACTGACAGACAGACAGACAGACAGACAGACAGACAGACAGACGGACAACAGGGGGTATAACATAATACTACCCTTTGGGCGTATAAAAATTATAATATACAAAATGAAATAACTCTTAAAATAATGGAAATAGAGTTATGATTCTTCTAACATGCACTTTGCTTTATGTGATCTAATTGTACATGAAGTTTGAAGTTACTGGCTATTTTGCAAGTTATACCTCAGATACAAAGTTAAAATTTATAAAGGGCAATAACCCCAAAAAATGGAAATAGATTAATGGTCCTTGTAAAGTGCGCGTCTTATTAATGTGGCCTATCTGTATAAGAAATTTGAAGTTATTAGCTTTTTTACCTTGAAAGTTATGCCGCGGACAAAAATAAAAAGTTAAAATTAACAAAGGGCAATAATTAAAAAAAAAAGTTGGAATAGAGTTATGGTTCTTGTACACTGCACTTATCCTTTATGTGATCTAGCTTTGTGTGAAGTTTGAAGTAACTAGCTTCAATACTTCAGAAGTTATGACCTGGACAAAAATCAAGTTAAAATTTACTAAGGGCAATAACCCCCAAAAAATGGAATAAAGTTCTGGTTCTTGTACACTGCAATTTCCCGTAATGTGATCTAGCTGTGTGTTAAGTTTGAAGTAACTAGCTTCAATAGGTTAAAATTTACAAAGGGCAGTAACTCAAAAAATAGTATAGAGTAATGGTTCTTGCACACTGGACTTCTTCTTAATGTGATCTAGTTGTGTGTGTAATTTGAAGTTACTAGCTTCAATACTTTGGAAGTTATGCTCTGGACAAAAATCAAGGGTTTAAATTTACAAAGGGCAACAAGCTTAAAGGGAGATAATTCGGCAACCAATGGCAGCTAGGTCGTGAAAATTCCACATGCACAATATGTACGAAAACATTATCCGTAAATTTCAATGCAGTACTTGAAAAACAGTAGGAAAAAGGCTCCGGACAAAATTGTGTCTACAGACAGACGGTCGGAGGGACAGACAAAAGGACGGACAGCCATGGCGATTCCAGTATGCCCCCCCCCCCCTCCACTTCGTTGTGGGGGGTATAATAAAAAGCATTTATGTAACATATGCATAAAATAATGTACCTGACCAAAATACAATACATTTCTGCATTATCTCAATTACAATTCTAAATATGGTATGATAACCCTAATTGGAGACGAAATATGCATGGATTGATTTGCGATTTTGTACTCAAACATAAAGTTCTTTTGGGTAATGAGTTTCAGTTGTGGAGATTATGAAACAAGCAATTGTAACTTAAAAGTGCTCCCTGTCGGCCATTTTGCATCGAATCAAAATAGGTCTCAACAGAATGGGTTATTGTACACATGTATAAAGTTTCACGAAATTCTGTCCAGTGGTATTGGAGATATCCACCCGTATGGTCACATGGACGGAAAGACAGACAGAAGGACAGGTAACGCTAAAACTACATCCCTCCGCTCTCAGTAGGGGATAATCAAAAATTCACGTAAGGAGAACAGGCATAAAAGTGCATTCCTTTTCTTTTATGCTGTTACACTGTTTTTTTAATAATAGATCCAAATATAGCTGCCACAGATTGACTTTCATTGAAACCCAAGTTCTATCCACCAGCACAAACCTAATGTTGCATGTTGTAAATGGATCATAAAAAACAATGGCCCTATATCATGAAATTGTTCATCAACCATTGCCCAGTTATGTACAGTGCTTTGAAAATTACGGATGCACAAGCTCTAAGGGAAAAAATGTGGTGTTTGAGCTCATAATTAATCCTATACGATACAATGGTAACTTTTAACGACCCAAGGAAAGAATTGTAAGAAAAGGAGAAAATGCTGGTAACCAGCACTTTCTTTTTTTCTACAATGTACTCGAACCTATCAAAAAGATTGCTTTCACGTTGGGCAAGGCAAATATTTTGTCATCTAGTAAAGTGTTAAGTTTCTGGACAGATGAATTTATTGCCAATAGACCACACACACACACACACACACACCCACACACACACACAGAGACACAGACACAGATAAAACATGACAAAAAACGGGGTGTGGGTTTACAAAAATTCTAAAAAACTTTCAAAATGTAGGGAACCCATGACTATCTAGCATGAAATGAGCTATCATCCAAGGATAGTTATATATGAGAGCCACCCTGGCAAAAGGGAATAAAATACAATCTCTGCAATATAACCAGCATTTTCTCCTTTTCCCACAACTGTTTTCAAAAGGCTTCTATGTCAGGGTCTTAAAAACCAGGGATTATTTGGTAAAGGGTTAAGGTAAACCTGCCCTGGGCCAATACTTTCTGCAGATGCTTTAAGCCCCATTTAACTCATTACCAAACGACAAAATTTTAGGCTGGTCCAAATTGAAAGCATTTGCAGACGACAAAATAAAAGTGACTGAAAATTTAGAATTTGTTTTGTGAAGGGTAGAAAACATTGTGGGAAAAGGAGAAAATGCTGGTTACCAGCATTTTCTCCTTTTCCCACAATGTTTTCTAAAGGCTTCTTTCTCAGGGGCGTCAAAAGTAGGGATTGTGTGGTAATGGGTTAATAGAGTATAGCTCAACAGTTTTATGTTCCCATGACCAAATACTGGTAACTTATAAAATATACTGGCCATATATTTCAGCCTAATGAGGATACAAAATATTAACAGCTCGCAGTGGTATCAGATAATATAAGCATCAAAACATTCCAACTATCTATACTGGTTTAATTCATTTGCATAATGAGAATATTGTTCATAAAGGGAGGTAAGAGTATAGATAGTTACAGTACATAACATTTTACAACTGTATTTCACACAAGGTGCCTGTGCTTCTATCTATTCATTCCTTGTGAATTGTTTTATTTCTTTACAAATCATTCCTAACTTTTAAAGACCTGATGAAGAAGGCTTTTGAAAACATTGCTGGAAAAAGAGGAATATACTGATAGACAGCATTTTCTCTTTTTGCATTTATTTTTTGTCCTTTTCTCCCAACGTTTTCAAAAGGTCTAATTTTTAGGGTCATTAAAACTTGGGATTATGTGGTAAAAGGTTAATACTGTTTTCAATCAAGTCAGCACAGAGTAAGGAATATACCCTCTAGCAATGAATTTCCCTAACAAGGAGAATTTGGACCAAGCCTAGGTTCAATCTCAAAGCTTATTACAAAATTCTCCTTCTTTTGTCAATTTTTTTCAAGAAATGTCTTCTACAAGACCTAAAATATCATCGGCAGGGGCTGTACTACTATTATTGAAGTTACCTTATTGGGCTTAGGGTAAGGGGTGTTATGAGCAGAACAGGGGTGATAACTCCATGAAGAAATGTTATTTTTTCACTGACCAATCTAAATTCTAATACAAAATTTCAAAACTGCCATGATTGGCCGACTGTGCCAAAGCTAATATAGTAGCTTGTCTTCAGATGAAGAATACCACACAGAGGCTTACAAGACTGAGCTAAACAGGCATAATTATAGGAAGCTGTTTTTGCAGAAATTCAGTTGATAGGACACAGTTAACCCTTAACTGACTTTCAAGACTATAGTTGCCTTTATAGCCAGCATAGATAAAAACCAGACTGCACAAAATATGCAGCCTCATCTTTTATCTGCACTGTACACGTTGATAAAACACTGCGGACAATAGTAAAAAAACAAATTGCAATGACCCTTATACCCTTAATGCTCCTTTTTCTTGAATGACTAAAGCTGCCTTTGTGGACAGTGTAGATCAAGATCAGGCTGCATGAAACATGCAGTGTCATCTTTGATCCATACTGCCCACTTTGCTGTAAAACACTGTAGACAAAAAGAAACACTGGAATTGCAATTATTCTGATCCAATTTCTAGGATGAACATTTCTGTTGGTCTTATATGGCAGTCTATGGGTGGGTTGAGTCCTTCAACTATAGTAAACAAAACATGAGGTCAGACTTAGAAGATAAAACTTATTGCATGATGTATTCAAGTAGAGAATTCATTCCTATCCTGAAGGTTTTTACTTTAACCTATTACTAAATGATATGAAAATCCTTTATCACACAATCCAAAGTTTTAACAACCTTAACTCTTTACCAAATGACATGATTTTAGACTGGTCCAAACTGAAAGCATTTGCAGACAACAATTTAAATATAGCTGAAATGACTGTAATTGTCTCTGATAGTGTAGAAAACTTTGTGGGAAGTAGAGAAAATGCTGGTTACCAGCATTTTCTCCTTTTCCTACAAGATTTTCCAAAGGCTATTTCCTTAGGGTCTTTCAAAGCTAGGATTGTGTGGTAAAGAGTTAACTCTTTATCAAATGAAAAAAATTTGGACTGGTCCAAATTGAAAGCAATTGCTGGTGATGACTCAAAAATTGAAACTTGCCAATAGAGGAGAAGAAAACAATGTGGGAAAAGGAGAAAATGCTGGTAACCAGTATTTTCTCATTTTCCCATAATGTTTTCAGAGGGCTTTTTCTCCTGGGTCTCAAAAATTAGGGATTGTTTGGTAAAAGGTTCAGGAAGAAGGTTTTTTTTAAAATTAAAAACTTCAAAAAGCGCAAAAAAAAAATTTGTTGTTGAGTAAAATGTCCTTTTCAGACATTTAGATAAGCTGTGTATTGTTGCACTAATTCACTGAACCAATCATGTGAAAATCTGAATAAGCAGCTGATTGTACGAGAATATTGCAGAAGCTGGAAGCTTGGTTATAATCATCAGACCAGATACATAATGTTGTCTGATCTGAACTTTATCACCCCTGTCTGATCACTAACCTATAATTATACTCCTGATTAAAGATTTTGCATATTCTAACCCACCTTACTTTGCACATCTTCCAAAATTACCTAGAAAAGTAATGCATCTTTTGTTACCTCCTGTGGCAAGTTGACCTTGAGTCAACCATGTGAAATAGGGACAAACAACATGTATAATGGAATAACATATGAATATACACTGTATATGTGGATATATACGTGTGATGAAAATTTTGTGAATTACATAATATTATTATGGACATTTTGCACACCGAAATGTTTACAAACTCAAGGAATTTTTTTTTTGTATACTTGTGGTAAAATATGCAAACAGATTTGCAAATTGTAAAAATTTCCATCTCGCAAAAATTTCCATTTATATGGCAATAGTCATGATTAACGCTTTACAGCAAGTCAACTTTTAAGGACCCTAGGAGAGAAGCCTTTTGAAAACATAGTCGTGAAAAGGAGAAAATACTGGTCACCAGCATATTTTCTAGCCTATCACACACAATTTCAATCAAATTAGCTTCATTAAAATCATTGACTTCAATTGCTTTCGATTTGAACACAGCTAAACTTTTGTCGTCTGGTAAAGGGTTCAGAAGTACAGAAAAGCTGACATTCATCGTAAGTTTTTGCCTTTTGGTTGTTTCCTGTAGGTTCAAGGACCATTTTTACATCATAATTCGATTTATTAATTGGACAAAACAGATTCTATGGATCCGTAATTAACCCTTTCCCATATGACAAATTTTAGACTCTTCCAAACCGAAAGGGTTTGCAGATGACAATTTTAACTTTCATAACAATGGCAGAAAATTACCCGAATGGGCAGAAAACACTTTGGGGAAAGGAGAAATTGCTTGTTACAAGCAATTTCTCCTTTTCCCACAGTGTTTTCAAAAGACTTGTACTGCAGACATGTAAAAACAAGGGCTTGTTTGGGAAAGGTTTAAGTAATGACTTGCTTGTTATAATCCACCATAGAGCTGCATCAAACCTCCTTTTGTCAGAGAATGGTACCAAATGCAAACAATGTTTGCAAAAGGTCAAGACATGGACAGACATCAACAGGTCATATCCCAGTCAGAGACCACTATACTCACAAACACTGAAAACATACCTAAGTATCTATAGACCTTTATCTTTGTCTTACCCAGAGCTCTAGATAGACGGAGTGACTTTTGATGTCAAAACTGAAATTATTAATTATTCTCCACTAAATCCTATGTTGTGGGTACTCATTAGAATTGTCTCAATGAGTACCCACAACATAGGGTTTTGAAGAGATATAATGGATTTAGAAAATCATCACTCTCTCTTACGTAGAGCTCTGATATTCAGTCTCAACTTTAATCCATAATTGAGCTATACTGTTAAACCAGGGCTTTACCCTTCACAACACAATTCCAAATTTTGATGACCCTGAGGAAGAAGCCTTTGAAAACATGGTGGAAAAAGAAGAAAATGCTGGCAACCAGCATTTTCTTCTTTTCCCACTATATTTTCTAACCATATTACAGATACATTCCGTCAATTCAGGCACATTTTAAATGTTGGGTGAGGGTCTGAATTTTTGTTGTGTGGTAAAGAGTAAATGAATCTGCAAAAAGATTCAACCCATGTCAGCCAGCTCATTCAGTTCAGGGTCAAAACATTTTGCTAGACGTCAGTTTTCTGAGTATCAAATGACAAGCTACCTTGAAATTCAATAGGTCTGTAATACAAAAATGAATTTTATAAATAAAAAATTAAACAATACATGTACTTTGCTTGTAACAATGGACCACAAGGATGCATTAAACCCTTTCTGTCACATCAAAACTCAATTACTTCTTCCAAGCAACCTTCATCTGTCTGCAGACTACTTAACCAATTACCACACAATATCCCTACTTTTGATACCCCTGAGAAAGAAGCCTTTAGAAAACATTGTGGGAAAAGGAGAAAATGCTGGTAACCAGCATTTTCTCCTTTTCCCACAATCTTTTCTACCCATTCGAGAACAAATTTCTATTTTTAGTCACCTTTATTTTGTCGTCTGCAAATGCTTTCAATTTGGACCAGTCTAACACATTATTATAGATGTTTAGAGGCTGTTTTAAACTTTTAACGGCAAGACAAAATTTTAGATTTTTCCGGACTGAGAGCACCTGTAGATGACAACCAAAGCTGGAAATGTGTCAGTCACAGGGTAGAAACCATTGTGGAAAGAGGAGAAAATGCTGGTTACCAGCATATTCTCTTTTTCTGACCTTGTTTCAAGGAGACAAAGTTCTCCTTCTCCCACAATATTTTCAACCCCATAAAGCACAGAAATCATCATTTAAGTTACAATTATTCTGTTGTCTGCTTTCCATTTGGTAGAGTCCAAAATTTTGTTGTTTGGTAAAGAGTTAAAGTCAGGATTGTGTGGTGAAGTGAAAGCTCTTTACTTTACTAGGCAATAAAATTTTAGACTTTATTCTTTACCAAGTCATAAAAGTTAAGACAAAATTGATCTGATGGCAGTTACAGAAGACAAATGATTATTTCTGTCTGTGACAGGGTAGAAACGATTGGTGTAAAAGTGGAAAATGGTATCCAAAGCTTTCTCTTTCAGGGTCATTAAAACTGTGGATTGTGCTGTAAGGGCTTACCCCTTTACCAAACAATCCCTGGTTTTTACGATCCTGAGATAGAAGCCTTTTGAAAACATTGTAGGAAAAGGAGAAAATGCTAGTAACCAGCATTTTCTCCTTTTCCCACAATGTTTTCTACCCTCCTGGAAATAAATTGTAATTATAGAGTTACGTTTATTTTGTTGTCTGCAAATGCTTACAGTCTGAACCAGTCTAAAGTCTTGTCGTTTGGTAACGAGTTATCAAATATCCATGCTGCAGTAGAAGTGTTAAAGGTCAACTACCTAAAAGACCCCTTTTTCCAGAGCTTGACTAATATATTCTACAACAACAAGGAAGGCACAATTATATTCTTTTTCTACCAAACTCATCCAGTGCTATACAGAATGTATCAAAAGGAGAATGAGATTTTTTTTAGACAAGTTCATTTTTCAATACACAAACAGACCAATTTTTCTCTGCTTCAGTAAAAAGTTAGGGTAATTTTTTCTGTACTGAAGATCAATTTATTGCCCAGGTATAAACAGGACATACTTTCTCTGCTAAAATGAAACGTCACAGTCACTTACCTTGTACTGAAAGTCACTTTCTTACCTAGACACAAGTATGACATGCTTTCTTTTCCAAAAATATTAGTTTATTAACTAGGGGCAGAAAATACATTACTGTTTTTACTACTGTGAAAAGTCAAGGTCACTCACCCTGTACTGAAGGTCATCCAGTGCTGTATAGGATGTAACAAAAGCGTGGGCATGGGTTCCCCTCACTGGTATATTATACAGCTTTCCTGCCAAAACATTGCTGGTACCATCAAAACCTAAAAATAGACCAAACCATTCCTTCAAACTTTTACAACACAATCCCAAGATTTGACAATACTGAGCAAGACAGCTATTGAAAACATTGTGGTGCAAGGAGAAAATGCTGGATCAAGAATTTTCTTTATTTACAACAATACTTTCCCTTCAATGACAACTGTAAGTTGAGCTATGTCTTATTTGTCATCTGCAAATGTTCTGATTTTGAACAATTCTAAAATTTTGCACCATAACCAGATTACAAGTTTAAGACTCTTTTACATTAAAAGCATTTATGACTGACATTAAAACTTTCCTTTCCTTCTATTTTCATTTGTGTATATCGTTTTTTTTCTTTGTGAAATTTAAAATTATGTTGGCAATTAAAGCAACACAGAAACTAGAACACTGAACATGAATGAAGATAAGCATTCAGTTTCTTAGAATAGTTTATTTATTCATTTACTTATTTACCTCCAAGATAGCAGTATCGAGAGGCTGACAAAGCCCCATCTGGTCCCTGAGCCCGTCTCAACCCAAACTCCAGAAGAACTTTGTCCGGACCAGCAGCCAGCCGAAATCGCATTCCATTGGTAGCGACCAAACTGTGAAAATATCACAATATAATTTACATGTTAGCTCTGTTCCAGATAACAAAATTTCTGAATTTTATGGACTTTATCAGGGCTTTACCTGAACCTTTATGCACAAACTATTCTAAAATACTTTCTTCTTCTTATTCTAGATTTATGAAGTAGATGAAACACAATTTCTGATTGGCCAAATCATTTGGTTAGCCAATTAGATAGAGAGTTACTATGATTGTTAGAATATTCCTGTACAGTATATTAATTCTTTACCACACGACAAAATTTTAGACTTCTCTCAACTGAAAGCATTTGCAGACAACAAATTAAACAAGAGGACCATGATGGTCCTATATCGCTCACCTGAGTACTAAGCTGTAAAATCAAACTTGTGACCCCTGGGCAGGGCCAATTTTGACCCCAGGGGCATCCTAAGAAAAAAAAAACTTGCTAGAGGTACACTAGGAGATGCAACTTAAAAAATATCAAAGCTCTATACCTTCTAGTTTCAGAGAAGTAGAATTTTAAAGTTTTCCTTCTTTGTTCATATGTTTCGAACTTGTGAACCCTGGGCAGGGCAAGTTTAGACCCCAGGGGCATCGTATGAAGAAACTTTGTAGAAGTCCACTAAAAGATGCTACATACCAAATATCAAAGCTCTACGCCTTCTGGTTTCAGAGAAGAATAATATTGACATTTTCCTTCTTTGTTCCTATGTTTCAAACTTGTGACCCATGGGGCAGGGCAAGTTTTGACCCCAGGGACATCATATGAACAGACATTGTAGAAGTCCACTAGGAGATCCTATTTACCAAATATAAAAGCTCTACATATTCTAGTTTCAGACAAGAAAAATTTTCAATTTTTCCTTCTTTATTTCTATGTATTAAACTTGTGACCCCTGGGGTGGGGCCAGTTTTGACCCCAGGGACATCATATGAACAATCTTGGTAGAGGTCTACTAGGAGATGCTACATACCAAATATCAAACCCCTGCACCTTCTAGTTTCAGAGAAGAAGAATTTTAAAGTTTTCCTTCTTTGTTCCTATATTTCAAAATTTCGACCCCCGGGGCAGGGCCATTTTTGACCCCAGGGACATCATATGAACAATCTTGGTAGAGGTCCACTAGGAGATGCTACATACCAAATATCAAAGCTCTACATATTCTAGTTTCAGAGAAGAAGATTTTCAAAGATTTCTTTCTGTGTTCCTATGTTTCAAACTTGTGACCCCCGGGACGGGGCCAGTTTTGACCCCAGGGACATCATATGAACAATCTTGGTAGAGGTCCACTAGGAGATACTACATACCAAATATCAAAGCTCTACATATTCTAGTTTCAGAGAAGAAGAATTTCAAAGTTTTCCTTCTTTGTTCCTATGTTTCAAAATTGTGACCCCCGGGGCGGAGCCAGTTTTGACCCCAGGGACATCATATGAACAATCTTGGTAGAGGTCCACTAGGAGATTCTACATACCAAATATCAAAGCCCTGCACCTTCTAGTTTCAGAGAAGAAGAATTTTAAAGTTTTCCTTCTTTGTTCCTATGTTCCAAACTTGTGACCCCCGGGGCGGGGCCAGTTTTGACCCCCGGGACATCATATGAACAATCTTGGTAGAGGTCCACTAGGAGATGCTACATACTAAATATCAAAGCTCTACGCCTTCTAGTTTCAGAGAAGAAGATTTTCAAAGATTTTGCTATTTTTTTCCTTTCGGTTGCCATGGCAACCAGAATTATGGGTGGAATTCAATCTCTTGAACAACTTTGGTAGAGCTTCACCCAAGGAACATCCCTGCCAAGTTTCATCAAGATTGGCCCAGTGGTTTAGGAGGAGAAGATGTTTAAAGAAATTGTGGACGACGGACGACGCACGACGCACGATGGACGACGGACGACGGACGCCGGACATTGAGTGATCACAAAAGCTCACCATGAGCACTTCGTGCTCAGGTGAGCTAACAAAACTCAAAAAATGAAATTTGTTTCCAAGCAGGGTAGAAAACATTGTAGGAAAAGGAGAAAATTCTGGTTACCAGCATTTTCTCCTTTTCTCACAATGTTTCCAAAAGACTTCTATCTCAGGGTCATTAGAACCAGGGATTGTTTGGTAAAGGGTTAAACTAAGAATGTTCTGAAGAATGACTTTCAAAAACTGGGGGCCTTTGATACTTTCGATTCCCCACCTTTTATATGAAACCAAGTAGATAAGCATTTATTTGGGGGCATTTAAAAAAATATACAGTGACCAAAATCAAAGAAATAGGGGTTGGAAAAGCCGGGTTTTATTCACTTTCGAAAAATCAAAGATGCAGCTCACTCACAAACTTGACAAACATACTTTCAATCTAATTCATTACCAAACAACAAAATTTTAGGTTTGTCCAAATTGAAAGCATTTGCAGACAACAAAATAAACCTAACTCAAAAATTGAAATTTGTTTTTGGAAGGGTAGAAAACATTGTGGGAAAAGGTTACCAGCATTTTCTCCTTTTCCCACAATGTTTTCAAAAGGCTTCTATCTCAGGGCATAAAAACCAGGGATTGTTTGGTAAAGAGTTAATTAAACAGAGTGAAGGCACATGAAAATTTGAATTTGTTTGGTAAAAAAGTAGAACTTTGTACCTTGCATAATTCACCAGATTCAACAAGGGTGTTTCCATTAACTGAACAATAGGCAGTGGCCCCTCAATGGTCAAAAGGGGCTCTTTAGGAAAAACCACTGTTCCTTCTCCAATGGCTGAGACTCTTACATTTTTTGCATCCAAATTTAATAGGTAATTAAAAAACTCCTGCTCAGTGTTTGGCGGTAATACCTGCCTCAAGTACTCAACATCTGTAACAGAATACATGTAGTAGTATTGTTAGGCAATTTACCTCTACAAGAGGACAAGATTTTAGATAAATCCAGATATTGATACTTGTAATTTAACAGCAGTTCTGGAAGAAAAAAAAATCAACCCTTTACCACAAAATCCAGAGTTTTAATAACCCTTAAAAAGACAGATCTTAAAAACATTGTGGGAAAAGGAGCAAATGCTAGTAACCAGCATTTGCTCTTTCCTCCACATTGTTTTCTTCCAGCACTTCGATTGGCAAATAATATCATGTGAATTAATAATTATATTTGCTCCTTTTCCTACAATGTTTTCTGTCCTTCCCAAAACAAATTTTCACTTTTGAGTCATGTTTAATTTGTTATCTGCAAAATGCTTTCAATTTGGAAAAGGCTTGAATTTTGTTGTTTGGTAAAAAGTTAATATAATGGGCCCTTTCCGACTCTGTTACATTTTTAATAAGGATGTTTAACTCTTTACCAAAGAAAAAAAAATTCACTTGTCAAGTTTCAAAGAAATGGCAGACAACAAAATGTGGTTCTAATTCAGGGAGTTTTCTTTAAAAAGGCAGAAAACATTGTGCAAAATGGAGGCAATGCTGGTTGAACAGCATTACCTCCTTTTCCCACAATGTCTTCAAAAGCATTCTAGTCTAGAAACTTTAAACTCAGATTTAAAACAGTTGTTTTCTGTTGCAAATTAAATTTTATTTCAAGAACAAATAGTTAAATTGTTACGACAAAATGCAAGCTTACCACTTTTCGAGAAATGGAATTTCTGTAGGAACTTCAAAACTTCTTCAAGACCAGCAAACACAGTAAACTCCCCTTTGAAAGGATTTTTCCGAAAGTACAGGTCAAAAACTGCCATATCATTCATTTTCCCACTTTTCCAATAGGCATAGGACATTGTAATCTGGTACAAATCTGAAATATAAACAAGAAGGTCATGATGGCCCTGAAGTCACTCACCTGAGACTTTTGACCAATTTTCATCATTACTGGTATATTATGACAAACATTCAGCCAAGATTTTCCTGAGTGTTTGACTGGAAAAAGTTTTTTCAAAGACTGACTAAGTGACCTAGTTAGTGACCAGAAATAGCCCACTTGTACACTGGTCCAAGAAATCATCAAGATAAATATTCTGACCAAGTTTCATGAGTACTGGTAATACACAAAATATATGTCCACTAGGAAGTACAAAAGGTTTTTGAAGATTTGGCCCAGTGACCTAGTTTTTGACCAGACATGAATCATTTTCAAACTCGTTCCAGATAATATCAAGACCAATTTTCAAGAGTTTTTGACTGAAAATGTGGCCTTTAGAGCATACACAAGGTTTGTCTAAGATTAGACCTAGTGACCTAGTTTTTGACAGGAAACGACCCAGTTTCAAACCCAAGTCACATCAAGACAAAAAATCTGACTATTTACTAGGAGTTTTGGACTGAAAATGTGGCCTCTAGAGCATAAACACAGTTTTTCCTAAGAGTAAAGATTTAACTCGGTGACCTAATTTTTTAGCAGAAATGACCCATTTTCAAACTAGTCCATGGTATCATCAAGACAAATATTCTGACCAACTTTCAGGAGTTCTGGACAAAAAAAAGTAGCTTCTAGAGCATACACAAGGTTTTTCTAAGATTTGACAAGGTGATCTGTACAGTCCAAAATTAGGCAATTTTTACCGTTTTATAACTGGAAAATATATCGGATAACAACACGTATATATAAAATCGGAGAAAACTCAAACGTGTCAGTAACTGCATTGGTTGCCGTGAAATACAAGTAACAAGAGGGCCAAGATGGCCCTGGATCGCTCACCTGAATTTCTGAGAGAACCATAGCCATTTTTTTCAAAATCTAATCAGCCATTTTAGACAAAAAGAATTTTCAAGAATTTCTTCATGTCTGTATAGTGTAAATAGCCCACAGCCATCAAAGCCATGTTTCTTGATGGATCAAAATTTCTCAAACAATTTTTGTCTAGAGAAAAAGAATTTTAGAGATCAAATAGTGCAAGTAGCCCCCATTCACCAGAGCCATGTTTCTAGACAAGTCAGCATTTTGCGAACCATTTTTGAATAGGGTACCAAAGGAAAATTTCTGTGAGATTATTTCAAAATCTGATGAGTTGTTTCAGAGAAGAAGAATTTTAAAGAATTTCTTCATAGCCATATAGTGCAAGAAGCTCCCATTCACCAGAGCCATGCTTCTTGATGGATCAAATTTCGCAAACACTTTTTGAAAAGGGTCATCCAAGAAACATTTCTGTGAAATTATTTCAAAATCTGACTGGCACTTTCTGAGAAGAAGAATTTTTACGAATTTCTTCATTTCCCTATAGTGCAAGTAGCCTCCATTCACAAGAGCCGTGTTTCTTGACGGATCAAAATTTCGCAAACAATTTTTGAAAAGGGTCACCTGAGGAACATATCTGTGAAATTATTTCAAAATCCGACCAGCGGTTTCAGAGGAGAAGATTTTTAAAGAATTTGCTAAAAAATTCCATTTGGTTGTCATGGCAACCAGAGTTTTTGATGGAATCAAATTCTGTGAACCCTTTTTAAAGAGGACCTCTCAAGGAACATTCCAGCCAAGTTTGGTCCAAATTGGCCCAGCGGTTTAGAAGGAGTTGATGTTTAAAGAATTGTTGACGACGCATGACACACTGACGCACGATGCACTGACGCATGACATACTACAGACACTGGGTGATCCTAAAAGCTCCCCTTGAGCATGTTGTGCTCAGGTGAGCTAAAAATCCATGGAGATCACTGTCCATTTCAGGGATGCCATTGATCGAGACAACCTTTGTTATCGTTTGTGAATATTCCTACTAGGTCTTGAGAAGGTCGTGTGATACCATTGCATTCATTCTTGCTACACAGGACTATTATTTGCACTTCCACTAGTATGTCATCGGAGAGTAAGATGGCTCATTCTGAACCTGTTTCTTTATATATATATTGTAAACTCTTCCTATATGGCTTGCAACACGCCAAAGGGACATTCGGACATTTGCGTAAAGCGTTGTCTCGGATCAGCCTGCACAGTCCGCGCAGGCTAATCCGAAAATACACTTTCTGTTTTTGTGTAATTTTCTATTTTGCGCACATCTACTGCAGCAAAAAATCTAATGGAGTTGTAAAGTGCTGTCTCGGGTTAGCCTGCATGGACTGCTGTGCGGCTGATCCAAGACCACACTTTACGCAAGTGTCCGAATGCCCCTTTTCGTGTGTTGCATATTGATGATAAATGAATAGGCGATGCTCAGCCTGTTCTGACATTTGTTTACAATATCAATAAACTTACGTTTTTTTAAAGCCTAGAAAAGAGGGACCAAACAATTAAGTACATGGTGTTTACGTCACTATTACGTCAGTGCTGAGATTTACGACGAAAAATCAGCTAACCATCAGCAATCATTGATGTAAACAAACAGGTAATGTGGCATGGTAGGAATATTGTTCTAGTTTCTAAATTCTTTTTTCTGCCATTGCCAGGAACTTTTACAAACTGTACCTATACATGTCATACAAGTCATGATACTCGTAAACACCATATTTTTATATAGTAAAAGTGAAATTTACTTTAATTTTATAAACTGGATTTTGCATTCAGTTGGACTTAAGGGTGGGTATTTAGAATTTTCACATCACACCAAATTGAAAAAATACATATGTCAGTGCAATTTGTATGAAAAAACAATAGAAATCATCTGTAATTAAGAATCATGAAATTACAAAAAAAAAAAAATTGGTGGTATTCCCTTAAAAGGCTACGTAGCCTCTTAAGCTATTTTTAGATTTCCCGCCAAAATAAAAAAAAAGCATTGTGGGAATGTTAAGTGACTTGCACGTGACTACTGACTATTAAATTCCATAACATAACAAACATGTAATTATTTTCCATAATGTCTAGAACTTCGGGTGCTATGTTTGAAGGCTCGTCTGTATATTTCCAGTATGTAAATCAGCGAGTTGCTGATGTAAAAATAGACCGTGTTTCCCTCCAGTGTCGACCTGGGCTGTAGTAAATCTCTAATTTATCTAGTTGTCGGATGATTTTCGACTACTGGGGTTAAACAAATGATAATTATAAGGCTTTGGGAGTATAAGGATGATATTTTTTGTTTATTTGTAAAATTTTCGTCCTAAAATCTGAAGGGCCACCTTTAATTAACTGAGACTTTAAGGGTTTTTTTTAGAAGACTACTTTTGAATACAAAACAATTTCCACTGACATTGTCATTTGTTTTTCTGTCAGTTGTACAGAGCTGAGCATGTTCTTGGAGACAATAGTATTTAACTCTACTAAAACACAAAGTTCAATTGAAACAAGTTATAAATAACAAAATTAATTAAATGTGGCTCAAATGATTGCATATATCTGTGGAAGGGAAGAAAATGCTGTATAAATAGTAGAAAATGCTAATTACAAAGCATATTCCCTTTTTCCTGCAATGTTTTGAAAAGGCTTTTTTTGCTGAGTCAGAATAGAGTAAAGGGTTTAAAAACCATTTCCAAAAATGGGAAGTAATTACAGGGAGCAAATTTCAAATAAGCAAAATTGTTTGGACAGAGAATATTGTTGAAAAAGGTAGCAAATCCTTCTTTTTCTCACAACATTTTCAGAAACCTCATGATCAATGTTTGGTGAAGGGTTCAAATGGAAATGTCTGCTCTTAACCCTTTACCAAACAATCCCTGGTTTCCATGACCCTGAGAAAAAAGCCTTCTGAAAACATTGTGGGAAAAGAAGAAAATGCTGGTAATCAGCATTTTCTCCTTTTCCCATAATGTTTTTTTCCTGTCCTTAAACAAATTTAAATTTTTAGTCAGATTAATTTTGTCTGCAAATGCTTCCAATTTTGACTAGTCTAAAATTATGTCGTTTTGTAAAAAGTTAATGTTCCAGGCTAAACCATTCACCTGGTTTGCACCAACTAAACTGGATCAATGCTTCTGCTTACTGAGACTTAAACCTTTCACTGATGAATAAATGACTCTTTACCACGCAATCCAAACTTTTAACAGCCCTTTATAAAGAAGCCTTTTGAAGTCATTGTAGGAAAAGGAGAAAATACTGCTAACCAGCATTTTTTCCCTTTTCCCACAATGTTTTTTACCCTTCCCAATACAAATTTCAAATTTTCAGTCACTTTAATTTTGTCGACTGCAAATGCTTTCAATTTGGACCAGTCTAAAATTTTGTTGTTTGGTAAAGAGTTAACCTTTATTTTTTTAATGGCTCAAATACAGTTCTGCTGTAAGAGGAAGACACACTTCAGTTATAACTAGAACAAAGGGCGCAGATCAGAGATCAGGCCGTATAGATTTAGCCAAAAAGAAAAAGAGTGGCTTGCCAGTAATCTGTATAGCCTATGTATACGAAGTATTCAAAGATTCAAATATTACCTTTGTCCGAAGGTGAATGGAATTACCCGGATGGACATTATATGTAATTCAGTACTTCTTTGGATTTGATGTAGAATTTATATGGATGGAAAAAGTTCTCAGATTTCAAGTTAACATATATCATTATATGCATAACTTCATCTTGTATAAGTATTATATCACACGAAGCAATTCAATACAGAAGAAAAGAAACTGATTTGCCCCATAATCTCTTCTTACCCACAGGAAGACAAGCTCACAAAAAAAAGAAGTGAAACTGCAAGTAACCAACAATTTTACATTGCTGCCCCTTCAAACACAAGTCTCAGTAGAACTTCTTCTGTATTCCTGATCTTCAACTGCTATAAATAGTTACCACAAAATTCCTACTTTGAATGACCCTGTGAAAGGTCTTTTGAAAAAATTGTGATAAAAGGAGAAAATGCTGATAACCCGATAACCAGCATTTTCTCCTTTTCAAACAATGTTTTCTACCCTTCGCAAAGATAACACCCAATTTTAAGTCAATTGTAATCCTCGCATGCAAATACTTTCAGTTTGAACCCGTCTAGAATTTTGTCGTCGGGTAAAGTGTTAAAAATGGACTACTCTAAAATTTTGTCATCGGGTAAAGAGTAACTGTTCAGGGTTAAAAGCGAAAGTGAAACTTGCTCTGTGTAAACATGAAAATCAGGATTGTGCAGTCAGCAATTTTCTGAAAATCCTGCTGGGTTAAACCGTAGAGGAAGACAAATATTTTCTCCAATAGGTAAGATACGAAAATAATGAACAATAGATACCTGTAAGAATAGGCTGTATAACTCCATTCTGAGATTTATTTTGTACACGGATAAAGTTGTGATCAGCGTCGGCAGACATGCTTAATCAATTGTGGTTTTCGGTCAGGCGATTGCTCTCTGTTGAGAAATTGATCACTTCAAGCGTTTATCTGAAATAAATAGAGGTCATAGCGTCTGGTTTCCAATGTCAATGTCGACTGGTTTCTGGCTTCAGTTGCATGATAAATAGGGGCACGTTTCGACATGAATGTCACGCCTAAAGGGGACTTTTCTTGTTCATACTCGTGACACAAGAAAATTGGCAACCAATTTCCCTGTGAACTGCAATAAAAGCTTTGATTTTTAATCCATTGACTAGAAATTGAATTTTGATTTTCAAGGAAGTAGATTTAAAGTATCTTTTAACATATTTTCACTTATTTATTTACTAAATATTGATTTGCAAGTTTCAGTTTTGATTTGGAAAATAAATACATGAACGTTTAACCCTTTCCCAAACGACAAACTTTTGGACTATGCCAAATTGAAAGAATTTGCAGATGACAATTTAACTCTTGCTGAAAAGATGATTTCTGTTTATGATAGTGTGGAAAACATTGTAGGAAAAGGAGAAAATGCTGGTTACCAGCATTTTCTCCTTTTTCCATAATGTTTTCAAAAGGCTACTATTCCAGACCCGTAAAAACCAGGGATTGTTTGGGAAAGGGTTAAAACGATCATCTATTCTGTATCACTGAATGGAAAAGGCAATTCCATTACAGCCATGCCAAATGAATAGGCGGCTTAACCCTTTACTAAACGACAAAATATTAGACTTGTTCAAATTCAAAGCACTTGCAGACGACAAAATAAACATAACTCAAAATTTGAAATTTGTTTCCAGCGGGGAAGAAAGTATTGTGGGAAAAGGAGAAAATGCTGGTAAGCAGCATTTCTCCTTTTCCAACAATGTTTTCAAAACCAGGGATTGTTTGCTAGGTTTAATGCATCTGCAAAAAATACTGACTCATTTCAGCCACACAGTCTGTATAGACTGACTTGGGCCAAAACTTTTTTTTTATTTTCTGCATGTCAAAAGGTCAGTCTACCTCTTACCTTGTTATCCTATTAGTTTTTAGAGAAAATGCAGTTCATGGATCCATTATTATGTGATGGATTGTTTGGTATTTAGGTGTCAGGAGAAATCATTCCCTGGAGAAATCGGCCCTTGGAGAAATCGTCCCCTAACTGCTTGAGATGAATTCTACGGAGAAATTGTACCCTAGCAGTTTGGGGATGATTTCTCCAGGGACGATTTCTCCTGACACCTAGATACCAAACAATCCATCACATAATAATGGATCCAGCATTCAGTATCTATAATGGATCGCAGAGACTTGGTGCTTAAATTAAACGTAAATGTGGACGCATGCATGAATTGTACATACAAGCTACAATATGATAAAGAGTATAATGGGCAGACTAATAATAGTCTACTGTTTGATTTTCGAACCATCCATGTATACCGAAAGCATAATGCCATTGAGAAAATGTTTGAAAATAATCAGGGGTTGTGGTATAATGTAAAGTATAGTGTGGACACAAGGATGACATTTGTCATTTTGAAACAAAGAGAAACCGCCTTTTGTCCTTTTCTCCATTTTCATTTTTAACTTTCAAAATCCTCCCTGCTTAGGGTCATAGAACAGACTATTCTCAAAAATGAGACGCTCTGGTGATCTTTTTCATATTTGGACATTTACTGTACACCCTACCCAGAGGCGACCAGTGAAAAATGTAACATCGCCTTTGGGGACGAGTTATCTGTACTAAGAACAGACTTGTTAACAAGGGTTAATTTATGGCCCAAAGGAAGAAAGCTTTCGATAAAAATTGGAAGGCAAGGATAAAAATATTGGTTATCACCACTATTTTTTTTTTCTAGCAGCATTTTTCATAAGACTATGTTTTTTAGTTTTGTTAAATTTTTTAATGTTTGGCGAAATTTTTATTTGAAACCTATCAAAAACGAGAATATTTATACAGGGCTCACACGGTCCTACTAAATACCACAAAGACACCCTAAACACCACAAAGACACACAAAGACGCACAAAGACACACAAAGACACCACAAAGATGTAAAAAAAAAAACAAACACAAAAAATAGTTTTTGAGTTGTTTGCATTATGCTAGGTTAAAAAAAAAAATGACAAAATCGCGCAGACACACATGTAGGTCCAAGCATCCGCCGGATCATTTCCAGCAACTAATTTTCCTGTTAATCATTTAATATCTGGTAATTTAAAAGCCTTGTCCCCTTTTGATGCCCTTTATCAAGTCGGCACAGTAAAAATTTTGTTTATTAGTAATGTGTAGTTAATGACATGGTTTGTTCTTTGACCATAGTTAATTAACTGGACAATCTCATTTCCTATGGCTAACAGTTTGACAACTTACTGTAATATATTGACTGATTTGTAAGGTTCAAGATGAAAGAGAATAATGCGAAATTAATGACATTTATTGCGTCTCAATGAAAGAGAGGCATGTTGGTATATAATGGAACGTTTAGTTGGAATCTAAAAAGTAAAAATTGGCGACGAGTAATATGTTTAATTCTTGTTTTGTATTATTTATATATTTGCACGATTTATCCATTTTTCATCCCGAGCATGATGCATACAACTCCAAAAAACTAACTCCTTTTTTGTTTACATGTTTTAACGTCTTTGTGGTGTCTTTGTGCGTCATTGTGGTGTCTTTGTGTGTCTTTGTGCGTCTTTGTGGTGTCTTTGTGCGTCTTTGTGTGTCTTTGTGTGTCTTTGTGGTGTCTTTGTGCGTCTTTGTGTGTCTTTGTGGTATTTAGGGCGTCTTTGTGGTATTTAGTAGGACCCGGGCTCACATTCGGAAACAAGTCAATTCCCCGACACGACAGTTCCCCGACACAACAGTTCCCCGACATGGCTTTTCGAGACAGTTCCCCGACAAAATTGAAGACAGTTCATGGACACTTTTGAAGACAGTTCCCTGACACTTTTATTATTAGAATATTGAATAGGTTTGGATTTTTCTTTTTTAAATATTTTTAAAGACATTTATTTTGAAATGATGGAAGTAAATTTCAACTTTGGTGGTTATTAAATTGAGTATTATGCCCAATTAAGGAGGTCGATATATTGTGATTGGACTGTTTGTTACCATGATTGGGTGTTTGTAATAATGATTGGTTTAATTGCCGGGAACCTTTCGAGTTTCCGTTAATTGTGCATGATCGCGGTGTTTAAACTGTCTTTAATGGCATGTAGTTCAGCTGCAAGAACAAGTCTGCGACTTGAGTATTGGCTTCTGAAATGCAATTTTAACATGTATAACTCGTGTAATGTTGGCCCTATGTGCTATGAATTTCTTGAATAAAGTTAAACATTGAAACTTTATGTTGATTCTCGTTGGACTGTATAACTGTCATATTACTACTGTCCATAAAGGCACAACATAAAGGGGATCTACATTCATATTATCCATTACATTACTAGCGCATTATTTCAGTTTCTCCGGAAGTAACAGTAAGAGATCTAAAAAAAAAAAAAAAAAAAGATGCGCTAAACCTAGGTCTCTATGTTTTCAAATCCAACACTGGGATAACAAATTGTTTTAGTAATCAAATACACATATTCATATAACATACGTAAAAATATTCTGATATGCATGACGGCCAAGGAACTGTATCATTTCCGAACTGTGAGTGATCATCAATAATAAACTTAACAGGAGAAAAACTCTCAATTATTCACAATCCTTTCACAAGTACAAGACCCCCATTTCCTTTCCTTAAAAGTTATAGATATCGATGATAAATGTCGATGAAAATCAAGTTTGCTAATAATGAATATGTTGTGGAACTGTCTTCAAAAGTGTCGGGGAACTGTCTCGAAAAGCCGTGTCGGGGAACTGTCTTGTCGGGGAACTGTCTTGAAACCACACATTCTATGGAATGAAAAAAATCATTTAGGACGTGACAAAAAGAAATCCAGGGGAAAAATAACATGTTTTTTTTTTCTTAGACAATCAACTGTAGACACGTACACAGAAAATGTCTTTCGATCCATTTTTGTATTTTATTTTCCTCTTTGTTGGGAAAAATTCATTTTGGTTCTTTTACAACGGAAGTAAATATAGCTGGTAACCGCGCTTATTTGCTATTGACACACCTTGTCACTTGAGCCAAGTACCATCTGTAAAGGGACATCACTCTGGTTAAAATCAAAAGCATGAAAATGTCAATATGTCACAAGAAGACGGTAGTGGTGACAAAAAAGAAATAATCGAAGTGAAAAGTCAAACTTCTTCTGATGAATGCGACCTAGATCTAGAGGAACTAATATCATTTCAGCGGTAATGACATTTCAACAGATAAAACGTTTTCTGTACTTTTTTTCTCAGAAGGTTGTGCGCTTGCACTCATAATTCCTCACTTCACTGTATCTTACATGCAATGAATATTGCTCAACGCTTTATTGGGCATCTACTGGAGAGGGCCTCTGCCTAGTTATCTACAGAGTTTCCCAAATAAAAGAGGAATTTAATATGGACCAGTAGAATACTGTGGGAGGAGGGAAAAAACACATTTATTTAAGCAATAAGCAGAGGTAAAAATTCCAACATCTGAGCAGGGTCCTACTAAAACACGCCGTACCAGAAAAATACGCCGTACCATACGCCGTACGGATAAAAACATGCCGTACCAAAATGTGAATTACATTGTATGCTTTTTTTGGTATTTTTATTTTGAAAAACATGTAATCTGACCTAAGTAGCGATATTACTGCCCAATTTTTCATATTTGTCAAGTTATTGGCAATTTTAGACATTCTTGTACGGGACCAACAGGTGCCCGTTACGCCATACCAATTACATGAGCGCCGTACGAATTTTGAGACACAAAACAACCAAATTAATAAGAATGTATGGTACAATATGCAATAATCTACTTATTTACGAGTTCGTGTTGTTCTATTTCATGTCTTACAGAGGTTGTAGGTACATGTCAAGCATCCAGCAGATATTTACAGAAGGGAAATAACTCTGTGGTACTGAGGAAGTTTTATACAGAGAACTTTACGTTTCATTACTTTAATGAAACCTTGTGAAAAAATAAGACAATGCTGGTCTTGAAAAATAAGGTTATTGAAAATATCTAGGGAAAAGAAGAAAATGTTGGTAACCCTCCCGTAACAAATTTCATTTGTGTCATCAGCAAATTTGGACCATTTGAAAATTGTCGTTTGGTTAAGATTAAATGGTTGTACATAGAACTTTTTGCCCTTAAAATGTTTCCAGACTCAACGACGTGGACGTGGTTCTACGATGAGTCCTTTTGTTTTTAGTTTATTTCACTGTTATTATTTTAAACTAGATACTATTTTATGAATTTGTAATATTAAAACTCAGTTATATTTTTTCATTCATTAATCCATTTTTACATTACTAGTTCTGGTGTTTTACAGTCAGTATCGTTGCCCACTGCGAATGAATAAACCCTTTCCCAAACAACAAATTTTAGACTCTTCCAAACAGAACTAGTTTGCAGGCGACAATTTTAAAACTTGGTGAAAATGGTGGGAAGTTCTCCAAAAGGTTAGAACACAAGGGCAATTTCTTGTCTTCACAGTATTTTCAAAAGATTTATACTGCAGACACTTAAACAAAAAGGGTTGTCTGGGAAAGGTTTAGACGACCAAAATAGATATGACCGAAAGGAATTGAATACTGCTCTTAAGGCACTACAGTACAAGCCTACGAATACATAAAAGAAGAAGGCTTGAGGACAATGAATTGCCAGTACATTCACTTCGCCGCTTCCAAGACCCTACTGAAGAAGGGCTCGCAAGTCATCATCACACTTAATGTGAAGAAATACCTCCAAGAAGGAATGAATCTGTTTCGCTTAGCAAATGGAAACATCGCTGCATGTGGAAACAGATCGGGTATAATAAAGCCATGTTTCTTTAAAAGTGTGACTGTAAGAAAACGGCCCTTCTAAGGGCCAACCAACAACGACCCTTCCAAACACCAACGGCCCTTGCTAAGGCCACCAATTTCACAGAAATCTGTCTTTGCGAAAAATTGTCTTAAAAACGGCCCTTCTCAGTGCGAACACATTGAAGTAAACGGGAAAAGACGTTACCCCCATCATCCCCTTTCTCAATAAATAAAAAATGACACGAAAATGGGTTCTTTCTCAGGTATTTCCTGGGACAAGAAAATTACTGGTAAAAACAGGAAGTACATGAATATGTGAGCTTCCGCATTGAAATAATGTACTTAAAGTGGCGTAAATAACCATGAAATCAATCAATCAACATTTGCCAGTCAAATTTCTTTACATTGTTTATTGGTAAAAAATCACCGGGACAAAAGAAAAAGAACACATGTTTGTGAAACACTAATGCCCCCGTTTATGCAGACGGACAGGTGGACAAGGGTAAAGCTATATGGCCCCAATCTTCCGATGCCGGACATAAAAAAAAAAATATAGATCTATCTCAGTATTAATTTACAGTTTATTGATTGCAAGAATTGTGATGACAATTTTCGGAAGATATCATTCAAATCGGCACATGTAAAGGTTGAGAAAGTGTTACTTAGGGCACACACATTGGATGTATCTAAGTTCACCTATCCTTATTTTTCCATACCGTGTCTTCTACCCTTTTGGAGAACTCTCTGCCATTTTCATCAAGTTTAAAATTGTCGTCTGCAATCTGTTCCAGTTTGGATGGGTCTAAAGTTTGACGTATGGATAAAAGTCAATTTTTTCACATAGCGCAACGATACAGCATGGAAAAAAACAGCACTAAATGGAAAAAAATGATTAAAGAATGAAAAAATACAGTCCATATTCTATAATCATTAACTTTTTACCAAACGACAAAATTGTAGAATGTTCTAAATTTGCAGACGACACAATTGAAATTTGTTCTTGGAGGGTAGAAAACATTATATGAGAAGGAGAAAATACTGGTTACTAGTATTTTGTCCTTTTCCCAAGATATTTTCAAACGCCATAATTTTCAGGATCAGAAAAGAAGAGAAACGGTCATAAGCAATTTCTCGTTTTTCCACAAGGTTTCATTGAACTGATGTTTAACGTAAAGTTCTCTGTATAAACTTCAGAGTTATTTCCCTTCTGTAAACATCTGCTGTATAAATGCTTTACACCGCTTTACATGTACCTGCAACCTCTGTAAGATATGAAATACAACAACATGAACTCGTAAATAAGTAGAAAATTACATATTGTACCATACATTCTTATTAATTTAGTTGTTTTGTGCCTCAAAATTCGTACGGCGCTCATGTAATTGGTACGGCGTAAGGGGCACTGTTGGACCGGTGCAAGAATGTCGCCGTACCAAATAACAACAAATAATTTGACAAATATGAAAAATTGGGCAGTAATATCGCTACTTAGGTCAGATTATATGTTTTTCAATATAAAAATACCAAAAAAAGCATACAATATAATTCACATTTTGGTACGGCGTATTTTAATCCGTACGGCGTATGGTACGGCGTATTTTTCTGGTACGGCGTGTTTTAGTAGGACCGTCTGAGCATGCCCAGTGGTTCTACAGCGCGCATAAAGTACATAAGTGAACAGATTATCTTTTGTCGCCTTTTCAATATTATTTTTTTAACATATATTATACCAGCCTATTGTGACATGTTCATTGCCCAAGTCTGCATCAGCCGAGGTGTGAAACAAGCGATTACCACACATTTCCAGCGCAAATTGACCTATGATCCAGGCATTTAAAGGAAATTTTACCTGACTTTTTGGGGTTTAAATAAATCGACAATTTTTATCGACAGTTGGAAGAATTAATTGACATCTGAATTAATAAATCGACAAATGTCGATAATGTCGATTGGCAGCGCGAGCACTGCGCTAACATTTGCAGAGGCCCTCAAAATATTTAAACACCCTCAAACTTCACACTTGAGCGTTAAAGCATTTTTCGGGCCTCTGCGAATGTTAATAACCTCAAAAACGTGAATTAACCCTATATTACACAGATTTTTTTTTCTCTGCAAAGTATACAGCATAGATGTGAGATCAGACCACATTTCTTGTGCAATTTTGCTTTGATATAAACATATGCAGCAAACTTCGAAAGGCAACTGATGGTGTAAAAGATGCCTTAGGGGTTAACTCAGTACCTGGCAACACATTTAACCCTTTACCACAATATCCTGACTTTTAACCACTCTGAGAAATAAATATTTTTAAAACTTTGTGGAAAAAGGAGAAAATACGGGTAACCAGTATTGTCTTTTATCACTTAACCTCCCTTGTTTTCAGTTTGATATACCCATTACAAATTTTCTAATCTTATACACGTTTGATATCACATTCATTTGACGTCTTTTTTGACGTCACTTTGTAAGCATTTAATACAAGTTTATGGGTCTCGTAGAAAATACCGCGGGCACATTTATGAATGTTTTTGCATCTTCTGATCTATATTTTGTGAACTTTCATCATGTGATAAAAAGAATCTGACATTTGTGGGCATTTGTCGTTGAGATAAGATTTAGTTTAAACATATTTATTTTACATCGATTGAGAAACAAGTTCTTACAACTTATACTAAACTCTTTCAATTCTGCTCCCTGGGAACTACACCAGTACTCGCGCAGAACGTGGGGGCCAGTGAAAAATTCCGAAGTTGACACCTGCACCCGAGTATCGAACTCAGGACCATTAGGTTATGAGGCTGACGCTCTACCTCACCACCGTGGACACCACTCTAAAGGCTCGCTTTAACATTTTCCTACACTCGTTTAATTAAATCTTATCTCAAAAGCCCACTCACGTCAGATCCTATATTTCCACATTTTCTACCCTATCAAAGGCAAATTCTATAATTTGAACCATCCTGAACTTGTTGTCTACAAATGCTCTCATTTTGGACTAACTAATCCATTTTGAAAGCATCATGAACGAGAAATAGAATGTGACTCAAGAAATGGGATCTGGGAAGGGAAAAAGATGCATTTACTAACTTTTTTTTCTTTTTTTTCCATAATGATTCTAAACAGTGTCTTCTGATTGTAAAAATTAGGATTATCTTGAAATGAGTTTACTTAACTAATTACCCTACTTTTGAAGACCCTGAGAAAGAGGCCTTTAGAAAACATAGTGGGAAAAGGAGAAAATGCTGGTAACCAGCATTTTCCCCTTTTCCCACCATGTTTTCTACTCTTTACAAAACAAATTTCAAATTTCCAGTCACTTTTATTTTGTCGTCTGCAAATGCTTTCGATTTGGAATAGCCTAAAATATTGTCGTTCAGTAATGAATTAATAAGCTTATTATGTTTTGTGTGTGTGTGTTGTAGGACAAAAAGAAATGAGCTGATTCTGCGCTTTTTGTCCCTTTTGCTGGTTAGTTTTACATTTGGACTGTTCATCATACAGCTGAGTATTTTATGGAAATCAAGACAGGTAAGGAGGAGGGAAGTCTTTTTGTACACAATTCAGTTTAATAAGTTCATTCTGAAATTTTTGAACCCTTTACTACATAATCCCTTTTCAACATTTTTCTTCTTTTCTCACACTATTCCTGTATTTATAAAAATGATTTTAACCATTTAACTCTTTACCATATGATGATGACTTTTAACGACCCTGAGGAAGAAGCCTTTTGAAAGCATTGTGGGAAAATGAGAAAATGCTGATAAAGCATTTTCTCCTTTCCCACAAAGTTTTCTACTCTATCAAAAAAATGAATGAGTAATTTGAGCCATTATGAAATTATCATCTGCACATGCTTTCAATTTGAATCGGTCTAAAATTCTGACATGTGGTAAAGGGTTAAGCGAAAATGAATCTGGGTTCATATTTACATATCATTCTTAAGAACATTCTTTGTTTTATTCTTATGATTTCCAAAATGGTAAAGTAACTCAATTTCTGATTGACTAAACCATTTGATTTAGCCACTCAAAAGTGGTGTTACTCTAACATTGTGAAAAACTCCGGCGAATAAGACAAAGAACATTTTTAAGAAAGGTTGATGACTATGGACCCTGTTATCTTCAAATACTTTGGATATGGACAAGTTTAAATTGTGTCATCTGGGGAAGAGTTAACCATTCCTAGCACGACCCACTGACCTTTTATGGACAGTGTAGATCTAGATCAGACTATACAGAGATTGCAGTCTGATCTTGAATCGACTGTCTGATAAGATACTATTCCCCAAAATCTTACTTTGAAATAGCACTACATGTACTTGAGTTTTTACCATCAAATTAAAAAATAAAAATTGTTTTAGGTACGTGTATTTCATAGGATAAGGATTAATCACTCTTGGAAAAAAAAATTGCTTTGTTTTCATGGGCCAAGTTGTAATGCCATATAACAAAACATTTACTATTTTCCGTAGAGTGCTGAGCAGGATACAGAAAGGGTACAATCTAGAAATAAAACCCATATAATCACAGTTACAAATTTATTCTTGTCTAGAGTGATTTAGCAAAGTAGACATTGTAGATATAAGATTAGGCTGCATATTATGCGTGGCCTGATCTTGCTCTTTACTGGCCACAAAGGTAGCTATAGTTGTGAATGTCGCCTTATGGGTTAAACTTCCCAACTGTTAAACTTTGAACTTTAGATTCTTCCAACTGAAACTAGTTGCAGATGACATCTTTTTAATTAGTTGATATAGAATCAAGACCTCTCATAAAGTGAAAAACATTGTGGTAAAAGGAGAAAATTTACATAAGGGAAGAAAATAATTATCACTAAAGAAAGGAAAATTTTGTAAATAGTATGGAAAGAATCAAACATTTACAAAAGAATTCCAAGTTTTAACAATCCTTTTTGAAAAGAGGAGAAAATGCTGGTAATCTCCTTTAAGGCTTTTTTTCTACATTTACCAAAGAAAACAAAAAAATGTAAGAAAAATGTAAACTCTCATTTGTTTTGGTATGTCTAAACCTTTGATGTGTTCTAAAGAGTTAACTATCATGTCTTCTTTACCAAACGACAAAATTTTGGACTAGTCCAAATTGAAAGCATTTGCAGAGCACAAAATAAAAATGACTGTAAATTTGAAATTGTTTTGTGAAGAGTAGAAAACATTGTGGGAATAGGAGAAAATGCTGGTTCCCACAATGTTTTCTAAAGGCTTCTTTCTCAGGGGCGTCAAAAGTAGGGATTGTGTGGTAATGGGTTAACTCTTTTGCAGACATCAGGTATAGGTCTGTCAAGATTCAAAGCAATTGCAGACAAAATTGATTTTTAACATTTTCTCCATTTTTGGCATTGTTTTCAAAAGGCTATTCCTTCAGGGTTCCTAAAATTGAGACCTGCAAGTATAGAGCATTGTATGCAGGTGCCATTGCTTGGCTATAGGTGTATTTGATTCAAAAGGTGAAGTTGTAAAAGGTATGCAACCTTGTAAAAATAATTCAAGTTACTTTCCTTTCTTTTACCACTTCAGGTGGTAAACAGCTAGCTCATATTTGTATGAACTCTCTACCATACGAAAAATACATGCATTAACCCTTTACCCCATAAGGCATTTCTAATTGACAATAAATCACAGCAAAGATTAAGCCATTTCTTATGTGTATATGACACCTTTTGATAGCATAGAAAACATTGTGGCAAAAGGTGAAATTGCTCGTCACGAGCAATTTCACCTTTTGCCACAATGTTTTCCAAAGGCTCCTACAAGCAATGTGTAGAAATGAGTATCTATGGAGTAAAGGGTTAAGACTTGTCCAAACTGAAAGTTTTTGCAGGCGTCAGTTGATTTAAATGTGTCGTTTGAACAATGGAACTTGTCTTTGATAGAGTAGAAGATATTGTGGGAAATGGAGAAAATGCTGGTTACCAGCCTTGTCTCCTTTTCCCGCAATGTTTTCAAAAGGCTTTCTGTCAGGGTCATTAAAACTTGAGACTGTGTGGTAAAGAGTTAAATTCAGTGATAATACTGGTAGATGTGAGAAAATGTCCAATTTTGTGGAAGAAAATGTCATAGACAGATGATGTTGAGAGGAATATAGCAATACTTCGAGTTTTTTTTTTTTTTTAAATGTCCATTAATGAGCTAAAAAATCTCTTACAGGCCACTGTAATGGACATGGTTGCTCATGACAGACGGCTGCTTTTCTACCCAAAGTTTTATCAAGTGCCCCACAATGAGGAAACCTGGTGCTGGGACCCTGAGACTCTGCTTTTAAAAGTGAATACTTCAATGTTTGTCAGATGATTACAGTTTTGAACCTGTTACCTCAGTGTTTTGTAATTAATTCTTTGCTGCACAGTCAGGCGTTTTTAACCAATACATAGATGAAGACTTTTTCAAATTTTCTTTGCCAATCAAAATGTTTTTAAAACCTTCATTAACCCTTTCCCAAACAATCCCTGGTTTTTACGGGTCTGGAATAGTAGCCTATTGAAAACATTGTGGGAAAAGGAGAAAATGCTGGTAACCAGCATTTTCTCCTTTTCCCACAATGTTTCCTATCCTATCATGGTCAGAAATCATCTTTTCAGCAAGAGTTGAATTGTCGTCTGCAAATGCTTTCAATTTGGTCTAGTCCAAAAATTTGTCGTTTGGGAAAGGGTTAAAGTCATTAATTCTTTACCACACAATCTTGACTTTAAATGACTATATGGAAAAGGCCTTTTGAAAACATTGTGGGAAAAGGAGAAAATGCTGATGACCAGCATTTTGTACTTTTCCCACAATATTTGCTACTCTTCCAACAACTAATTTAAATTTTTCTGCCTCATTTGTCATCCGCAAATGCTTTCAATTCGGAAGGGACTAAAATTTTGTCGTTTAGGAAAGAGTTTTATAGGATCATGGTGATGAATGTAGTTGACAAATAGAGTTGCACCTGGGTTATTATGGATGGCTTACTCTGCTGCAGACCACTTTCAAAGTCATTGAGATATTGCTTTTGACTAGCAAGTGTTCCCTTTGCCAATGTTTTCATCGCCATGAAGGTTGTTAACCCTTTACCAAACAATCCCTGGTTTTTACGACCCTGAGATAGAAGCCTCTTGAAAACATTGTGGGAAAAGGAGAAAATGCTGGTAACCAGCATTTTCTCCTTTTTCCACAATGTTTTCGACCCTGCTGGAAACAAATTTCAATTTCATTTATTTTGTTGTCAGTTTAGACCAGTCTAAAATTATTTTGTTTGGTAAAGGGTTAATCAAATGAATTGCACCAGGGTTAACCCTTGACCTGCTAAGTGGATGAAAATTTCATCCCCAAAATAAAAACCCCAATTTTGCTATTTTGAAGGTATTTATCGTTGGGGAAAAAAAAATTTGTATTTGGAAGATTCAAGATCAAAATTCATGTTCTGTGTAATCTGATCTTGATTGTCACTCTCTGTAAAAGTCATGTTTGGCAGGTCAAGAGTGTGCTGTTGACCACTTTCAAAATCAATGAAATGTTGATTGTTACACCTAACTGTTGCCTTTACTACAATGTTTTAACTCTTTACCACACGACAAAATTCTAGACTGGTTCAAATTGAAAGCATTTGCAGACGACAAATTAAAGGTGACTGAAAAATTGAAATTTGTTCTGGGAAGGGTAGAAAACACTGTGGGAAAAGGAGAAAATGCTGGTTACCAGCATTTTCCCCTTTTCCTACAGTGTTTTCTAAAGGCTTTTTTCTTAAGGGCGTTGAAAGTAGGGATTGTGTGGTAATGGGTTAAGATGTTGTTATAAACAAAACCTAACAGAAATGTTGTTCATCAGTATTCAATGTGGTCTGTAACGTGCAAAAATGGGCATTTGGACATTAGCGTAAAATGTCATCTCAGATCATCCGCGCTGGCTTATAAATCCTAAATGATGCTGTCCATCTTTAGGTATTTTTGTCTTGCAAAAGTCTACTGTAGCACAAAATCTAATCTACCGTAAAACGTTGTGTATACCACGCAGGCATGTATAACACGCAGGCCTTTTTCAGCATCAGATCCGAGGAAAAAAGGTTGCTCGGATGTACAACACGCATCAAGAATTGACCAAAATATCGTAACATCTGAAGCTTACGACACTATCTTGAAAAATTGTAAATGGCGATACTTTATCAAAGGGAAATAACCATTTTTAATCAGAGTGGAAATGGTAATGATTCGACGTGTACTCGGGGGATTATAAAAATATGCCAGCTTATGACATGTTGCAAATTCACACATTGAACTGACGACCATATTGTAGTTAATCTCCTATTTTCTCACCTCCATCGACAAATGTGACAGGTGTGAAATAAACATATAGATCTATATGATGTGAATCACGATTTTTGTAAAAAGTAGCGATAAATATGGATATTTTCAAATCATTCATTTCTTTCTGAATCATTATTTTTCTCTTTAATAAATGTTCAATTTTAGCTATTAACAAAGAATAAAAAAAAAATGAGACGAATCAGACGATAGCAGTAAATCAATAATTCTGGGGTAGCGTTCGTCATTGCCAAAATGGCTGACAGAATGGGGAAATTACGAATCCTAATCCTCAAATTAAGAATGTACAAGTACATTGTAACAAAAAACATAATGTTTTTTTATTTAAATCGGTAAAAATTGAAATGGGATGATGACGAAAGTTAAGGCTGTGGCGAGAGAACTTTGCCGTTTTGTGCCTACGCCCCGCTCCCCACCCACTTTGAACAGGTATACGACCGACTTTCAAGGAGGAGAAAAACATGGTTTTGCCTATTGTAGTGTATAACACGCAGTCCCCAGTTTGAAATTATTCAGAGCTGAAAAAATGTGCGTGTTATACGCACCAAAACACGGTACTTGTAAAGTGCCATCTCAAATAATATCAAGACAATCATTCTGAATGAGACGACACTTAACACAAATGTCTAATTGACCCTTGTGTGTTGCAAACCATATGAATTTTTTACCGTACAAAAATGTTGCTTGTCTGATAAATGTATTTTAAATAGAGTTTTTTTGTCATTGATAGGATAGAATACATAGTGCATAACGGAAAAAATGTTTGCTACAAGCATTTTCTCCTTTCACTACCATGTTTTAAAAAAAACCCATTTTTCTTTGGGTCATTAAAAGTTGTGATTGTATGTTTTTTTGCTTCAGGAAGTATCAAATGGGATTAAGCAGGATATTTCTGGTCTGTACATGTATGTGTCTTACCTCCTTACCAAACAATCCCAGGTTTTAACAACCTTAAGCAAGAAGGCTTTTGTTAACACTGTGGGAAAAGGAGAAAATGCTGGTAATCAGCATTTTCTCCTTTTGTCACAAGTTTTTCAATCAATCCAACATTCAAAATCATAAGGGACGCATTCCATTTGTCATTTGAAAATGCCATCAATTAACTCTTTACCACACAATCCCGACTTTTTATAACCTTGGGAAATAAGCCTTTTGAAAACATTGTGGGAAAAGGAGAAAATGCTGGTAACCAGCATTTTCTCCTTTTCCCACAATGTTTTCTACTCATCCCAAAACAAGTTTCAATTTTTCAGTCACATTTGATTTGTCGTCTGCAAATGCTTCCAATTTGGACTAGTCTAAAATTTTCTCTTGTGGTAGAGAGTTGAGACAAGTATCAAATACATGTTGTTTGATTATAAGTCAACTGTTTACCAAACAACAAAATTTAAAGACTGCACCAAAGTGTTTGCAAACAAGAAATCAAAAGTGATTTGAAGGATTGTATTTATAGGGTAAAGTGCATTGTGGGAAAAGGTTAAAAATGCTGGTACATGTAACTGGCATTTTCTCCTCTTCTAAGAATTGTTTCCAAAAGCGGTCTTCATCATCCTCGGATACCCCAGGGTCTCCCTATTTGCTACGCTACATCGACCCTGGGACAATTGACTAATAAAACTTTGAATCAGCCGCCGAAAATCGATACTAAACGTCATACCGTATAGTACACTCGCCCATCACAAAATGATGATAGAACCAATGAAAAGCCAGCATTCGGCCAGCGGTAAAGCGAGCCGCCGAAAATCGATACGAAACGTCATAGCGTACAGTACACTCGCCCATCACAAAATGATGATGGAACCAATGAAAAGCCAGCATTCGGCCAGCGGTAAAGCGAAGGAAATTCAACTAATTGTCCCAGGGGTCGATGTAGCGTAGCAAATAGGGAACCCGGGGTATCCGAGGATGGGTCTTCATGTGGGTCATCAAAACATGATCATTTGATAAATACTTTGAGCTATAGCACATGAAAAATATTGTAACTGGTCCATAATGAAATTCATTTGTATGTAATACATGTGGCACAAAGTATTGTATTTGTCTTTGAAAGAGTAAAAAGCAATGATGGGGAAAAGAGAAAATGTTGGCTTAATGTACATAATGATTGTTTATGAATACATAGTTATGTTACAGAGAGGGTTTTTTTATTGCAATGTTTTGTTGATATTTTTGTATATGTTTATAATTATGTGCCATTAAAGGGTTTTATGGTTATCATGGAAATAAAACTGAGAAAATACTCTTTTCCTCCTTCTTTTTATTTAAAGCCACTTTCTTTATCTTTATTATACACAAATACATGAGGTGATATTTAATCCTTTACACTTTAACACTTTACCAAATGGCAGAATTTTAGACCTATCAAAATTGAAAGCACTTGCAGACAACAATTTCAGTTTCTCAAATGACGCAATTTTTCCTTTTTGATAGCCGAAAACTTTGTAGGAAAAGGAGAACTTTAAAGAAGTTGAAATTGAAAACATTTAGAGACGACATAATGAATGTAAATCAAAAGTTGAAATCTGATTAGGATACAGAAGAAAACATGAGGAGGGGTGAATGTGAAACTATTCCATCTGCACTTTGGAAAGTTTTACAGGTGAAGGGAAAAAACTTTTCATTTCACTGAAAGGCATTGTTAAATCATCTTTTTATCAGCTCACCTGAGCACAACATGCTCAAGGGGAGCTTTTTGAACTCCTCCTAAACCCTGGGGCCAATTTTGACCAAACTTGACTGGAATGTTCCTTTGGAGGTCCTCCTTAAAAACTGTTCACAGAATTTCATTCCGTCAAAACAATTTTCTAAGAAATTCTTTAAAAATCTTCCCTTCTGAAACCGCTGGTCAGATTTTAAAATAATTTCACAGAGATGTTCCTTGGGTGACCCTTTTCAAAAAATGTTCGTGAAATTTTGATCCGTCAAGTAACGTGGCTCTGGTGAATGGGGGCTACTTGCACTATGCAGAAATGAAGGAATTCTTTAAAATTCTTCTTCTCTAAAACCGCTGGTCAGATTTTGGAATAATTTCACACAGATGTTCCTTGGATGACCCTTTTTAAAAAGTGTTCCCAAAATTTTGATCCGTCAAGAAACATGGCTCTGATGAATGGGGGCTACTTGCACTATATGGAAATTAAGAAACTCCTAAAAATTTCTCTTTTCTGAAACTGCTGGTCAGATTTTGAAAGGACTATTACAGTTGACCTTTTGAAAATTGCTTGGCAAAATAATGATTTCGTTTCCAGTGTTTCAACACCTCAAAAAAAATGGCTATGGTCCTCTCAAAAATTCAGGTGAGCGATCCAGGACCATCTTGGCCCTCTTGTAAGTCCAAAGGGTCGAATTTTGTTTAGGCCCTGGTTGTCAATCTGTTTGTTTGCTTGTCTGTCTGTATGTCCATTAGCAATTTCAGTTCCTCCAACAGTTCGGTTGGAATAAGCTCAAACTCACCACAATGAATCTCTGTAATGTGTAATTGTGCATGTGACTTAAAATTTGGATCTCTTTAGGCATTCTTGATTTTAACCCTCTCAGGCTTACACCACATTCTTCCTCTGTTTAACAGCCAAATCTCATCATTCCAACCATCTTTAAAGTCTGCTTTTTAGCTCACCTGGGCACAACATGCTCAAGGGGAGCTTTTAGAATCACTTAGTGTCTGTCGTCAACAATTCTTTAAACATCAACTCCTCCCTTTGACCCTTTGCAAAACTTGTTTGTGAAATTTTGATCGGTCCAGAAACATGGCTCAGGTGAATGGGGGCAACTTGCACTTTGTAGAAATAAAGAAATTCTTAAAAATTCTTTTTCTCTGAAACTGCAGGTCAGATTTTGAAATCATTTTTCAGGGTGTCCTTTGGGTGACCCTTTTCAAAAATTGTTCGTGAAAATTTGATAGGTCTAGAAACAAGGCTCTGGTGAATGGGGCTACTTGCAGTATACGGAAATTAAACTCTTAATAAAAATTCTTCTTTTCTGAAACTGCTGGTCAGATTTTGAAATGACTTTTATGAGTGACCTTTTGAAAATTGCTTGGCAAAATAATGATTTTGTTTCCAGTGTTTCAATACCTCAAAAAGAAAAATTGGCTATGGTCCTCTCACAAATTCAGGTGAGCGATCCAGGGCCATCTTGCCTCTTGTAATGCGTTACCTGCAAATGCTCTCGATTTGGACTAGTCCAAAGTATTTCCATCTAATTAAAGGTAGGCCAGGTTTAACCCTTTACCAAACAATCCCTGGTTTTCATGACACTGAGAGGGAAGCCTTTTGAAAACATTGTGGGAAATTTTCGGACATTCTCCCACAATGTTTTCTACCCTTCTAAAAAAAAAAAACTTCCAGTATTTGAGTCACGTTAATTTTGTCTGCAAATATTTTCAATTTCGATGAGTCTAAAAATTTTTTGTAGTTTGTTAAAGAGTAAACTGCATCAAAATTTGAGTTTACACACCACTGTGGACATCTAAACAAAACAATTATGCCTTCCAAAATGTATTTATATTTTATTTTTAGTTTCTTTTATGCCATTTGAGTCATTTATTTTCTGTACAAAAGCTATATGAAAAAGACATATTTTCAATGCATACTACATGTATATATAAGGAATATTTGAGCCGTGCTCTGGCAAAAGGGGGCTTAATGCATGTCCATTTTTTACCATACTAGCCCATAATCACGTCATCACATAATTTGGGTTCATAGAAGCCACTTTTTTATCCTTTTACTCCATAGATATTCATTTCTACACATTGTTTGTAGGAGCCTTTGGAAAACATTGTGGCAATTTCACCTTTTGCAACAATGTTTTCTATGCTATCAAAAGTTGTCATTTACATGTAAGAAACGGCTTCATCCTTGTCATCATTTAGGGTCAATTAGAGATACTATAGAAATGCCTTATGGAGTAAAGGGTTAGATAATCAACCTAATGATGAAATAATTGGTCCTTTGACAAACAGAAAATTGACCAATAGCGAAGTTTTACCCCCAGGTATGCATGCATGGATTGCGCAGGCTGACCAGGGTCAATACTTTGGGCAGATGCATTATGCCCTCTTTTCACAGCTCATTTGTAGTTTGATGTTCACGGGTAAACAAACGTAAGACTCCATCGGACAGGAAATCTGTCCCCCCTTAATCATTGTTCCTCTGCCAAAAGATATAGTTTTGAAATTGTTGAAAATAAACATGATGTGCACATGACAAATTATATGTTACTCCAAACATGAAAAGGGTCTTCCTAATGGTTGAAAACATTGACATAAATTGAGAAAAAGCTGGTTACCAGTACTTTCTCCTGTTATGAAAATGCTTCCTTTTCGAGGCAATTAAAAGTCAATATTCTTTGTGAAAAGGTTAATGATTTTATGGGTTAATTTTAAACCTTGCTAGATTTTCAAATCACAATACACAAAAAAGTGTATATGAAGATGCAACTATGAAATCTTTAACCCATTACCACACAATCCCTACTTTTGACGCCCTGAGAAAGAAGCCTTTTGATAACATTGTGGGAAAAGGAGAAAATGCTGGTAACCGGCATTTTGTCCTTTTCCCACAATGTTTTCTACCCTTCACAAAACAAATTTTTCAAATTTTCAGTCACTTTTATTTTGTCGTCTGCAAATGCTTTTGATCTGGACAAGCCTGAAATTTTGTCGTTTGGTAATGAGTTAACAGGCAGCCTATGCTGCTGCAATGTTTTGCACACTGAATCTCTTTAATCAGCCTTTTAACTCTTTACCACACAAGAACATTTCACCCATTACCACACAATCCCTACTTTTGACGCCCTTGAGAAAGAGGCCTTTTGAAAACACTGTGGGAAAAGGAGAAAATGCTCGTAACCAGCATTTTCTCCTTTTCCCACAGTGTTTTCTACACTTCCCAGAACGAATTTTAATTTTTCAGCCACCTTTATTTTGTTGTCTGCAAATGCTTTCAATTTGAACCAGTCTAAAATTTTGTCGTGTGGTAAAGAGTTAAGACTGGTCAAAGTTCGAAGTATTTGCAGACGACAAAATAAAAAGTAACGGAAAAATTGAAATTTAGTTTGACAAGGATAGAAAACACTGTGGGAAAAGGAGAAAATGCTGGTTACCAGCATTTTCTCCTTTTCCCACAATGTTTTCAAAGGGCTTCTTTCTCAGGGTTGTTAAAAGTCGGGACTGTGTGGTAAAGAGTTAAGAAACAATCTCAATACTAAACAAATCTCAGCAAGATACTTTTTGAAAATACATGTATGTGGAAAAGAAGGAAATGCTGGTGACCAGTATTTTCTCCATTTTCGTCAACATTTTCAACTCTTTCATAATTTTAGTTTAAACATGTTTATTTTACATCAATTGAGAAACAAGTTCTTACAACTTATACTAATCTCTCTCGATTCTGCTTCCTGGGAACTAAACTAGTACTCCCGCCGAATGTGTGGGCCAATGAAAAATCCCCAAGTTGACACCCGCTCCCAGGTATCGAACTCAGGACCTTTAGGTTATGAGGCCGATGCACTACCTCACGACCACGGACACCACAACTCTTTCATAGACAATTCCCATCATCTGAGTGACATACATGTACCATACATGTACCATTTGTCATCAGCAAAAGCTTTTCAGTTTGGATAGGTGTTAAAATTTTCTGTATTTTAGAGATAACCATTATGTTCGGAGACAAGGTTCTCTGTATTTTAGAGATAACCATTATGTTAGGTAACAATGTGGAAGATGTTGGTATTTGCTGACAAAATTGTTTCTTTAACCCTTTACCACACAATCCTGACTTTTAATGACCCTGGGACAGAGGTCTGTTGAAAACATTGTGGGAAAAGGAGAAAATGCTGGTAACCAGCATTTTCTCCTTTTCCCACAATGTTTTCTACCCTTTCCAAAGCAAATTCCCATTTTTGAGTCAAAGTACTTTAATTATCTGCAAATTCTTACAATTTGGACCAAAATTTTGTCGTCTTGTACAGAGTTAAGAAATGAGAGGCATTATGAAAAAATATGGCAAATGATGCTTAGAATAAATGTTAAAAGCATGTATCTCAATAACATAACATTAAACAAAAACAAGTCATTAACTGTTTCCCAAACCACAACATTTTAGATTGTCCAAATTGAAAGCATTTCACGTGAGAGAAAATAAATCTGACTCAAAAGTAGAAAACTTTTTAGGAAAAGGAAAAATATGGTGATCATTATCATTTTCTCCTTTTTCTTCCAATTTTCAAAAAATATAAATGCAGTTTGAAAATGTCTAGGCAACTCCGTATAGATCAAAGATCAGACAGCATTTTCTGTAAACTGATCTTGATCTAAGGCAAATAGAAACTTGTGAAAGGATTTGCAAGGGTTAACATTTACTCACTAGCTCACGCAACAACAGGTTACTCTACCAAACAATCCTGTGTTTTCACAACCCTCAAGGATGAGGCCTTTTGAAGACATGGAAAAGGAAGAAAATGATAGTTACCTGCATTTTCTTTCTTTTCCTCCATGTTGAAAAAGCCCTTTTCTCACTGGTTGTTGAAACATGGTATAATGTTTAATGATGTATGCTGTATATAACTGTGAAATTCCATTACAGACAAAATTCAATTAAGTCATTGTTTGTTTGGTGTTAACTTCTTACCAAATGACAAAATTTTAGAATGGTCCAAATTGGAAGCATTTGCAGATGACAAAGGTAATGTGACACAATGATTGAAATTTGTTTTAGGATGGGTAGAAAACATTGTGTGAAAAGGAGAAAATGCTGGTAACCAGCATTTTCTCCTTTTCTCACAATGTTTTCAAAGGGCTTCTTAGTCAGGGTCATGAAAACCAAGGATTGTTTGGTAAAGGTGTTCACAATACTGTTTTAACAATATTACAGTCATATTACAGGGGCCAGTATAAATATCCATGCTTGATATTACAGTAGATAGACAAAAATGCTCACTGCTGCAATGTCTCATTTTTGTTACAATTTTCCTTGAGTAATTACTGCTAATGAAGCGGGGAGATTTTGATAAAAAATTATGTAATATAAAAACACAACAAAGCATATACAATAATGTAACAAAATTAAAATGAACAACCATTAATGCTAATGTAAAGAATCCAAAACGAAAAACAAAAAAAGTCTCTTCTCTTGAATATAAAATCAAGATGAAATTAAGTTGCACTACACATAACCTGGCAGTGTACCTGTTTGTAAATGTAACCTGTCACGCAAAAGGGACACTCTGGGAATTCCGTAAATCAATTAGATAAAAACAGATTAACGATAGTGTAGATTAATTTAAGTTGATAGTTCAAAAATGATTGCATGACAAGGTAGAATGACCACTTTTTATACAGAAAATATCATAAAAGTGACCCTGGTCAGTCTGCACAACTCTTGACCAGGGTTGACACTTTTTGCAGCTTCCAGATAATCTCTTTTTGCGTAACGGATCACAAATTGTTTCTACTCTGCAACATTAAGTTTTTACCATCTAGAAAATGATGTCCTTTCTCCTCCCACCATGTTACAACATTACCAGCGATTTCCATTTTTCAAACTGTGTTTTCAAAAGCCTTTATCCTCAGGACTAGAAACTCTTTACCACACAATCCCCACTTTTAACGACCCTGAGAAATAAGCCTATTGAAAATATTGAGGGAAAAGGATAATATGCTGCTGACCAGAATTTTCTCTTTTTCCTACAATATTTTCCACCCTTTCAAAGTCTTAAATTCTTCTATAAACTAAAGATGTCACTGAATGTGACCTAATACCCCCGCCAGCACTTTGACAGAAAAAAAGTGTCAAGTTCAAAGGGAGATAATTCCTCAACCAGGACGAGTTGACACTTGAAAACTGCGTCTTGCAAATCTTCAATATATGATCAGTATATGTGCAAAGTTTCAATACAGTGAAGGAAAACTGTAGGAGGAGTTTGCGACACAAAATTACAAGTATTTTGAACACAGACACATGGACGGACACACAGACAGACGAACAGACATACAGGCTGATCCCAGTATACCCCCGAAAATATTCATTTTGTGGGGGTATAACAAGATTTAATTTGTTGTCTACAGATACTTTGAATTTGGTCCAGTCCAAAAATTTGTCATTCGGTAATGAGTAAAATCTCTGGACCATTTGATAAAACAAAGTCTTTACTTTTAACTCTTTACCACACAACATAATTAAAAGTCCAAATTGGAAGCACTTACAGACAACAAATTTAATATGGTTGAAAAACTGATATTTGTTTTGGGAAGGGAAGAAAACATTGTGGGAAAAGGAGAAAATGTTGGTTACCAGCATTTTCTCCTTTTCCCACAATGTTTTCAGAAGGCTTCTTTCTCAGGGTTGTGAAAACCAAGGATTGTCTGGTAAATGATATCATACTCTGCCATGGTCAAAGCATTTGAAGAAGACATAATTATAGAAAGTGTTTAACAATATAGATTTATTTTTGAAGTGGTTGACAAAAATTGTGGAAAAGGCAAACTAGTGTTTTCTCCGTTTCTAACAATGCTTTAAAAAACCTTCATCAAAGCTATTAAACATGGAATTTAAAAAGTCTACATCATTCAAAAACAAGATCATTTTAACCTGATCTAAACTAAAATAACTGACAGACCACAAATTAACTGTTGAACAAAGTATAAAACCTGTGTTTGAAAGGGTACAAAATATGGTGGGTGCAAGGAAAAATGGTGGTTACCAGCATTTTCTCTTTATCCTACAATGTTTTTAACGTTTTTTTTTTCTTTTTTGCTTTTCTTTAACTTTTTTGTGTGGTGAAGTGTAAAACAATTCCCAATTTCCCAACACAATATGAATTCAAAAAGTTTCTTTTCACAATGATCATTTTCTAATACTTAAAAATAGTAGCACAACAGAGGTCAGTACTGTGATTTTTCACGCTGTTACTGTTGTGACTGTTGTGTCGTAACGAGCAATTTCTCCTTTTCCCACAGTGTTTTCTACCCTTTTTGAGAACTTTCTGCCATTTTCTCCAAATCTGAAATTGTCGTCTACAAACTCTTTTGGTTTGGAAGAGTCCAAAATTTATCGTTTGGGAAAGGGTTAAAGTAATGTCACCTGAGGACACAACAACAATAAGAGTGCCATGCTTTGTGAACAAAAGGTTTAATACATCTGCAGTAAGTCCACACAGTCTGACCTGTGTCGAATCTTTTTGCTATTGGTAAATTTTCTGAAAGTCTAAAACAGTTCTACCCCAAGGTCCTGTCAACTAAAGGATTTCAAAGATACATGATTATAGTTTTAACTCTTTACCAAACGACAATAATTTATGCTTGTCCAATTCGAAAGCATTTGCAGACGACAAAATGAAAGTGACTGAAAATTTGAAATTTGTCCTGTGAAGGTAGAAATGATTACCAGCATTTTCTCCTTCTCTCACAATGTTTTCTAGCGGCTTCTTTCTCAGGGTTGTCAAAAGTAGGGATTGTGTGGTGATGATTTAACCCATTACCACACAATCCCGAGTTTTAAGGAGCCTGTAAGAGAAAACCAGCATTTTTTCCATGTCCCATATTGTTTTCTACCTGATCAAAAACAAAAATCATCATTTCTGTAACATTTAAGTTGTTGTCTGCAAACCCTTTCAATTTGGACCAGTTTAGAATTTTGTCGTTTGGTAAAGAGTTAACCAATTACCACACAATCCCGAGTTTTAACAACCCTGTAAGAGAAAACCAGCATTTTCCGTTACATTTAATTTGTTGTCTGCAAACCCTTTCAATTTGGACCAGTCTAGAATCTCTTTGGTAAAGAGTTTTAAAGATGACATTTTTGGTACAATGCATCATAGAGATGTATTAACCCTTTATTAAACAATGACAACTTTTTAACATCCCTAGGAAAGAAGCCTTTTGAAAACATTGTGGGAAAAGGAGAAAATGCAGGTAACCACTAACCAGCATTTTCTCCCTTTTCCACAATGTTTTCTAATTGCACCATTTGAGCCCCACTGAAATTTTCATCTGCAAAAATGCTTTCAATTTGGATAAGGCTGAATTGTTTTCGTCTGGTAAAGGGTTAAAGCTCCCTTTTGATAAAGCATGGCTCAAATATATCTTATGGTTAACTCTTTACCACACAATCCCGACTTTTAACGACCCTGAAGGAAAAGCCTTTAGAAAACATTGTGGGAAAAGGAGAAAATGCTGGTAACCAGCATTTTCTCCTTTTCCCACAATGTTTTTCATCCCATCAAAGACAAGTTTCATCATTTAAATGAAATCAAGGTTTGTCCAAACTGAAAGCATTTGCAGACGACAATATAAACATGCCTCAAATGATGAAAGTTTGTCTTTGATTAGGATAGAAAACATTGTAGGAAATGGAGAAAATGCTGGTCCTTAAATTCTTTCTAAAGGTTTCTTTCTTAGCGTTGTTAAAAATCAGGATTGTGTGGTAAAGAGTTAAATCTATTTGGTTTGTCATCTGCAAGTTTTTGCGATACTGTCGACTACTGTCAACTTTTGTACAAGAGTTTGCAAGTATTGTGAAAAAATGGTTAACCCATTACCACACAATCCCTACTATTGACAACCCTGAGAAAGAAGCCTTTAGAAAATATTGTGGGAAAAGGAGAAAATGCTGTTAACCAGCATTTTCTCCTTTTCCCACAATGTTTTCTACCCTTCCCAACACAAATTTCAAATTTTCAGTCACTTTTATTTTGTCGTCTGCAAATGCTTTCAATTTGGACGATCTAAAATTTTGTCATTTGGTAATGAGTTAACCTATAACCTAACAGGTAAGTTTTAAAATGAACAAAAAAGAAGGAAAATCTGAAGGATGGAAATTTTTTTTAAAGAAATCCTTGCGAGTTTTAACAATCCTGAAGAGGAAGCCTTTTGAAAACATTGTAAGAAAATACATGTACTGGCAACAGGCAATTTTCCTTTTCTCATGTTTTTTACTTTGTCGAAGATAAATTACATCATTTTAGTTACATTTGAATCATTGTCTGCAAATGCTTTCAACCTGGACTAGTCTGTTTTTTGCTCCTGTGGCAAGGGTCTAGTTAAAAATTTGAAATACTGTCTGAAGAGTACCAATTGCTTAAAAGAAGCAATTCGTCAGTTTGCTTCCAAAACCCCATAACTACAGCTTGAAACAAGCTGTAGTTACGAGGTTTTGGAAGCAAACCGACGAATTGTTCCTTTCACCTTTTCAAATTTTGGTACAGCCATGCAGGTATGAATTAACATCCCTATCTTAATGGGTAAAAACTATACTGATCTATCAACTGTACCACCAAAGATCAGGCTACAATCTGCTACTCCTGTCTCCAGATTTTCTGTTCTCTTTGTCCTTGAACTCTGACCTTCTCTTTGAATCTCTTTGTTTATCTTTCATTTCTCCTGATTTTCTTTTGCCAAACCATGAAAGTTCTCCAGACAGTGACCTTTCATGACCTTTCTTTCTTTTCTGAACCTCACTGCCGTTTACTTTGTCCTTTTGCTGTTTGGAATTGCCACTTTGACCTTGAAGTTGACCTTTGATATCTGTTACATCCTCATATGTATGTTGGCTCAAAACACGCTGTCTAACTCTGCGAGCCTCATTTGTAGCCGTCACTTCTTCGTAAACATGAGCTCGTATTTTAGCATTTGAGTCATTTTTTGTGGCATTGATAACCTCATACTTGCGTTTTGTGTCGGCTTCCTCGTAGATATGGTTACGAATTTTTGGAGAACTGTTTCCTGCACCATTAATTTCTTCATATTTAACTTTTGATTTAGCTTCTTCTACTGTTTCATAATTTGGATCAAACTCAGAATTCCCATCAGATATTTTCTCATCCATGACATCCTGGTAGTCATTATTCAATATTGTATGTTGTTGTGTTGCCATGGCAACAGGTCCCTCATAGGATGAGGTCATCACTGAGCTACCTGGCATCTGACCTTGGCCTGATGGGGTTCTCTGATGACCTAATATGGAATGATCCTGCCCAGATGGAGTTCTTTGATGGCCCGGACCCGATGGTGTTCTTGAATGACCTTTGATACTTTCATCTGATTTTAGTTGTCTCTCCTCAAGATGATGTTTTGCCGTCTCATGCAGACTGTCCAGTGATGGTGGAGCAGGTGCTGTGAAAGTAAAACACATGCATAGAATAATGAAGCCTCTTGGATCAAACATGCTGCAACTAAATAACTAAATGTGTTCCTCCTGGTACAAGTTATCTGGAGTTTCTGCAATCTGAAGGAGAAAGCTATTAACTCATCACCAAATTAAAACTTTGTAGCCGAGTCAAATTGAAAGCATTTACAGACAAGGAACTAAATGATGCACAAAATAGGAAATGTTACTCTCACAGGGTAGAAAACATTGTGAGTAAAGGAGAAAATGCTGGTCACCAGCATTTTCTCCTTTTCCAACAATATTTTCAAAGGTCCATTTCCTTAGGGTTGATAAAACTCAAGATTCTGTGGAAAAGGGTTGAGCTAATGGAGAAAGGAGAACAGGCTGGTAACCAGCATTTTCTCCTTTCACCCCAATAATTTCTACCAAAAGATGACAAATCTTGTTAAAAGAGCATCATAATTTACCACCCAAAAAATGTTTCCAAAGACATGACTGAAATCTTGTTGCCTTGTAAAGGGTTAACCCATTACCACACAATCCCTACTTTTGACGCCCCTGAGAAAGAAGCCGTTTGAAAACACTGTTGGAAAAGCAGAAAATGCTGGTAACCAGCATTTTCTCCTTTTCCCAGTGTTTTCTACCCTTCCCAGAACAAATTTCAATTTTTCAGTCACCTTTATTTTGTCGTCTGCAAATGCTTTCAATTTGGACCAGTCTAAAATTTTCTTGTGTGGTAAAGAGTTAAACTTTTTACCATACAATAAAATTATAGTCATCTAAATTGAAAGCATTTGCAGGCTACAAATAAGATTGTGAAGGATGGTGAAGGTAATAGTTAAATCTTTACCACACAATCCTGACTGTTAACGACCCCGAGGACAAAGCCTTTTGAAAACATTGTAGGAAAAGGAGAAAGTGCTGCTAAGCAGCACTTTCTCCTTTTCCCACAATGTTTTCTCTCCTATCAAAGATAAATTTTCTCATTTGAGTTGCATCTAAATTGTAGTCTGCAAATAGTTTGAGTTTGGACAAGTCAACTTCTTAGTTGTGCGGTAAAGACTTAACACAATCAGTATCTTATAAAAGAAGAACTCTGACAACAGATGGGTAGCTGGAGAAACAAACTTTCAAAGTACAACTCAAGCTATACATGGATCCGTGGTGATAAGATAAACCGACTACCTTAGTTACTGTTGCCAAGGTCTCACAAACAAACGTACATGTAGTCAACACATATACAGTATAGCAGATAGGCTACTTAAATCGTGCTGTCATGACTGTTTCTCTCAATAAAATTCCGGAAAAGGTATTTTAATCATATATTTCTATCGATGATAAATTCTCAGTAAGCAATTTAAAGATGCTTAACTAATTTACATACGGAGATGTATTAAAAGGGCGAATTACGGGGGCGACGTACAATGTAACAGATTTACATGTTTAAGCAAAAATTTGAACATAAAAAACATCAACAAATCTCCGTTTTGCCAAATAATAATAGAATTAACGATACTTATTGTTTTCGTTGGGATAGTAAAGTCATCACAGCATCATACCAAATTAAATAACACTGAATTACAAACCGTTCGAAAAGTTTATAGAATGTCTCATTCTACAGAGAGGTTTAAGTTAATGAAAAAATTCAATGTCAGGTTAAGGGGAAAAGGGCTGTCTGATGGATTATGAAATGCGTTAAGTGTGTTGTCATTTAAGAAAATTGTTAATATTATTGACGGTAGTATATGATATACTGATGACAACGGGTGGTCAAGTTGATTACAGCGGTAATTTGCTTTGCAATCAAACACACTTCCTATCAAATTAACAGTTTACCAACACACCCTTTCTGCTAATGTGCAGATGTGCTAATCCATTTGAACTCGTCACCAAATGACAAAATTTTTAGAGCAATCCAAACTCAAATATTTGCAGACAACAAAATAAATGATTCAAAAATTGAAATTTGTCTTTGAAAGAGCTCAAAACACAGTTAGAAAAGGATAAAATGAATGTTACAAGCATTTTCTCCGCAATGCTTTTAAAAGCTTTCTACTTATCGTAAAAACCCCGTTATGTGTTAAACGGTTAAATCAGATAAGCCAAGAGAAAAATTTCCAAGTTCCACCAGATCAGAAGTTAGAATTTTTTAAAAATTGAAATATACTCCTAGTGAGGAAGAACTACACGTCAAAATGCTTATTGTAATCAGCAGGTTCTTTAAATCCAAGACTAATCATCATGTAATTTGCAATCTGATCTATATCTACACATCAGAGATCGTATATACGATCCCAGTACACATTCAGCATATTCTTCATGCACCATGGGTTAAAATTAATGTCAAATTGAAACATTAATGACAAGTTACGCGGCCACTTTTTGGATGTGCATAGGTTATTGAATAATGTTAGATATTCAAGTAAAAGTCTTTTATTTTTATTAATACTTCATATAGGTCTAGTTTTACCTCTGTTTCCCAGTTTTCTCTTTCAGAGAGGAAAAATTATAAAATATTTTAAATTAATCCATTATCCAGCGCTGATCAACTCTTTGCATAAGTTCAAATTTTCAGTAATCATCATAATTTAAACTTGTCTATAGCCTCTGCGTGATCTCATGTCATCGGTACACGTTCGCAAAGCACATTTTTTAAGCTTTTTTTTAAAATTCAAACGTTAAAAACACAACATAAATAAAGAGAATTGCATTCTTCCAACGTTAACAGTCGTTTATTTGTGAGCCGAAATAGCAGACATCGTAGGTAGGACATCGGGTAGAATAAATGCGATGTCCTGATTGGTCAAATATCGATTTCCACGGATCCATGTATTGAAGGCCAATGAAAATCACTCTCACAGGCATTTATACATTAAAGGCAGAAGTTTTACTTGCCTGCAGAGCCTGATTTTGAGCATTTTTTCCAAAAAATTTCGCAATATAAAGAAACCTTCAATTTAGGTAAGTCTTTAAGAGACGACAAAATTTGAGCCCTGTTTAAATTGAAAGCATTGTGGCTGAAATGGTGCAATTGTTTATTGATAGGGTAGAAAACATAGTGGGAAAAGGTGAAAATGCTTGTTACCGGCATTTTCTCTTTTTTCCCCACAATATTTTTAAAGGGCTTCTTGTTCAGGGTTATCAAAAGTCGTTATTGCGTGGTTAAGATTAAAAGCCTGTCCTCCTACCTGCAGTGGCTCCCTCTATCTCTGTATAATATTCACTTTCAGTGCTCTCCCTTTGTTCTGTTGTTTTACGCCTAATAACCCCATCACCTGAACTTCCATCAACCTTGAAAAAAAGTTATCAAATTCTTTAAATAATTTCAACTTTTGATCAATCCTACACCAGACAAATGAATTCCATCTTTTAACAACTGTTTATGATTAATATTTCACTCACCTGAACTACTGTTGACCTTGAAAAAAAAAATTCACTGAAACACTTTAACCCTTTCCCAAACGACAAACTTTTGGACTAAACCAAATTGAAAGCATTTGCAGATGACAATTCAACTCCTGCTGAAAAGATGACGTCGGTCTATGATAGGGTAGAAAACATTGTGGGAAAAGGAGAAAATGCTGGTTACCAGCATTTTCTCCTTTTCCCACAATGTTTTCAAAAGGCTACTATTCTAGACCCATAAAAACCAGGGATTGTTTTGGAAAGGGTTAAGTTTTGTCCTACCCTACAAAAGACATTTGACTTCCATATCTTAGCTCCAAAGAATAAAGATTCTGTATAAATCGAAGAAAAAAGCAGAAAATGATGGCCATCAGAATTTTTCATGGTTCCCTAGAGAAAGGCATCTGGAAATATTGTAAGAAGAGTAAAACGCTGATAACCAGGATGTTTGCCTAGCAGATTTTGCGTGCCTTCATGACCAATTACCACACAGTCTAGACTTTTTGCAATCCTATAGGAGAACTTTTTTTTTTTTAAAAACATTTCAAGAAAAGAAGGAAAATGCTTGTAAACAGCTTTTTCTTCTTTTCCCACATTATTTTCTAACTTGTTCTAAGATTTTTAGTATCACTTTCCTGGTAATCTTGTGCAAACCTTTCAAATTTAATAAGCCTAGAACCTGTGGTTTAGTAAAAAGTTAATTCAGAGCTCCAGATAAGAGGGAGTGATGGTATTCCAAAATCATATCTTTTTGAAACCGTACGTTGGGGTACTCATTTGAATTGTCTCAATGAGATGATTCTAGTGAGTACTCACAACATAAAGTTAAGTGGAGAACACAAGCAATTTCGTTGAAATGATATCCCCCGCCAAAACAGACCTTTTTTGATACAAACATATTAAAGATATTGTGTTTTGCATGTACACATGGCCTTTTTGTTATTGGTTCATGATGAAATTATAAATTAAGCTCCCTTTTTCCATGGCACAGCATTTCATTACATAATCAAGAGCCATCAGAGACAGGTTATGCTCCTTGAACAAGTGCTTGTCATAAAATATATGAAATTGATATAAATTCACTTCTTTATCCTACAAGGACCTGTTTATGCCCCCAAAAGTTGAAGTGAAAAGGCAATTACTATCTTAGAGATAAGCCAACACAAACTTGTAGAGGACAGTAAGCCCACTAGGCCCCCTTTAAGCCCCCTTTTCCCATAAGACAATATTGCATCATTGAAATAAATACAACAGGTGTGTGGTTTGTGGCATTTTTGAATAATAATTCAAAATACAAAATTTCATAAAATTTTGAGCAGTCATGTAGTAAATATTACATAAAAAGATTTTTTTACATGAAGCCCCCTTTTTCCGTGAAGCAGCCTGAAATTCAGAAACTGGAAGAGAGGTACCTGGGCAATGTTCCAAGTTCAGATTTGAAATTTCACAAAGTTTTGAGCACCCATGTAGGAGATGGTAGTGAAAACAATTTTTTCCATGAAGTCCCCCTTTTCCGTGATGCAGCCTCAAATTGAGAAACCAGGATAGAGGTATTTGCGTATTAATAATTCATAGATTGAAAATAACAAGGGCACATGCTCAAACTTGTAAAACAAGATATAACCATGAGGTTTCATGAAAGTTTGACCAAAACTGAACAAGATATTAGTAAAAATTGCAATTTTGCATTAAGGCCCCTTTTTCCTTGCCATTTTACAAGAAACCCCTTTTTTCCATGACAGAGGGTCAAATTGAAAAACCTATAGATAAAGAAACAAGAGCACATGGTGAAACTTTGAAAAAACAATATAACCATGAAGTTTAATGAAATTTTGACTAAAACTGAATGAGATATTAGTAAAAATTGGAATTTTGCATGAAACCCCCTTTTTCCATGACAGAACGTCAACTTAAAAAATGGCTAGATTAAAAGTAGGAAGGGCACATGCTGAAACTTTCCATAAATATTATAACTATGCAGTTTCATGGTATTTTGACAAAAAGTGAATGAGATATTAGTAAAAATTGCAATTTTGCATTAAGCCCCTTTTTTCCATGACACAGGGTCAAATTGAAAAACAGGGAAAGAACGTCAGCACTTTACCCTAAGGAGTTCATATATGAAGTTTTATCCAATTTGGTCCAAGGGTTGTGGAGAAATGGCTTCGGACAGACGGAAGGACGGACGGACAGACGAAACGGCGACTATATGCTCGCCCTTTGGGGAGCATAAATATATATATGAGGTCCATAACAGGGTTATACATTAAGTATCCTTTTTCCAGAACTTTGCATTTCATGAAATAAAAATAAATAAAGAAAACATACAGAAAACCCCCTTTTTCCATGACACGCCATTATATATATACATGTATAAAGAAAAAAATTGTATCAACAGACTATCCAATGGAAGGCATGCATAAAGTTTCATCAATTTTTGTCAAGGACTGTAGAACATATCTCTCTCACAATGTACACTGCCACATTGCTGCCATTTCAAGCAGCTAGCTAGAGACTAAAGTGTAGGAATTTCTAGCATCTGCCTGGTTAGCTCAATGGATATATTGTGTTACTTGTAATCTCGAAGGTTTACAAACAAACCGATGAATGGACAGATGGATGCACCATGGACTACATTGGTCATTGGCTTTGAGCTACCAATAAAAATATGAAGTTTTATGGAACTATGTCCATATGTTGGAGATACATTGATAAAAAAAAAATCAAATTTGACATGAAGCCCCCTTTTTCCATGATACAGCCATGCATCGCAAAACCCTGACAACACATGCTAGGTCACATGATCTGTGAAAATCTTATCCAAATCTGTTGAGATATATCCAGTAATTAAAGAAATATTTCTGAAAAATGAAATATAATATGAAGCCCCCTTATTTTATGATGCAGCTACAAATTCCAAAACCTTGACAATATGCTTTAGGTCACTTGATTCTGTGAAAATTCCATTCAGATCTGCCAAGAAATGTGGAAGGCGTTGCATTCACAAGAAACAGAATGAAATATAAAACATGAAATACCCCTTTTTCCATGATGCAGCTACAATGCAAAACATTGACAATATAGAATAGGTCACATGACAAGAAACATTCTGTGAAAGTTCTTTTCAAATCTGTCATGAAATGTGGGAGGAGTTACGTTGACTAGAAATGGAATGATACATAACATGAAGCCCCCTTTTTCCATGACACTGCATTACAAAACAAGGGTATATAACTATGCTGTTGCATGGTCAATCTGGGTTAAACTTTTTTCCCTGCATTTCCCAATGGTGGTTGATAGATGTGACAAGTTCAATGTAAAAACTCTTTATAGTTTTCAAGATAAGACTCAGAACGTCAAAAGTGTACTCGACCGCCTAAATTAATGTCGGTCCCAGTTGGCCATTTTGCATCGAATCGAAAAAACAAAAAAAAAAAAAGTCTGGGCAGAATGGGTTATTGTATACATTTATAAAGTTTCATGCAATTCTGAATTCTGTCCAATGGTACTGGAGATATTCACTGGGACATACATACGCACAAACATACAATGCTAAAACTGTATCCCTCCACCTTTGGCTGGGGTAATAATAATTAACATTTTCAATTTTGAAATCAAAATCACTCCCTCTATCTGGAGCTCTGTGATTACAGTAAAAATTGTTTTAGAATGTTTAGTAAATACAGCCAATCATTGTTGAGAACTTACTGTGGCGTACAAGTTATCCACTTCAGACACATATTCATAGGGATTGTTAGCTATTCTAGCATTCATACTTGCCAGGGACTCTCGTACACTTAATTTGTTGTATGGAGGTTCCCTCTTCTTTTCTGAAATATTGAAGACATTCTTTATTATAACTACAAATTTTACAACTGTTCAACAAGCATTGAGTTATTAGACAACTGTCTGTTTCCTTCTAAGAGCAATAATTTTTTATAGCTGACAAATGGCCAGAGGAAACAAGAGGGCCATTGGCCCTGGAATGCTCACCTTAGACTATAGCTTATGAGTGAAATTCAATTCTTTGAACAACTTTGGTAAAGTTTAACCCAAGGAACATCCCTGCCAAGTTTCATCAAGATTGGCCCAGTGGGTTAGGAGAAGAAGATGTTTAAAAGAAATTGTTGACGGACGACAGATATAGGGCAATCAAATATCAAAGCTCTACACCTTCCAGTTTCAAAGAAAAATTTTAAATATTCCTTTTTTGTCCTATGTTCGAACTTGTGGTCCCCAGGGATGGGCCAGTTTTGACCAAAGCAGCATCCTTGGAACAAACTTGGTAGAGGTCCACTCAAAGATGCTACATACCAAGTATCAATGCTCTACACCTTCCCGTTTAAGAGAAAAAGAAATTTAAAATTATTCTTCTTTGTTCCTATGTTCCAACCTGTGACCTCTGGGGCAGGGCCAGTTTTGACTCCAGGGACATCATATGACCAAACTTGGTAGAGGTCCACAAGAAGATTCTGCATATCAAATATCAAACCTCTGCACCTTCAAGTTTCAGAGAAGATGATTTCTAAAGTTTTCCTTCTTTGTTGTTATGTTCAAACCTGTGACCCCCGGGCTGGCCAGTTTTGACCCCAAGGGCATAATATGAACAAACTTGGTAGAGGTCCACTAGGAATTGTAACATGCCAAATATCATAGCTCTATGCCTTCTAGTTTTAGAGAAGAAGAATTTTAAAATTTTCTTTCTTTGTTCCAATGTTCAAACTTGTGACCCTCGGGGTGGGGCCAGTTTTGACCCCATGGCCATGATTTAAAAAAACTTGATAGAAGTCCACTAGGAGATGCCACATACCATATATCAAAGCTCTACGCCATCTAGTTTCAGAGGAGAAGAATTTTAAAGTTTTCCTTTTTTGTTCCTATGCTCATACTAGTGACCCTGGGCTGGGGCCAGTTTTGACCCAAGGGTCATTAAATGAATAAACTAGGTAGAGGTCCACTAGGAGATGCCACATACCAAATATCAAAGCTCTACGCCTTGAAGTTTCAGAGGAGAAGATTTTTAAAGTTTTCCTTCTTTGTTCCTATGCTCAAACTTGTGACCCCCGGGATGGGGCCAGTTTTGACCCCAGGGGCATACTTTGAACAAACTTGGTAGAGGTCCACTAGGAGATGCCACATACCAAATATCAAAGCTCTACGCCTTGAAGTTTCAGAGGAGAAGATTTTTAAAGTTTTCCTTCCTTGTTCCTATGCTCAAACTTGTGACCCCCGGGGTGGGGCCAGTTTTAACCCCAGGGGCATAATTTGAACAAACTTGATAGAGGTCCACTAGGAGATGCCACATATCAAATATCAAAGCTCTACGCCTTCTAGTTTCAGAGAAGAAGATTTTCAAAGATTTCAAAGATTTTTTTCTTTTTGTTGCCATGGCAACCAGAGTTACGGGTGGATCAAATTCTTTGAACATTTTTGTAGAGCTTCACCCTAGAAACATTCCTGCCAAGTTTCATTAAGATTGGCACAGTGGTTTAGGAGAAGAAGATTTTTAAAGAAATCGTTGATGGATGACGGACGACAGACGCCGGAAGCCAAGAGATGGTCGCCAGACATAGGGTGATCAGAATAGCTCACCTTTAGCACTTCATGCTAAGGTGAACTAAAAATGTTGCTTCATCCATTTTGAGAGTATTTTAACCCTTTACCAAACAATCCCTTGTTTTTACCACCCAGGGGTAGAAACCCTCTGAAAACATTGTGGGAAAAGAAGAAAATGCTGGTATAGCCATTTTCTTTTTCCCACAATGTTTTCTTCTCCTCTGAAGTAGTTTTAATTTTTGAGTCATGATCATTTTGTCGTCCGCAAATGGTTTCAACTTGGATTAAGTCTAAAATTTGGTCGTTTGGTGAAGAGTTAAAACAGCAGATGAAATTCAACTAAAATGACAGCCAATAACTTTGTAAAAGTAGAAAAAATATTGCAGGAGAAAGAGGAAATGCTAGTAACCAGCATTTTCCTGAAATGATTTTGAAGTAAAAAATTTGAAAACTGGTACAAACATACAGAACTCCTCTGAGAAGAAAAAATTTGAAAGAAAAGGAGAAAATGCTAGTTACCTGCATTTTCTCTATTTCCAACATTGTTTTCATGCCACTTTTTACTCAGAGAGTTTAAAACATGAGATTGTTTGGTAAAAAGTTAAATACATTGAAAGCCATAACCTACAGGTATTGAGAATTCTAAAGTAAAAACCTTTCACATTGAAGTTATTTCTTCTAATACTTCATATCACCTTCATCCTCATCCAGCTATAAGACTAAAGCATTTCTTTTTATTTCAATAGTTAAAAGTCCAAATATTATTATTTCAAATTTATGTTCTGGGAAATAACGTTTGTGCATGTTCTGTGTAGTCTGATCTTGATCCACACTGTCCGCAAAAGGTCATCATTAACCCTTTATCAAACAATCCCTGGTTTTTACAACCCAGGGGAGGAAGCCCTTTGAAAACATTGTGGGAAAGGAGAAAATACTGGTAACCAGCATTTTCTCCTTTTTCCACAATGTTTTCTGCGCTTCTAAAATACAAGTTTCTATTTTTGAGTCATGTTTATTTTGTCGTCTGCAAATGCTTTCAATTTGGACCTGTCTGAATTTTTTCTTTGGGTAAAGAATTAATCTTACTATGTTTGTCACACTTAAATTGTTGCATATAGTAGCATATTGTTAGATAGTTAAAAGCTCAAATATTACTATTTCAAAGTTATGTTTTGGGAAATAATGTTTGTGCATGTTCTGTGCAGTCTGATCTTGATCCACACTGTCCATCAAAGGTCATCATTAATTAATCTTACTATGTTTGTTACAGTTAAATTACTGCATATACTTTAACTTATTACCAAACAGCAATATTTTAGGCTTGTCTGAATCAAAAGCATTTGCAGACGACAAAATAAAAGTGACTGAAAATTTGAAATTTGTTTTCTAAAGGCTTCTTTCTGAGGGTCGTCAAAAGTAGGGATTGTGTGGTCGTCAAAAGTAGGGATTGTGTGGTTGTCAAAAGTAGGGATTGTGTGGTAATGGATTAAAAATAGAGAACCCTTATGCAACATTTTGGTTTTGCGATGAGTTCAAAACTGAGCTATCTTTGATTTACTAGAACAAAACAGATTTCAAAATACAGAAAGCTTTTTGTTCGACTAGACATTGTTAACCCTTTCCTTCTATACAAATTAAATGAAATTTTCAAGCCAATTATATAACACTGGAATGATGCCATTTCAAATTTATTTTTTGGAGAGAAACACTTTTCATTGGAGACTGCATGTCCAAGATGAGACTGTGAAGTCTGATCTTGATCTACACAGTTCACAAAGGTCAGTGAGTCAAGCTTAGTAGACTAAGTGTTAAATCATTACTAACCAGGATTAGACGAAGCTGTCCCAGCTGTAGAGTTTTGATCAGCACTGTTTTCCAAACTAGATGTCAGAGTGTTATAATGATCATTATCTTGTTCTGCATCTACATAGCCCCGTGGTGGTTCTGGTGGTGTTTGTGGGTCTGTATCAAGCCTCGCCTGACCCCCATTCCCAACATTTCTGTTGCGGTCTTGATCAGAAGCAGAACTATTTGGGTTCAAATTAGCTGCCTCCTCTTCACTAAATTTTCGCAATTTTTGTACAGTGGCATATTCAGCACTGATTGCAGTCCCACGAGATGTAGATGGAATATTTGTGGAATCATTTGCTTGTCTTGGGTTGGTCACACTAGCACTTTGGTTTTCTCTTGCGAGATTTTTGTTGACTTTTGCGTATTCAACATCAATGTGTTTTTTAACAGTTGAGTAACTGTCCTCAACTTCCTCTGGAATGTTTGATGTGATTACAGAACTATCATTATCATCATTTACTTTGTTGTACGGATCATCAATTTCACTTTCTGTATCAACTACCCTTGCATAAGGGTCTGTTTGATTTGAAACGTTTCTTTCCTCATCAATCACAAAAGAATAAGGATCTTCCTGTAACTTTGTCACTTGCTCAGGTTGCTTAGCAACAATCACATTCTCTGGTGTAAGAGGGTTATCATAAGGGTCAAGATCATCCACGTCAGTCTCCTTGACCTTATTGTAGGGGTCATCATCTTTAACCCTATTATAGGGGTCATCAGTTTTAATTTTGTTGTACGGGTCATCTACGATCTTATTATACGGTGGATCATCACCCTTGATGAGATTATAAGGATCGTCATTGCTATCTACTTTGTGAAGTTTAACTGGTCCAGTGGACTTCCTTGGGCTTGATCCCACTTTGATTGAGGTAACATTTGGTTTGGACAAAGAAACCACGGTTATATCTTCTGGAACTCCTTCATAAATATTCTCATTTTTTACTTCAGCATAATCATTATAATCTGAGAGTCTCTGTTTAGCTGGAATGATGCGTTTTGTGTCTCCTTCTATCACAACATGGTCGTAGTCTGACCGCGGTCTATTTTTACGTTTTGTTTCATTTATGTGATCATAATCATCCATGCTGGCTGTTGAAGTTCTATCACTGTTATGTGAGCTGCCTGGGGAGCCAACTTTGGGTCTTGCTCCATTATTTGTAGAAACTGACATAGCTGAGTGATTACTTCCCTTTGAACTATTTAGAGAGTTGGGATGATTATGAGGTAGTTCAGGAAGGTGAGAGTGACCTCCCCTTTGACTTTCCAAAGCAGTTAGAGTTGCTGCCCTTTCATTTGCAGGGATATCTGGTAGTTGTCCATGGCCGCGGTGGTGTGAATCAAGAGTAAGGGCACCAGATCTCCCACCATGGGACACTTCTGGTGGATGTGAATGAGGATGAGTCTGTGGTTTTAGGTTGGGAATGTCAGGAAGTTCTCTTGATATGGTGTTTGGTCGAGGAGATGATCCTGCACTTGCTGCACTCTGACGATCTGTTTTACTGTAAATAATCAAAAATAATTCTTCACATCACAATTTTAATGTAAACATCACAATTCTAATATCATTCGAAAGTATGATAATGGTTGCTGGTCATAGACCTTTTACATGGTTTAAGTCAATACCTCTTACGAAAAACAAGAGAGCCATTGGCCCTTAAACCTTTACCAAACCACAAAATTTTAGACTGGTCCAAATTGAAAGCAATTGCAGATGACAAAGTAAATGTAACTCAAAAGTTGAAATTTGTTTCTAGCAGGATGGAAAACATTGTGGGAAAAGGAGAAAATGCTGGTCACCAGCATTTTCTTCTTTTCTCACAATGTTTTCTAAGGGCTCTATATCAGGGTCATAAAAACCAGGGACTGTTTGGTAAAGGGTTAAGTACTCATCTGAGTACAGTCATCAATGACTAGTTGTGATGCTATAAAACACATAAATGTGAATGATTTACATTTTGATCAAACTGATCCAGTGCTAATTTGAACAAGAAGAGAAAATTGTAAAACAAGCTTGAATCTTATAAAGAAAGATAATGGACAAAGTCTGCAAAATTTCTGATAAAAAAAAAAACATAAAGGTCAATCGTTTGAAGAAAACAGATTTCTGCTCTTTATTTTTCCTTTGTCTTAATGCATGTTAATTTATTAACCCATTACCACAGACTCCCTACTTTTGACGACCCTGAGAAAGTAGCCTTTTTGAAAACACTGTGGGAAAAGGAGAAAATGCTGGTAACCAGCATTTTCTCCTTTTCCCACAATGTTTTCTACCCTTCACTAAACAAATTTTAAATTTTCAGTCACTTTTATATTGTTGTCAGCAAATGCTTTCAATTTGGACAAATCTAAAATTTTGTTGTTTGGTAATGAGTTAAAAAATTTCACAACCTAATGACATATCATTCAAAGATAATTATGAACAAGGTGAACGTAAATCATAGCCGGTGATTTCACAAGTGTTTTCTTGCCACTGACTATTTCTGTCTAATGCTAAAATTTATAGTTAACTCATTACCAAATGACAATATTTCAGGCTTGTCCAAATCGAAAGCATTTGCAGACGACAAAATGAAAGTGACTGAAAATTTGAAATTAGTTTAGTGAAGGGTAGAAAACATTGTTGGAAAAGGAGAAAATGATGGTTACCAGCATTTTCTCCTTTTCCTACAATGTTTTCTAAAGGCTTCTATCTCAGGGGCATCAAAAGTAGGGATTGTGTGGTAATGGGTAAACTCTTTACAACACAATCCAGACTTTTAATGACCCTGAGAAAGAAGCCTTCTGAAGACATTGAGGGAAGAGGAGAAAATGCCGGTAACCAGCATTTTCTCCTTTTTCCACAATGTTTTCTACCCTTTCCAAAACAAAATTCAAATCTGGAGTTGCACCAATTTTTGTCGTCTGCAAATGCTTCCAATTTGGACTAGTCTAAAATTATGTCTTTTGTTAAAGAGTTAAATATCTTCAGTCATGTCAGACGTGGTGGAAAAATGTCGAAGTTATTTCAGAATAGATCATGTAGATGATAGAAGGTCTGCACAGAATGGCCAAGCTGTAAAAATGTTAACCATTTACTAAACAATCCCAAGTTTTATAACATCTGAGAAAGAAGACTTTCGAAAAAATTGTGGGAAAAAGGAAAAATGCTGGTTACAAGTATTTTCCTCTTTTCCCACAATGTTTTCTATTTTTGAAAAAAAAAAAAAGATAATACATGAACATAATGGTGACATTCTATTTATAGCATAAAACAAGCCGAAAAATATCCTGTATCATCACCTTCAGCCTCTATACCATTCACGGATAAATGTTTATGTTGTAGTTTGTTTTTTAAATGTGTGCAAGCACAAGTAGATAGTACTTGTATAGACAAATTCTTTCATTTCAACCACTTTTCAGTTCGGACCTGTCTAAATATTTGTCCATTGGTGAAAAACTAACTCTTAACGGCACAAAGCTAGACTTTTCTTAATTGAAGCATTTAAAACATGACTCAAAAATTGAAACTTGACTTCAGAGGAGTAGAAAACATTGTGGGAAAAGCAGAAAATGTTTTCCTTTAATCACAATGTTTTAAGAAGGCTTCTTCCTCTAGGTCATAAAAATGCTTGGTTGGTTGTATTGGGGTTTAACGCCAATTTAACAGCTAAGGTCATATCATGGTGGTCCGTGACGCACATGTGTTTCCTGGCTTTCTCACACCGGTACTTACACTACTTTCTTTCCAAAGCCATCGACTACTTTTCTCACATGCTTCTGCAGAGGTGAGACGCGAAAATACGCCGGAAAGAAAGTTTGCCTCAACCGGGTATCAAAATCACAACTACCAGGTCATGAGTCCAACACACTCACCACTGAGCCACCCGGCCTGGCCATAAAAACGGGGATTGTTTGGTAAAGAATTAATAATTCGATGAAAGAGGTGAAAATGCAAAATGCATTTTTGGTTGTCTACTTACTTTAGATCTACTGAGTTTCCTCTACTATGCAGGGTACCATTTTGTGAGTTGAGAGACGTGTTTAGGGGTGTGATAGCTGTGTCAATCTCTAGATGCACTCCTGTTGTATCATTTACTGTACTCTGAAAACACATACATAAACAACCTGTGCCCATTACAGCACAAAATACAAGTTGAGTATATTTGGGGGGCAGAATAGCTTTACCTTCTTCTTCAGGATCCTAAGTTGTTTTTTTTTTTTCCTGTCCAGGAAAGACTGCTTTTGAAATTATGATGGAAAAGGGAGAAATACTGATAAATGAGTTGCACTTATCTACGCGTTCTTCTAGATTCTTTCACAAGATACTTCACATAACATTCTCTGACAGACACTGGCTATTTTCCCAATTAACTCTTTACCATACAATCCCGACTTTTGACAGCCCTGAGAGAGAAAGCCTTTGAAAACATTGTAGGAAAAGAAGAAAATGCTGTTAACCAGCATATTCTCCTTTTCCCAACAATGCTTTCTACCCTTTCCAAATCCTTTCTTGATTCACATTATTTTGTCATCTGCAAACGCTTCCAATTTAGACTCTCTACCAAACAACAAAATTTTGGACTTGTCTAAATTGAAAACACTTGCAAACGGAAAATTAAACGTTACTCAAAAAATGAAATCTATTTCCAGGAAGGTAGAAAACATTGTGGGAAAAGGAGAAAATGCTGGTTACTAGCATTTTCTCCTTTTCCCACACTGTTTTTAAAAGGCTTCTATCTCAGGGTCGTAAAAACCAGGGGTTGTTCGGTAAAGGGTTAAACAAGATTGAAACAGTGTTCTGGGGTGACAAAGGAATAAATCCTGTCACAATAACTAAAGTCAACCCTTAGAAAGAATTTGCCCAGCCTTATAGCTCAGCATCTTCGCGAGCCAAGGTTACGATTACTCGTGGATCTTACCTTAGCAGATTGAGCCCAATTTCGAGATTCCTGCAACACACCCCCTACTAGATGCTGCTTATTATCTCCCTTTACATCGCATTTCTTATAGCCAATGAAATGTTGTTTTACAAATCGCTTACAAATACAATGATTCAACATGAAGCAATAACTATAAACGTACTTCGACATTCCATGGTCAGGTGCTGGGATATAGCCTAAAACATCTGATAATTGAAATTTTATGTAAATATTGTTTGTCTATGTTTTCTTCGGTAATAAATCATTACAGATCCTGCACATATCCATGGAGGTATTCATGTTTACCTTCTATTTTTATCGTGACCCTGTTCTATTTTTATCAAAGATGAAATGCTACGAGCAATTTGATTTGATGCTGTTACAGCTAGCTGCAACTAATGAAAATGTGTATCGGCTGATTGTCGAAATCAAGCTCAATCCGTCAAGGGTAGAGTAGCGTAGTGGATCGTAACCCTTGGCTTGCGAAGATGGAAGCTCAGTTGATACTATACAGAGCTCACAACTAAGAGTCTGTTGTCGGCGAATGCTTTCAATTCAACTCTATACCACATGAGAAAATTTAAGACTAGTCTAAAATGAAAGCATTTGCGGACGACAAAATAAAGGTGACTGAAAAATAAAAGTTTGGCTTTGGATGGGTAGAAAACACTGTGGGAAAACGAGAAAATACTGGTTACTAGCATTTTCTCCTTTTCCCACAGTGTTTTTAAAAAGGCTTCTTTCTCGTGGTCGTTAAAAGTCTGGATTGTGTGGTTAAGACTTAAACAGACTTACAGTCATGTTATTTGGTAAAGACCAATGCACTTTCCCCACATTAACAAGGTCAACCATGTCCATTGTGTGAGAGACAAATTTATTCTATTGCAATCCCTTTCCAAACTTTTTTACAAGTATTTTACATCAATTAACCCTTTACCACACAATCCCTGGTTTTTACGACCCTAAGACAGAAGCCTTTTGAAAACACTGTGGGAAAAGGAGAAAATGCTGGTAACCAGCATTTTCTCCTTTTCCCACAATGTATTCTATCCTTCTGTAAACAAATTTCATTTATCTAATTGCGTACAAATACTTTCAATTTACACCAGTTTAAAATTGTGTTGTTTGGTAAAGGGTTAAAAAATTATGTCTTTCAACTTATACTTATCTCTCTCCATTCTCCAAACCACAGCAGTGCTTGCACCAAATACTTAGTGAAGGTCTAGACCTACTTCTCAGAACCAAACTTGGAACCTTCATGGATTTGATCCCAACACTCTACCTCAAGACCACATATTCCACAATATCCCTATTGTAAGCCCTGGATAGAAAAAATGGCCGAAGGCTATGCTTACCTGCCTCACAGGGTCTAAAAGAGCTGTTGAATTGTGATTGGCTATCACATCCTGGCTTTCGACATCACCGTCACTTCCTGAACTTTTCTCTCTGTAATGAGATCAACATGGTCCTTTACTGTAAAATCTTTGGTTTTAATAACCCTGAGCAAAACATTGTGCTAGTTACCAGCTTTTCTCCTTATACCACAATGTTTTCTACCCTTTCTGTCCTTCTAAAGACAAATCCTATGTTTTCAGACATATATCTTTTGTCTCCAAAGCCAAAAATTTGCGAAAAGTCTAAAATCAGTACTGATGTTGGTATACGAATACCCCCACAAGGGTTGTCTTGTGAAAATTACAGGAGCATGGGTTCCAGTAGTAGAAAAGCCTAGTTAAAGTGTAGGGAAAAAACCCAACACAAAACTGCATCTACCAGTGGAGAGACTGATACTTGATTACTGTATAACTGACTTTAATTTCTTGTGGCAGATATAGAGCCATTCAACCAATTTATAGCATAAAATGAATAACAGAAGGAAAAATATCCAACATCATCACCTTCAGCCTCTATACCGTTCACAGATCATTGTTTAAGTTGTAGTTTGGTTTTTAAATGTGTGCAAACACAAGTAGATAGTTCTTTGACATTTACACCAAAAGAAGAGTGAAATATTTCATAGAGGGGTCAACTCCTCTTATTTCTGCAAAAATATTGAGACTTTTGCTGCTTTTTTTGGTTTTTATCAAAAACGGAATTCAGAACACTTTCCATGTATTTACGTTTTTGTAACACTGATGTCATTTTTCCCTGAATGGTGTAACAGTAAAAATTCTAGCACAAATTGTGGTTGTTTTCTCTGGCTTCGTGCGCTCTTGACTGAAAACTGATCAGAACCAGGACCAAAAAACAATACTATACTAGTGTATTTTCAAAAATAAGTCATGGATTTAACTCTTTACCAAACGACAAAATTTTAGTCTGGTCCAAATTGAAAGCACTTGCAGGCGACAAAAAAAACGTAACTTAAACTTGAAATTTATTTCCAGCAGGGTAGAAAACATTGTGGGAAAAGGAGAAAATAATGGTTACCAGCATTTTCTTCTTTTCCTACAATGTTTTCTAAAGGCCTTTTCCTCAGGGTCGTTAAAACTTGAGATTGTGCGTTAAAGAGTTAATACACTGCAGGCGGAGATTTTATGTCATGAAGCCTATTTTTCACCACTAAAAGGTGAATAACCAAAACTTTGTGACTTAACTTTGTAATGAGTTATGAGTCAATAGCAGGAAGACTTAACTTTGTAATGAGTTATGAGTCAATAGCAGGAAGACAGTTATGAGTCAATAGCAGGAAGACTTAACTTTGTAATGAGTTATAAGTCAATAGCAGGAAGACTTAACTTTGTAATGAGTTATAAGTCAATAACAGGAAGACTTAACTTTGTAATGAGTTATAAGTCAATAGCAGGAAGACTTAACTTTGTAATGATCTGTGAGTCAATAGAAGGAAAACTAAGATATTCCTAGGAGAATTTACAATGACATATGTGTACAATCACACACAGAGACAGACAGACTGATAGACACAGACAGATAGACAGATATAATTATGATTCCAATTAATTCTAGAAATATTTGTGTGGGCATGAAAAACTTATCCCATAAGGTAATATTTACAAGTTCTTCAAATATTTCATTAACTTACAACAGACTTCTAGACTTGTCTGTAACATGAACACAATGCAAACTCAAAGGCAGCTCAAACTTATGAGGTTCATTTGTCAAAACTTAGAAATCATCAAAGCCAAAAAAGACACTGCAGATTTCCAGCATTTTCTCCTTTTCTGATAATATTTCAAATCTTTCTTCTGCAGCGTTGCATCTTGTAACTGATAGAACTTTGAATTTATAAAACTCTTGGATCTGCAGATGACAAATTGAACATTGCCCAAATTAGAAATCTGTCACTTATAGAGTAAACAAGCAATTTCGTTGAAATGATATCCTCCACCGAAAAAGACCTTTTTTGATACAAACGTATAAGAGGTATTGTGTTTTGCATGTACATGTGGCCTTTTTGTTATTGGTCCATGATGAAATTATACATTAAGCTCCCTTGTTCCATGGCACAGGATTTCATTACATAAAAAAATATAAAAGAGGTCCATAACAGGATTATACATTAAGTACCCTTTTTGCAGAACTCGGCATTTCATACAATGAAAACAAATAAACGAAATATACATAAAACTCCCTTTTTCCATGACATGTCATATCATACATGTGAGAAAAAAAAACGTATCAAAGGACTATCCAATGGAAAACATGCATGAAGTTTCATCAATTTTTATCAAGGACTTTAGAAGATATCCCTCTCACAATATAAGCCGCCACACTGATCCCATTTCAAGCAGGTAGCTAGAGACTAAAGTGTTGAAATTTGTAGCACCTGCCTGGATAGCTGAATGGATATATGGTATTACTTGTGATCTAAAAGGTTTATGAACAGACTGATGCATGGAGAGACGAATGCACAATTATTGACTCATTGGTCACTGGCTTTGATCAAGCAATAAAAATATGAAGTGCGCGTTCTATGAAAATATGTGCAAAAGTTGGAGATACACTGATAAAAAATTAAATTTGACATGAAGTCCCCCTTTTCCATGATACAGTGATAAATTGCAAAACCCTGACAACATGTGCTAGGTTGCATAATCTGTGAAAATCTCATCCAAATCTGTTGAGATATGTCCAGTAATTGAAGAGATTCTGGTGAAAAAAAAAATGAAATTATAACATGAAGCCCCCTTATTCCATGATGCAGCTACAAATCCCAAAACCTTGACAATATGCCATAGGTCACATGATCATGTGAAAATTCCATCCAAATCTGCCAAGAAATGTGGGAGGCGTTGTGTTAGGTCACATGATAATGTGAAAATTCCATTCAAATCTGCCAAGAAATGTGGGAGGAGTTGCCTTCACAAGAAATAGAATGAAACATGAAGCCCCCTTTTTTCATGATGCAGCTACAAATCGCAACACCTTGAGAATATGCGATAGGTCAGATGATGAGAAACAATCTGTGATTTCTTTTTTTCAATTCTGTCAAGAAATATGGGACGAGTTGCATTCACAAGAAATCAAATGAAATAAAACATGAAGCCCCCTTTTTTTCATGATGCAGCTACAAATCTCAAAATGTTGACAATATGCAATAGGTCACATGACAAGAAATATTCTGTCAAAATTCTATTCAATTCCGTCAAGAAATGTGGAAGGAGTTGCCTTCACAAGAAATGGAATGAAATATAACATGAAACCCCCTTTTTCCATGACACCTTATTACAAAAACAAGGGCAAATAACTGTGGTGTTGCTCGGTCGATGTAGGTGAAACTTTTTTTCCTGCATTTCCTAATGGAGATTGACAGATGTGACAAGTTCAATGTAAAAACTTTGTATAGTTTTGAAGACAAGACTCCAACATCAAAAGTGTACTTAAGTGCAACTTAAGTGAAACTTAAAATCGCTCTCAGTTGGCCATTTTGCATCGAATCAAAAAAACAAACAAGAGAGCCATTGGCCCTGGAATGCTCACCTCAGACTATAGCTTATGAGTGAAATTCGATTCTTTGAGCAACTTTGGTAAAGCTTCACCCAAGGAACATCCCTGTCAAGTTTCATCAAAATTGGCCCAGTGTGTTAGGAGAAGAAGATGTTTAAAAGAAATTGTTGACAGGCAACAGCCGCCGGACATAGGGCAATCAAATATCAAAGCTCTACACCTTCCAGTTTCAAAGAAGAATTTTAAATTTTCCTTCTTTGTCCTATGTTCGAACTTGTGGTCCCCGGGGCAGGGTCAGTTTTAACCAAAGCAGATTCCTTGGAACAAACTTGGTAGAGGTCCACTCAAAGATGCTACATACCAAATATAAAAGCTCTACACCTTCCCGTTTAACCCTTTACTCCATAGATACTCATTTTGACGCATCAACAACAGACAGCTTTTGAAAACATTGTGAGAAAAGGAGAAATTGCTCGTAATGAGCAATTTCTCCTTTTCCCACAATGTTTTGCACTCAATCAGATATTTGTATCCTCATTTGTCCACATTTTTGACATCATATCTTTATTTGCTGCTGAAATGGAAGAGCCTCAAATTGGCATATCAGGTTAAGGGTTAAGAGAACAAGAGGACCATGATGGTCCTATATCACTCACCTGAGTACTAAGCTGTAAAATCAAACTTCTGACCCCTGGGCAGGGCCAGTTTTGACTCCAGGGGCATCCTAAGAAGAAACTTGGTAGAGGTCCACTAGGAGATGCTACTAACAAAATATCAAAGCTCTAAACCTTCCAGTTTCAGAGAAGCAGAATTTTAAAATTTTCATTCTTTGTTCCTATGTTTTGAACTTGTGACCCCTGGGGCAGGGCAAGTTTTGACCCAAGGGGCATCTTATGAAGAAACTTTGTAGAAGTCCACTAAGAGATGCTGCATTCCAAATATCAAAGCTCTACGCCTTCTAGTTTCAGAGAAGAAGAATTTCAAGTTTTCCTTCTTTGTTCCTATGTTTCGGACTTGTGACCCCCAGGGTGGGGCCAGTTTTAAAATCCACTAGGAGATCCTACTTACCAAATATCAAAGCTCTACATCTTCTTGTTTCAGAGAAGAACAATTTTAAAGTTTTCCTTCTTTATTTCTATGTTTTAACCTTCTGACCCCTGGGGCAGGGCCAGTTTTGACCCCAGGGACATTGTATGAACAATCTTGGTAGATGTCCACTAGGAGATGCTACATACCAAAATTAATATCAAAACTCTACATCTTCTAGTTTCAGAGAAGAAGAAATTTAAAATTTTCCTTCTCGGTCCTTATGTTTCAAACTTGTGATCCCCGGGGCGGGGCCAGTTTTGACCCAAGGGGCATCATATGAGCAATCTTGGTTGAGGTCCACTAGGAGATGCTATGTACCACATATCAAAGCTCTGCACCTTCTAGTTTCAGAGAATAAGAATTTAAAAGTTTTCTTTCTTTGTTCCTATGTTTCAAACTTGTGACCCCCAGGGCAGGGCCAGTTTTGACCCAAGGGACATCATATGAAGAATCTTGGTAGAGGTCTCCTAGGAGATGCTACATACCAAATATCAAAGCTCTGCACCTTCTAGTTTCAGAGAAAAAGAATTTTAAAGTTTTCCTTCTTTGTTCCTATGATTCAAACTTGTGACCCCCGGGTTGGGGCCAGTTTTGACCCCAGGGACATTGTATGAACAATCTTGGAAGAGGTCCACAAGGAGATGCTACATACCAAATATCAAATCTCTGCACGTTTTACTTTCAGAGAAGAAGAATTTTAAATTTTCCTTCTTTGTTCCTGTGTTTCAAACTTGTGACCCCTGTGGCGGGGCTAGTTTTGACCCCCGGGGCAACAAATGAACAATCTTGGTAGAGGTCCACTAGGAGATGCTACATACCAAATATCAAAGCTCTGCACATTCTAGTTTCATAGAAGAAGAATTTTAAAGTTTTCCTTCTTTGTTCCTATGTTTCAAATTAGTGACCCCTGGGGTGGGGCCAGTTTTGACCCCAGGGGCATCATATGAACAATCTTAGTAGAAGTCCACTAGGAGATGCTACATACCAAATTTCAAAGCTCTACGCCTTCTAGTTTCAGAGAAGAAGATTTTCAAAGATTTTGCTATTTCTTTTCCTTTTGGTTGCCATGGCAACCAGAGTTATATGTGGAATTCAATCTCTTGAACAACTTTGGTAGAGCTTCACCCAAGGAACATCCCTGCAAAGTTTCATCAAGATTGGCCCAGCGGTTTAGGAGGAGAAGATGTTTAAAGAAATTGTTGAGGACGCACGACGCACGACAGACGACGAGCACTTTGTGCTCACTGGTGAGCTAAAAAGAAATTTAAAACTTTCCTTCCTTGTTCCTATGTTCCAACCTGTGACCTGCGGGGCATGGCCAGTTTTGACGTCAAGGACATCATTTGAACAAACTTGGTAGAGGTCCACAAGGAGATGCCACATACTAAATATCAAAGCTCTACGCCTTCAAGTTTCAGAGGAGAAGATTTTTAAAGTTTTCCTTCTTTGTTCCTATGCTCAAACTTGTGACCCCTGGGGTGGGGCCAGTTTTGACCCCAGGGATATAATTTGAACAATGTTGGTAGAGGTCCACTAGAAGATGCTACATACCAAATATCAAAGCTCTACACCTTCAAGTTTCAGAGGAGAAGATTTTTAAAGTTTTCCTCCTTTGTTCCTATGCTCAAACTCGTTATCCCCAGGGGCGGGGCCAGTTTTGACCCTAGGGGCATAATATGAACAAACTCGGTAGAGGTCCATTAGGAAAAGCTACATACCTTCTAGTTTCAGAGAAGATTTTTAAAGATTTCGATTTTTTTTTCTTTTTGTTGCCATGGCAACCAGAGTTATGGGTGGAATTAAATTCTTTGAACATTTTGGTAGAGCTTCACCCAAGGAACATTCCTGTCAAGTTTCATGAAGATTGGCCCTATGGTTTAGGAGAAGATGTTTAAAGAAATTATTGACGGACGCTTGACATAGGGCGATCACAATAGCTCACCTTTAGCACTTTGTGCTAAGGTGAGCTAAAAAAGTGTCTCAGGAGAATGGGTCACTGTACATGTGTATAAAGTTTCACAAATCCGTCCAATGGTATTGGAGATATTTGCCGTGACGGACGGACAACGCTAAAACTATATCCCTCCACCTACGGCGGGGGATAAAAAAAAATTTGGGAAAAGGGGGAAAATGCTGGTTACCAGCATTTCTCCTTTTCCCACAATGCTTTCTGAAGTGTTCTTTCCCACAGTCATTTAAAGTCCGGATTGTATGATTAAATGGTTAAGGAAGTTAAATATCTTGAGTTACAGTGATATTTTTATCTGTTTTTTAAACAAATACCTTATTTGGATAAGCTCAGTATTATCTATCTTCTTCCTAAATTCCCCTATACAACATTTTGATGTACTGTCTCATGATTGTATAGTGTATAACACTATTTGTACCATTTTATTTTATTTTGTTTTAGCCCCTAACCACACATTCCTGAGTTTAGATTACCTTAACCCATTACCAAACGACAGTATTTTAGACTGGTCCAAATTGAAAGCATTTGCAGACGACAAAATAAAGGTGACTGAAAAATTGAAATTTGTTCAGGGAAGGGTAGAAAACACTGGGGGAAAAGGAGAAAATGCTGGTTACCAGCATTTTCTCCTTTTCCCACAGTGTTTTCAAGAGGCTTCTTTCTCAGGGGCATCAAAAGTAGGGATTGTGTGGTAATGGGTTAAAGAAAGTTGACAACAGTGTGAGAAAAGGAGAAAGTGCTGGTAACCATTAGCATTTTCTCTTTTATCCACAATTTTTTCTATCCTTATCAAGGAAAGAAATCACCATTTCAGTTTTTCATTTTTCATGCAAAACACTGAGGAAGAAGCCTTTGGAACACATTGTGGGAAAAGGAGAAAATGCTGGTAACCAGCATTTTATCCTTTTTCCACAATGTTTTCTACCCTTCACAAAACAAATTTCAATTTTCCGGTCACTTTTTTCTTTTCCTTTTGCAAATGCTTTCAATTTGGACAAGCCTAAAATTTTGTTGTTTGGTAATGAGTGAAGGTAATAAGGAAGGTAAATGTTGAGTTGTTTTTCTACAAGATGACTTTATTGCATATGATATTTATCTGACAAAATTTTACTCTAAACACATATGCGTCGGTCTATCTCTATCCGACACCTATCTGCATCTAATGTAAGACGAGAAATAATTCAGGATTAACTCTTTGCCACTGAACAAAATTTTAGGCTTAATTAACCCTTTACCACACAATCACCACACAATCACAACTTTTAAAGACCCTGAAAAAGAAGGCATTTGAAAACATTGTGGGAAAAGGAGAAAATGCTGGTTACCAGCATTTTCTCCTTTTACCACAATGTTTCCTATCCTTCCCAAACCCAAGTTTCAATTTTTCTGTCACATTTATTTTGTCATCTGCAAATGTGTTCAATGTTTTCTACCTTCCCAAACCGAAGTTTCAATTTTTCAGTGGCATTTATTTTGTCATCTGCAAATGCTTTCAATTTGGACCAGTCCTAAAATTTGTCGTTCTGTAATGGGTTAATTCTGTAGCATTTGCAGACGGCAAAGTAAATGTCTCTGAAACTCTGGAAGTTGGCTTTGATAGAGAAGAAATCATCACATGGGGAAAGGAGAAAATGATGGTTACCAGCATTTTCTCCTTTTTCCACTATGTTTTCAAAAGGATTCTTTCTCAAAATCATTATAAGTCAGGACTGTGTGGTAAATAGTTTTAAGAAAAATATCTCCATGGTTCTCAATGAAAGCTAATGTTGTGGGTACTCCATGAGACATTCAACTGAGCACCCACAATATAGATCTAAATGGAGAGATAATGTACTTAGAATTCAGATGCATCCAAACATCTACATTCCTTTTGACGCCCCTGAGAAAGAAGCCTTTTGAAAACACTGTGAGAAAAGGAGAAAATGCTGGTAACCAGCATTTTCTCCTTTTCCCACAATGTTTTCTACCCTTCACGAAACAAATTTCAAATTTTCAGTCACTTTTATTTTGTCATCCGCAAAGCTTTCGATTTGGACAAACCTAAAATTTTGTCGTTTGGTAATGAGTTAACTCTTTACAAAACGACTGTTTTATAGAGTGGTCCATATTGAAAGCATTTGCGGATGATAAAATAATTGAGATTGAAAAATTGGAACTTGATTTGGGAAGGGTAGAAAACATTATGGGAAAAGGAGAAAATGTTGGTTACCAGCATTTTCTCCTTTTCCCACAATGTTTTCAAAATGCTTCTATCTCAGGGTCATAAAAACCAGGAATTGTTTGGTGAAGGGTTAAATCAGACTTAAAACAGTTACTAAAGCAAGGCTGACACTTGCATGACTTTTGGCCACGATTTTGTCGTGGCAAGTCGCGCCATTTTGGGGCACAAACTTGGAGGCTTGTGTCTGCTTTGTTTCAGACATCTTGTCTCTGAGATTTTTTTCGCTTGCAAATTCTGGAATGGTGAACAGTGTTCAGGAAACCCTATATATACACCCCCGCACGGACGCAAGCGCCACTGTCGCACAGTAGTCGTGAACTGCTCGTGAACTTTTCGTGAACTCGATGTAAGCTGTACGTGAACTATTCGTGACAGTCGTGGCATGGCGCACATTGGCACGCATCGTCCCGTCAATTTCACGAACAGTTTGTGCATAGTTCATGACCCGGTCGCGAAATTTCGTGACCAAAATTTTGAACATTTCAAAATTTTTGTCCCAACATGGCACGCTGTCACGACGGGTTTACGCACACTTCACGCCAGTTTACGTCTAGTTTGCGCACTGGCACATCTTGAGTCGTTCCAATGCGTGTTATGGAATCGTGCAAGTGTCAGCCTTGCTTAAGTCTTTCTTGATATCATACACTTTTTTCATTGACCTTCTTCTTCAGGGTTGCTGAAACAGGCTTGTTTAGTAAACAGTACATAGAAAAGTTTTTAACCTGTTACCCAACAATCTTGAGTTTCAACGACCCGGAGAAAGAAAGCGTTTTTGTTTCGTAAAGCATTAATTACACTAAAGTAGAAAGCTTTTTTCAACCCATTACCACACAATCCCTACTTTTGACGACCCTTTAGAAAACATTGTGGGAACCAGCATTTTCTCCATTTCCCACAATGTTTTCTTCTCTTCACAATACAAAATTTCAAATTTTCAGTGACTTTTATTTTGTCATCTGCAAATGCTTTCCATTTGGACAAGCCTAAAATTTTGTCATTTGGTAATGAGTTAAACAGTTTGAGAAAAGGAGAATTTTTTTTCATATTTGTTGTCTGCAAATACCTTAGATCTGGACAAGTCATAGATTTTGTCATATCGCAGAGCTCCAGATAACCCAAGTCGAAAGCATTTACAGACCACAAAATAAAAGTGACTGAAAATTTGAAATTTATTTTGCGAAGGGTAGAAAGCATTGTGGAAAAAGGAGAAAATGCTGGTTACCAGCATTTTCCCCTTTCCCCACAATGTTTTCGAAAGGCTTCTTTCTCAGGGGCGTCAAAAGTAGGGATTGTGTGGTAATGGGATAAAAGAGGGAGTGATGGTAATCTAAATCCATGATTTCTCTTCCAAACCCTATGTTGTAGTATCCGTTGGAGATTCTGTACTAAGCCCTATGTTAGGGGTACTCATTAGAGTTGTCTAAATGAGACTATTCTAATGAGTACCCATAACATAGAGCTTAGTAGAGAATTATTAATATTTTCTAGTCTTAAAATCACTCCCTTTATCAGGAGCTCTGATCCAGAGTTTAACCTTATCTCTTTACCACGATGTTGACAAACTTTTGACTCATTTCCACCCAAGTAAGCCTGGCTATACTGTATAGCTTGACCTAGTTCATTGCTTATGGCACATGCATTCAGATTTTACCTATTTTAACAATCTTAAGTTTTGACCAGACTGGAAGACTTTGAGGCATCAAAGGCAATTCAAAACATGAAATTTGACTTTTACTGAGTAGAAAACATTGTGGGAAAAGGAGAAAATGTTAGTCACCAGCATTTTCTCCTTAGTTTAAACATATTTATTTTACATCGATTGAGAAACAATTTCTAAAAATTTATGCTAATCTCTCTTGATTCAGCATTTCTCCTCTTCACATAATGTTTTCGAAAGCCCTTTTCTTCACAGATGCTAACAGAAGAGGTTGTGAAATGATTTTAAATGCCTTCTTCGTCATGGTCACTCACAGCTGTGGATTAAGTGGGAAAGGGTTTTCTGTCCTTTTCACAAAGAGTGGCTCATAATCTTTGTTTCAGGAGGTACTAAGATAATATTATCAGTGCACAAGTGTGAGTATAATGCCTTTATGTCACAGGAAATATGTCCCTTGATGCCTATATTGTTATCATTTACATATTTATCTTGGCATGTTCATCCTCCATTAACCAATGGTGACAAGTTTTTCACTGACTTTGACAGCTGGTACATGTACATGTATCTATAAAGATCATACTACACAGTATAATTATGTTTTCTGATCTACAATCTACACCAGCTGCCTGATATGTCAAGCCTGTAAAATGTGTGAGCTTCCATACATTGTAATTTTCAGCTGTAAAAAGGCATTGAGTCTACCAGTATATTGTTTGTTTACTTTGAAAACCTAATAACTACAACTTGTAAGAAGCTGTAGTTATGAGGTTTTCGAAGTAAACTTTTGGTATATTTGGCGCTGATTGGGTTAAGTTGCAATTCATGTAGGCCTTTACTACCCTATTTCAGATCATCCTAATGAAAGACAAGTGCATGATTTTCAATCATAGTTGCTTTTCAATCAATGATGATAGACTGAAGGGACACTTGAAATTTCTGTTGTTAACAGATAAACTACCCTTCTTGATACATGAGTCTATATTATCAAGTATAATTATTGACCTGTATTCTACATCAACCAATGTCATGTTAAGGAATCTGGTATGAAAGAAAGAATAAGAGAGAAATGAGGAACAGGAGAAAAGCAGAAAAAGAAATGATGAAGAATAAGAGGAGGAAAAAGAGAGTGAGAAATAGATAAACTGACTGTGTCAGAGTGAGAAATAGATAAACTGACTGTGTCAGAGGAGAGATACAGTGAGAGAGACAGAAGGAGACAGATATTTTGTACTTTTTTCCAAAACGTTTCAATCCATTAATTCATTCCCTTTATCTGACAAGGAAATTCAATATCTCTAAAGAAGTATATAGTTGTTCATAGTTGTACTTACGTCTTTCCACAAACACATTGTGCAAGCACATACACAAGACATACTACAAGAATCACGCCCACAACTGCTGGTAGTGAAGTCAGCCCAAGATCCAGAACAACCATCGTTACAATGTTTGCTTCAAACAGTACATGGTTATCTGAAATGTGCAGTGAATACTGTTATAGTTACAGTTATGCTCTTACTGTCTTTATGCTAGCTTCATATTATGCAAAATAGTTCACCATGTACTGAGTATTGGAACTGTTGGACAGAATATAAGAACTGTTGGACGTCTACATAAATCTAAGGTTAAAACATCATGAAATGACTGACTGCCCAAACTCACAACCATAGCACTGACTTTTTTGACCAACTTTCTACGCTTTGTCACACCAGTATTAACTCATTACCTAATGACAATATTTTAGACTGGTTCAAATTGAAAGCATTTGCAGAAGACAAAATAAAAGTGACTGAAAATTTGAAATTTGTTTTGTGAAGGGTAGAAAACTTTGTGAGAAAAGGAGAAAATTCTGGTTACCAGCATTTTCTCCTTTTCCCACAATGTTTTCTAAAATCTTTTTTTCTCAGGGGCGTCAAAAGTAGGGATTTTGTGGTAATGGGTTAACACAACTTTTCTTCTCAAAGCCATTGACTACATTTTTCACATGCACCAGAGATAAGAGATGAAAAATCACCATAATGAAAGTTTGCGGCAACTGAATATCGAACCCACAACCTCTAGGTAATGAGTCAAATATGCCAACCACTGGGCTACCCAGCTGGGCATCTGTGAAAGTATTCACAGGTGTCGCAAAAGTTTTGTAAATTATATTTCGCAGCCTAGAAAATATTACAGTAAAAGGTGATGATGCTGTTTCCTTCATTATCTTCAACCCATTACCACACAATCCCTTCTTCTGACGACCTTGAAAAAGAAGCCTTTAGAAAACATTGTGGGAAAAGGAGAAAATGCTGGTAACCAGCATTTTCTACTTTTCCCACAATATTTTCAACTCTTCACAAAACAAATTCCAAATTTTCAGTCACTTTTATTTTGTCGTCTGCAAATGCTTTGGATTTGGACAAGCCTAAAATATTGTCGTTTGGTAACAAGTTAAAAGCCTTCCTCTTTAGGCCACTGTCTCTATGGTAAAGATTTAGAAAATATTTAGATCGTTTTGCGATAATGATTAATGTTGTCCCAAGAATATGAACAAAATGGATAAGTGAAAACCTATAGATATATAATTCAATAATAATATATTTACCAAAATTTCTACTAAATAACAAATGTGCATCTGACAAAGTGGAGAAAAATTACATCCTCATAAAACATGGATAATAATAATCTTAGAACAGTCTCACAAAACCGGAAGTTGCTGACATCAAAACCCCTTACCAAACGACAAAATTTTAGACCGGTCCACATTCAAAACACTGGCAGACAACAATAAACGTAACTCAAAAATTGAAATTCCTTCCCAGCAGAGAAAAAAATATGGTGCGAAAAGGAGAAAATGCTGGTTACCAGCATTTTCTCTTTTTCCCACAATGTTTTCAAAAGGCTTCTATCTCATGGTCATAAAAACCAGGGAATGTTTTGTAAAGGGTTACAAATATTGCATTTATGATACAAAAAGAGATGTAATCTAGCGTTTCCCATTTTTTCTTAATTATGCATCAGCTCACAAAATTTTACACTGATCAACGCTTATAGCATCTGAGATCACAAGTTAATGGTACTTAAAATTATGACATCTGTCTTTGAACACATAGAAAACATTGTGAGAAATAGACAAAAATGCTGAAAACTTCATTTCCTTGTTTCCTCACAGGTTTTCAAATACCTTCCATGTCATTAAATACACAGTTTTTGGGTTAACCCATTACCACACAATCCCTACTTTTGATGCCCCTGAGAAAGAAGCCTTTAGAAAACATTGGGAGAAAGGGAGAAAATGCAGATAACCAGCATTTTCTACTTTTCCCACAAAGTTTTCTACCCTTCACAAAACAAATTTCAAATTTTCAATTACTTTTATTTTGTCGTCTCCAAATGCATTCAATTTGGACGAGTCTAAAATTTTGTGGTTTGGTAAAGAGTTAAGGGTTACCTGGATAATCCTTTAACCCATTACCACACAATCCCTACTTTTGACGCCCCTGAGAAAGAAGCCTTTAGAAAACATTGTGGGAAAAGGAGAAAATGCTGGTAACCAGCATTTTCTCCTTTTCCCACAATGTTTTCTACCCTTCACAGAACAAATTTCAAATTTTCAATCACTTTTATTTTGTCGTCTGCAAATGCTTTCAATTTGGACCAGTCTAAAATATTGGCGTTTGGTAATGGGTTAACAAACAACCTGGTTATCCCTAGTTTTAAAGATCGTAAGAAAATGCCTTATCGAAATAATGTGGGAAAATGAGAAAATGCTGGCAACCTGTATTTTGTTCTCTTCCCACAATATTCTCTAACAATTCCCAGAAAACCTAATATTTTTAGTAACGTCTAATTTGGTGTCTAAAAATGCCAAATAAATTTGGGTAAGTCAATGATTCTATCATTTGGTAGAGACTTCAAGTTAGTATTTACATCTTCTTATCTCATAATGTGATATTTTCCTTGATATCCTAGACTACCCTTACAGCAAATACTGGTAAGTGGACACTACTGGGGTGTTTTATCTCTGTACCACACGGCAAAATTTTAGATTGTTCCAAATTGAAAACATTTGCAGACAACAATATAAACGTAACACAAAAATTGAAATTTGTTTCCAGGAGGGTAAAAAGCATTATGGGAAAAAGGAGAAAATGCTGGTGAGAGCAGGCTTCTCTCTCAGGGTCATAAATACCAGGGGTTGTTTGGTATGGGGTTAACCCTTTACCTAACAATGATAACTTATGATGTTCCTAAGGTAGAAGACTTCTGAAAACATTGTGGGAAAAGGAGAATTAATGCTTGTAACCTGCATTTTCTCCTTTTCTCACAATGTTTTCCACCCTTTTGAAATCGAATTTCTATTTTTCAGTCACATTTATTTTGTCGTTTGGAAACGCTTTTAATCTGGACCTCTCTATAAATTTGTCGTACGATAATGAGTTAGTGTTCAACTCTTTATAGACCAATTCTGAGTTTTGACAAATCTGAGGGTGATTTTTTGCTAGCATGACTTATGAATTCATAGTGCAAAAGGAAAAAGACAAAAACAAAAGATGGGGGACCTTCTTGTAACTGAGCTTGAACCAAGTAGGTCAGCATAAGTACATGTAGGCATGTAAACTGAACAAAAAGTGCAAAAAATTAAAAAACATTTCTCAAAACCAATTGTTTGGAATCCAGCAAAATTTGATAAAGTTTCAGTATGCATGGTGCTAAAAAATCCCAGGAAATTTCAAAGAAATCTGACTAATAATGTGGATATTGTTGGGTAAACAATACATACTAAGTCATGAAAATGCTGCTTTCCCTGAACTGACTATTTCCTTCACCTTTAACCGTATACCATGCAATATCGACTTTAACCCATTACCACTCAATCCCTACTTTTGACGCCCCTGAGAATGACGCCTTTTGAAAACACTGTGGGAAAAGGAGAAAATGCTGGTAACCAGCATTTTCTCCTTTTCCCAGAGTGTTTTCTACCCTTTCCAGAACAAATTTCAATTTTTCAGTCACCTTTATTTTGTCGTCTGCAAATGCTTTCAATTTGGACCAGTCTAAAATTTTCTCGTGTGGTAAAGAGTTAAACAACAGTGAAAAAGAAGCCATCTAAAAGCATTGTGGATAACCAGCATTTTCTCCTTTTCCCACAATGTTTTCTTCCCTTCCCAAAAGAAAATTCAAAATTTCAGTCACTTTTATTGTGTTATCGGCAAATGCTTTCAATTTGGACAAACCTAAAATTTTCTTGTTTGGTAAAGAGTACAATCTCTTGAATGATGAACCGAATAATCTTTGCAAGTTTCAAAAGAATTGGATCAAAGATGCAGACTTCGTACCCTATGTAAGAAGTACCGGTAGTAATTTTCAACTCTAAATGGCTACTTTTTCCATACAGATTGTTACATTTTTTCAAAATCAATAAGGCTCAAGCTGTTGAAGAGATAAACTGTGCAAGTTTCATGAAAATCAGACTACAAAACTTAATGCAGATTTTATCGTGTAAACAGGAAAAAGACTTATGGACGGAAGGATAGACAGACAGATGGATGGACGACAGAAATCACAACATGACAAAGGCTCTGCTGCTTTTCAGCTAGTAGGGCCCAAAAAAACGAAATCGTTTAATTACGGGTTCAAAAATACAATACATAAGTTTAAAACATCAACTAATATTTTTATCCTTTGTTTTTCCCACAATGATTCTATCCTTTCAAATAAATATTTCCTAATTTGTGGAAAATATTGTTTTCCACAGAAAATGCTTCAATCTTGGACCTGTCTAAAATGTTTTCATTGGGTTAACCCTTTATCACAGCCGCAAACCTTAATGACCCTGGAGAGAAAGGCTTTTGAAAACACTGCAGGAAGAGGAGAAAAAATGCTGGTTACCAGCATTTTCTTCTTTTCCCACAATGTTTTCAAAACGTTTCTCTCTCAGGGCCGTAAAAACCAGGGATTGTTTGGTAAAGGGTTAAAGAGACGCATCAAGGATTATTAAGGTACATGTAATTTCTTTTTTGTACTGTAGCATCTTTTCTTCCTGTTTCATGTCATTTATAATGAAGAGAAAAAAAAAACAACAAAGTCTCTACCTTTTACATTGAATTTTTTTCATCCCCATATTGTCAGATTTTCTTTTAGAATAAAATTTACCTTTTATTTGTCCATGATTCCAGGGACTATATTATCTGTACATATACAATCTGTGAAGGTTCCCTTTATTCACACTTTCTTTCCATTCACCTTTCACTACATATTCCTGAGTTTTAGTTGGGTCCTGTTTGGCTCAGTGGTAAAGTGCAGGACTTGTGATCTGGAGGTCCCTGGTTCGAGCCTCACTAGCTCCACTGGGTTTTTCACAGGAATGTCCTTGGGCAAGACACTTCAGAGCCTAGCCTAGTACTGGTGAAACCCAGGAAACATGAATATGTGATCTGTCGCCGTGATATGATTGAATTAATGTTGAAAGCGGCGTAAACCACCATTCAAACAAACAAATCCTGAGTTTTAGTTTAAAAATATATATTTTACATCGATTGAGAAACAAGTTCTGAAACTTATACTAATCTCACCTGATTCTGCTTCCAGGGAACTACACCAGCACTCATGCCGAATGTGTGGGCTGATGAAAAATCCCAAAGCTGACACCAGCTCTCGGGAATCGAACTCAGGACCTTTTGGTTACAAGACCGACGCTCTACCTCACAACTAAGGACACCACAAGCTTCCTGAGTTTTAACAAGCTTGAGGAAGATGGCTTTTGAAAACATTGAGAGAAAAGGAGAAATGCCAGTTATGGAATTATTGAAATAGTAACTTACTGTAACCAGGATATCAGAAAGCTGGATATCAAACAGACTTAAATGGTAAAGCACTTGGCCTGTAGGTTCAAGTTCTACACTGACAAAATATACCTATTGATTATGTGTTTTCAATTACCCTAGGAGCCTGAAAGCAAGAAAAGCTTTTGAAAATGTTTTGGGAAATGGTGATCAGCATTCTTTCTCATTCCAACATTATTTTCTAAACTTTCAAAGACACCCTTTTCATTAAATCCTTTACCAAGCAATTCCTGGTTTTAATGACCCTGATGAAGAAGTCCTCTGAAAACATTGTTGGAAAAGGAGAAAATGCAGCTAAACAGCATTTTCTCCATTTCCCACAATATTTATTCTTCTATAAGTCAAGTTTATATTTTTGAGTCATGTTCACTTTGTCGTCTGCAAATGCTTGCAATTTGGAAAAGTCTATAAAATATTGTTGTTTGGTACAGAGATAAATCACATATAATTCTTAACCCACAAAATACTTGAACTCTTCACCACACAATTCATACCAAGTTTTGTCAACATGTAAAGCATTTTTTGATGAAAAAATATGAGACCCAAGAGAAACAAAAAAATTGTCCATGAAACTGAAAAAAAGATTTTTGGGAAGAGGAGAAAATGCTGGTCACCTAAACTGTTTTCAAAGGCTTTCTGCTCTATGGTCGTTAACACTAGGGACTGTGTAGCGAAGGATTAAGTTTCAGATAAGTTTTAAAATTTTGTTGGCGAGTAAGATAGTTCAGTCATAATGAATTGTCAGTACATCATGCCTGTTTTATTCTAAATCATGTCAAATCAAATGGCACCTTTTCAGCTGCATCGGATATCCAGTGTCTGTAACTGAAAGTTCAGTCACTGAATAACACTAAACTTAGTAAAGGTTTAGGTACTACTTGGTTTAGGTACTACTTCAAAGTTAACTGTGGCTGCCATATTCTGAAAGGTAATTGAGTACAAAACCACACAGGCAGGACACTATTCAATCATTGTCTGGCACCTGGATGTTTGCAAAACTCGGCAAGTGGGTGTGTGATATTCACAGTCACTATACAAAGACCATCCAGAATCAAAGGTGACCATATGGGCACCTTCCAAGTGCCGTTAGGTACATGTATCTTGGATGCACCATCCAATCAATGAATGCATATCTATTGTGACTATTGTCAGGTTATTAAAAATGTTTATACAGACATTGGATGTTAGATGTTTTGTTGTGTTGGGGCAATTTGGCTTTCATGTTATGACAGTAGCAGTCATCAAAGGATTCTCTTGTTATACTTTGGTAAGGACTGAATAACATAGTCTCAGAGAATCTGAGAGAAAGGTCTTTTAAGAAACCATGGCCCCAGAGAAGGAAACTCTTGATCAATAAAGCACACACATGAAACTGGCGGTGACTTTCACAAAACCCTTGAAAGGCAGTCATGGTGAATACCATTGGACCATAGGACTTGACCGTTGAAATAATAAGGGGACTGATTGTCTTTACCATCAACCCTAGTAAAGAAAAGCTATAAAAATCGCAGGATGCTGTGTGATTCAAAAACAACAGAAGTAAACCTTTTTAAAACAAGAACAAGGTAATTCTATAGTAGGCTCAGCAAGTGGTACATTCAGTCTGAAGGTCTGCTCCGATGCTATTTTCATTTCTGGTCTTTGCAGGCCTTCATATCAACGCTCTTTAACTCTTTACCACACGATCCCGAGTTTTAACGACCCTGACAGAGAAGTCTCTTGAAAACATCATGGGAACAGGAGAAAATGCTGCTAAACAGCATTTTCTCCTTTTCCCACAATGTTTTCTACCTTTCCCAAAACAAGTCTCAATTCTTCAGAGATTTTAAGTGTGTCATCTGCAAATGCTTTGAATTTGGACTTGTCTGAAATTTTGTTGTTTGGTAATGAGTTAAACACATCTTGAATTAATACGATTTTACCGGGTGAAGGACAACTCGCCCCAAAGACAACTCGCCCCAAGACAACTCGCCCCACCTTCAGAAGACAACTCGCCCCAAATTAGGGGACAACTCGCCCTACATAGAAGACAACTCCCCCCGCTTTTGTTAATATTTCCGGTATGTATATAAGATAAAGGATAAAGGTGTAAAACTTATGATTATTATTTTTTAACAGATATATATATTTGTTTATATATATACTGATGATTAAAATCTTTTTTTTTTATGAATTTGAGTTGATAAATGTACTGATTATTTAACTCTTTACCAAATGACAAAATCTTAGTCCGGTCCAAATTGAAAGCATTTGCAAATGACAAAATGAACATGACTCAGAAGCGGAAATTTGACTTTGGAAGAGTTGAAAACAGTGTGCGAATAGGAGAAAATGCTGATAACCAGCATTTTCTCCTTTTCCCACAGTGTTTTCAGAAGGCTTCTTCCTCGGGGTCGTAAAAAACAGGACTTGCTTGGTAAAGGGATAAACAATCTAGTCATAGTCGGGGCATCAAGCCCAAAGCCGCTCACTTAACCCATTACCAAACGACAATATTTTAGACTGGTCAAAATTGAAAGCATTTCAGACGACAAAATAAAAGTGACTGAAATTTTGAAATTTGTTTAGTGAAGGGTAGAAAACATTGTGGGAAAAGGAGAAAATGCTGGTTACCAGCATTTTTTCCTTTTCCCACAATGTTTTCTAAAGGCTTCTTTCTCAGGGGCGTCAAAAGTAGGTATTGTGTGGTAATGGGTTAAGTTTTTTTCCTGGTTTTTCATGGCACATTGCTATCTCAGTACAGTACTGTGCAGTGCACCGGTAGCTCAGCCGGTATTGTAAAGGACTTGAGGACAAGGGGTTCGATCCTTGGCTCGGTCAATTTCTTTCCGAGGATTGATGATAGTCATTGTGTCACGAATCATTCCTCTCTCAATTCAATTCAATTCAAGAGGCAATGTGTCAATTAATGAATGATGTTTTTCAAGCAATGTCATAATTGCACAACATATCATTTCCGGTACCAATCAAGCAACACCATATTAATCAAGCATTATTTTCTACATGCACATAAAACCCGGAAAAGTGTGCTTTATTTGGATCGGGGTAATGTGCGAATGTGTGATCATGTGGGTAATGTGTGAGTTTACCAAAATAACGCTGAGCACTAAGCCTGACCCACTAACCGTTTACATACAATGTAAACCAAAATCATACTACACAGAACGGGCAGTCTGATCTTTGATCTACACAGTCCAGTAAGGACCAGTTTTCAAAGAAAAAAAAATTAAAACGGCAAATTTCATTTTTTTTAATAACGTGGAATGTGTCGTCTTCAAGTGCTTCAATTTGGTCAAGTCTAAAATTTTGTTATTAGGTAAAGGGTTAATTAGATAAATCCAAGAAGTTGCTTCTACCAAAGTGTGACACAATTAAGAAATTACTTTGATGCGCCCACGCTTCTTACGTTAATCCGTTAATGAAGATTATTGTCGTTAATCAGGTGTCAAATCCATAGTCATGTTTTCATACCAAGCGTGACTTAACACCCTTCAGCAGACACATTACAGACCGTGATACGCTTTAATTTATCACTTCTTAACTGACCGATTAAAGAAGGAAAAGCATAAGCATGTAAACATGAAAAGTATTATAGTAGAAATTGAGAAATCGCCAACCAAACATGTAACATGATACAGTCCGAAACCGGTGATTTAACCCTTTACCGTACAATCCCAATTTTTAACAACACTGAAAGAGAGGCTTCTGAGAATATTCTTGGAAATATTGACAATGCAATATAATTTGTTCATTCACTCTCTTCCTTTTACAGAAATCAAGATGTAAATGTAAATGAAAAAAAAAAAATTAACTGGGCAAAAAAAAAATATTTTGCCACCAAACATTGTCCGAGTTCATAATGTAAGAGAGAGAGAGAGAGAGAGAGAGAGAGAGGGGGGGGGGGGGGAATGCCTTACTATCAGTTATAAATTGCAGAGATTGTTTTTTTTCCCAAATTGTACATTAGTTTGAAGGAACTAAAAATGGTTTTGATAAATTTACACAAATTCCAGACCGGCGTGTAGAATTTCCAAGACGTTCAAATTCAATAACAACATTAAAGAAGATCACAGTGTTCTTCTTTTCCCAATAGGTTTTCTAACCTTTCCAAATTAAGTTTCAGTTTTTGAGGCACATTCATTCTGTCATAAATCAATCTATCTATCTATCTATCTATCTATCTATCTATTACTTAATGCATCAATCCGTCCGCCCGTCAATTAATCAATCAATCAATCACTTTGTTTAAATTGGGCTCAATTCTTGTAAATCTGTGAGCTAGTCCGAGTATCTATAAACTTGAGGCGACTTGTCTTCGATGTGGGGCGAGTTGTCCCTTAATTTGGCGCGAGTTGTCTTCTAAATTTGGGACGAGTTGTCTTGGGGCGAGTTTTTTGTGGGGCGAGTTGTCTTGGGGCGAGTTGTCTTTGGGGCTAGTTGTCTGTCATTCGATTTTACCCATGTATCTTTTCGAATGGCTCTATGCAACAAAATTTCTAATGACAGCTAAAGTGGGCATGGATCATCAGATAAATGATTAATGTTTAACATCACCCAAACTGTACTGCAAAATACCAATTAAATCAATGGAAATTTATCTTTTTTCCCAACGCAAATAAATCCAGTGTAATTTGTAAACAACTAACAACGACTTCCATTAAACAAGCATGCACACTCAACGGAATTTGAATTTTGTACAGTCTGGTTCCTTAACCCTAACAACCATTTTCGCTCAAGGTGCCTTTGTCAACAGGGAAATTCGCAACTAAGCCTTCCTGTAGCTTGTCAGAGATACTGCGATTTTTGCCGTGACATGAACATTGATGCTATCACCATGTTTTGATTTCTGTGAAGAAGGTCAACAGTTATTTATGTTTAAAAGTACAGATTTGCGAGAAGGTAAGATTTAGATATTAACTAACATCAGTTTTTCTGTAAAGATTAATCATTAATCTAACGATCCATGCCCATTTTATTAGTTGTAATTGGAAAATTTGTTATTTAGTGCCGTCGAAAAGATGCGGGTAAAATCATATTAGTTCCAGATACTTTTAATGAACTGATTTGAAGGTGTATGCGAAGAACAGTAACAAAAATATCATAGGAGCACCGGGAGCAGACACCTTAAGGCTGAAGGTAAGCAAGTGGTTGCACTTTCTTAAAAAGTTTGCAGTTCATTGGAACCATTCATGTCAGAACAAAAACATCAACATAATTACTCTGTATGCATGTGAATATATAAAACAGTGGTATACAATAATACATGCACTGAAACTAAAGAAAAAATGTATCTGCCAATGAAAGTTGTCAAATCAAAAACTCGGTTTTCTTTTTTCAATCATGTTTACAGTAGAGCAACAACGTTCCATTAAAAAATAAAAAAAAATATTGAAATTTTACCTGTAATTTATTCAAAGAGAGCTATTTCAATCAAGCCATCTAGTGAAATACGTTCTGAGTCACACAAACTCGTAAATTGAGTTACGTGAACATGCATACCATTCATTAAAAGTCGAGATGTGAGTGATTGTTTATTGATTTAGTCCGGAAGTAGGTTTATTTTTAGGTTTTTAATCTCCTTTCCATAAAATGAAAAGTCTTATCTTCCAAAATTGTTTTGAAATAACTGAATTGTTATGTCTATATCTATTTGGGAGTATAAAGGATTTGTTTGGAAATAAAATGAATCAATTTTGCCTCTTCGTCTTGTATCAGAAAACATTAATTAATATCATTTTATTTCTTTTTCGGGTATAATAAAACTCTGCAGAATAATTCATCAAACGGTTGTGATTACCTCCCTTACTCAGGATCGCGATAAAATTTAGCTCCGACTAGGCATCAAGAAATTTACACAAGTCCTTGGCATATATAAGATCCAGGCGATTTTTTATTTTTTCAATGTTAATATCTTATTATAAACACAGTTTTTTTGGCGCAGTATTAGACTCACCTGAGGCCAATCATTGCGTCACAACTAAACGCAGTTTACATGGATACGACGTCTGATCTCAAAAGACTAAGATTCAACGAAGACGTGTTTGAATGCATAGATATTAATGGTAACATTTAATTCATTGAATAACTTAAACTTCTGATTTTATATTCTTTTTGAAAATAACGATTAGGTGATTTTCTAAATAACATCAAAATATATGGATAAAGATTAAAAAAAAAAAAAAACAGAAAAGAGACTATTGATGTATTTCATTTTAAATACCACAATGAGAAAAGATTTCATGGATAATAGATCGAAATCTTTACTATGTACATTCTTTCTTTCTTTCTTTCTTTCTTTCTTTTTATTTGTTTATTTATATAAAATTCAAGCAACCCCAAATATATCAGCCAGAGACCAAACAACGGGGACAAAAATAATACATATCCAGTCAGTGAAGTTGTACAGCTTACCGTTTTTGTAGATGAATTAAGCGTATCTTTTTTTTAACTCATTACCAAACGACAAAATTATAGGTTTGTGCAAATCGAAAGCTTTTGCAGACGACAAAATAAAAGTGACCGAAAATTTGAAATTTGTTTTGTGAAGGGTAGAAAACATTGTGGAAAAAAGGAGAAAATGCTGGTTACCAGCATTTTATCCTTTTCCCTCAATTTTTTTCTAAAGGCTTCTTTCTCAGGGTCGTCAAAAGTAAGGATTGTGTGGTAATGAGTTAAAAGGCTCTTACCTGTTACATTATCTGCTGCTCCGTCGAGATCTTCTTAGGCGTTTGCCTCTTTGATACCTTTCTGTAGGAGTTTACTTTCAAGCAGAGTTTCCGGTCTGTAATAAATGGCATGAAATTTGACTGTGTGTCTTCTCCAAAATATACATGTATTTAACAAACGACAAAATTGTAGACTTGTCCATATTGAAAGCACTTGCCGACATCAAAATAAAGGTAACTAAAAAATGGAAATTTGTTTCAAGTAGGGTAGAAAACACTGTGGGAAAAGGAGAAAATGCTGGTTACCAGCATTTTCTCCTTTTCCCACAATGTTTTCAAAAGGCTTCTATCTGTGGGTCGTAAAAACCAGGGATTGTTTGGGAAATGGTTAACCCATGTTTAAAGCTATAAAATTTACACTATGTGCATTTATGACCTCATCTGGAAGACTGTTCCAGTAATCCACTGGCACAAACAGGGTATGGGGGAAGAGCGGTTTTTGGTTAACGATTATCGTCCTCATCCTTATTATTATTATTATTCGCAAAGATTGTGGTTCAGAACACTAATTAAAGAAAAGATCGTTAGATAATTATGGATATTCTTTTTTAATTTTTGATGTACATGAGAGTTGCCGCGCAGAAAAAGATCTGTATTGAAAATCCAAAAAGCGGTATAGATGATACCTTGGCGTCCGTTATAGTTATTTTTCATTCTGTTATATACTAATTCATTCACTTTTCCATACAGTTAGACTATCATTTACTCACACATTATTTATCTTTATAATTTATTTTGTAGATGATGTCCGTCATTGAAATAAATAAAAGGAGAGCGAGGTTCAAGCAAACCCCTCCAGGATTTAAAGCCAACATAAGAAATGTTGACATCAATTACAATGATATTATGATGACCGATCTAAAGACTGTAAACTCTCACGTGACTAAAACAGCAGCAAATCAAACATCTACAAAGTCTCACGTGGTCGACGGTTCCAATGATTCCATGGACCCTATAAACATAAGTAAAGAGCTTCATGGAAAAAAAGACTTTACGCCTATTTTGAAAACACTCAAGTCCAGCAGTTACATCACTCTACCTCAATCCCGAGAAAGAGTTCCATCGACCTCCCACATGATGCCTGTATTGGAAGTTGCCATGAAAAGGGCGAAAAACCACACAGTACCACCTGGATTTAAACAGTTACCTATACTGGATAGAAATAACAACGCCACACATTTTGACAAAGGTCAATTGGAAAATGGTGAAAAAGCTGAAGAGATAAACACAAAGATTCAATCAAATGAAATTGAAAACAAGGCAAAGCCAGGCATGCTAATAGCAGATTGCATCAAAGCTGTCAAATCTGAGATATTGTTAACACCGGAGGAAATTGAAAGTTTGAGACCAAAGTGTCTCAAGGGCGACACAGAAGATGAAACAGGAAGTACAACTAAGAAAAGGGACAATAAAAAAGAGCTAAAGAAAACGAGTCCAGAGAAAATTATCAATAAAGTCCAGAAAATTGGTAAAAAATACATAAGGGCACGGTCAAAAGGAGTACAAGGTTTGTAAAGAAATATTTTTGTTAATCCATGATTTAGCTTTTCATCAATTCGTCAATGTATATTAACTTCTTCATCGCTGAACAATTATATATGACCTGCAACATACGAAAAAGTGCATTCGGACATTTGCGTAAAATGTCGTATCGGATCTGCCTGTGCAGACCGCGCAGGATAATCCTAAACGGCACTTTCCGTTTTTTTTTTAAATGAAATTTTCTGTTTTCCACAGTCTACCGTGGCACAAATTCTAATAGTATCGTAAAGTCTCGGATCAGCCTGCGCGGACTGCGCAGGCTGATCCGAGACCGGACTTTACGCAAATGTCCGAATGTCCCTTTTCGCGTGTTGCTAGCCATATGACATCGACTTCTTTCCCCGGCAAATGATATATACAGCCCATTGAAACAAAGGAAAAGTCTTTTATTTTATACCTAGCAGTGAAATCATGGAATTTCCCAGTGTAATAAATTTTGATATCATCACTATAGTGACGATATCAACTTTCACTTTCACTTCCTGCCCTAATTTAGGAACTACTTTTCTTTTCATTAAGCACTTATAGATAGTGTTAATTGTAAGTTCTATATTTTCAACCAGACAATCCAACTACTTTTCTCAGTCTCGTTTTGTTCGTTTAGATTATGTATTCATCTGCACTATGTCCCTGATTTCTTCTCTCTATCCAAAGTATTAATTTCGACTTTAAACGAAAAATTAAAAATAATAATGTTAATAAGGTATATAATAAATAGAATAATCAACTGGTTATTTTTGATATGAAAAATATCTCACTCGGATGCGTCGTTAGGCGTTAAAAAAAAACTCGTGCGACGTACTCGTTTTTTCAACGCCTGACAACGCTTCCTCGTGAGATATTTTTCATATCAAAAATAACCAGTTGATTATCCTCTATTTATTAACCCTTAACTGCTAAAACATGAATTAAATGAAACTTTCAAACCGACAGTTAAAAGTCAGATATTGCATATCTCAAAGTTATTACTGGGGAAAAACATCTACTTATCTGACAATGTAGATAGAGATCAGACTGTACATCCTTGAGTCGCGCCTAGCAGCCCAAGGGTTAAAGGCAGAGGCTTATTGTATTTTGGCGTGTGTAAAAACTTAGGCTGACGCGCTATGAATAATGACACTCAATATTCAATATTTCGGCTATTGCCTATTTCCTCTTGAAAAAGGCAATAGCCGAAATATTGAACATTAGAGTGCTCTTTTTTTTATAGTGTTCTGATCATTCCCTAAAGAATTCAAAGTGGCATTGATCCATTATCTCCAGCTGGATGGCATTCTGTAAATATTCATCTATCTAATTTGGGCATCCTGGGTACAGAACCGAACCACTTTCCTACGCGACAATCGTTACTTTGAATTCTAAACTAAAATAAACGTTTGCTCAATAAAACGCTACCTCGTGCGATTCACTCAGCTATGATGAGCAGTTTAGAGAAATCTGGGGCTAAAACAGGCCTGATTTTTCCTCAAACGTATTGATAAAAACCATTTTCTTAATTGCTATTTTATAGCGCGTATTACTACAGTCTGCCCGATATCAGGGATAGTGACGCGTCATCTAAGACAAGTCCAATCTTTGAAGAATATGCCGGCATGCGCGGACAACGGTCATTAATCTGAAGCGGTTCCTTTAAAATGTTAAATGCCAATTCTGTTGCAATTATTCAATGCACAGCAAATTTTCGCCCAATTCTATATTCATGTATTGTTTGATACATAAATTAGCGAGGTTTTGCAGTAAAACTCTTTCTAGATTTCATACATTATTTGTTTTTTTCACTTTTACAGGAACAATTTACATAACAGCTACTCAGCGAATCTGCCACGTGGCGGGAGAAGATGTGGTTACAAATATTCTGCCCTTTGACCCGGAAGAAAAAGAAGCATTTGACGACCTTGAGGTCAATGATGTCACTCCAGGTATGTGAAAATCATTCTTGAGCTTTAGCCGTGGCCAAACCATGGTACCATCCTGTCACTTTCATAACTTTTACGAGTTTACATTTTTTCCCCGATCCCATGATCAAAATTCGTTATGTAAGTAATTATAGAGTTTAAAAAAAAAGAACACCCAAAGTCTCTCTTGAGAAATACATGCATACATGTAGAGATTTTGATTTCAGATTTTGGGACAAAATTTTACAAAAAACACACGCACACAAAAAAAATCTTTATACTCCCAAAGCCTTATAATTCTCATTCATAAAACCCCAGTGGTTGAAAACCATCCGACAACAAGGGAAATTAGAGATTTAGAGAAACGCGATCTATTTTTACACGGGGAACTTGCTCATTTACATACTGGAAATACATAGACAAAGCTTCAAACATAGCGTCCGAAGAAGACATTATGGAAAATAATTACATGTTTGTTATGTTATGGAATTTAAGCGTCATTAGTCATGTGCCAATCACTTAACATTCCCACAATACCTTTTTTTGATTTATGCCGCGAAATCTAAAAATAGCTTAAGGGGCTACGTAGTCTTATAAGGGAATACCACCCAAAAATGTTTTTGTAATATTATGTTTCTGAATTATTGGTGATTTGTATTGGTTTTTCAAATAAATTTCAGTGAAATATATACGGTATATATTTTTAAATTTGGTGTGATGTGAAAAACCCACCTTTAAGGACTTCTTGAGTCAGAAACTTTCAGTGTTGCATATTTCAAATACGCCACGGTGCTCTAGACTTTCAGTGCTGCATATTCCAAATATGCCACGGTGCTCTAGACTTTCAGTGCTGCATATTCCAAATATGCCATGATGCTCTATGAATTATTTTTATGTAAAACTGCGCTTGTTATAGCCCGGCATCTAATTTGACCTACCTGGCACCCCCCCAGGACAATTTTTCATGGGTGCCAGAGTGTTCATTGGGACCCCCTAAATGCAAAAAATTTTTGTCCCCGAAAATAAACTCAATCCCACTATGTGAAAGGGCATGGTTTCCATGGCAACCCATGATGCATTCTAAAGAATGGGGGTGTACCTGCAAAATCAGTCATAACTCAGCTGCTATTTATCCTAGACCACTCAAATTGATACCAAACTAAAGCTTAGACTCTGGGCTTTCATATTATGGTCCAATATGCAAATTATCTAATTTGCATATTCATGAATATTAATGAAAACGTCGGAAAATGCGAGGAAATCGTAGAAAAATAACATGTTGTTGCTTTCAAACACAAAACTTTGCTGTTAAAAGTTGCTTAATCACCAGTGATGCATTCAAGTATGATATTCCAACCAACAAGTAACTCAGTATGACCATAATTATAGCTAATTTATAAGATTTTCCCCTTTATCTAATTTGCATATCTACTAGTGAACTAAACAAGCGAAATGGTTTTGAGCCCCACTTTACAGTAATCACTGCAAATTTGTTTTTGTGGTCTATACTTCTACCTGTGATAAAACCTCTACTCAATCTACAGCATCATCAACTTCTGCATCACTCTGGTCTTCCTCCTCTTCTTCTTCTTCTTCTTCATCACTTTCTGCATCTATTGTGTCCTGGAGAATGTCCACCAGTCTTTGTGGAAGGACCTGTCCATCAACCCACAATGGTTCCAGAACACCATTTACTCGGGTCCATCCATGTCTTTCTGATGCTACAGGAATGTTTGGTTGAGCTATGTGAGAGTTCTTCCAAATCGATAGCTGATAGTTTACCCGTCTTACATGCTGAATTAAACATCTCCTGCATGGGGGTAGGGTTCCCATGTCCATGTTGCGCATGGCAGTTGCTGGCTTACCATCACATTTCTCCTTCAACTTGAAAACACGTAGCTCATCTACAGAGGAGAATCGAGAGTTGCCATACATAGCACAGGTGTATTGTTCAAGCTCCTCATAAGATCTTCTCCTACTCCCCACGCATCTCCTAGTCAAGCCAGTGGTCTTGTGAACCTTGGCAGCTTTTCAATTGTCTTAATTGGAAGAACATGCCCTTTTCCTTTAAAGGCACTGGTAGTGTCACAACCACAAAAGGCGTGCAAAGCAAGGAGCGCTGCACGATATTCGGGTGTGTATGCTTTGCATACCTCTGTCATATTGATTAGCTTTCTGTGTTTGCCTGATCCTGTGTCAAACAGAACTGTCATTCTACCAAGCATATCAATATAATGCAGCAGAATGAAGAAGATGTCACTGTCTGGTGTTCTAACCTGGACAATCTTGTAACCTGCTCTTGTGCATATAAGCAATATAAGACTACTCTCGTGTCCGTTTCTTCTTGTGTCGACTTAAGCCCAGGTAGCACTGTTCTTTGTGTCTTGATTCCATCATCAGATGTATAGCAATATGCATCACCTTCACAAATAAGAGTGACCTTTCTTCCCTGCAGTTTTGTGGCATACACATCGTTAGCCCATGCACTAAGTAAGACCTGTACAAAATATTAATCTATAACGTGGAATAACACAAAGTTGAGAGATGAAACGGGTAGAAAATGTTATTTTGCGTTGCAAACTTCCAACACGATTGACGCGTAAAAGCAGACGACAGAAAGTCAATGATTTGCCTCTTACGTCATAAATACAGTGCTACAAACGATAAAAATTGGTTGAACCCTTAAGAAGAAGATAGTTTTGTTCTGTGCAAAGCGAAACATTAGAAAATAGTATAAAAAAGACAATGCATATTAAACTTGTTTTACTACTCGCATTTTTTGTGTAGATTCAGTTGTTCTAAGACAATATTAGCAACTGCAATTGCTTCCTTGGATGCAAAGTTTGAAACCCGAACTTTAAACCAAGCGTCTAATAACTTGAAAGTGCTTTTGTTTACAGACAGGGAATTGATTGCATGCAATACTTATTTTTTAAATATTCTTTTTCATTGATTATGATATGTACAAAGAATACTCTGTGAAATCAATGGAAAGAAACAGAAGAGGATCCAGTGAGAAACTTCTTGTACAAGGTGAGAATACAAAGAAGCCTGCGGACTGGAAAGCTTTCCTGACAAATGAGGATAACAAAAAACAACTTGTTCAGGTCTTACTTAGTGCATGGGCTAACGATGTGTATGCCACAAAACTGCAGGGAAGAAAGGTCACTCTTATTTGTGAAGGTGATGCATATTGCTATACATCTGATGATGGAATCAAGACACAAAGAACAGTGCTACCTGGGCTTAAGTCGACACAAGAAGAAACGGACACGAGAGTATTCTTATATTGCTTATATGCACAAGAGCAAGGTTACAAGATTGTCCAGGTTAGAACACCAGACAGTGACATCTTCTTCATTCTGCTGCATTATATTGATATGCTTGGTAGAATGACAGTTCTGTTTGACACAGGATCAGGCAAACACAGAAAGCTAATCAATATGACAGAGGTATGCAAAGCATACACACCCGAATATCGTGCAGCGCTCCTTGCTTTGCACGCCTTTTGTGGTTGTGACACTACCAGTGCCTTTAAAGGAAGAGGGCATGTTCTTCCAATTAAGACAATTGAAAAGCTGCCAAGGTTCACAAGACCACTGGCTTGACTAGGAGATGCGTGGGGAGTAGGTGAAGATCTTATGAGGAGCTTGAACAATACACCTGTGCTATGTATGGCAACTCTCGATTCTCCTCTGTAGATGAGCTACGTGTTTTCAAGTTGAAGGAGAAATGTGATGGTAAGCCAGCAACTGCCATGCGCAACATGGACATGGGAACCCTACCCCCATGCAGGAGATGTTTAATTCAGCATGTAAGACGGGTAAACTATCAGCTATCGATTTGGAAGAACTCTCACATAGCTCAACCAAACATTCCTGTAGCATCAGAAAGACATGGATGGACCCGAGTAAATGGTGTTCTGGAACCATTGTGGGTTGATGGACAGGTCCTTCCACAAAGACTGGTGGACATTCTCCAGGACACAATAGATGCAGAAAGTGATGAAGAAGAAGAAGAAGAAGAGGAGGAGGAAGACCAGAGTGATGCAGAAGTTGATGATGCTGTAGATTGAGTAGAGGTTTTATCACAGGTAGAAGTATAGACCACAAAAACAAATTTGCAGTGATTACTGTAAAGTGGGGCTCAAAACCATTTCGCTTGTTTAGTTCACTAGTAGATATGCAAATTAGTTAAAGGGGAAAATCTTATAAATTAGCTATAATTATGGTCATTCTGAGTTACTTGTTGGTTGGAATATCATACTTGAATGCATCACTGGTGATTAAGCAACTTTTAACAGCAAAGTTTTGTGTTTGAAAGCAACAACGTGTTATTTTTCTACGATTTCCTCGCATTTTCCGACGTTTTCATTAATATTCATGAATATGCAAATTAGGTAATTTGCATATTGGACCATAATATGAAAGCCCAGAGTCTAAGCTTTAGTTTGGTACCAATTTGAGTGGTCTAGGATAAATAACAGCTGAGTTATGACTGATTTTGCAGGTACACCCCCATTCTTTAGAGTGCATCATGGGTTGCCATGGAAACCATGCCGTTTCACATAGTGGGATTGAGTTTATTTTCGGGGACAAAAATTTTTTGCATTTAGGGGGTCCCAATGAACACTCTGGCACCCATGAAAAATTGTCCTGGGGGGTGCCAGGTAGGTCAAATTAGATGCCGGGCTATTAGAGTATATATAGAACTTCAAGCTTGATCTCATCCGCTCCATACTTTACTATAAGACAAAAATCAACCCTGGTACTGCTATATGGATTAACTCTTTACCAAGCAACAAAATTTAAGATTGGTCCAAATAGAAAGCAATTGCAGACGACAAAATAAACACAACTCAAAACTTGAAATTTGTTTCCAGAAGGGTAGAAAACACTGTGGGAAAAGGAGAAAATGCTGGTTGCCAGCATTTTCTCCTTTTCCCACAAAGTTTTCAAAAGGCTTCTATCTCAGGGTCATAAAAACCAGGGATTGTTTGGGAAATGGATTAACTGAAACTCTGAAGCCGATATCAAAACCACAATAATAGGGCCTATTATTCAGTTAGATTTATTTTTTGTTTTTGGAGAACATGTCTTCTTGTCGCACTCTGTAGATGCAAGATCAGGGCCCGTATTCACCAACCATTCTTAAGAACATTCTTTGTTTTATTCTCCAGAATTTTCTACATTTGTAAGTAACACAACTTCTGATTGGCTAAATCATTCGGTTTAGCCAATCAGAAGTTGTGTTACTTATAAATTTAGAAAACCTTGGAAAACAAGACTAAGAATATTGTCAAGAATGGTTGGTGAATACGGGCCCAGACTGCACGTTCTTTGATATCTGATCTTGATCTATACTGTCCGCGAAGTGTCAGTGAGCTGCGCTTAACAACCTATGGGTGTAGAGTTTTCAGACTTTCATGACCCTTCACTTGTATAGACTTCTTTAGTGGCACGAGTCTTCATGGAACTGCCAAAACCTGACTCTTTCCACACACACACACCAACACAACAATGTTTTAGACTTGTCCAAATTCAAAGCATTTCGTGATGATAAATTCAATGCAGCTTGACAGATTGTTTCTGTCAAAGTCGAAAAAAAAAAACAAAAAAAACAGGGATTGTTTGGTAAAGGGTTGATTTTAGACGATTTTTTTTTCGAGGGGGTGGTGGTGTTCGTCTAAATTTAACTCTTTACCACACAATCCCGACTTTTAACGGTCCAGGGAAAGAGACATAATGAAAACATTGTGCGAAAAGGAGAAAATGCTGGTAAGCAGCATTTTCTCCTTTTCCCACAATGTTTTCTACCCATCAAAAAAATTAAAAGAAATCATCGTTTTAACAACTTTCAATTTGTTGTCTACAAATGCTTACAATTTGGACTAGTGTAAAATTTTGTCGTTTGGTATTGTCAAATGAATTTGCCTTTGAATTGGTAGAAAACATTGTTGGAAAAGAAGAAAAGGTATACAAGAACCATATTTCCCAGGGTCCTATAAATTAAGGATTATTTCGTAAAGGGTTAAAAACCTAACATGGTCACTGAAGTAATAAAACTTTTCAGCGTAGCTGTATGTACTGGTTTTTCACCTACCTGTTTGGTACTAATAACATATAAATAAATAGAAATTTGTGATTGATTAAAAATGTGGACATGTTTATTCTAAGGGCCCTACCTGTTTGCTTGCAAATTTACGCTGCCTATCTTTTTTTTAAAAAATATTTCTTGTTAGTGTCATCATTCCTTTATCTCCTTAGTGTTGGGAATTTCTTTCCAAGAATTTATGATACATGTAATCGTTGTGACATGACCCATTTCTCTCTCGTCTCTGATAACTGTGTCGGCAACGATTATGTAAGCAGCCCCAGTGGTTTGTAAAGAATATTGTGTGAAGCACTGGTAAAAGGTAAACTTCAGGAAAGCATGGATGGCAGCACTCGCTACAGCGATATAACTAAAAGAATGTTGAAAACGTAGTAGACCACCATATAGTAGTACAATTTTACTATCATTCTCCTATCCATTTCTGTATAGCTGATTTCCTGGAGACGTATGACTACTTCGAGATGGTATCTGAAAACCGGAAGCATGTGATCCAAGCCATTTATACTCTGGGAGATTTATTATTGGCCAATGAAATTGAGGGAGACAAGGAAGACTGGCAGCTATACACAGAGAAGGTTGGTTTCATGTGGTTGTATAAGGGTGTTGAATAGATAGGTGAGCCAGTTGTTGAAAAGATAGGTGAGCCATGTTCTGTGAACGAAGGGCTTAATCTATCTGCATAAAGTATCGACTCAGATCAGCCTGCGCAGTCCGCACAGGCTGACCTGAGTCGATACATTTTGCTATGGCTTAATTTTCTGCATGTCAAACGACCAGTTTACCTGCTGGTTGAATCAGATGTTGGAAAAATGTTTTTCTTTTGATCTATAATTATGTGATGTCACTCCGAGTAGGATTTCTCTGAGATAACCCCCCCCCCCCCTCCCCCTTGTCAGAGCATGCCTCAGAAATATTCCACCAATACCTGTATTTGCTTAATTCAAGCTTGTCGATTGTATCAGTCATTGCTAGATATGTTTCCGTTTTAGTTGAACGAAAAAAAAAAAAACTTGCAGAAGTATGAGGAGACTAGTCTTTCGACATGGGAAAACACAAATACTAGTAGCAAGAAAGGTTCGACCAAAGTCAGCCTGCACGGGCTGCGCAAACTGACCTGGTCGATACTTCTTGGAAATGTTTTAAACTGCCTTTTCATCGACAATGAATACAATCATGTATATCAGTATCCATGGTAAACAACTCTGAATTATTTATATATTATGATATTTTCTCCTTACTTCAGCAGTTAGAGGAAGAACAAGCTTGGAAGAAGCGATGTCGGGAAGACGATGACGATTTCGAGAGAAGACGGAGAAGTATCAGAGTTAGACCGTTCCACAAACGTGTAATGGAGTATGTCAAAGCCAAAGTCGAAAAGGCCAAAAATTTCCTGACAGAAGCATGCCCATGTTTCTTTTAGATCATTGTACAGTTAATGATTCAACACTGAACAATGGAGCTATTTTCCACTTTACAAAGTTTAGATTAGTTTAGATTTGTGAATGTTTAACATACGTAGATCTAAAGCTTAGGCTAATTTCTTCATTCTAGATTCAACCAAATTAATTTGACCTTTTTCCAAATATCGAGAATATCTCGGACTAATGTAACAGTATAACATTGTTTTATGTGATATAAAAGTGTACTGAAATGAAGAAAAAAATGTTAAATTATATGTTATGAATGTTTGTGTTCGTTGTTTCTTTGCGTCCTTACAAGTAGTTCATGTCCTTCAGTGCAAAGTATATTTTCAAAATATAAGGGTTGAAAAGACAACTATAAAACGGGTTTCCGGGTCTGAAACAAATAAATCGCGTGTACAATAAATCATACTTTATTATTCAACAGTAATATAAACAACTTTCATAACTGTTTGAGACAAAAAAGGCACTTACTAAATGGAAGACATCAAAGTTCATTCAGTGCTATTTACAAATTAAGATCCCGGACCGTATTTACCAACCATTCTTAATAACATCCCTAGTATACTTATTCTCCAGGATTTTGTAAATGTTAAAGTAACAGAACTTCTGATTGGCTAAACCATTTGGTTTAGCCAATCAGAAGTTCTGTTACTTTCACAGTCAGAAAACCCTGAAGAATGAGACAAAAAGAACGTTCTTAAGAATGGCTGGTGAATATGAACCACGGGCCCGTATACAACAACCATTCTTGAAAACATTCTTGGTCTTATTATCGGGAATCTTTAAAATTTAAAAGTTAACCAACTTCTGATTGTTTAAACCAAGTGGTTTAGCCAACCAGAGGTTGTGTTACTTTCTAAACATAGAATTACACGAAGAATGTACCGAAGAATGATTGGTTAACCCGAATCCGGATTCTTTTAAATTCACCAACCGTCTAACGCTTATCATGCTAAATAACTAAACTGATTTTTTCGTTTTAATCGAAGGAACCTACATATTGATGTTTCTAAGTTATGTTTAGGGGAATGATATCTCTTTTTCGGACAGTGTAGATCCAAGATCAGACAGCATGTTCTGTGCAAGCTGATCTTGATCTACACTGTCTGCAAAACGTCGTGAGTTCCGCTTTGCAGCCAATGAGTTATAATATTACTGTAAGTCTAAAGCTCAAGAATCTACATTGTAACGGTTGAGATATTCGGTCTTCATGAGTCAGATGGTTAGTCTTGCAATGAAGAGTTGAGAATTTCTAATGGTTTATGAAAACAAACCCAGGTTTCCAACATTTGAGGAAAATTAGAGTACTGAACTGTCGTCGGTTTACTTCGAAAACTCGTAACTACAGCTTGTTACAAGCTGTAGTTACGAGGTTTTTTAAGTAAACCAACGATATGCCATGCTCTCGTAAAAGGGAATTCAGTGTAGATCTCCGTGATGCATTCTATAAGGCAAGTGATCCCTTAATTATGGGAAAGGTAAAATCGATTTTGTTAAAAACCCAACGAATCATGAGGTGGAATAGTCCTTTGAAATGCAGAAATTTGACTTATAGACCCCTGTTTGTCTAAAAACTGACTTGTTCTCTTAACCCTATTAGGCATTTCTATGGTATCTCTTACTGACCCTTAACAGCAGCAAGGATGAAGCCGTTTCTTATGTGTATATGACACCTTTTGATACCATAGAAAGCATTGTGGCAAAAGGTGAAATTGCTCGTCATGAGCAATTTCATCTTTTGCCACAATGTTTTCCAAAGGCTACTACAAGCAATGCCTAGAAATGAGTAACCCTTTACTTCTATGAAGTAAAGGGTTAAGAAACTGCCCATAGCTCTTTACCAGACAAAACCTTTTTTAGACTTGTCCGTATTGAAAGCATTTACATACAAAAATTTAAATACCGTCTAACAAAGAGGAACCATCTAGTCGTTTTAACTCAGATTTTTTTTGTCACTGGTTGAGATACCATTCCAAGTTCAAAGACTAACCATCCGATCGATTTATTGGCAATAACAGGTCATCCTTTCCGTGAAAAGAGTGTCCAAAATGAAATTGAATTCAAAATGAAAGTTATTTCAAGGACAGTATTTATACATTGACACTGAAACAGTTATTTTCTATTCATTTTTACATAATGCTGCACCTGTCTTGAACTTTTGACAGTTTCTTGTTGTCTGGACGGCGACCGTTCCACATTCCACAGTTCCTAACCTCTGCCATAATGAACTCTTCAACCTCAACACCACAGAAAATGTCAATGTCATCCAGACTTAATTTTGAAACATTAACCGGGAGTGACTCCTTCAAAATGGCGGCTGTCACGTGACCTATTAGTGGAGAGCAATCGAGTGGTCCTCCAAGGTAATTTCTTGTAGCCAGTTCCAGATTACAAGATGGAAGTGCTGAAAGAAAAAGAAGCAAACGTAAAAAGTGGATTCTTAATTTGCATGTATACTACATGTATCTGAAAATCCTTAAGGGGCGCATTCAGGTTTTCTTTTAAAAACTTAGATTTCCTCAGTTTATTCGTGTTTAAGGTCACCTGATGATACGCATAAACTACAGTTAAAACATTACCGAACATTTTTTATCCTCAGTATATAGTTACACACATTTCTTATATTTTGACTGTAGGAAGATATCAAAAGGTCGCTATGGCCTTCTTATCAAACATGTTCAATACATTTCTGAAAAAACAAACACACACACCCAGGTAGTAATAGTAATTAGATCAACAGAAGTAAAAAAAGATCTTACTGTTATATTAGACACTTTATAAATGAAACAATAGTTGATACAAAACGGATACGATCTTGTTTTCTGCAATTAATGAATTTTTCCATATAAAAAAATAGTTTTCTCTTTTTAATTACTTCGGGTTTTTTTTATGGGTTAATGTTTTCCATATCTTTTTTTTCTTTCATCACAACCGAGACAAATAATCAGAGAATTGTCAGACGGCTAGGTAGTCAGAATATCAATTAAATATTTGGCACAAAATACCCCCAATTAGCTGCAACATTTTATGGCAGTTTTCTGATTACAACATAATATAGCAAGCGTTGGAGAAGGATTGACCAGATGGGGCTATTCCCCACTTCCTCATAGGATAAGATTTTTGTGCATGTTTGTAGAAGAACAATTCAGATCAGAAGATCCTGCACCTTCAAGATCTTACTTTTTGTATAAAAAATTGGTATATTACAGATCATAGTTTCACTCCACTACTATAATGGACACATGCTAACGCCGATATAGAAGTTGTTCCGCAGACTGATTTAAAGGTATGAGATACGAATAAAGAATGCACTATACCTCTTTGGTGTATCAAGAAGTGATACGCTGGGATCACAGATTGCGGATCAAGCATGTGGAGTTTGACAAATACAGTGTTCATCGCCATATTGTATTCATCTTCGGTCACATGACCACAGACTATTTTCTGTACCCACGACATCGTCCATGATGGTGACGTCATAATATTGAGTATCTGTTCCGCCCATTCCGGTCTGTTCAAGAAAAGAAACAATATCCTTATCGATTGATCCTTCACTGATTTTTCTAACAAAGCGAGCTTTTCCAAAGAACATCGAATAAACTTTCAAGTTAAGAGATTTTACCCAGATTAACTTTATATCGGTCTTAACCCTTTACTCTATAGATACTCATTTTGACCTACCAACAACAGACAGCTTTTGAAAACATTGTGGGAAAAGGAGAAATTGCTCGTAACGAGCAATTTCTCCTTTTCCCCCAATGTTTTCCAATGAATCAGATATTATATCCTCATTTGTCCATATTTTTGACATCATATCTTTATTTGCTGTTGAAATGAAACAGTCTCAAATTGGCATATGAAGGGTTAAAACGATTAAGGGTTAAAACGATTAAGTTGCGCGTTATTGCGCTGTGTGACTTTGGTCGACATATAATCCAACATCTAAAAATCCAATTATAGATTCGCATTCAATATGGCGGCTACAAATTGCTGCGAATATAAGCGAACCTCTATTTTTGTCGGCTGGTGAAGAGTTAAAACAGATTGAAATGACTCACCCATCGTCATCTATAAATTCTTTCAGGCAAACGTTTGTCTGAGTGTCTTTAACCACAGTCGGATACAACTTTGTGTATAGACCAAACCCTGCAACAAGAAAATATTGATACATAGCATCAATGGCGCCACAAATCAGTTGTTTCTGAAATAGGCAATTTACAACATTTCAAATTGTCCGAAGTAAATTTGTACAGAACTCAGTGAGAAATGAACTGAGATGTCATAAACAATCTTTAGAATGCAAATTAAAACTTATAAAAAGAAAGAACCAATAATGGTAAAACACAATCATTCTACGAAATGTAACATAGTTTTAATTGGGGTTGTGTACAAAAGCGTTTGTAAAAAAAAAAAACACACACACACACAAGAAAATAGTATGAAAACCAGGTTCTAAATAAAAAAATTGATATTTAAAAATGGGTATGAAATGACCTTAGTGAGTACGCAATGACCAAACAGTACGAAATGGCTTAGGTACGAAATGACCTATTTATGATATAACAGGAAGCCGAGTAAACAATATGGCTGCCTCCGTGGGTACTTTTCAAAAGCCACAATGACGAAAAAAACCAAAGGTCATTTACTCTTTCAACGTCAATCAATGGGATAAGAGAGATCAGGGAGCTGTTTTCATCTTATAGAGCTGTCCAGACAAGAGTGAGATACAGTTCCAAGATATAGAGGATATTTGTTTTTTTCGGTGAAAGATCAAAATTCATTTCATCGAGTGGACACCATCGGTAATATTTTCACTCGTGAAAATATTACCGATGGTGTTCACGAGATGAAATAAATTTCGATCTTTCACCGAAAAAAACAAATATTCTATTTATTTCATGTTTTTAACCCTTTCTGGGAGGAGCTTTTTCAAAATCCAGTACAGTTCTTTTCCGTTATTCCCCGTGGAGTACCCCTCCTGCATAGCAACGCATTACAATATTACGTCAAGCGAGAGAAACGTAAGGTAAATGACGTCATATTTCCATCTGGTTGTGAGGCACGCACAATTAATCTAGGCAACAAGAACATGAAAATCGGTATTTTCATTTCGGTACCAGTGTAAGATCGAAAAATATTTTCACTGCTTTTTCTCGATATCCTACCGGAAAGTATGAAATAAATAGACTTATCTTGGGTCTGTATCTTCCGCTTATTATACCCTCCCCCACAACGAAGTGGAAGGGGGTATACTGGAATCCCTATGGTTGTCTCTCCGTCTGCCCGTATGTCCGTCTGTCCGTAGACACAAATTTGTCCGGCGAAATACTCCGAGTCTCTTTAAGGTGCTGGACTCAAATTTACATACAGTGTTCCTTTATATATGAAGTTGTGCATTTGCAATTTATATGTCCCTGCTGCGATTTGTTTCGGAATTATCTTGAACGTTTTTCAACTCTTACTTTTATACTAAACCATTCTGTATTCTGTGATAAAACCTGTTTTTGTGACAAGGAGCTAGTGTGGGGTATGATCACGTTTAGTGTTAGCTCTAGTTCAGTCATGCCTTTAGCCCTTTCCCACACAATGACAACTTTTGGCCACCGTCTTGGCAAGAGGCCTTCTGAAAATATTGTGGGAAAAGGAGAAAATGCTGGTAATCAGCATTTTCTCTTTTTCCCACCATGTTTTCTACCCTGTCATTAAACAATTGCACCATTTGAGCCACACTGAAACTGTCGTCTGCAAATGCCTTAAATTTGGACAGGGCTAAACTTTGTCGTCTGGTAAGGGGTTAAGATGAACATAGTGTCAGCGAATGGTGATTCAGCAGTCGAAAAAAAAAAAAACCGAATAAAATATAATTACACTAGTATTTGGCGTTGTAAGAGATGCTTCCATTGTTTGATTTTCGATAAATTGTTGTCTCACCCTTTTGCTCAGCGCCCTCAAGAAAACTAGTCGTTTTGTTACGGAGAATAGGACAGGATACAGGACAAAACCCGTTTTCTGCGCATGTCATATTCTTCGAAGATTCGACCTGTCTTGTATGACGCATCACTATCCCCAATATCGGGCATAAAGTAGCAATGGAGAAAATGGATTTTATCAATACGTTTGACAAAAAATTAGGCCTGTTTTAGCCCCAGATTTCTTTAAACTGCTGATCATAGCTGAATGAATCGCACGAGGTAGCGTTTTATTGAATAAACGTTTATTTTAGTTTGAAATTCAAAGTAATGGTTGTCGCGTAGGAAAGTGGTTCGGTTCTGTACCCAGGATGCCCAAATTAGATAGATGAGATTTTACAGAATGCCATCTAGCGGGAGATAATGGAACAAAACCCATCCAATGCTACGCCAGGTTCTCCACGTGCTCTTTGTATTACAGCGTCGCACGAGATCTTGGTTTTATGTCGTATCCGAAAGACTATCTGCAATTTTAGGCGTCTTGCTATTGGAATGGAACCCATATCCTCGAGTGTCGAGAGATTTGATGTTCACAAGTTCCATGACCTTGGCTATTTGGGCTGGTGCAGAAGTGTTACAAATTCAGTGTTTAACTCTTGACCAAACGACAATATTTTAGGCTTGTCCGAATTGAAAGCATTTGAAGACGACAAAATAAAAGTGATTGAAAATTCAAAATCTGTTTTGTGAAGCTACCAGCATTTTCTCCTTTTCCCACAATGTTTTCTAAAGGCTTTATTATCAAAAGTAGGATTGTGTGGTAATGGGTTAACCAAGACTGAGTACCTCATGCCAACATTTTTGACTAATCCAAATTGAAAGCATTTGCAGATAAGTATTTCATAGTGGGTCAAATTAGGCATTTTTCTTTGATTGGGTAGAAAACTTTGTGGAAAAAGGAAATGCTGGTCACCATCATTTACTCCTTTTCCCACAATGTTTTCAAAAGGCTTCTTCCCCAGAGTCGTCAAAAGTCGTCATTATGTGGTAAAGGGATAAATACAACTAAATGCTATAACACCCTGTGATAGCTGGTTCATTTGCATTATTATGAATCTTACACAAAGAGAGCTAAGAGAATGGGCTTTGACAATATCTTATCCCTTGTTCTGCTAAGTAACTAAATAGAAAATTTAATTACTAAAGAAACAATCCAAATACTGCTTTCTAAAAGTTATGTTTTGCGGAACAGTGTAGATCCAGGATCAGACTGCACGTTCTGTGCAGTCTGATCTTGATCTACACTGTCCGCAAAAGGTCAGTGAGTCGCGCTTAGCAGGCTAAAGGCTAAATTCTTACCCAGTTTTTTCCAGTGAACACTGCTGTATATCTCCGTCAATACTTCCTCTAAGTTGTCTCTCTCAATCGTACAGTGAAATTTCAGGTCATCTCCGCTCTTTGAAATCGCTTCTGCGACGAGAGCAACGGCTAACCTTTCAATTGGAAAATCCCTTAGGTCTTCCTCGTCTAGTCTTGTATCTCGTACCACTTCCGGAAAGAAAACTTTATGCACTGAAGATTCTGATTGGATGAAATTTATCAATATGTCACGTGATGCTTTTTGAACCATGTCGATCCCATTTTCTATCGGAGTAAGTCTTTGCAATACATCGAGGTTAAGCCGTTTGTTGTTTTGCCTTCCCGCCATGAAACTAAATCCCTTCGGTCCTTCTCGTTTTCGTACATTTGGCCTTTTGACAGTTTTAAAAGAAGATTTTCTTATTACCTCATTACTTGAGCCATCGCTACTTCCTGGTACATCGAGTGATGTCGGCATTTTTTTCACTTCCGTTATAATTCACTGTCACTAACAAAGCCTTGGCATGACACTGAATGCAAATTACTCTTTATTTTGAGTTTTTTTTTTTGTAAATGTAACATATTGTGTTCTTGTAAACAAATTGAGAAATAGTGGGTCTGTTCTTTTTCAACCGTATGTGTACCATACAATTTAAATACAAGATTGTTTGATAAACTCACGTATGTGACATCTGCGTAGTGATATATATATTTTGAGTAAGGTTTCTCTTCCCTTTTTTTCAACAGTCGATAGTCCTTACTCTTTAACAAACAGTCTTCTACTATCGGTTACATTTATTAGCTCTTTTTTTCCTGAAAAAAAAGCGAGAAGAAAATTATGAAATACCAGAGAACAAACAGTCTGGCACCGTATTCAAGAGCCAGTAATAATTTACTCTTAGTCTTATTCTAGATTTAGAAAGTAAAATAACTTCTGATTGGCTAAATCAATCAGCCAATTAGAAAATGTAGAAAATTCTGGAGAGTATAACACAAAGAACTTTCTTAAGAATGGCCTGTAAGTTATTTTTATGGTCCTTACATATCGAATATTTATTTAGTTAACAAATTTACCAGTATGCATAACTCCACATCCATCTTTTCCCATTTTTACCTCTCTTGTCTTTCTCTATTCTATTTTCTTCACTTTTGTTTTTTGTGACTTCTTTATACATACTGCTTAACCGGAGCTTGGAGAGGAACTATATAAGCTTAGTTTTCGTTTCAATCCATTTTATAGAATTGTTCTTGTTAATCTGATTGATATATATTTCTATGTAATATTATGTAATTCTATGAATAAAATATGTTTAAACTAAGAAGGGCTTAAGTTGGTAAATACGGGCCCAGGTCAACCTGCACAGACTGCACTGGCTGACCTTGGTCGATATTTTTCGCTTTAAGCCCCCTTTTCACAGATCTTGGCTCACATGTATTGAAAGAAGCTAGCACCTCAACCTCTACTGTGCAAATAAGGTGTTCCTCACCGATAGAGGGGCTCATTGGTCCGAATACCCCCGCCCAGCCAATTTTTCCTAAAGCACTGATGATACTCATTGCAGCAGGATTGGCCCTTCTCTCAGTCATGACCATTGTTTCGTAGAAGATTGTGTGGGAAAGCAGCCAGTGTCCGGCAAAACTGAATTGCGAAGTAAAGGCAAGAGAAACTCCAAGAAAGCATGGACAGGTGCACTGTCCGCTGTAAAATAACTGCAGTATTGTTGAAAAAGGCGTATAGCAACCATTCATCTATCCATCCACCAACTAACTAACAACCAGCTACCAACTAATCGATAAATCAGTCAACCAATCAAACAATCAATCAATAAACCAACCAACCAACCAACCAACCAACCAACAAACCAACCAACCAACCTCCCTACCTACCTACCTACCTGTGTGTGGGTGTATGTGTGTGTGTGTGTGTGTGTCTATCTATCTATCTATCTATCTATCTATCTATCTACCTATCTATCTGTCTGTCTATCTATCGATAGATCTATCTATCGATCATCATCCCAACAATACAAAGACAAAACAGCCTCTTTTAGTTAGTTGTTTGTAAATGCTTTGAAAAGAGATCAGTTTGAAATTTTGCTTTCCGGTGTACTGTTAAATAAGTGAAATTCGATTTTCAAACTCAACTTTTACTATTTCAAAAGTATTTTGGTTGGAGATAAATATCTCCTGATCGGACAGTGCAGATCCAAGATCAGCATACAAGTTCTGTGCAACCTGATCTTTATCTACACGATCCGCAAAAGATTTTCAAGTCTCGCCTAGCAGAGTAAAGGTTAATCTAACACCGCAAGTAGTAAAGAAAATATAATTACCTAAAGAAATCTATTGAAACTACCCGCCATAAAATCCTTAATATCCAATTTTATTTCTAGTGCATTCAACCTTTTATCAAACAGAACCCCATTTATCATACATGTACGGCCCTTCAGAAGAAGGTTTTTGAAACATTGTGGAAGAAGGAGAAAATGCTGGTAACCAGCATTTTCTCCTTTTTCCCGCAATGTTTTATATCCTGCAAATGCATTCAATCTGTAGTTGACTAACTTTTTGTTGTCTTGTTTTGAAATGAATTGCGCCACCTGTTTTTAGCCACACTTTAACCCATTACCACACAATCCCTACTGTTGGCGCTCCTGGAAAAGAAGCCTTTTGAAAACATTGTGGGAAAAGGAGAAAATGCTGGTAACCAGCATTTTCTCCTTTTCTCACAATGTTTTCTACCCTTCACAAAACAAATTTTAAAATTTCAGTCACTTTTATTTTGTCGTTTGCAAATGCTTTTGATTCGGACAAGTCTAAAATATTGTAGTCTGGTAATGAGTGAACTCCTTTAGACGAAGGTTTTGAAATCCATAAAATAAGCTAAATATACCGAACTGTATGACTGAATGAGGTATCTGGTATTTGAGCGCTTGTATTTTATCCTATAGGTTTAAGGTAACAGTCCCATAAATCAAGTGAACCCTTATTTCATATAGTGCAATGTAAAGAGGCGTTTTTTTTTTGTGGACCGTATAGATCGAGTTTGAGATCATACTGTACAGAAAAAGAAAGCAGAGACAGACACATAGACGACATATAGACGGACAAAGACAGACAGAGAGAGAGAGAGAGAGAGAGAGAGAGAGAGAGAGAATAGCAATTAAGTACAAAAACGTATAACATGCAATTGCACGATTGATTAATCGATCAATCGACCAATCAATCAATCGATCGATGGATCAATAAATCACTAAATCAATCAATCATTCATTCAATCCATCCACATGTAGGTATGCATTTCTTGTACTTACGAGTACCTGTTAAAACAGTATGCACATTGACAGTCATTTCTTCATTGCAAACATGGCTTAATTATCATTAAACAGCCTTTTTATCTTAGCTTTTAATAAGAATTTACCCCAGACAACAAAATCCAGAATTAATCCACAAAAACTTAACAAAAACCAAAATACGAGACACAAAATGATTGTGTATTTTTACAATAAAAAGTCTTTATTTATCCCTGTGTCACGTTTTCTTTCCTGCTCGTGACAAAACGGCCTCCAAATATGGCACTCTTTTGAACTTCGACCCTTCGCACCGATAAGTGCGAACATATACAGCCTTTGCGGCCAGCGTAGATCAAGATCAGATTGCATGGAATGTGTAGTCTGATCTTGATCTACGCTGTCCGCTTTACTTGGTTCTAAATTAGAATCGAAGTTCTTTACCAAAGAACTGTATTTTAGATTTTGATTCATGTGCTGGTATATATCATTAGGGAAATATAATTATGTGAATACTAAGAGTCATCCTAATCCCAGACGACAAAGTTTTTGACCCGTCGAAAATGTAGCATTTTCAGACGTAAGAAACAAATGTGACTCAAGTGATGTCATGTACATGTACCTGTATGTACAGGATAGAAAAGGATAGAAAACATTGAATGAAAATGTGAATCTGGTGTTTTCACCTATTTTCTCCTTCTCTTAGCTTAAAAAACCACGGGGTTTCGGTAAAAGGATACATAGTCGAAAATTTATTGAAGTTCTTTACTTCAAACCCCCATAGCTTGTTCATATGTAAACTGTGACAAGCTTCTCTCTTTTTCAAGGAATGAAAGCTTTTTCTATTTCTTTGGTATTCAAAAATATAATGTTCTTTTTTAATATACAGCTTTTTCTACAATATTAGAATGAATGGTTGACAACTTTTCTGATTATAATTTTGTTTTCAGTTCGATATTTTGCACAAAAGAATCTGCTTGTATGTGAAAGAACGGATTTAACCCGTTTCTAGCTGTTAACTCGAGTGAAAAACATTTCCAATGCTATAGATAAGTTTTTAGAACTCGGTTACCTTAATTTTGTTTTGAAATTTTGGCCTAGTATAAATGTGTATAACTTTCGAATGAAAGAAAAGAGAAAGAAGTTAAAACATAGGCAATATAGGCCAAGATAAGTTTAGTTTAAACATATTTATTTTACATCTATTGAGAAACAAGTTCTTACAATTTATACTAATCTCTCTCTATTCTGCTTCCTGGGAACTACACCAGTAGTAGTTCAATGAAAAATCCCAAAGTTGACACCCACTCCCGGGTATCGAACTCGGGACCTTTAGGTTATGAGGCTGACGCCCTACCTCACAGCCACGGACAACACTGCCAAGATAAGACAACACATGACGTGCAGCGTGAACTTGAGTCCACACTTCCCGCTATTTTTCTGAAATATTCTCGTAAAAAAAAAGTCAACACCCTTAGTAATGCAACATTTGGTTATTTTTCCACGACTAAAACGAATCCTTACTTAAGCATTCTACCATTCAGTCCCGAGTTGTCAGGAGAAGACATTTGAAAACATTGTGGGAAAAGGAGAAATATTTGCTAAAAAAAAACATAGGAGTGCGAGGCGATTCTTAGCTTCCGGTACATCGCCTCCAAAATAGAGGCATTGTGCTAATGTGTCCGGTGATAGATCAATAGAAATTTCGGTATTTCGTGATAGACTGATGGCGCTACAAACGCCTGTGGTTTGACATTCCAGTAGTTAGCGCACATTGGGTTCAGACAATGTGTCACGTTGTATTCAAGTGTTCAACTTTTAGCGATGTAACTCTAGGGTGCTGTGCGGTTTGTCTCCGTATTTTAGAAAAACGAAAAAGACTAATTGATACGTTTGTCTGTGTGGGATCACAAGATAAGTTTAGCCACAATTGTTACAAAATAAAAAGTCCGGGTTTACAATTTCAGCGCCACAGGTGAAATAGGAGCCTTTGCGTACGAAAAAGATACGCAACAGACTGTACAAAACTGGTCCTGGGCCAGTATTCACCAACCATTCTTAAGAACGTTCTTTGTCTTATTCTCCAAAATTTTCTACATTTGTAAGTAACACAACTTCTGATTGGCTAAACCATTCGGTTTAGCCAATCTGAAGTTGTGTTACTTACAAATATAGAAAACCTTGGAGAATAAATCTAAGAATATTCTCAAGAATGGTTGATAAATATGGGCCCTGGCTTTTAACAGAACTCAGCATATTCTTGATATATATGAATCCATATATTATGTGCATTTTACACCACATTTTATCACGTGATCACATGGCGTGATGGATCGTTATGACTATTTAATCCTTTACCACACGACAAAAATGTAGACTTTTGAAACTGAAAGCATTTGCAGACGACAATTTGAATATGACCTAAATGTCGGAATTTGCCCATGATATACTAGAAAACATTGTGTGAAAATGAGAAAATTCTGGTTTGCCAACAGTTTCTCTTTTTCCGCATTTTTTTAAAGGCTTCTTTTCCTCGGGGCCGATAAAAGTCGAGATTGTGTGGTAAAAGATTAAAGCAGTGCTAAACGGTACTTGATCCATACAGCGCTTTAGGCGGAAGCAGGTTTTTTTTTGCGCACGGCATAGATTAAGATTAGACTGCACAGAAAGTGCAGCCTGATCTTGATTCTACAGTGTCCGATAAAGAGATATCGTTTCCCCAAAATTGCCGTTGAAATTGCAAAATTCGAGTTTTAACAACCGGTTTGACAGTTTCATTTCGCCTATCTGGCCGGATAAGGTTGATTGACTGATTGTAAGGTGTTTAACCCATTACCACATAATTCCTACTTTTGCCGACCCTGTGAATGAGGCCTTTTGAAAACATTGTGTGAAAAGGAGAAAATGCTGGTAACCAGCATTTTCTCCTTTTCCCACAATGTTTTCTACCTTTCACAAAACAAATTTCAAATTTTCAGTCACTTTTATTTTGTCGTCTGCAAATGCTTTTGATTTGGACAAGCCTAAAATATTGTCGTTTGGTAATGAGTTAATGCCTTTTTCAACATTATTTTAGTTATATCGTGGCGGCCAGTGTACATATCCATACTTTCCTGAATTCTCTTTTACCAGTACTTCGCAAAACCTTTTTTCCAAGTCATTGGCTGCTTTCCCGCATAACCGTCGTCGAAACAATGGTCAACTGTCGGAAAGCAGGAGAAGGGTTTACTCTTTCACCGCCTACTTTGTGAATTTGACTTTTTTCTTGGTACAAAAAGATTTCCATCGCAGTTTAACCCATTACCACACAATCCCTACTTTTGACACCCCTGAGAAAGAAGCCTTTTGAAAACACTACGGGAATAGGAGAAAATGCTGGTAACCATCATTTTCTCCTTTTCCCACAGTATTTTCTACCCTTTCCAAAACAAATTTCTATTTTTGAGTCACCTTTATTTTGTTGTCTGCAAATGCTCTCAATTTGGACCAGTCTAAAATTTTCTTGTGTAGTAAAGAGTTAAGATGAATTTGGGTATTGGTTTGCATCAGGTATAATACTGTGTAGATTCAAGATCAGATTACACTCTGATCTTGATCTACACCATCTGGAACAGCTATGTACAGAAATCTAGATGATGCTATATTTCTGTTGGAAAAATCTTGTCGTAAAGACCTTTACAGATTCAACAGTCTGATCTCGAACTTCACCGTCTAAACTTTGCATTGAGTCCCACTGAAATGCCTAACAGTTACGTGTAGTAATGATTACGTTTAACTCTTTACCACACGAGAAAATTTTAGACTGGTCCAAATTGAAAGCATTTGCAGACGACAAAAAAAAAGTGACTGAAAAATAGAAATTTGTTCTGGGAAGGGTAGAAAACACTGTGGGAAAAGGAGAAAATGCTGGTTACCAGCATTTTCTCCTTTTCCCACAGTGTTTTCAAAAGTCTTCTTTCTCAGGGGCGTCAAAAGTAGGGACTGTGCTGAAAAGGGTTAAATTAGTTATGCATGTCGTACGTTCAATATCAGACTTATGGACAATAAATATCAATAGTCAGCGGCATAGAAAACATTGTGGGTGAAGAAGCTACTGGTTGTTATTATCCCCTTTCCCACTTTTATTTTCCGAAGTTGTCTGCCGTGAAAGCTGAACTATTCGTGTTTGTACAGAAAGATGTAGATCAACAGACTGATTAGAGCTTATGTAGGCACGACATAGCTTTTTTTCCCCACAATTACTTCTTAGCAATTACAAAGTTTGATAATGACAATTGCACTAAGGCTTCACATACATATTCACAAACATAAAAGAGCGAGTTCTACTCTGTTCTATTCATTAATAGAATAATATGACGAAATCGTCAGCAACTTGCAAGTTTTCCACCAAGTTGACATTTTAGAGAGACCATTGACTATACATAATTACTGCTGATGAAATGTCACTATGCCATCTACATGAAATAATGTCAGTCATCTTCGATATGGTCATATTGTCCTCACCCGTTACTATATAGGCACAACGTTTTACATTACAGGGTCTGCTTCACCAATAATTCTTATCCCTAAGCTGTTAACCCTTTGGCTGCTTATCGCGACTCACAGACGATTTGCGGACAGCGTAGATCAAGATCAGACTGCACAGAACGTGCAGTCTGATCATGGATCTACGCTGTCCGATCTAGAGATTTTATTCCCCACAACATACCTTTAAAATAACAATTTATTTGGTTTTTACTATCGAATTGAAAACTTCATTATAGTTATTTAGCAGGATAAGAGTTAAGCACGACTCCCTGAGGTTTTGCTGACAGCGTCGATCAAGATCAGATTGCACAGAAGATACAGTCTAATCTTGAATCTAAACTGTCTGATAAAGAAATATTCTTCCCCAAAAGGATGTTTGAGGTAGTACTTTTTTTGGGTGTATTAACACTTTGAAAGTTTTTAGTTTCACTTATTTAGCAGGATAGGAGATAAAAACAGTATCGGTCTTATTATCTAGAATTTTTTTCATTTGAAAATAACACAACTTCTGATTGGCTAAACCATTTGGTTTAGCCAATCAGAGGTTGTGTTATTTTTCAAACGTTGAAAATCTCGGAGAATTTCAAAGTGAATAATGTTCTAAGAATGGTTAGCGAATACGTACGCAGAGCTCTGTTTTAATGCAATGCGCAGATTTACGCATATATTAGGGATCGTTTATATGCATGTACACCTATACGATTTCTGCTTTACCTATCAGTCGATAGCGTGGTGGACTTTAGAACGGAAAAGAGGGGGGGGGGGACAGATCGTGGGTTCGATCCGGTCTCGGTCAATTTCTCTCCGAGGATTCATTATAGCCATTGCGACAGGATACATGCCTCTCCTAGCGCTTAAAACTGTTTGAGAAAGGCGCCAGTGGCTTGGAAGGAAAATTGAGCGGAGTACTGGTAATAGAGATTCCAGGAAAGCATGGTTAGGTGCACTGACCGCTGTACTATAACTGAAATAATGTTGGAAAAGGCGTGAAACACTATACAATCAATCAATCAACTTGCTCTACATAAAGGTATGAGCACGCATAAAGTTCCAAAAATATTTACCCAAATCTATGGTGGCATATTTCTGCCGCAAGATACGAGACAGCTATCACGACAATTTGACAAAACTATCACGATAAGTAAAAGTTTCCTGGAAAATCTATCGAGATAGTGAAGAGATTCCTGAAAAAAAAAAGACCACGATAAACTTAGAAATTTAACGCCAAAAAAGTTCTCAATCGTGCACGAAGCTGACTGCAAGATAAAATTATTACGACCTAGGTCTGCCTGTTTCTCGATATCTATAAATAGAAAAGTTATCATTTGGATTAACTCGGTAGTTTTTGACTTCACAGGATTGCAGCAAGTGAGAATTCGAATAATTGATAATTGTGGTATAAATGGTAAATTTTGACGCCACTCGAAATGAACAGAAGTCTGTAGAATCACACAGACGAAATGCTTCCTACAAACACGTTTAAACAATTCAGGGAAAAGTAGAAATCATAAGGTTGTTGACGATATTCCGAAACCATATCGAATTATAAGTACCAGGAAAGACAGTTGTGGATACGAAAGCACAATTTATCATGATTACAGTTAGAATTATCGCGCTTTTTTATCTTATTTTTTTTTTATCTCAATACTTGGCTCAACATATCGCAATAGCTATTTCGTATCTCGTGGCAGAAATATGCCAGCATACAAATCGGAAATATATGAAATACAGTGAAACTTGTTTTAAGACTTGATGCTCGCATATCCACACTTAGTACGCAAAATTTATGCGTACGTATTTTAGCAGAAATCAGCCCTTTCAACACTGATTCAGTTGTAAAGAGGTGGTCAGTGCAGCTTTCCGTGTTTTTCTGGGGTTTCTTTTAACCAGTGCTTCGCGCAGTAGTCTTTCCGAGCTACTGGCTGCTTTACCATTAAATCATCGTTTAACCTTCGTCGAATCAATGATCATCGGTGAGACAAGAATGAATTCTGCAGCAATGTCGATCATTAATCCTTGGACCGAGATCGGCCGAGCTGGGGTCTTAGACACGCTACACCCTAATCTCAAGTTCAGGGTCCATATTCACCAACCATTCTTAAGAATGTTTTTTGTCTTATTCTTCAAGTTTGTCTAACTGTGAAAGTAACAGAGCTTTTTGATTTAGCCAATCAGAAGTCCTGTTACTTTCACATAGACGAAATGCTGAAGAACAAAACAAAGAATGTTCTTAGAATGGTTGGTGAATATGGACCCAGTACACTACCTGAAGGAAGGAAGGAGGAAGGGAGGGAGGGAGGGAAAGAAGGAAGGAAGGAAGGAAGGAAGGACAGAATAGTCATCGCGATATGTTTTATTTCGCTATCGCCGATGATCATCATGTCGGCGATGGTTATGTGGATAGCAGCCAGTGGTTTGGAAATAATAATATGCAGAATAATGATTAAAGAAAAACTCCAGGTCAGCATGAATAGGTGCACAGCCTGTATAATAAAAAAGTGAAATATTGTCGCAAACGAACAAACAAAACGCTTACCCCTGATTTAGCTATCCCTTTTTTGTCCGATAACAACAACAAAATCTTATACCATTCGTCAGGGGGTTTATTCCCGTACTTAACAAACGAAAAACTAAACTCTACTGATCGCATTACAGCACCTAATACTTTCTGATAGTGCAAGCACAAGGTTAAATACAAATTTTGGTAAATATTATATATTTATATAAAAAAAGAGCTGAGTAAATACAACCTACTTACTAAGTAGTCTGTGACATTGAGTACTTTAACAATAGAAAACCTTAGGAATAAATCCGGTCGATGTTTGTCAAAAAGATGTGAGAAAGTGTTTTGAACGGTGTTTAACTCTATACCTAACGACAAAATTTTCGACAGGTCCAAATTGAAAGCACTTGTAATGGATAAAATTAACGTAACCCAAAAATTGAAATTTGTGTCCAGCAGAGTAGAAAACATTGTGGGAAAAGGAGAAAATGCTGGTAACCAGCATTTTCTCCTTTTCCCACAATGTTTTCAAGAGGCTTCTATCTCAGGGTCGTATAAACCAGGGTTTGTTTGGTAAAGGGTTAAAAAGTCATTACCTCTGATAATGGGACATTGAAAATAGTCCTTGAAAATGGGTGCAATCAGCGGGGATTAAGCTTCATTGCAAAAATATGTTGTTGCAAGAGAGAGAGAGAGAGAGAGAGAAGAGAGAGAGGGAGGGGGAGAGAGAGAGAGAGAGAGAGAGAGAGAGATGCTTGTCATGAGATCTTTTAACACTTTCCCACAAGACAAATTTTAGACTCTTCCAAACTGAAAGTGTTTGCATACAACAATTTTAAATTTGATGAAAATGGTAGAAGAAAGTTCTCCTACAGAGTAGAAAACACTGTGGGAAAAGGAGAAATTGCTCGTTACGAGCAATTTCTCCTTTTCCCACAGTGTTTTCAAAAGACTTGCTCTGCAGACACGTAAAAACCGGGGCTTGTTTGGGAAAGGGTTAAACAAAAAATGATTTTTGAAAACAACCAGCCCTCGAACGAAAATATTGACGGCAGCAGCAGGTAATGCAATCGACTCCAAAGTTATGAAACGGATTGTTTACCGATATCATACAAGTAAATGTATCTATACATGCAAAGCGAGTCACGCTTCGGTAAAAGTTAAGTTCAACCGTTTACTAAACAGTCACTAAACAGTTTTCACGACCCTGTGGGGGAAGCCTTTAGAAAAGATTGTGGGAAAAGGAGAAAATGCAGGTAACCTGCATTTTCTCCTTTTCCCACAACCTTTTCTACCTTTCTCTCAAACCAAACTTCAATATTTGAGCCACGTGAATTTTGTCGTCTGCAATTGTTTTCAGTTTGGACGAGTCTACAGGATTGTTGTTAAGAAAAGAGTTAATGCATCCATGTGATGTTATATACACAGCAAATCACCATAATAATTGGAGCCTACAACACGCGAAAAGGGACATTCGAACATTTGCGTAACGTGTCGTCTCGGATCAGCCTGCGCAGTCCGCGCAGGCTAATCCGAAACGACCTTTCCGTTTTGATACAATTTTCTGTTTTGCACAAGACTACTGTAGCACTATCTCTAATGTAGTCGTAAAGTGCCGTCTCGGATTAGCCTTCAAGGACTGTGCAGGCTGATCCGTGAAGCCACTTTAAGCAAAAGTCCGAATGTCCCTTTTCTCGTGTAGTATAATCTTAGATCCACAAAATCCATTTGGATCACAATGTAGAATGTTCCTTTGCCATGCAGGAAAAAACTTATAAAAGGCAAAAAGTTTCGACTCAGCTAAGCGTAGGCAATCTTCGCAAGCCAAGGGTTACGACCCACTACGCTACTCTACCCTTGGCAGATCGAGCTTGATTTCGACATTCGCGCCATACGCATTTTCATTGGTTGCAGCCAGCTCTAACTGCACCGTATCAAATCACTCGTAGTATTTCATCTTTGATAAAAATAGAACAAGGTCGCGACCTTTCGGATAAAAATGGGAGGTAAGCACGGATACCTCTGTGGCACTCTCTTGCACTCCGGATCATTACATTTACCTCTGTAGTGGGCTCAGAAAGTAGACCGTCATTACGTCATATTTTCGTCACATGACCATAACTGAAAATAGCTACACGAACGCCGGTGAAAGAAAGACCAATACCGATTGTTTCGTGTGCTGTTTAAACAGCATGGGACCAATCAGACTTAAACGATAGTTAATGAACATAAGAGGGACTTTCTGAAAAGCCTAAATATCTTTATAGGACGATAACTTGATTTTTAATCGTACAAACTTAGATCCAGCGGTGTGTCAAATCAGTTGTCATCATTGATGGGCGCATCTATTTTTGTTACAATCGGCGTAAGATTCTTAAAAGTGAAGAGGCTAAAAGAAAAATAGTTCCATTTAATACAGGCAAATTCCTCAGTTTGAACGCACCTATAATGTACCCAGAATCATATTTCCTTTGTCTAACTTACAATTTTACATATGAAACAGTTAAACAGTAACAAAACATCTTTTCCTCGGTTTGACAAGATTCTTGTCATTTAGCCCATCGCAGAGATGTATGTGAGGTAACGAACGACAACTCTGCTCGGAGATTGCCTCTGTGGATGTGTGCAGGATCTGTAATGATTTATTACCGAAAGAAAAAAAAAACCATAGACGAACAATACTTACAAAGAGTTTCAGTGTGACCAATAAATTATCAGAGGTTTTAGGCTGTATCCCAGCACCTGACCATGGAATGTCAAAGTGCGTTTGTGGTTATTGCTTCATGTTGAATTATTGTATTCATAAGCGGTTTGTAAAACGATATTCCATTGGCTATAAGAAGTATGATGTAAAGGGGGATAATAACCGGCATTCAATAGGGGGCGTATCGCGGGAATATCGAAATCCAGCTTGAAATAAATAGAATATTTGGTTTTTTTTCCGGTGAAAGATCGAAATTTATTTCATCGAGTGAGCACCATCGGTAATATTTTCACTCGTGACTGCGCCACTCGTGAAAATATTACCGATGGTGTTCACTCGATGAAATAAATTTCGATCTTTCACCGAAAAAAACAAATATTCTCTGTATCTCTCTCAACCGTTTTAACGAAAAAGTAAAACAAAATAATGACACCATTTTTTTATTGTGTTACATCAGTTATCACACTACATTTTACTCTCAGACAGTATCAATGTCTTTTTACGGTCGATTGACTTCATGATAATAGGGGAAATAAGTATTCCTTTCTGTTGAAATGCCCGTTGAACTGTCTATGTAATGAAACATGCATTTTACCTGTCTTACCTTATATGTGTTTGTTTTGTTATGTTGTGTATGTCAACAAAGGCTAAAATTATCATCTGAGAGCAATATATATACAAGTGAGCCGTTCTCTGTAAAAAGGGTGATTAATGCATCTGAGAAAAGTATCGACACAGTCTGCCCAGGCTAATATTAGGTCAAAACCTTTTTGGTATCTGGAAATTCCCCGCATATTCAAGCACCATTCTATCTCATGATGCAGTCGCGTGCTTGAGAGAAATTTTTTAGTTATCGATCCATACCATAATAATGTGACGACTTGCTTGTCACAATACATCACGGAACATTAAACACCCTATCCACAGAGTACGGTTCACGTACATTTACGCATCACAGAACCTGTGTGACTGACGTACAACAGTTTTAACCGTAATTTTACATCCGTATAAAGCCGTGTTCTGCAAAAAGTGGGGCTTGAGGCATCTGCGAAAAGTGTCCATCCAGATCAGCCTGTGCATCCCGCGCAGACTGATTTGAACCGATACTTTTCGCTATCGGTCAATTTCCTGTATGTCCAATGACCATACTACCTCATGATTAATTCGGTTGTTGAAAAAAGTGAATATTATGATTCCATAAGTATGTGATACCTTGCTTGGTACCGTGGATCAAGCATTAAGCCCCTTTTTGCTAAAGCGTGGCCCTTTAACTCATTACCACATAATCCCTACTTTTGACGACCTTGAGAAAGAAGCCTTAAGAAAACATTGTGTGAAAAGGAGAAAATGCTGATAAACAGCATTTTCTCATTTTCCCACAATCTTTTCTATCCTTCATAAAACAAATCTCAAATTTTCAGTGACTTCAATTTTTGTCGTCAGCAAATGTTTTCGATTTGGAAAAAGTCTAAAATATTGTCGTTTGGTAATGAGTTAACCCAACATACATAAGTCTTTCAATATCAAGTGATTGCAAATGCATTGATTTAAAGGTGGGTATTTAGAATTTTTACATCTCACCAAATTAAGAAATATAAATGTCACTGAAATTTATATGAAAAAAGAATACAAATCATCAATAATTAAGACTCATAAAATTACATTTTTTTTAATGGTATCTCCTTAAAAGGCTACGTAGCCTCTTAAGCTATTTTTAGATTTCGCGCTCATAATCAATAAAGCATTGTGGGAATGTCAAGTGACTGACGTGTGATTAATAACGCTTAAATTCCATTACATAACAAACATGTAATAATTATTTTCCATTATGTCTTCTTCGGAGGTACGTTTGAAACTTCGTCTGTGTATTCCTGTATGTAAATGAGAGAATTGATCATCTAAAAATAGAATGTATCTCCCGTTGGTGTCAACCTGGGCCGTAGTAAATCTCTAATTTCTCGTGTTGTCGGATGGTTTTCGACTACTGGGGTTTTATGAATGCAAATTAAAAGACTTTGGGAGTATAAGGATGATTTTTTTATTGCATTTTTAAAAAAATTTTGTCCCAAAATCTGAAGGGCCACCTTTAATGGTAATGGCAAAAAGTATAGTTTCAGTGCAAAATGGAGAGACGGGTTTGACCTTAATCAAAATTGACGTAGTGAGCAGTGTAGATCAAAGATCAGACTGCACGCTCTGTTTTGTGTGATCTTCATCTTCACTTGTCCACTTAAAGCTCCGGGTGTCATCTACAGTAAGTAAAGAGTTAAGCACTATTTGCTTTTAATTATCCTTGATGTTAACATTTTTTTTTTCTATGAGCCTGTGGAAGAAAGCTTTTATCAAAACATTGTTGGAAAAGGAGAAGATGCTTACCTTTGATCAGAATTTTCTCCTTTCTTTACGGTGTTTCAAGCCTTTAAGAAAACACTTAACCATCACTTAACTCTTTCCAAAACAAGCCCTGATTTTTACGTATCTGCAGTACAAATCTTTAGAAAACACTGTGGGAAAAGGAGAAATTGCTCGTAACGAGCAATTTCTCCTTTTTCCCACAGTGTTTTCTAGCCTATCGGAAAACTTTCTGCCATTCTCATCATATTCAAAATTGTCATCTGTAAACACTTTGAGTTTGGGACAGTCTAAAATTTGTCATTTGGCAAAGGGTTAACCGTCACTTCAGTTAAACATATTTATTTTACATTGATTGAAAAACAGGTTCTAACAACTTATACTAATCTCTCTCGATTCTGCTTCCTGGGAACTACACCAGTACACGCGCTGAACGTGTGGGCCAATGAAAAATCCCAAAGTTGACACCTGCTCCCGGGTATCGAAGTCAGGACCTTATGGTTATGAGGCCTACGCTCTACCTCACGACCACGGACACCATACTTTAGACGCATCTACAACTGTCTTGACCATAGACAAGTTCGATTTTTTTTTTCTTTTGGTAAAGACTTTTAGCTTTTGTTTCCCAGAACTTTTTACGCAATAAAGGACAGTATAGATTCAAGATCGGGCTGCACTTTCTGGGCACATTCTGCGCCGTCTGATCTTGGATATACCGTACATTGTCCACTATAGCATCTAAATTAATAGATCTACCTATATACGTATTAAAAGTATTAACCCCTTTCCAAACAATTCCTGTTTTTTTACAACCCTGAGGAAGAAGACTTCTGAAAACATTGTAGGAAAAGGAGAAAATGCTGGTCACCAGCATTTTCTCCTTTTCCAGCAAGGTTTTCTATTCTACTAAACTTTAGTTTCAATTTTTGAGTCACATTTATTGTGTCGTCTTCAAATGCTTTCAATTTGGACAAGTATGGCATTTGGTAGTTTGGTGAAGAGTTTAATGAATATGTCGTCGGTTTACTTCGAAAACCTCCTAACTACAGCTTGATACAAGCTGTAGTTAAGTGGTTTTCGAATTAAAACGAAGATATTTGGGCTATGCTATGTTATACCGGGCTTTAGCCTAACCCTTTACTTCATAGATACTCATCTCTACGCATTGCTTGTAGGAGCCTTTGGAAAACATTGTGGCAAAAGGTGAAATTGCTCGTCATGAGCAATTTCAACTTTTGCCACAATGTTTTCTATGCTATCAAAAGGTGTCATATACACATAGGAAACAGCTTCATCCTTGTTGTTAATTAGGGTCAATTAGAGATACCATAGAAATGCCTTATGGAGTAAAGGGTTAATAGATCTACATCTCCGTGGTGCATTCCACCGAGCAAGATATTAGACCTACATACGCTTAATTATAAATCTGTAAGATCTACTTTGTGTAACAAAGGACAGAATCTGGAAGTAGATCGGTCCCTTGACATACAGAAAATTAACCAATAACAAGAAGGTTTCGGCCTATGTCAGTCCGCAGGCTGCGCAAGGTGACCTGAGTCGATATATTTTTGCAGGCACACAAACCCCCTCTTCACAGAGTATAGCTCATTTGTATGTAGCATAAATACATTTTCTATGTATAAAATGTAATAATAAAACGCTTCATTTCATGCTTTTATTTACGGTAGGATATCGAAAAATAGCAGTGAAAATATTTTTCGATCTTACACTCGTACGACCAGTGTAAATACCGATTTTCACGTTCTTGTCGCGTGCCTCACAACCAGATGGGAAATATGACGTCATTTACAATATAAATACATTTCTCGCGCTTGACGTAATGTTGTAATGTGTTGCTATGCGGGAGAGGTACGCCACAAGAAATAACGGAAAAGAACTGTACTGGATATTGATAAAGCTCCTCCCGGAAGCGTTAAAAGCATGAAATAAATAGAATATTTGTTTTTTTTTTTTGTGAAAGATCGAAATTTATTTCATTGGCTGAACACCATCGTTAATATTTTCACTCATAGATGCGCCACTCGTGAAAATATTACCGATGGTGTTCACGAGATGAAATAGATTTCGATCTTTCACCGAAAAAAAACCCAAATATCCTCTAGATCTATTTACATGTACTAATTATCCCACTACCGCATTGGCCTTTAGCAAACAATCCCGATTTTTATCAAACCTCAGAAAGGCCATTTAAAACAACGTTGGAAAAGAAGACACTTCTGGTAGAGAGCATTTGATTTTTTTTTTCTGTATCCTTTCAGAGACAACTTCCATCATTTCCTGTCCATAGAATATGTCGTCTGCAAAGAGGTCGACTTCCATACTGAAAGTTGGAACACAGTATTCTCTGGCATAAAGTTTAATAATCCACGTGATCAGTATCGTGAGCACCTGCTGCCTCATTTTCATGTGTGATGCCCGTATTTTGTCAATCTTCATGGTAACCATGGTCACCATGGTTCTCGAACGCAAACACGTCTTCAACTTTACTTTTGCTCGGTTGTGGTCGCTTCTTTTCCACTCTAGCATACATATTATCATTATTCTCGGCTTCCCCAACTACAGGATCTCCAGTTTCGAGTGCAATTCCATCATCCATGTCGTCTGTGCTTGAACCCTGACCCTTATTGCCAACGTCAACCGTGTCGTCCATAGAGTTTAAGCGTGCGTAGTGCGAATTATCGTACATGTTTACAAGTTCGTAAGGACTTATAACAAAAGACGATCTAGCTTCTACGGCTAAGTCTCTGTCACCGATCACATTTTGTTGGTTCTTTGACCCTTCCTTGACCTGATACATTGACCTTTCTTTGTTCAGTCTTTTCCGCCTTAATGCCAACAAAATCACCCCAAGAATTATACAGATAACAATGACTGATGGAACAATTATTTCAATTAACGTAATGGCAAGTCTATTTTCGGACTTTTTCGTGACAGGAAGCTTTGATGCTTCGGGTGTTTTCGGAAGTTCCGCTGTTGTGCTCTGCGGAAGTGTGGTCAAACTGCGATATATTTTCAAGATGAACGAAACGTTGCTGCTGTGACTCTCCAGGCTGATCTCGGTCGCCTGTAGAAGTGGAAAGAAATATTTATGAATAAATAGGAGATCATGGAAGTATTGGCTATGAATTAGACACCCGTGCCTTCTGATTCAATGAACAGGCAGCGAGTCGAATCAGCTGATCGTTCAACATCGTCATTGATGAAGTATATGAAAAAGAATGTCCTGACGCTAAAAATGACCCAATCATACAGTTTGTCACGGAGGTTTGGAACAACCTTCGTAATTGTGTCAAATATATTTTGAGGGGTATATCGTCGGTTTACTTCAAAGACCTCGTAACTACAGTTTGAAACAAGCTATAGTTACGAGGTTTTTGAAGTAAACCGACGATATCCGTACTGGTATAGGCATGTGAAAGTTTTTGCACGACGACCACATAGTCTACCAAGCAGACCTTCTGCGAAAACAGCCGAGCTAATAAAATTAGAAATTAGCACAGAATGATGATCTGCTCATTACCAATGCTCCTTTTGCCACATTCTACAAATTTTGTCTTACCGTGATTTCAAACAGAAGTGTAATTGGTGCATCGTTTGTGACGTCAGTGATATTGTAGAAGGGTTCTACTACAAATACATCCCCGGTAACGTTGTCTAACCAAATATTAGAAACCAGTCTGTCTTCGTCTGAAAAGGAACCGTGCAATTTTGATGACAAGTTTACAGAAACTTTTAGTAATTCCAATTATTTAGTTTTACAACTTATCCATAATGTTTACATGTGAACGAAACATTTAATTGCCCTTTTTACACCTTTATTACTTCCCTTTCAGCATAAGAAAGCATAGTCAAGTGTTCGGGTACTTGTGTTGTTATATCAGCTGAGGCGAAATTAATCCGAATAGCTCAATGGGGTGGTCGTAGACCTAGTAAACGTTTAAACTTTGTAGGACAAAATACAAACTGGATTTTATGGATCAACAAGTATCGGATGACCTGCTTGGTATGATGGATTACGGACATACATTATTAGTTGTACGGTCAGGTGACAGGGGACTTTATTAGTTGTACGGTCAGGTGACAGGGGACTTTATTAGTTGTACGGTCAGGTGACAGAAGACTTCATTAGTTGTACGGTTAGGTGAAAGAGGACTTTATTAGTTGTACGATCATGTGACAGGGGGCTTTATTAGTTGTACAGTCAGGTGACAGGGGACTTTAATAGTTGTACGGTCACGCGACTGGGGGCTTTATTAGTTGTACAGTCACGTGACAGGGGACTTCATTAGTTTTATGGTCAGGTGACAAGGGATTTTATTAGTTGTACGGTCACGTGACAGGGGACTTTAGTAGTTGTACGGTCACGTTGCAGGGGACTCTATTAGTTGTACGGTCAGGTGACAAGGGACTTTAGTCGTTGTACGGTCAGGTGACAGGGGACTTCATTATTTGTACGGTCAGGTGGCAGGGGCTTTGGAACCTGTGTCAAATCATGTCGCCACCTCGCCTTTGGCGCGGGGCGACATGATTCACCAAAGCCTTGAACAAATTTCCAAGTTCCCTGCCACCTGACCGTACAACGAATTCATTATACTGCAAAGTTTTACCATTTTAACGTCTGTTAAGCGACTTTTACCTCTTTTTTTCTTGTTTGAAAAATTGAGTACGCTGACGAAGTAGAATTTCCCTTTTGAGTGCCCAAATTCAATAAAAACTGACGTCACTGAAATCCTGGTAATACGTGCTGAAACGAGCAGCTTCGCACATCTCGCGCTAGATGGTACTCTATAAATACTAAGCTATATAACTTGGGCATCCTGGGTACAAAGTTTAAGTTTAAACGTATTTATTTTAACTCGTTTGAGAAACAAGTTCTTACAACTTAAATATTAATCTCTCTCGATTCTGCTTCCTGGGAACTACACTAGTACTTGCGCCGAATGTGTACAGAACCGGAATACTTTTCTACGCGACAACCGTTACGTTAAATTTCAAATCAAGATAAACGTTTACTCAATAAACGCTATTGATTTAGAATACATTCAGCGATTCATTCGGCAATGACCAGCAGTTTAGAGAAATCTTGAACTAAAACAGGCCTGATTTTTCCTCAAACGTATTGATAAAAGCCATTTCCTCCATTGCTACTTTATAGCGCGTGTTACTACAATCTCCCAAATATCGGCTGTGTCAAATCATGTCATCGCCTCGCCTTCGGCTCGGGGCGACATGATTCACCACAGCCTTAAAAAAGTTTCCAAGTCCCCTGCCACCTGACCGTACAACTAATAATATCGCCCCGCGCCGAAGGCGAGTCGGCGACATGATTCACTACAGCCGCAAGTTTTCAAGTCCCCTGCTGCTTGACAGTACAACGAATTTATTATACTGAAAAGTTTTACCATTTCAATGTTTGTTAGGCTAATTTTACCTGATTTATGGTTTAAAAAAAAATTGATTGCGCTGACAACTTAGAATTTCCTGTCTGAGTGCCCCCCTATTCAATGAGAACTGAAGTCACAGGGAACTGACGTCACAGAAACCTTGGTAAAACGTGCTTAAACGTGCAGTTTGGCTCATAATCTTGCTCGAAGCCGCCTGTTTTGATGTAGTGTTGAAAGTGTAGTGATGTACACAGGGTTCCAGAAAAGGAAACTGGTTTTACGTTAATTTTTCCAGTGTACATAATATACATGTTCGGGGCATATCATCCAATCATATCACAAGAAATTTCTTTGCAGTATAATAATAGATCCCCTTTTGTCAGAGCGTGGCTCAAATTGTCATCAGAAAACAGACCTACCGCTTGAAAACAGTGTGTATGTAAGACTGTTGTTGACTGTGGTGTCGAGATCTTCGGCATAAATCACTGAGGGTAAAATGTTCAAAACCTTGCCCTGGAAAAAAAATTAGGAATTGACAAGGCTTTAAACCCGGGAGCTGTGAGTTGGAATCGCTGACGGTGTATTGTTCATCATCAATAACAACTACAACAACCCTCCCCTTCCAAAGACACGCACAACAAAAGATAATTAACACAATCAAAACTATGGCTGTCAGATCAGATCAACGCCAAGTAGCTCAATAGTTCAAGTAAAGTTACTAGGCAAAGGTCGTGAGTTTGAATTCGCACCCAGTCACTGCTCCTTCCAAAGACAGCAGATACTCATTGCAAGAGGATTTATTTCCCTTTGATCCCTGGATATTGTCTCCACGATTAAGTGAAAAGCAGCCATTTACTTGGGAAGAGTTTTCCGGCTATTTCACCTATCTGTGCTTTTATGGACTTTCTTTTATAAGAAGGGGAGGTAATGATGAAAACAACACTTTCGATGACAACGAAGACGATGATGACCAACGATGGTAATAATGATGATGATTATGATGATGGTGATGTTGTAATAATAAAGATGATTGTGAAAATGACGATGATGACGATGATGATGATGATGATGATGATGCATTACCTGTGTAAAACTGTCAATATCAGCGGTATACTCCAAGACGGTACACAAAATCTCGTCACAATTAGGCCGAACAAACTGTGGCGGATTATCATCTATGTCAGAAATATTGATTTTAATGGAAGCGTCACCAACTCTCCCTCCGTCGTCCTAATGGAATAGATTTCAATTGATGAACTCTTACATTGGCATGTAAACAAACTTTTCCGTCTTTCATCAATCGGCTTTTGAAAACATTTTGGCCAAAAGAAACAGTCAGCATCGGTGGCAAGTGGTGGCGCTTTTGATGAATAAGTATGTTTCGTATGTATAAGTTTATAATGTTATGGAATGATATTTGGAAAAAAACATTCATTAGATAAACATTATTATGAAGACAATGCCGACACATAATTTTGTCATGGGTTTATTTGCTCCGCTCAAGTTTACATGACATTGTTAGTTTCCCCATTTGCGGCTATTCTTTCACATACATTCATAAACTAATCTTCATAATGGTTATATGCATTTGTAAAATGCCTGCCCATCACTTAACCCTTTCCTAAATGACAAATTTTAGACTGTGCCAAACTCAAAGTGTTTGCAGATGACAATTTTGAATTTGATGAGAATGACAGAAAGATTTCCGATAGGCTAGAAAATACTGTTGGAAAAGGAGAAATTGCTCGTTACGATTAATATCTCCTTTTCCCACAGTGTTTTCTAAAGACTTGTATTACAGACACGTAAAAACCAGGGCATGTTTGGAAAAGAGTCAAAGTGGTTTGTTCGTTGATTAATTCTCAGTGGAGCAAAAGTTGGTATCACCACTTATGACAATAATTTTTTTATGGTATCGATATCGTTTTAACAGTGAAGAAACCATTTTATTATTGCGATATCATTTTTACACTAATAGAGTCATTTTATAGTAACGATATCATTTCTACAGTAACGATAATTCTTTTAAGGTTATAGTATCACTTAACATTGACGATATTATCTTAAAGTAGTGATATCATTTAATAATAACTAAGCATTTTTAACAGTAACGTTGTCATCTTAAACAGTGACAATACCAATTTTCCCATGACGATATCATCTCCCAGCGATCATATCATTTTATAACAGAGATGTCATTTTTAGTGAAGATATAATTTTTACAGTGACCATTCCATTTTTCAGCAAAAAGATCATTTTCAAAGTAACGATATCATTTCTATGGTAACGGTATCATTTCACTTTAACAGTATCATTTTTAGTGACGATATCATTTCTACAGTGACTATATCACCTTTAAATAGAACCACATTCATTGCATAAGATTAAGAGATTAACGTTAAGATTTTTGGATTTCTCAAATCGAAACCAATTATTTTTTTACGCTGCGAAATTAATTTTGAAAGTTGCAGTAAAATCGACGGAGTGCAGAGTACATAAGTCACAATTGTACCTGCTTCACAGGTGTAATGTTTACGTGTTACCTACATATCCCCTGTAACCATTTGGTGCAATTTTAAAATCAAGAGCGATAAGGGGCTGCCACTTGAACAGTAATTTTAATTTCGATCTCTGTGCCACAGTCTATTTGACGGCTACGGGAGATATAACTGTCGGTCCCAATTTATAGACATGTAACCTTAACTAGAAACAGTGTCTCATGAACGCCTGATTGACGTTAAAAGTGGGATTCAGTAATAGGCTGCCAGGTATATTTTACATTGTCGAGGCTTGCTTTGGTTATGCCGTGATAATGTTGCACTTTGCTGATTTGAAGGTTATGAAAACGTTGGCACTCTTGTGATATCATTATGCCTAGTATATTATTGTAGATTTTATTGTTGTTGTATTGGGGTTTAACGCCACTTTAACAGCTAAGGTCATATCATGGCGGTCGGTGACGCACATGTGCTTCTTGGCTTTCGCACACCGGTACTAACACAACTTTCATTCCAAAGCCACCGACTACTTTTCTCACATGCTTCAGCATGTGCTGAGAGGCGAAAATACGCCAGAAAGAAAGTTCACCTCAACCGGGTATCGAACTCCCAACCACCAGGTCATGAGTCCGACACGCTCACCACTGAGCCACTGAAGGATGACGCTGTTTCTTACATGTATGTGTAAATGACACCTTTTGATAGCATAGAAAACATTGTGGCAAAAGGTGAAACTTCTCGTCACGAGCAATTTCACCTTTTGCCACAATGTCTTCCAAAGGCTCCTACAAGCGATGCGTAGAAATGAGTATCTATGGAGTAAAGGGACAGCAGCAAATTTCTTGTTGCAGCGAAACATGTTATAATCGAAAACTTGATGGTAGTGTAAGAATTGTAAGGTATGTTGCTTTTTCTAAGCGGGGTATTAAGATAATAGAATGGAGAAATACTTTGGTAAAAGTGGTATAATGCATCTCAATGATGCATTATATCGCAAGCCTTTAAATTTCCATTGATTCGTCAGAATATACTAAAATTTTTCACGGTTCATCGCAGGTATGTATTACGGAATGGTGAAAATTTCAACACCGTTACTATAAATAGCAGAGTGGCAACTACCACTTTGCTGTGGAATATAATATATGACAAGAGAATAGTGATGCACAACATCAATGGCGCCGCAAATCACCTGTTTCTAAAAAAAAAATGCACATTGCAGCAATTTAATATGACCAAAGTAAATGTTTGCAGAACTCGGTGAGAAAAGTCCTTACAATCCTTAGAGTGCAACTTAAACTAAAAAAAGAACAAATAATGGTAAGACACGGTCATATCCATTCTTCGACGAAATTTAACAATTCACAAAAGCGGTTTTAATTCGAAAAACAACAAACGAAAATAATATCAAAACTAGGTTCCAAGTTACCAAACCGATATTAAAAACTGGATATGAATTGACCAAAGTGGCAGAGAAAATAAAAATAGGTGGGTACGAATTTACCAAAATTGAACGAAATGGCCTTGGTACGACATGGTCTAGTTACGAAATTACTTGAAGCCGAGTAAACAATATGGCTGCCTCCGTAGGTATTTCTAAAAACCGAATTAAAATACAGTGCCGCCGCTCATGCGGCACCACAATAAAGAGGGATTCGCCAAGGTGCTATTTATAGTAACGGTGTCCGAAAATGAAAAATTCTTTATCCCGTGAAAGACCAATGGAATTGCAACTTGTCTGACAGCTGACAGCAACCTTTTGTCGATCAACTGACTGAATCCTGGAGTAGAATTGTCCATGGACATGAAGAAAAACATACAAAAAGCAAAAAGTCTCGACCAAGGACTGCGCAGGCTAACCTTTGTCGATACTTCTTGCGTATGAATTATGCCCCCTTTTTAAAAAGTATGGCACAGTAACAATTCCCCCCCCCCCTCCCCCGCCACACACACACTTACCCACTTACCTTGGCTTGTACTTTAAGATAGAACAGTTTGTTTCTTGACTCAAAATCAAAGAGTTCTGTCGTGGTAATATTTCCAGTCTCGGCGTCAATGGCAAACTTGTGCGCCCCGTCAAGCTGTTAACAGAAATATACATGGAGACTACAGCCATACAATAAATTAGATCTATTATTCGATCTTTAGAAATTATCAAAATTTTTACAAGATGGTAATGTTCTGGACTTGCCCAAATCCAAAACCTTTGACAGACAACAAATTAAATATGTGCTGTAAACTGCACGTTTTGTCTTTGAAAGGGTAGAAAACATTGTTGTCAGAGATGAAACAACTGGTAACCAGTTTTTCGTTCTTCTATCATAAAACTTTCAACGGCAATCTTCCTTTGGTTAATTACAATAGAGGACTGCTTAGTAATACTATTTTCGAGGTGTACTATGCAACCAGGGTCCGATCACCAATGATTCTTAAGAACATTCTACGTCTTATTCTTCAGAATTTTGTCAATGTGAAAGTAACAGAACTTCTGATTGGCTAAACCGTGTGGTCGAGCCAATCAGAAGTTCTATTACTTTTTAAAGTTAGAAAATCTTGAAGAACAAGACAAAGAATGTTCTTAAGAATGGTTGGTGAATACGGACCCAGGGCACGTATTCACCCACCATCCTTAAGAGCACTCTTAGTTTTATTCTCTAAGGTTTTCAGGGTTTGAAAACAACACAACTTCTGATTGGCTAAACCATTTGGTTTAGCCAATCAGAAGTTGTGTTGCTTTCAAGAACAATAAAAAACTTAATATTAAGACAAAGAACATTCTAAAGAATGGTTGGTGAATACAGGCCCAGCTCACCAATCCAAAGGATCGTAAATATATGTAAACTGAACTAGTATACGAACCCTGCCAATCCGTTCACCGATTTTTTCTACGTTCAATATAAGGCATATTCTTTCCAAACCTCTCGCTTCTTTCCTATATTTTTATATGAAAGAAGTCGGAACTGTTCGAGCCGACTTTTGAAAACATTTGGCATATGGTAAATTCCTAGTACCAGACATTTTCTCATAGTTTTGCCTCAATACTTCACATCTACTAGTATCAAGTATTAATCAATGTCATTTTTTTCCATGTCATAATTTTTCGATGATATTTTCAAAGGTCACGTGTTGTCAACTTATAAATGTCATGGTATTGTATCTACCCCTTGAATTTCGTGTGGGATGAGGGTAAAATTCGTCACTTCGCCGTATTTGATGTGGTCGCCGTCCATCACCAGTTTTTCAGTGCAATACAGACAGAAAACAGGGGTACCAATCGGCGTGTCCTAAAATGGAAATTAAAACCCACCATCAGCGATGCAAACTCCGAAGTCAATATTTATGTCAGGTAACTTTGAGCGAGGCAATCACGCTCACAAAAGAATCACTGTATATGTTATATTCAAATGCTTTCTATTTAAAGTTAAATATTACATTTTTAAAAAGTAACAAAAGCGTCTTGTAGATGTGGAATAATCATTTTCGACCTACGGACCCGCCGGTTACAAGCTAGTCCTGCAATCTTTTGGTGAGATATCGAGTTCAGGTTATCAAGTGAGATCTGGATCAATATTCTCCTTCAGTTGAAGTCTGATTCCGGATTTTAAAAAAAGTAACATGATTTCTGATTGGCTGAATTATTTTGGTCCAGCCAATCAGTAATTGTTTTACTTTTAGATTTATAAAGAAAAATCTGGAACATAAGACAGACATTGTTCTTGAAAATGACAGGTGAATACGGACCCTATAAAGAAGCAATTAACCCCTGTCCTTCTAATAAACCCTTTACCAAACGACACAATTTTAGACTGGACCAAATTGAAAGCACTTGCAGACGACAAAAGAAACATAACTCAAAAATTGAAAGTTGTTTCCAGCAGGGTAGAAACATTGTGGGAAGAATGCTGTTTACTAGCATTTTCTCTTTTGCCCACAATGTGTTCAAAAGACTACAAGCTCATGGTCATGGGGATTGTTTGATAACTAAATAATGTATCGCTATGAGGCATCTTTCTTTATAAGAACTTGTTTCTCAATGGATGTAAAATAAATATTTAAACTAAATCCTAACAATACGACAAAATTTTAAACATGTCCAAACTGAAAGCATTAGCAGACGAGAAATCACGAAAAGTATCCGAATGCATCTCCAGTTGGAAGATATTTAGAGAGAATAAAAAAAAAATGATTAGATCTATCTTGAAAAAAAGAAAGACCCGCAAGATTTATTTGCGTGCAAGGGACTAGAGGCACCATAACCTTTTCATGGTCATATTTGCCAAGGCCAATGCTTCCTTGTGTTGTCATAGCGACCAGGGATTTGCATCCACGTATGTACGCACAGAATTAATACATGTTTTCTTGGAGTAAATGCAACTAGTGGCCAATTGAAAATGGCCGCTCAGATTTATTTACGTTCACAGGCAAACAAACAATGTGACCTTCCCAATGTTTCCGGTTATGCCATTGGCTGGATAATCACATCCCATCTACTTGGCAGTTTCTCTGTTTACCACACAATTCCGACAGAGAGCACTTTTGAAAACATTCTAGGAAAAGGAGAAAACGCTGGTGTCCAGCATTGTCTGCCATCCCGAAATGTTTTCTACCCTAGATGAAAGACAGAAAACATTAGATGAACTGCATTCAAATTGTCGTCTGCAAATGGCTTCAATTTGAAATAGTAAAAAATTTGGTCGTTTGGTAATTTACATTCTTAGGGAAAACAAACCTTTACAATGCTTAGTTCTAACTCTTTCCCAAACAATCCCTGGTTTAAACGACCCTCAGATAGAAGCCTTTTGAAAACATTGTGGGAAAAGGAGAAAATGCTGGTAACCAGCATTTTCTCCTTTTCCAACAATGTTTTCTACCCTGCTGGAAACAAAACTCAAGTTTTGAGCTACGTTTAATTTGTCGTATGCAAGAGCTTTCAATTTGGACCAGTCTAAAATTTGTCGTTTGGTAAAGAGTTAAAGTCGATAGATCTACCCCCCACCCCGCCATTAGAGTTCTAAGTTTAGTTTTAGGTGGGACATTGGTAGAAGAATCATAATAATGTAAATCTAAGATCGAAGATCAGACCTCACTATTCTGCGCAACATTTTCTGTGAAAATCATTCAAATATGATCAAAAGAAGTTGAAGGAAATGTTTGAGGTCAAACTGCTAAATGGCGGATAGGTCGCTAATTTTTGTAAGATGGGGGCCTTTCCCTGCTTTCAGTCTTTTCGATCTTTTTTGCCCGATTTTATACACGCTGTAAGCCGAGGTCGTTGTGTCTTACATAAAAACATGACCGGTCAATCAATTACCTACTGGTAGCAATAAAGGGCGCTGAAGGAAAGAACAAAGAAGTATGGAGAAAAAGAAAAGAAGGAACGGACGGACGGATGGATGGATAGACGGAAGAAAGAAGAAAAAAAAAAAAAAAAAAAAAAGAAGGGAGAGAGAGAGAGAGAGGGAAGGAAGGAGATAAGAAGCAACATATCAATTCCTCCATTTGTCACAATGTTTTAAACAATGGTCATCAGCGAAAAGTTAAAAAGTCCTATGATGGACTTGCAGATGTTGAGTTACATTACTTCATATCAAACTATAATCGGCTTGCAACACGTGAAAAGGTGCATTCGGAAAGTCTATTCGGAATTTGCGTAAAGTGTCTTCTCGGATCAGCCTGCGAAGTCCACACAGACTAATCCGAGTCGACACTTTACGATTACATTAGATTTAGTGCTACATTTGACTTGTGCGAAACTGAAAATTACCAAAAAAAAACGGATGGCGTCGTTTCTGATTAGCCTGCCTGGACTACGTTGGTTAATCCGAGAGGACACTTGACGCAAATATCTGATTGCCCCTTTTCGATTAAAAGGTAGAAAACATCTTGGGAAAAGGATAAAAATGCTGGTTACCTAGCTTTGTTTTTTCTTTTCATAAAAAGTTTTACAATTTTTTTTGTGAAGGTCGTAAAAGTCGGGATCGCGTGCTGTGGGGTGGGTGGGGTTCTTTTTCGTAGCTAACGACATGTACTGAACTCGACTTTCCTCGACGCTTAAAAGTATGCTTTTGTTTTATTTGAAAATGATCTTGGACAAAGTTTAGCATCAGGTAGCGAGTTGTGTAGATCAAAGATCAGACTGCACTTCTGTGAAGTCTGTTCTTGATCTACGAAATCCGAAAAAAAGCTATCCAAAGCGAAATTGGCAGTCAAGGAATTAAATGGGCCGAGCTCTGGTAAAATGACGCTTAACTCTTTACCAAACGACAAAATGTTAGACTGGCCCAAATTGAAAGCACTTCCAGACAACAAAATGAACGTAACTCAAAAATATAAATCATTTTCCAGCAGGGTAGAAAACATTGTGAGAAAAGGAGAAAATGCTGGTTACCAGCATTTTCTCCTTTTCCCGCAATGTTTTCAAAAGGCTACTATCTCAGGGTGGTAAAAACCGGGGCTTGTTAGGTAAAAGGTTAATACATCTCCGATATACATGATACTTGACCAACTCATCACATTACGGATCCATACGAGCCAAATTTTAACTCATTCTACTTAATCATGAGGTAGAATGGTCCTTCAACATACACGAAATGGACCAATAGCGAAAGATTTCGGCCCAGGTCAGCCTGCACGGACTGCGCAGCCTGACCTGAATCGATACTTTTCGCATATGCATTAAGCCCCCCCCCCTTCCCTTTCACAGATCACGGCTCAAATACGTGTATCCTACGATACCGCCTGGGTACTCAATCTGTTGAACTAGCCATAAAGATCTATTTGGTATCTTAAAACAAACAGTTTTTATTGTTGCGATGAACGGTCAAAAATTTGAATTGACCATTAAAACTCCTTTTGCTTGAAATTCGGAGATTTATTTCTGGTATTTTGTGAAATGGAATAAAGTCGTACCATGTAAGCGCAGGGGTAAACCTGGAAGTTGTGAGTATGAATACTCGTTCGCCCAAAACTTTTGGAAAGGGGGGATGCGATTGGTGAAAGTCACATCAAAGAATCATTATTGTATTTAAATCGGGACAAAGTCATTCATGAAGGAGTGGTCTCCAGTAACACAACCATTTTCTTCTTTTCCTGCAATGTTTTCAAAAGTTTACTTTTCTCATGCAACGAAAAATCGAGATTTCTTTTGTTAGAAGTGAAAGTAGAAAAGGGACTGTGGACAAGTGTACTCGACCCAGTTACTTGTTAAAATTATCTTCAACCCCAAAACAGACAGACAGACAGACAGACAGACAGACAGACGCACGCACGCACGCACGCACGCACGCATTCAAGTTACACCATAGCCTAAACAGTACACGGTTTTACCTCTGGTATCTCTATATTATATGGCTTCTTTATAAACTCAGGATGAAATTCGTTCACCGGCTCTACAAATATGGTTCTTTTAATCTGTGAAGAACAAAAAAGAAGACAAGTGGATAAATTGGTTTCAACGGATGGACGAAAACACTCCACTGTGATCAACCCTTCCCCAAACCACAAACTTTTGGACTAGACCAAATTGAAAGCATTTGCAGACGACAATTCAACTCTTGCTGAAAAGATGATTTTTGTCTATGAAAGGATAGAAAAAATTGTGGGAAAAGGAGAAAATGCTGATTACCAGAATTTTCTCCTTTTCCCACAATCTTTTCAATAGGCAAATATTTCAGACCCGTAAAAACCAGGGATTGTTAGGGAAAGGTTAATAACCATATTTCACAATCCGACGTTTTTACAACATTGACAGAAAAAACCTTCGAAACATCGAGGGAAAAGGAGAAAATGCTGGGTTACCATCATTTTCTCTTGTAACATACTTCACGTTTTTAGTAACATTTAACTCTTTACCAAAATTTTACACTGGTCAAAATTAGAAGCATTTGCTGACGACAAAATAAATGTGACTGAAAAATCGAAATTTTTAATTGGGAAAGGTAGAAAACATTGTGGGGGAAAAAGAGAAATGTTGGTTAGCAGCATTTTCTCCTTTTTCCCCACAATGTTTTCAAAAGGCTTATACCTGCAACTTCTTTCCCACTATAGCATTGGTGTTACCTCTTGATCAAATCCATGTCGTCGGTTTACTTCGAAAACCTCGTAACTACAGCTTGTTATAAGCTGTAGTTACGAGATTTTCGAAGTAAACCGACGATGTGCCAAATTAATGAAGGAAAAAAAAAGGGGGGGGGGGAAGTCAAAATCGTGTAAATAGCTGAGGCAATAAATTTCTTTGATTAAAGGGTAGCGCTAAGATTTATTTAAGATTGAAACAATTCAAGGGGATAGCCGATATTTCAAATAAAAAATCCTACTATCTGTAACATAATGCCGATAGACGACAGGATTTATTACTTAAAGACCCGCAAGCGACCCAAAATAAATTGTCTAAATCGATTAATAGTTCAGTGCTAAGTTTAGTTCTTGTTTTCTTTTTCTACAAGTAACTGGATTTTTTACTGCCTGCACTTTAGCTTAATACATTGTCATATCTATAATAATATGATAATCAAATTTGCTGGGATTATCCCAGCAAATTTGATAATAAGTAAGTAAGTAAATTGTTTATTATAGTGACATGTGTACATAGTAACATACGAAAAAAATTGACAAAATTTATAACAAACATACACCCGGCCCCATAGGCCTATAAGTCACTGTCAGTTTTTGGAATGTTTACAATATTAGTTCACATGCTGGATAACAGGTCAAATTTATAAAGCAAAATTATAGACTTATATATACGTTAGCAATAGGTAGATTTTCTTCGCTTCTCAAATGCATTAACAATAAATTTGGCAAGTGAGCGAACATGGTTCTTCATAAGATAAGCCAATTTGTCTAAGGGAGATAACTCTGTAAATTGATTCATGTTCAATATATCACCAAACGACTGAATTCTTAAGTCTTTGTAAAAATCACAAGAAATGACAAAGTGAACTTCGTTTTCTACATCAGATTTACAACAATAAGTACAAACTCGACTTTCAATAGTCTCACCATTATATCGACCTGTTTCGACCCTTAGTGGAAGAATACCACATCGTAATTGAGCCAGTGCAGATCGTTCATTTTTATTCAGGTTTAAAAGTAGGTATCTTTCTGTAGAGAATGAATGTTTAAAGTTTCTGTAGGTACGAAGCTTTGACGTTTGTCGGACATTGGTTAACCACTGATAATAATAAGCATATTTAAAAACAGTATCAGTTAATGTGCCAGAAATTTAACTCGCTGTTTTTTATGTTTGTGGATGTGGTGGGCCTTTAACAAGGAAAATTATACTCATAAACAATTTACCTCCATCCCATCTGCACAAACAACTGTTAGTCTGATTCCTTCACTAGTGTTGTACTGGAACAGAAAAAAAAAAGAGAAAATTGCCCTGAATGTTCACCAGGCGACTATGTCATAGCCTCGTTTAGATTTAAAAATTGGCAGACAACAAATCATATGGTAAAACTGAAGGATTATTTCATTGCTAGGATAAAAAACATTGTGTAAAAGGAGAAAATGCTGGATACCGGTATTTTCTCCTTTTCCCGCAATGTTTGAAAAGCTTTCTTCCTTGGAGTCATTTAAACTTTAAATTGTTAAGTAAATGGGTAGTCCAGCGGACAACTTGCTTAGTCTTGATACAACAGACTCCTGAAAGTTTTATAATTTACAATATCTAAACAAAACAAGTTCATATTAATTATTATAATAACACTGATATTTTTTCGGAGTAGTGGAATGTAATGGCTTTTGACCTATTTTTGGCACTGATAACGAATGAATAAATAGAGATTTGTGATTGGTAAAAAATACAGACATGTTTATTCTAAGGGCCCCTTACCATTTGATGGCAAATTGAGGCCATCTATATTCCTTAAAGATAATTCTTGTGTCAATTATTTTAAGTTACATAAAACAGCGAACAGAGTTGATGTTGTTTTTGCAGTTTCACAAGAAGTATTCAAATGAATGAATGAAGGTTGTTTGGTCATTTAGCGCGGATATCTGTGTTAAAATATCAAAAACGGAATTTTTAAACTGAAAAATGTTTGAATACATTAATGATAGTAAAAGGTTGAATTAAGAAGGATCACGTGTTATCTTAGTATGCATAAAGGGCATTACTGAGTGACAGGGCAATCCCTATCTATACAAAATGTTTAAATGATATTGTTAACGATGTGATAAAAAGATTTGAACAAAATGTTGGATTGATAGCATTTCCTATTGGGCGATTTTTCTGAAGTCTGATTGTATATCTTGGGACTTTTCCTTCAGAAACCTTTGCATGTGAGAGATAATAACCCTTTCCTAAACGACAAATTTTAGACTCTTCCAAACTCAAAGAGTTTGCAGACGAAACGGGTAGAAAAGACTGTGGGAAAAGGAGAAATTGCTCGGTACGAGCAATTTCTCCTTTTCCCACATTGTTTTCAAAAGACTTGTACCGCAGACACGTAAAAACAAAGGCTTGTTTGGGAAAGGGTTAAACACAAGAATTACACAAGAAGTGGTGATGGCTCAAATAACATAAACATCAAACATTTCTACAGCAGCTACACAACGGAACAAGTTTCTCATAAGCAAGTGGCTATTAAATGCAACATTTTTCTTTGTTGAGAACTTGATTTGGAAACTTAACTCTTCACTTACTAAATGAAAATCTGTACACTTTTTCAAAATGGCACTTGCAGAAATCATAATACAAAGGATAAGGTAGGGGATTTGTCTTTCAAAGAATGGCACAAAATTGTGAAAATGAGAAAATGCTAGCTCTGAGCATTTTGTCCGCTCCCACAATGTTTCCAAATGCATCCTTTGATTGGGTCGTAAAACATGGGATGGTACTGTAAAGGTCCGTTTATACAGAGCGCGAACGCGAACGCGAAAGCGAACGCGGTTTTTCGTCCTGGAATAGTTTAGTCATTTCTAGAGGAAACGTTCAAATAGAGTGCGAACGCGAACGCGAACAAATATTTGTTCGCGCGAACGACCGCCTTGATTGCCCCCAGAGCGAATTTTTTGAGAAGGTCGCGCGGCTTTTTTGCTATCAGCCAATCAGCAGGTACTTCCCTTGCATCATTTCCACAAATAGGAACTTGTGCGCCTGGCCGTCCGAAGACAAAGCTAGGCATTAGCGTCAGTCTACTTTGCTTGTGGAGTTTGGAGAAGAATGGACAAGACAATGGACAAGACAGAAGCCATGATTCTAGAAAATGAAAAGTTCGTACACTGACACACGCCTCTTTCTCTTCCTCCGTTGTTTTGCGTACAAATACAGTACTTTGATCTCCTCCGTGTCTGACTACTTGCGCCATGATTCCAAATGACCAAATTTTATCTCTCACAGTAAGAAAAAGACGAGCCGCCTCGAAAGCCTTGACGGTTTTCCGCGTTCGGGTTCCTGCTCTATTTGAATGACAAAACTGCTCAAAAGTCGCGTTCGCGTTCGTGTTCGCGTTGGACGCGTTCGCGTTCGCGCTCTGTATAAACGGACCTTAAGTGGTTTTTTCGTGCGTATGGTGACTGTCTGTATTAACCAACCTTTCTTAAGAACATTCTGAGTCTAATTCTCAAGAATTTTCTAGATTTAAAAGTAACACAAAGTCTGATTGGCTAAACCAAATGATTTAGCCAATCAGAACTTAATGTTACTTTCTTAATCTTATAGGTAAGAAGAAGAATGGAACTAAAATGGTCAGGTGATCAATACTGGTTGGACTGTATTAAAAACGCACGTCTCTAAATATAACTTCCAAATCCAGGGATTTACTGAGAACCAGATTTTCCTCCATGTTGACCCGGAAGTAGTCGTTGACCCCGTTTGGATTGACTTGTTGCAGTGAACAGTTTTCTTTTCCGGTGTTGTTCATTATCAAAGTACCTGGAAATCAAACCACCATCAACTATGAAACTGAAACTATGAAAAAAATATCGGGAAACAAAGAGGTCATTGAATGAATAAGCAAGCCCAAACTTTGTTGTTTCCAGTCTCTTTGTCCCCCCCCCCCCAAAAAAAAAAAATGCCAATGATATAGACTATGCTGATCTAAGATGTGACTGTATATTTTTATGCTGAGCGATTTTGATCTATGGTAGCCATAACATCAATTTTTGTGTCAAGTACTTTGTAACTGTTAACTCCTTTGCCAAGAATTAATTACAGTTCGCCTCTCTGTATGGGTGTATGGGGGGGGGGGGGGGGGGGGGAAAGAGCGAAACTACGAGTGGTCGGTGAATATGACTTGCAACACGTGAAAACGCGCATTCGGGCATTTGCGTAAAGTGTCGTCTCGGATCAGCGCAGTTCGTGCAGGCTGATCCGAGACGACACTTTCCGATCGTGTGTGATTTTCTATTTCTACTGTAGGACAAAATCTAATGTTAACGTAAAGTGCTGTCTTGACGAGACGACAGTTTACGCAAATGTTCGAATGCCCCTTTTCCCGTGTTGCAAGTCATATGGCCTCCAACACTTGAAAAAGTGGCATTCGGACATTTGCGTAAAGTGTCGTTTTGGATCAGCCTGGGCTGTCTGCGCAGGCTAATCCGAAACAACAATTTCAGTTCTAATGTAATTTTCTGTATCGCAAAAGTCTACAAAAACACAAAATCTAATGTAGTCGTAAGGTGTCGTCTCGGATCAGCCTGCGCGGACTGCGCAGGCTGATCCGAGACGATACTTTACGCAAATGTCCGAATGCCCCTTTTCCCGTGTTGCAAGCCAATTATTATAGGCCCTGGGTTCGTATTGACCAACAATTTCAAATTTCATTCCAATTTTGATGTAGATTAAGAAAGTAACTCAACTTCTGACTGGATAAATCATATTGGCTTAGGATATCAGAAACTGCTTTACTTTCATCTTTCGAAAGCTCTTGATTTCAAAATGTTTTCAAAAATGGTTTTTAAAAACAGACCCTGAGTGAAATTTCTGTTTAATGCGACTGATCTTGATCTTCGCCATCTGCAAAGGTGTCTGTAGCCTTTAGTCTCAGATCACGTTCAAGGTGATATCAGATCAAGTTCAGTAACATGGCGACTACTATAGATTCCTGGTCCTGCGTGTTGCCATAAAACTTTCAAAGTTAGGCAAAACAAAAGACTGTAAGACAAATAGTGAGATAGAGAAATAAAGAAAAAAGCAAGGAAAAAAAAAGTAATGGTTCGATGGTGTCATTGAACCAAGGTAGACAGACAGACAAACAGACAAACAGGACAGACAGACATTACCTTGCCCTGCTATTTCAGTAATGTTAATAATTTCTTGACATCCCACTGTGTATATTGTTACTGAAATGATAACGAAAAAGATCATAGACATGTATCCAGCTTGAAAAAAAAATCGCATCTCTGGTGTACTATATCTCTAAAGTTATGTTAAAACCATAAAGAAGTCAAAATAGACAGTTCTCAAATCGTGCGAACACAATATCAAGCTTTTGCTTTATTTTCAGACAAAATTAACCCAAATTATGTGCGTGAAAGAAAAATCGAAAGGGTATAGTAATGATAATAATAACGATAAAAATGATAATCAATCAATCAATCAATCAATGTAACAAAAGAAATTTGAAAAAAAAAAAAAAAAAAAAAATACATACCTATCACAAACATAACTTTAAGAATGAAAGTCATTGTTATAAATCAAAATTAAATCCTTGATCTTTGTTAATGATGATTTTTTCCTTAAATTCAAACGCCGTTTCTTAATGAAATTTCTTCCCTATTTTTATATCTGTCCGTATTCTTTCTACAGGTGTTCACATATTTTCTCTCCTTTTTCTTATCAACAAAACTTTTTTTCGCCTTTATTTTGCTAGCGTTGAATTCACTTTTGTTTATTATCTATGTATTTAAGTCCGACTGAATTACAACCCTCTAGATCTGTACAATTAATAAATATCTTATCGACAGCTCACTTCAAACGATCAATACTCCCAATAGACTCCAACCTAAGTTTTATGATAAGTATGTGCGTACAGTCTTACATGTACAGCAGAAGCCGAGCCCGTAAGTTCAGTCGATAATGTAAAGGCATCCAACCACGGGTTCGCTGGTTCGATTCCCCAGTATATTCCTAAAATACGAGTATTGATGGTTTTCAGCACGATGGGATTTATTTCTCTCTCAGTGCTGATTACTGGATCCGGCGACTTTCTGTGGGATCGGCGACTTTCTGGGGGATCGGCGACTTTCTGTGGGAGAGCAACCAATGGCTTGTAAAGAAAATTGTTCCCAAGTACTTCTGAAAGAAACTCTAGGAAAGTATCAGTCTGAGCACGGGCCGTCGTGATATAAATAAGAAAGAGTTAAAAGCGGCGTTTAACTCTTTCCCAAACAAGCCCTGGTTTTTATGTGTCTACAGTACAAGTCTTCAGAAAACACTGTGGGAAAAGGAGAAATTGCTCATAACGAGCAATTTCTCCTTTTCCTACAGTGTTTTGTAGCCTATCGGAAAACTTTATGCCATTCTCATCAAATTCAAAATTGTCATCTGCAAACACTTTGAGTTTGGGACAGTCTAAAATTTGTCATTTGGGAATGGTTTAAAACAATACAAACAACTTCTAGTAGGGTAGCCTATACGGCTTGTGGAACAGGCGAAAAGGGGCACTCGAACATTTGCGTAAAGTGCCGTCTCGGATGAGCCTGCGCAGTTAGCGCAGGATCATCCGAGACGGCACTTTATGACTACATTAGAGTTTGTGCTACAGCAGACTTGTGCAAAACAGGAAATAACAAAAAAATGGAAAGTGTCGTCTCGGATTAGCCTGCGCGGACTGCTCAGGTTGATCCGAGACGACACTTTACATAAAAATTCAATGTCCAAATGTCCCTTCTCGCGTGTTGTAAACAAATTATAAAAGTTGGCACAGATAAAAAGGTACATTATAAACCAAGCGCCAGTTGTTAGCTCTGTAGCGAAAAAAGTCCGTAAATAATGGACTTGACGTTTGAGTTGTAGTTTTCAGCACCAAATATCTAAACTAGACCATGTTAGAAGGCTGAACTTAAAGTCAACTGAAAGTCAGAGTTTTGATATTATACATGCTTGACCAATAGCCTAGAACCCGCGCCAGCTGAAATCTGAAAGAGGTGACACCCTGTGCTATAGTTTACGGAATACCGAAAGGGCCATCGCCTTTGAATGTGTTAATTTGAAACACGATACTCGATAGTACGATGATGATAACGCGAAACAACGAAACTTAGATGGTGAAAACGCGACAGTACGATGACGATAACACGATACTTCGATGGTGAAACCACGGCAATAATAGTTGGTTTGACCATTATAAATCTCCCGCTAGATGGCATTCTACAAATACACATCCGTCTAAATTTGGGCAGTCTAGTTACGGAACCGGACAACTTTTCTACGCAACAACCGTCACTTTGAATTTCAAACTGAAATAAACGTTTACTTCATAAAACGCTACCTGATGCGATTTATTCAGCTATGACCAGCAGTTTAGAGATCTGGATCTAAAACAGGCCTGATTTCTCTTTAAACGTATTCATAAAAGCTTTTTTTTCCCCACTGCTACTTTATAGCGCGTATTACTACAATCCCCCTCCCTCTCAGATATGGGCCCCGGAGTGATGTGTCATAGCAGACAGGTTGAATCTTCGAAGAATATGACATGCGCAGAAAACGTGGTTTGATGGCATCCTAGAGGCCTGAGATATGCTAAGCACTTAGCTACCAGGCCAGGCGTTCCAACCTTGCATAGAAACACATTTTATAATGATAAGACAACTGGTATGGATTACTTCAAACCTTTCACAGAATGCTTGGTATTGTCGATTTTGAAAAGTTACTTTTGCTTTCGATTTTTCGCAATCTAAGGGGCATTCGACACCCCGATCGAGACAGTCTGTAAGAAATACCATAAGTCTCTGAAACTCCATTGGTCAATAAAGAGATAAAGAATTTTTCATTATCGGACACTGTTACTATAAATAGCATAATGGGGATTCCTTCTCTAATGTATAAATTAATACATTACAGAGGGTATCCCCAATGCACTATTTATAGTAACAGCGTTAATGAAAGTTTGTAAATATATTCAGTGATCCACTGGCGATGCACTAATGTGCTATGAATTTTGAATGATCAACCAAGGACACTTTTACTGTTCTGTGATAGACCAATAGAGCTTCAAAGGCCTTTGGAAATATTGTTGTATGAGCAAAAAAAAGCGCCCAAATAGATGTGTCATGCTCTGTGAAAGGGCTGAATGCATCTGCGAAAACTTGCCGACCAGATGAGCCAGCGTAGTCGCCGACTTCTATCGGTCAGTTTTCTGTATGTCAAAGGACCAGTCAGCCCCAGGTTTAAGTCTGTTGTACAACAGTGGCTATTGTGGATCCAAAATTGTGTGCTGTCTTAAGTAGTATCATATATCACGGAGATACATTAACTCATTACCAAACGACAATATTTCAGGCTTGTCCAAATTGAAGGCATTTGCAGACGACAAAATAAAAGTGACTGAAAATTTGAAATTTGTTTTGTGAAGGGTAGAAAACATTGTGGGAAAAGGAGAAAATGCTGGTTACCAGCATTTTGTCCTTTTCCCGCAATGTTTTCTAAAGGTCGTCCAAAGTGGGGATTGTGTGGTAATGGGTTAAACCCCCTTATGCAGAAACATGGTTGGATTGATATGCTCCTATTTATAAAGAATCACGAAAAAAGGGAAATTGCTGAACATTGCTGAAATTTATCGGAACACTGTCCTTATTGCACACTGTTTTCTAACCACATTTTAAGTCTCTCTATCCCATGTTACTGTTGTTGTTACCATTCGCTTAGTGACAAAAAAGTTATAAGCCATTTCATTCTACTAATATCTTCCAACAGATTAACCTTTTACCATACGGCAAAAATTTGGACCTAACCAAATTGAAAGCATTTGCAGACGACAATTTCAAGGAGGCTCAAATGGTGCATTTTTTCTTTGATAGAGTAGAAAACTTTGTTCTGGTTACCAGCATTTTTTCCCTTTTCCCACAATGTTTTCAAAAGGCTTCTTCTTCAGGGTCGTTAAAAGTCGTCATTGTGTGGTAAAAGGTTAAACATGCAAGCTCAGCATTCAAAATACATTTCCTAGCTTGCAACAGAAATAGCATGAATTATATACTTTGAACAAAGTATAGTATTGGTGGACATGAATTGTTTATAAATCTTATTTACAAATGCACTTGTGAACGTATTTACAATACATGACTTTTCTTTGGAAGGGTTTAAAACATTGCGGCGGAAAGAGAAAATGCTTGTAACCAAAATTTTCTCCATTCTCGACAATGTTTTCAAAAGCCTTGTTCCACGAGGTCATTACAAGGAAAGATCAAGTGGTAAAGGGCCCTAAGCTCGTGTTTACCAAACAGCAACATTTTGGACATAAACCAAACTGAAAGCAATAGACCATTTGCCAATTACCGTTACTGACGTGTCACCACGAGTTACTTCCCTTTCCACCGGACAATCTTTCTCAATCTTGTATATACACGAATAGTGAAAGGGTCATGGAATACACCCTAAACGCGATAAATAAGACAAAAACCTAAAAACGGTCGTGCCGGTAGTTTTATCAATTATCTTTTTCAAAGACACACACAAAAAAGATCTGTTGTTTTATCAATGTTTTGGTAGACTTCAGAGAGTAAAGCGGTATCATAAGCGATGTCTCCTGCCAGGTCTGTTGATAGAACTTTTTGTATGCAGACTGCATTAACCCTTAGGCTGCCAAGCGCGACTCAATGACTTTTTGCAGACAATATAGATTCAGATCAGACTACAAAGAACGTGCAGTCTGGTCCTAGATCTACACTATCCGATATGGAGATATTTTCCTCGAGATCTACCCTCCGTAACAGATTTTAACAATTCCGAACCTTTTCAAGTGATCAACCTAAGACTAAACGGGATAAGCACTTAATTTTGTGACACTTATGTGTTAGTCGGTGCCTAAAAAGAACATCACAGCTTTTCATATAGATCATCCGCTTTGACGGTGAAATACCGAGATCAAACGAACACCCAGCTAACACTTTACTAGCTTTGCAATGAAAACAGGTATAGCACGTATTCGCTTCATGAAAATGAATCTCTAGTATCTTTATTTTTCCTAGAGGGAATGGAAGGTTTGAAATTTGAAGTAAAGTTTGTCATTATGATAGTCAACTTATAAGGTAGTTAAAACAGTAATATGACAAAAATGCAACTATAAAGATTTTTAAAAATGTTAATTATGTCAAAGTCTGGACTTTCGCTGTAAAATCAAAATGTATAACTCATTACCAAACGACGAAATTTTAGGTTTGTCCGAATCGAAAGCATTTGCAGACGACAAAATAAAAGTGACTGAAAATTTGATTTTTATTTTTTTGAAGGGTAGAAAAAATTGTAAGAAAAGGATAAAATGATTTTCTCCTTTTCCCACAATGTTTTCTAAAAGCTTCTTTCTCGGGGGCGTCAAAAGTAGGGATTGTGTGGTATTGGGATAATGTCCCAGTTCTTTGTTAGTAGACGGTCTCTGTCTTTTAGCAGATACTGGAACGATTTTTTTTAGGGGGGAATTATCACATTACTAGTTTAAATAAATCAATGAACAGATTCCTGGACTTCGAGCCCGTACGTTACAAACTTAGCTACGGAATTCGGCAAACATTGGTTGAATAATCACACATAGAAATAGGAAAAGTCTAATGCAGAATGCAGTTATATTGACGGCCTCCCCCCCCCCCCCCCTCTATTTTTTTACAACACTGAAATTTTCATTAACTCTTGAAGAAACAGAAATTTGAGACTTGCCCAAATTGTAAACCTTTGCAGATAACAATTCGAATGTGTATTAAAAATGAAATTTTCTGTAGGACGGATAGCAAAGGAAATGGAGAAAAGGTTGGTTACTAGAACTTTATCCCTTTTCAACAGCATTACTAATCAAAGTACTAATAGAAGGTGATGGTAGAAATTTGCTACTCGGTTTTAACACTGGTTCAATTCATTGAACATTTCATTTATCTGATGGTGATAACATCTTTTTCTCAAATTCTTGTCATTTTTTTTTGTAGAGTCAGCTCAGAATGACCAGAATAAATGTTGATTTTTAACTTTATTGAACACAGGTTTACATATGGCTTGGGGACTGTAAAAACGCAGAAAATATAGAAAAAATACACAAAAAAGGGTAATGGGACAAGTAATAAAACACAGCCAATATAGAAAAAGAAGACAAAAACGTTCAAGAAGGATTTCTGAAATGCCTGTTAAATGAGTACATAAACTTTGATGAAATTTTCATTGATAATATCTGAGTTTAGCACGTTATACCAATTAGTTCAATTGTATTTATTTACAAATCATTGTATAAAGGGGGGTGTTGTTACTTAAGTTTCATTTCAACATATATTTTAATTTGAAGGTAGACTAAACATAGGGTGTTATTTATGTTTCGATTACTTTGACTGAAATGAATCTACCATCTCTATTTGGACCATACGAATCTTTAAAATGGATAAATTATACTGTATTTTTCATCTGGCGTAGCTTTTGAATATAGGTACCTGTTTTCACCACTTTGCCCTAAAGCAATGAATTAATAGTGTGGGGCACTGTTCAAATAAGTGAATGTTTCAAGAAATCTTGTTTTAAATGAAGAGATATTTAGCCAATAACCAGGAGGAAAGTCTGGTATTTCTGAGTACCTTGAACTTATCCCTTTTGCATGTAGCCCTTATAAAGTTTTCTACAATGTCAGCGTTTTATCACCTGTTCCATTATCCTTCTGTGTGTATATTGTCTGCTTAACTCTGTGTTCTATATTGTCTGCTTTTTATTCCCTACCCTTAGGTTGTTTGGATTGATAATACACCAGTATATCTAAAGAATTAAGTGTTTTTATTTTAGTTTTTCACAGGCTTTTTTTACTTTTCTTAGTCCAAACTCTTGGTTTTTGGCTTTTCAACAAATATATCAAGGGTTCAATTACTGTAATTTGGAGTGAATTTTCTATAAAACTTGACAATACCAAGTTTTTTGTTGACAGTACCAAGTTTTTTTTGTTGTAGGTCTAGGAACATGCACTATGAATTCCATCTTCCTTTTGGAAGGATAAATGAGATCCTTATTTATCCTAAAATCAAAATATTCAACTTCATCTTGAAGTAAAAAAACACTTTTCTTTCCTAACTGAATTTAATATTTATTAGGGCTTGTCTTTTCAACACTGACTCATCATCATCATTTTGACTTGTAATACTAGTGATATAATATTCTACGCAAAGCACTGAATCCAATATTTTCAGCACTATGATCATTAACTTTGTTGGAATATTGCAGGTGAAAGTCCATATGTGTACATGTACATGGATATTATGTGTGTGTGTAAGAGAGAGTTTGTAAAACCTACAAAACAGGCAACTTTTTAAGAATACACACCAACCAACCGGGAACCACCTACCAAACGGGGACGTCCCCGTTTGGTTTTTAGTATAAATTCGTATCCCAGACCCTCTCATTATCAACATATAAAATTTAATTAGTAATCTGACATCCCCGACATTGGACTGTTAGCAGCACACACACATTATACACATATTTAAGGAATGAAAAGAGTTTTTTATTTTTTTCATACCTCCTTGAAAATAAAATAAAATTCTCTTAATTCCTTAAATATGTGTATAATGTGTGCTGCTAACATTCCAATGTCGGGGATGTCAGATTCTAATAGAAGACACACTCTCTCCTCTCTCTCCCTCTCCTCGGGCCATGGGAAGGGGAGGGGAAGGGTAAGGGGGCGGGGCTGGGCCATTGCTCAAATGAAAGGAACACCACTCTTGTGGAGCTCAACTTTATGCCAAGTATACGGCTTAAAGGTATACAAAATGTGCAACTTTTATTCACAATTTACAAGACGACCCTACGGTTTGTTCATTTTGAAAATGAAACAGAGGTTTGTCGACACCTCAACAGTTATTCAATAATAATAAATGTTTTACTTTATTTCAGCTTGTCTTTATCTACTCTACTAAATTGATTGAATTAAACGATTAGATAAAAAAAAGTTATATACGCCCGTCTGTCTTTGATACCAAACAAATACTTAAATTCTGTTTTAAAATTAATACAAAAAAATTCACCCAACAACTATATATAGAATCAAAACACTAAGCCCTGGAAGCCCGTAATGGCGTATTGATAGACGTAGCCTGGGGATACTAACTGTTAAAACTAACAGATCAAGAGAAGTGAACATTACCCGATATCGATGAAAAAAAAAATGTGTTTGAAGTTGCTCCCGTTTTCTTAACAAGAATTGTCATGCAATAATACTGACTTTGACAGACAAGCGATCATTGTGAAGAAAGGAAAAATTGTTTGTAGGAAAAAACGTGAGGAATGAGGGTTATCACGATGTTTGCAAACGCCATGTTTTAAAGGCACTGGTCGTGCCCCTGTCCTAAGCTCTGGCTCCCTTTCTTTTTCTTTCATATCCTCTCTCTCTCTTTCTCTCTCTCTCTTATTTTCTTTGTTTCTTTCTCTCTCTCTTTATTTTCTTTCTTTCTCTCTTTCTCTTACATTTTCCCCCTCGCTCCCTCCCTCTTCATCAGTCTTTAATGTCCGACAAAGTCCATTGTCGTTGAAAGACTGAACTTCGAAAAGGTCTTGAAAAGCAGAAATATGTGCACTGGCCACTTTAGTACAGCGGATACGGTATTATGTACAAAACAGTCATTAACACGACAAAACCAAGAATAAAATGATATAAGATCAAACCTTTACCACACAATCCCAAGTTTTTCATGTCCTCTAGAAAAAAAAAAAATGAAACATTTTGTGGGGAAAAAGGCAAAATGCTGTTAACCAGGCTCTAAATTCACCAATCATTCTTAAAAACATTCTTGGTCTCATTCTCCAGAATTTTCTAAATTTGAAAGTAAGACAAATTCTGATTGGCTAAACCAAATGGTGCTGGTGTACTGGTGTAAGAAACTCCAGGAAAGCACTCTTTGCAGTTCTTCCCTACATCTCATTTTGCATTCCGATATTTTTCAGTCTCTTTAGATTTTTTGTCTGTATTTATGGCAGTCCGGATTTGGGTCTCTTTTGCTGACAATCCGTCATTTGGTCTGCCCTAAAACAGCTTGTCTTTTAGTCAGGCTTTCAGACAGTTTCTCCTTGAGTCTGTCTTTTTGTCCCTTTTTATGACAAAACTAAAGGAACAAATAACATAGGGAGAAAGAAAGAAATTTAGAAAGCGGGGCTTTCTTTTGAGTAGCAATTTGTCTCGGAGATCTCAAGTGGACATTTCCAAGAAATAACATGAAACCTTGGTCACTATCGTTTCCGCCCTCGTCTGCAATGTCTAGCTACTTGTCCGCTAGAGTGTCTTTTCGTCCGTCTATCTGTTTGACCTCTAGTTCAGTTGTCTGTCTGTATGTATATGTATGTCTACGAAAATGTATTTGAAAAAAGAAATATCTTTAACCCTTTACCAAACGACAAAATTTTATACTGGTTCAAATTGAAAGCACTTGCAGACAACAAAATAAAGGTAACTCAAAAATTGAAATACGTTTCTAGCAGACTAGCAAACATTTTGGGAAAAGGAGAAAATGCCGGTAGTCCAGTGGCCGCTTTCGTTCGTATGGCGTTTAACGTCATTTTCAACATTATCTCAGCTATATTGCGACAGCCAGTGCACCAATATATCGTTTTCTTGAGTTTCTATTACTAGTGCTCGGCGCAAGTCTTTACAAGCTACTGGCTGCTTTTGCATGTAATCCTCTTTGATCAACAACGATTTGTGGCGAGAAAGGAATGAATCCTGTCGCAATGATTATCATCAATTCTCGGAAAGGAAAAGGCGGAGCTGCAATTTTGAAGAGCTCCTAACCGTTTACCGCACAATCCTTACGTTAAACGCACCGCAAGAAAATGCCTGGCAACCAGCATTTTCTTTTCTTTTTTTTTCAGATTGCTTTCTTGCCTCCCCAAACAAAATTTGAATTCAGCAGTCACTTTTATTTCCTCGTCAGCAAACGCTTTCGATTTGGACTATTCTAAAAAAAAAAATGTATGGTAAATATACTATTATATCTTCCGGGAAAAATGAGCTGGAACACGTACATTTGTTTGTTTGTATTGAAGTTTAACGTTGCTTTAACAGCTTAGATCATATTAAAGTGTCAAATGCACACATTCATTGTGTTTCCTGGCTTTCTCATACAGGTAATGAGAGAGAGTGAGAGAGAGAGAGAGAGAGAGACGGACAGAGAATAAGAGATAACAGAGAATGAGAGATAACAGAAAGAGAGAGAGAGAGACGGACAGGGAATGAGAGAGAGACGGACAGAAAGAGAGATATACACTGAGAATGAGAGAGAGAGACGGATAGAGAATGAGAGAGAGGGAGAGAGACGAACACAGAGAGAGACAGACAGAGAGAAAGAGAGAGAGAGAGAGGCAGAGAAAGAGAGAGAGAGGGACAGAGAATGGCAGAGAGAGAGAGAGAGAGAAGCAGAGAGAGAGGCACAGCTATGGGCAGGGGCAGGGCTTTTAAAAAATATCGTTTTAAAACATCGTGTAAAAAAAGAAAAATACTACTTTCTAACGTTTCAATTGCCTTTTTTTTCTACAGACATTTTCCTTTTCCCACAATGAGTGCTTGTTTTTTTTATAGAAAGTACTATTACATGAGAGTGTTCTTTTACAAGAAGAAATATGAAGAAAGGAGCTACTGAAAGAAGTTTTTTTTTCATCGATATCGGGTATGCACAGTGTTCACAGTTTTTTTTTTTGTTTTGTTGTTTAAACCTTAACTAGACGACAAATTTTTAGTCCTTTTCAAATTGAAAGCATCGGCAGACGACAATTTTCATTCGGCTCAAAAGGTGCACTGTTTATAGATAGGATAGCAACCATGGGAAAAGGAGAAAACGCTGGTTACCAGCATTTTCTCCTTTTCCCACAATGCTTTCAAAAAGCTTGATTCTAAGGGTCGTCAAAAGTCGTCATTGTGTGGCAAAAGTTTAAACAGTTAGTACCCCCGGGCTACGTCTATCGACATACCAATACGGGTTTCCAGGGCTTAGCGTTTTGATTCTATATATAGTTGTTGGGTGAATGTTTTTGTATTAATTTTAAAACAGAATTTAAGTATTTGTTTGGTATCAAAGACAGACGGGCGTATATAACTTCTTTTTATCTAATCGTTTAATTCAATCAATTTAGTAGAGTAGATAAAGACAAGCTGAAATAAAGTAAAACATTTATTATTATTGAATAACTGTTGAGGTGTCGACAAACCTCTGTTTCATTTTCAAGATGAACAAACCGTAGGGTCGTCTTGTAAATTGTGAATAAAAATTGCACATTTTGTATACTTTTAAGCCGTATACTTGGCATAAAGTTGAGCTCCACAAGAGTGGTGTTCCTTTCGTTTGAGCAATGGCCCAGCCCCTCCCCCTTCCCCTCCCCTCCCCTCCCCGGCCCACTCCCTCCCCTCCCATGGCCCTTGGAGGGGAGGGGAGGGGAGGAGAGAGCCCGCTCCCTCCCCTCCCATGGCCGAGAGAGAGAGAGAGAGAGAGAGAGAGAGAGAGAGAGAGAGAGAGAGAGAGAGAGAGAGAGAGAGAGAGAGAGAGAGAGAGAGAGCAGCACATATTTAAGGAATTAAGAGAATTTTATTTTATTTTCAAGGAGGTATGAAAAAAAAAATTCTTTTCATTCCTTAAATATGTGTATAATGTGTGTGTGCTGCTAACAGTCCAATGTCGGGGATGTCAGATTACTAATTAAATTTTATATGTTGATAATGAGAGGGTCTGGGATACGAATTTATACTAAAAACCAAACGGGGACGTCCCCGTTTGGTAGGTGGTTCCCGGTTGGTTGGTGTGTATTCTTAAAAAGTTGCCTGTTTTGTAGGTTTTACAAACTCTCTCTTACACACACACATAATATCCATGTACATGTACACATATGGACTTTCACCTGCAATATTCCAACAAAGTTAATGATCATAGTGCTGAAAATATTGGATTCAGTGCTTTGCGTAGAATATTATATCACTAGTATTACAAGTCAAAATGATGATGATGAGTCAGTGTTGAAAAGACAAGCCCTAATAAATATTAAATTCAGTTAGGAAAGAAAAGTGTTTTTTTACTTCAAGATGAAGTTGAATATTTTGATTTTAGGATAAATAAGGATCTCATTTATCTTTCCAAAAGGAAGATGGAGTTCATAGTGCATGTTCCTAGACCTACAACAAAAAACTTGGTATTGTCAATAAAAACTTGGTATTTTCAAGTTTTATAGAAAATTCACTCCAAATTACAGTAATTGAAACCTTGATATATTTGTTGAAAAGCCAAAAACCAAGAGTTTGGACTAAGAAAAGTAAAAAAAGCCTGTGAAAAACTAAAATAAAAACACTTAATTCTTTAGATATACTGGTGTATTATCAATCCAAACAACCTAAGGGTAGGGAATAAAAAGCAGACAATATAGAACACAGAGTTAAGCAGACAATATACACACAGAAGGATAATGGAACAGGTGATAAAACGCTGACATTGTAGAAAACTTTATAAGGGCTACATGCAAAAGGGATAAGTTCAAGGTACTCAGAAATACCAGACTTTCCTCCTGGTTATTGGCTAAATATCTCTTCATTTAAAACAAGATTTCTTGAAACATTCACTTATTTGAACAGTGCCCCACACTATTAATTCATTGCTCTAGGGCAAAATGATGAAAACAGGTACCTATATTCAAAAGCTACGCCAGATGAAAAATACAGTATAATTTATCCATTTTAAAGATTCGTATGGTCCAAATAGAGATGGTAGATTCATTTCAGTCAAAGTAATCGAAACAACACCTCCCTTTATACAATGATTTGTAAATAAATACAATTGAACTAATTGGCATAACGTGCTGAACTCAGATATAATCAATGAAAATTTCACCAAAGTCTATGTACTCATTTAACAGGCATTTCAGAAAACCTTCTTGAACGTTTTTGTCTTCTTTTTCTATATTGGAGCTCCACAAGAGTGGTGTTCCTTTCATTTGACCAATGGCCCCAGCCCCGCCCCCTTTCCCTTCCCTTCCCTCCCTTCCCCTCCCCTCCCATGGCCCCTTGAGAGAGAGAGAGAGAGTTATTTATGAAAACATCTTTCGCTGTTGGTAATGGATAATCTGCTGTATCAAATACAGGGTTTTGCCAACTCTCTGAATTTGAGGAAAAGCCACTTCGCTCTCGCCTGAGAATAGGAGGAGTTCTTCAAAATGGAGAAAAGTGGTCAGACTTTGACAGACATTAGAAACAGTATATGGGCTGAGTAACACAAGGAAAAAATATTTTAACAGTTTAACAGTTTAATTGAATAGAAAACCATGTCAATACATGAAATTATATAAAACGTTCTATCAATTCGATCAATATCCTTATTAACATTCCTATAAAAAACTATGTAAATCTTTGCAGCACAGCAAAGTTTTAGACCAGTCCAAATTAAAAGTATTTGCAGATGACAAATAAAATTGGGCACAAATGACAGTATCTGTCTAACCCTTTCCCATACAAACATTTTTGACCTTTCCAAATTGATAGCATCTGCAGGCAATAAACCAGACAGAGACACAGATGAAGTGTAGTTTTATTACAGAGTAGAAAACCTGTTGGGAAAGGGAGAAAATGCTGGTAACCATCATTTCATCCTTTTCCAACACTGTTTCAAAACGCCTCTTCTTCAGGGTCGTGAAAACAAGGGACTGTCTGGTAAAGGGTTAACTCTTTAGACTGGTCCAAATTTAAAGCATTTGCAGAAAACAAATTAAAGGCAACGCAAAAATTGTAAATTGTTTCTAGCAGGGTAAAAAAAAACATTGTGGGAAAAGGAGAAAATGCTGGTTACCAGCATTTTCTCCTTTTCTAGCATTGTTTTCAAAAAGCTTCTATCTCAGAGTTATAAAAACCAGGGATTGTTTGGTGAAGGGTAAAGATTTTGAAAACAATATGGAAAAAGAACAAAATGCTGGTTACCAACAATTCTTTCTTTTCCCACTATGTTTTCAAAAGCCTTTTTCTTCAGGGTCTTCAAACCAAAGAATTGTGTGGAAAAGAGTTAAACATGTTTATTGTTTACCCAGCTCTATTCATTCACATTTTGGATGAAAAACATTATGGGAAGAGGACACATTACTCGGTTGAATAATGGTTTCCCTTGGCACTTTTTTGTTATCTTGTTTATTTTACCCTTTACCACACAACAAAATTTCAGACCTGTTTGAATTGAAAGCATTTGCAGATGATAGTTTCAGTGTGGCTCATATCAAATGATTCTTCTTTGATAGGGTGGAAAACTGTGGGAAGGAGAAAATGCTGGTAACCAGCATTTTCTCCGTTTTGTCACAATGTTTTCAAAAGCTTTCTCTTTCAAATTGTTAAGTCATCATTGTGCAGTAAAGGGCTAATCTTCCAAACACTATTATTTCAATCATCCTGGACAGAAATTTTTGCTGAAAAAAAATCTGTTTACCAGGTAAGATAATTTCTTACTGTCAAATTGAAAGCAATTGCAGCAGACAAATATAGGTAATGCCTTAACTCATTACCAAACGACAATATTTTAGGCTTATAAATTCAAATTGATAGCATTTGCAGATGACAAAGTAAAAGTGACTGAAAATTTCAAATTTGTTCATTCTCCTTTTCTCACAATGTTTTCTAGGGCTTCTTTCACAGGCTTGTCAAGAGTAGGAATTGTGTGGTAATGGGTAAAAGGATGTAAATAATGTTAAAAAGTAATGAAAATATTTTGTCGAAAGGAAAAAAGCTTACTACCAGCTTTTTCTCACATTGCCACAAAGTTTCAACGTTCTCATAGTAAGAAAACCTAGTTTTTTTTTCAAAACCAAAATTTTGACTTTGATATACTTGTGAAATTTGGCCACTCTCCCTCATTTTAATTTTCAGACACCAAAGTTTGATGTTGATTTAGAATGTTAATTTAGTACATTCTTTAATTTCTCTTCTCCTGTTATTCCATAGGCTGTGATTTTCTGTTGGTCTTTTTATGGCCTTTTTGGAGACACTTTACTTACACTTGGCATTCTTGTAAAAACAATTCTGACTGTCACAACTAGCTTTACCACCCCTAAACCACTGTGTGACCACTATATCATGGGCCCTTTGTTTCTGATGCTTCAGTCTCTACCAATTCCATACTTACAGCCACATCAACTGCCTGTTTCAAAGTCAACTCTTCTTCTAACAATTACGTTCTCTGAATAATGTTCAATGTTCTGTAACACGCTGACAAAAAAAACCACTCAACATATCTAAAATTGTCCCAAACTCACATGATTCACTCAACAACATTGATTCTACCAACTTCTGGTTTACAGTTTCATTTTCACTTCGCGTCTTACAATGAAAGGTAAATCGTTCTGCCATGATGAGAGTTTCGGTTTGCAGGTTATTTTATATATTAATGGGTCGAAAGTCTTACCATTAAGCTTTTGAGGTGTAACAAAGTTACAGAGCAGGCTTAAGTCTTAGATCCACATGGATATAATAAAAGAATCAGCTGTCATCATCATCGATGCTGTTCGCTACATAAAACCACAGAGCTTAGATTAGCGTATTCCTCAGTGCAACTGTCAATGTACGGTCGAAATTGCTGTTTTTTACCCAGCGTTTCATATTTCAGGTTATATTTACTGTATACGGAGGGGTTGAAATATCCTTGTCGCTACTGTTTTAGGGTCCGAATAAAGCAGTAATCAGCAATTCAACTTAATTGATCATAATCGTTATCTACTTTCGGATTCTATCCCGGACACGTACGCCATATTATTTCCCGCTAGATGGCATTCTCAATTAATCAAAGTACATTAACTACTTCGAACTTAAGGGTATGAAAGACCTAAAATACTAAAATTGATAGCAAAAGTTCATGGCTGATTCCCATAAAATCGTGTATCTAAGTATTTCGCATGCAGTTTTAAATGTTAGATTTTTTTTGAAGTGTAATGGCATAGTTTTGGGTAATTTTCGAGTGTTTTGAGGTATTTTTCAGTGGTTTCGGGTATTTTAGAGTGTTTCATCTGAGACGTACTTTACAAACTAGGTCAGGTCAAAGCTGCGGAACGAGACAAATTTTTGAATTTAGAGCGAGTTCTACAAGATTTAACTCTGAAATTCATTGTTTGTGTGAATGGCATGCACTGATTTTTAATCCGCATATTATTTGTACATGTCAAATGACAGAGAGGCGTCTGTTCATAGATCTTTGAGGACCTATTTTTTTCGAAACTGGGGTGTAATGCGTGCTCGAGTGGAAAACCCCTGTCGGATGGCATAAGAAGGTGATGCTGAGTCACCACCTTCTAGAAACTATATTTCTAAGGGTCATAAAAAGCTTGGGATATGGGCTTTAAATGGTTACCATGAATGTTTTCACCCGACAACACTTTGGACTCGTCCAGATACTTAGCATATGGAGACGATAGAATAAACGTGGGTCAAATGGTTGTAATTGTTTTTAAAAACAACAACAACAACAACAACAACAACAAAAAAAAAAAAAACAAAAAAAAACTATTGTTGAAACAGGAGAAAATGCTTGTTGCAAGCCCTTCCTTTTTTCTCAAATATTTTCTCTCACACTTTAAAAATTTTTCACATATGTTTCTGAACTACATATTGATTACTTTTTTTTGTTAGGGGAGTGGGGTGTTAAGGTTGAGGAAGTGAGACAAGTAACAGACAGTGAGACAAATCAGCACATGTGCCCCCTTTTTTCCGGGTCGCTCGAAATACTTTGGCAAAAAGGTTAAATAACTGTCCAGGGACAGTCCATTTACTGATATTAAAGCGCTAAATTATCAAACATCCTTGTTGCACTTTCAGGTATGTACCTATTGACGAATAAATTCATGTTATAGATATGAAACAAAAGAAACGCGGCTTCAGATCAAATTTCAGACCATCCATAACTTCTTCACAAAATATTTATTCAAGCTTCATTTTGAGTATTTAACCCTTTACCGAACAACAAAATTTTTAGACTGGTCCAAATTGAAAGTACTTGCAGACGACAAAATAAACATATTTCAAAACTGAAATTTCCAGCAAGGTAGAAAACATTGTGGAAAAAGATCTAATGAAATCTTACTTAAAAAAATGGGTGAAGGGTTAACTCGGTGTTCCTTTGATCTCGGTATCGCACTGCAGGGTGGGTGACCTTTAGAACAGCTGCAATGTACTTGCTTCTTATACAGATTAACACACACGTGTCACATGAAATTGAGTTTTCTTATCTTTTGTTTCATATTAAATTACCCCTTTGATGATCATTAATGGACCGGATTATGAATATAAACAGGTTTCAGGGGGTAAGTTTGTTCTTAGTCTCTACATGCTCTTTATTTCAATACGATCTCATAAAATGTATATTTTGTCTGTTTATGATTATTTTTTTCAAAAGCAATATCATGAAACATGTTCGAATTGTGTTAGAATTGATTTCCTCTAGATTTCTTGCCATGCCATTTTCTTTTTAGGTTTGAATTTGTCGAAATTTAAAGGAATTAAGAACAGGACATACGGCATTTGTTTTTGAAACAATGCTTTGTTTGTCCGGTGTCACGTGATATTTCTGGTGTGCCGCTTACGATAAAATGGAAATATCGCTTATATCAAATCTAATTGGCAAATCGTCTATTGCAGATGACAGTTAATTAGTTAGTGCTCAAATGTTGATTTCTTTCGTTGACAAGGTAGAAAACATCGTGGGAAAACATTGTGACTAGTTACCACCATTTTCTTCTTTTAACACAATGCTTTGAAAAGCTTCTTTCACGGTCGTTAAAACTCGGGATTGTTTGGTAAAGAGTAGAATAGAGACAGTCGTTCGAAATTGACTGTACTTATAGCTCATGCATAGTAACCTAAGAGAACTCACTCCATGTGCATATAAACAAATACGCTGGTAAAAATGCACGTAACTCATTACCAAACGACAATATTTTAGGCTTGTCCAAATCCAAAACATTTGCAGATGACAAAATAAAAGTGATTGAAAATTTGAAATCCGTTTTGTGAAGGGTAGAAAACATTGTGAGAAAAGCAGAAAATGCTGGTTACCAGCATTTTCTCCTTTTCCCACAATGTCTTCTAAAGGCTTCTTTCATAGGGTCGTCAAAAGTATGGATTATGTGGTAATGGATTAAACAACCCTTTGCCGAAAATATTTACAGATAAAAGTTCAAAGGTCACAGACTACTTTACCATGTAGGTATACTTAGCAGCGCTCTGTTTTAGAGATCTCAAAGAACAAAAGAGCTTCCGTAAATATTGTTGGAATAGGAGAAAATGCTGGTTACCAGCATTTTCTCCTTTTCCAACAATATTTTCTATCCGTTCGAACACAGGTACCATCATTTAAGTCGTACCACTTTGTCGTCTGCAAGCGATTAGAGAGAACTATTTCAGTTTAAGTATTTTTTCCGTTTCTCTCTCATAAATATAACCATGGTTTTTTCCTCGATTTAACGTGATAAAATTTATCTATATTTCATCATTCTCCAAAAAAGGATTCCATGGTAGATTTATATTTTTATTTGTGATTATTTATCTACGAAACACCAGATTGTCTATTGTTCGTGAATAGAGTGTACTTAAATAATACATTCAACTAGAACCGTCACTAAATGTGATTCTATACCCCCGCCAGCGATTTGACAGAAAAAAAAGTGTCAAGTTAAAAGGGAGATAATTTCTCAACCAGGAAGAGTTGACACTTGAAAATTGCGCCTTGCAACCTTCAATATATGTTCAGTATATGTGTAAAATTTTAATACAATTGAAGGAAAACTGTAGGAGGAATTCGCGACACAAAATTACTAGTATTTTGTACACTGACGGACCCACGGACGGACGGACGTACGGACACACGGACGTACACACGGACAGACAGGCTGGTTGCAGTATACCCCCGAAAACATTAAATATTTTCTCAACTGGGAAAAATGGGCATGTATGCCAAAGTTTTCTGTTGCTGTACAAGAATCTTCGCAAGCCAAGGGTTACGATCCACTACGCTACTCTACACTTGGCGGATTGAGCTCGATTTCGACAATCACCCGATACACGTTTTCATTGGTTGCAGCTAGCTCTAGCTGCCACGGCGGGGAATCACGTGACACAACAACAATGACCGTTATTTAAAAAAATTCCCCGACTTCAGGTAAGAAAATCTTCAATAATTCCATTAATACATGACCGATTGGAATTTGGTTTGAAGCAGAGAAGGTGGAAGGACTCCAGGGATTTGCTTGATGTGTTAGATTTTTTAAACAACACCTGATAAAAAAGTTATTGACGAGCAAACAAATTTTTTACCCTGGATAATTTGTTTGCTCGTCAATAACTTTTTTATCAGGTGTTGTTTAAAAAATCTAACACATTAAGCAAATCCCTGGAGTCCTTCCGCCTTCTCTGCTTCAAACCGAATTCCAATCGGTCACGTATTAACGGAATTATTGAAGATTTTCTTACCTGAAGTTGGGGAATTTTTTCAAATAACGGTCATTGTTGTTGTTGTTGTGTCACGTGATTCCCCGCCGTGGCTGCATCAACTCAAACTGCTCATAGCATTTCATCTTTCATAAAAATAGAACAGGGTCGCGATATAAATAGAAGGTAAACATGAATACCTCCGTGGCTATGTTCAGGATCTGTAATGATTTATTGATAAATTGACTCTTTAAAACGAGAATATTTATATAGAAGACAGTAGGAATGGCCCTTTTCCCACATTGTTTGACTACAGTGAACAAGAACTTCTACAAGCAAATTGGGAGTTTTTGTATCGTCTGCTACATGATCTATACTCGGATTCCAGTCTATCACCCCAATCGTCCATATTCCCACGATGTCTTGCAAGAGGGAAAGAGACTGGATAATTATGTCATTTCAACGGATCGGATAGCAGAGGGCATGTCTAGACTTGTTAAACCAAACAGTCATTTTTTACTGGAGAGAGAGAGAGAGAGAGAGAGAGAGAGAAAGAGAGAGAAAGACAGCGAGAGAGAGAGAGAGAGATTACATTCCCAGACTATTTGGGAGAGAGAGAGAGAGTATTTCCCCCTGTCCAGCACATAGTTGCAGGCAACATATTAAACTGCTTATGAAAACCTTTTCCAGAATGTTTACCGCATTTCTAGAATTCGTCTGCTTGAGAGACAGAAATTACTTATGTCACGTATGAACCCAGCTGCTTAAAATTACCTTCTCCCGTCCAGGATGGCTTAGGAAAGAGATTTGGTTGCTTCCGATAGAGCATAAGACTTTTTCCATCCTGTTTTGGAAGTGGTCTTTGCACTATCGACCCTAGTTGGAAATTATCGTCTGCAAACCAAATTTTCCACAATGTTTTACCACTGTGGATCCATAGAATACATGGATCCGTGGAAATCGATATTTGACCAATCAGGACATCGCATTTATTCTACCCGATGTCCTACCTTGGTTTCTGCTATTTCGGCTCACAAATAAATGACTGTATACGTTGAAAGAATGCAGTTCTCTTTATTTATCTTGTGTTTTTAACGTTTGAATTAAAAAAAAAAAAGCTTAAAAAATGTGCTTTGCGAACGTGTACCGAGATCACGCAGAGGCTATAGACAAGTTTAAATTGTGATGATTATTGAAAATTTGAACTTATGCAAAGAGCTGATCAGCGCTGGATAATGGATTAATTTAAAGTATTCTATAATTTTCCCCTCTGAAAGAGAAAAGTGGAAAACAAGGGTAAAAATAGACCTATATGAAGTACTAATAAAAAGAAAATACGTTTACTTGAATATCTAACCTTGTTCAATAACCTATGCACATCCAAAAAGTAGCCGCGTAACTTGTCACCAATGTTTCAATTTGACATTGATCTTAACCCATGGTGCATGAAGAATATGCTGAATGCGTACTGGGATCGTATATTCGATCCCTGATGCGTAGATATAGATCAGATTGCAAATTACATGATGACTAGTCTTGGATTTAAAGTACCTGCTGATTACAACAAGCACTTTGACGTGTAGTTCTTCCTCACTAGGAGTATATTTCAATTTCAAAAAAAAGTCTAAATTCTGATCTGGTGGAACTTGGAAATTTTTCTCTTGACTTATCTGTTTTAACCGTTTACCACATAATGGGTTTTAACGACCCGTAGAAAGCTTTTAAAAGCATTGCGGAGAAAGGAAAAAATGCTTATAACATTCATTTTATCCTTTTCTCACTGTGTTTTGCGCTCTTTCAAAAACAAATTTCAAGTTTTGAATCATTTATTTTGTTGCCTGCAAATATTTGAGTTTGGATTGCTCTAAAAATGTTGTCATTTGATGACGAGTTTAAATGGATTAGCACATCTGCACATTAGCAAAAAGGGTGTGTTGGTAAACTGTTAATTTGATAGGAAGTGTGTTTGATTGCAAAGCAAATTACCGCTCCAATCAACTTGACCACCCGTTGTCATCAGTATATCATATACTACCGTCAATGGTATTAACAATTTTCTTAATTGACAACACACTTAACGCATTTTATAATCCATCAGACAACCCTTTTCCCCCTTAACCTGATATTAAAATTTTTCATTAACTTAAACCTCTCTGTAGAATCAGACATTCTATAAACTTTTCGAAAGGTTTGTAATTCAGTGTTATTAAATTTGGTATGATGCTGAGATGACTTTACTAGCCCAACGAAAGCAATACAAAGTATCGTTAATTCTATTATTCTGTGGCAAAACGGATATTTGTTGATGTTTTTTATATGTTTAAATTTTTGTTTAAACATGTAAATCTGTTACATTGTACGTCGCCCCCGTAATTCGCCCTTTTAATACATCTCCTTGTGTAAATTAGTTAAGCATCTTTAAATTGCTTACTGAGAATTTATCATCGATAGAAATATATGATTAAAAATCTTTTTTCCGGAATTTTATTGAGAGAAACAGTCATGACAGCACGATTTAAGTAGCCTACCTGCTATACTGTATATGTATTGACTACGTTTATTTGTGAGACCTTGGCAACAGTAACTAAGGTAGTCGGTTTATCTTTTCACCACGGATCCATGTAATCTTCTGCTTTTGTTTACACAGGATTTCTTTATATCCGATTCTTTCTCTCTACTCCAATCTGCGCCTGTCAGATATGCGTATATAATAATAACATAGCACATGTACATAAATGTCACAAAAAAAGGTGGAGGATAAATGTTATATTACTAACTCATTGACTGAAAAAAAAAAAACCTTCTCATTCGCGAGAAGAATATCCTTCAAAAAGAAGGAGTGCCACAGTGCTAGTGTGGGAAATTACCTGAGACAACAACAACAACAACGAGGCGAGTTTTTCGTCTGCTCGAGAGACAAGATCAATGTCACGCATTGTTGACCTCGAGGCTAAAAATAGATTCTGAAAGTACCTCCACTAGCCCAAAAAGTCCCTCCACCGACTTGATTACCTCATTTATATAGAGTAAAGAAGGAATTTAAATGCCACTTCCGGTCTAAAGCGCTGTTCCCTTACTACTATCGCATACTGTGAAAAATTCAAAAAGTTGGATTTGTTTAACCTTTCCATTCCATAAACCCTTCAGAAACTTGTGTTTGAGCCATGCTCTGTGAAAAAGGGGCTTAATTCACCTGTTTGAGCCATGCTCTGAGAAAAAGGGGCTTAATGCACCTGCGAAAGTATCGACACAGGTCAGCCTGGGTGGACTGGGCCGACACTCTCTGCCATTGGTCAATTTCATGTACGTTTAAGGATCAGTGTACCTCATGATTAAGTCGATTATTAAAAAAATTGGCTTTTATGGATCCATAAACATTTGATGGCTTGTTTATCAGGGAGATATATTAACTCTGTACCAAACAACAAAATTTCAGGTTTGTCCAAATCGAAAGCATTTGCAGATGACAAAATAAAAGTGACTGAAAATTTGTAATTTGAAAACATTGTGGGAAAAGGATAAAATATTGGTTACCAGTATTTTCTCCTTTTCCCACAATGTTTTCAAAAGGCTTCTTTCTCAGGGATGTCAAAAGTAGGGATTGTGTGACAATGGGTTAAGCATGGTTTATTTATTTTGTCTTTCTAGGCCATAAAACTGCTGAGAAAGTGTAATTCACCTTCCCTCGCCATAAAGTCATTCTGAATTAATGCTTGCTTCACCTTTTTGTGCCATCAACCTTTCCAGAAAGTAACTTGTATTTCAATCATCTTTCTATGCCACAGAATCTTTCAGATTTGCTTGTATTGGGGTTTAACGCCACTTCAACAGCTAAGGTCATATCATGGCGGTCGGTGACACACATGTGTTTCCTCACACCAGTACTAACACAACTGTCTTTCCAAAGCCATCGACTACTTTTCTCACATGCTTCAGCAGTAGCAAGAGGTGAAAATGCGCCGGCGGGTGAAAGAAAGTTCGCCTCAACCGGGTATCGAACTCACAACCACCATGTCATTAGTCCGACACGCTCACCACTGAGCCAACCAGGCGGGCAAATCTTTCAGAAGTTTGAGCTTGTTTCATTTTTCTATGCAATAACAAGAGGGCCATGATGGCCCTGTTTCGCTCCACTGGCTAATAAGTAAAAACACTGTAAACCAAACATTACAATATTTGGTTTCAAACTTGGGGACATACATTTTTTTTTCTATAAAATCCTATGATAAAGTTGTGACCCCCGTGCAAAGCTAATTTTGCCCATAAAGCTATAACTACTTGAATCCTGGTGGAAGTCCACAAGATAAAGCCCATATCGAATAATACAGGTCTAGAATGTGTGGTTATAAACAAAAAGATTTTCAAAGTTTTCTCAATAAAAGGCCCTGTAAAACATAAAAACCCATGAGACAGGGCTAAATTTAGTGGCCCTAGTCTTTATTATTATAGTTAGTAACAAGATGACTTAGAATGTTTGTACCACAAAAGCCCATGTAAAACTTGTGACCCCTGGTGTAGGAACAAACTTGACCCAAAGGCTGTAATTTGGGCCCTCTTGGTAGAGGCGCACTAGACAAAGCTACATGCAAAATTTGGTAGCCATAGGCCTTATGGCTAGGTACAAGTAGATTTTTAAAAATTTCCCAATATGAGCCCATGTTAAAGTTGTAACCCCCAAGACAGGGCCAAATTTAATCCCAGGGCTGAAATTTGAGCACCTTTGGTAGACAACCACTTGATAAAGATAGACGAAAAATTGAGTAGCCCTAGGTATTATGGCTTGGTACAAGAAGATTTTTAAAGTTTTCCCTATATAAGCCCAAATAAAACTTGTGACCCCTGGGCCGGGCCAAATTTGACCCCTGGGCTATCATTTGGGCACTCTTGGTACACAATCACTTGATAAAGATACATACCAAATTTTGTAGCCATAGACTCTATGGCTAGGTACCAGAAGAATTTTAAAGTTTTCCCTATATAAGCCCATATAAAACTTGTGACCCCCGGGGTGGGGCCAATTTTGACCCCAGGGCCATGCGCGGATCCAGATATCTATCTCGGGGGGGGGGGGGGGGTCCCACCGAAAACGCACTCGTCTTATATGATTTCCGGATTTCAGTGGATGTACGCCGTTTACAAGAAAAGTCAGCGTTTCCTGTTTTAGAATTTTTTTCTTTTAAAAATTTTATGACTGTATTTTACATTAATGCTGTGCAATATCAAACCAGTCCCATTCACGAATCTGATAACCACATTTTTGCCAAAATTCCAGACGGGGTCTGGACCCCCCCCCCCCCCCCCCCCCCCCCCCCCACCATCCGCCCATGAGGGCTATTATTTGAAAGAATTTGCTAGAGGTCCACTAGATAAAGCTACATGCCAAATTTGGTAGTCCTAGGCCTTATGGTTTCAGAGAAGAAGATTTTTAAGCAAGAGGGCCAAGATGGACCTGGATCGCTCACCTGAATTTCTGAGATGACCATATATATATATATATATATATATATATATATATATATATTTTTTTTTTTTGAGGTATTAAAACATTGGAACCAAATTTATAAGTTTGTCAAGCAATTTTCAAAAGGTCACCAGTCCTGTAAAAGTCATTTTGAAATCTGACCATCAGTTTCAAAAAGAAGAATTTTTAAGAATTCTTCATTTCTGTATAAGAGCAAGTAGCCCCCATCCACGACAGCCATGTTTCTTGATGGATCAAAATTTACAAAAAGTTTTGAAAAGGGTCACCCAAGGAACATTTTGGAAAATTTCTTTTAAAATCTGACCAGGGGTTTCAGAGAGAGAGAATTTTCAAGAATTTCATCATGTCCGTATGGTGCAAGTAGCCCCCATTCACCAGAGCCATGTTTCTTGACCAATCAAAATTTCGCGAACACTTTTTGAAAAGGGTCACCCAAGGAACATCTCTGTTAGATTATTTCAAAATCTGACTACGGGTTTCAGAGAAGCAGAATTTTCAAGAATTTCTTCATTTCCATATAGTGTAAGTAGCCCCCATTCACCAGAGCCATGTTTCTTGACCGATCAAAATTTCGCAAACAAATTTTGAAAAGGATCACCAAAGGAACATTTCTGTGAAATTATTTCAAAATCTGTCCAGCGGTTTCAGAGAAGAAGAATTTTAAAGAATTTCTTCATTTCCCTTTAGTGCAAGTAGCCCCCATTCACCAGAGCCATGTTTCTTGACCAATCAAAATTTCGCGAACAATTTTTGAAAAGGGTCACCCAAGGAACATCTCTGTGAAATAATTTCAAAATCTAACCAGCCGTTTCAGAGAAGAAGAATTTTTAAGAATTTCTTCATTTCCCTATAATGCAAGTAGCCCCTATTCACCCAAGCCATGACCAATCAGAATGTTGAGAACAATTTTTGAAAAGGGTCACCCAAGGAGCAACTCTGTGAAATTATTTCAAAATCTGACCAGCGGTTTCAGAGAAGAAGATTTTTTAAGAATTCCTTCATTTCTGTATAGTGCAAGTAGCCCCTATTCCCCAGAGCCACATTTTTTTACGGATCAAAATTTCATGAACAATTTTTGAAAAGGGTCACCCAAGGAACATATCTGCTTCGTCTGTCCGTCCGTCCTTCCGTCTGTCCGTACTTACGAGCCCAACATTGCGGGGTTACAGGTGACTGTACATTTAGTCACTATGGGGTTCCTTCTGTCCATTTGGTAGTTATGGGGTTAGGGTTAGGCTTGTGGGGTTAAAAAAGGTGCTCTTGTGGGGTTATTTTTGTTACATTGAATAAAGAGCAATTTGACCCCACAAGGTCTGTCCCCAAAGAACGTCCGTCCGTCCGTCCGTCCGAAGCCATATCTCCACAACCCCTGGACCAAATTGGATAAAACTTCATATATGAACTCCTTAGGGTAATGCGCCGACATATCTTTCCCGGTTTTTCCATTTGACCCCGTGTCATGAAAAAAAGGGGCTTAATGCAAAATTGCATTTTTTACTAATATCTCATTCATTTTTTGTCGAAATTTCATGAAACTTCATGGTTATATTCTTTATGGAAAGATTCAGCATATGCCCTTGCTATTTTTAATCTAGGCGTTTTTTAAGTTGACGTTCTGTCACGGAAAAAGGGGGTTTCTTGCGAAATTCCAATCTTTACTAATGTTTCATTCAGTCTTGGTCAAAATTTCATTAAACTTCATGGTTATATTGTTTTTTCAAAGTTTCACCATGTGCTCTTGATTCTTTATAATGTGTTTTTTCAATTTGACCCTCTGTCATGGAAAAAGGGGGTTTCTTGTAAAATGCCAAGGAAAAAGGGGCCTTAATACAAAATTGCAATTTTTACTAATATCTCATTAGTTTTTGTCAAAATTTCGTGAAACTTCATGGTTATATCTTGTTTTACATGTTTCAAAATGTGCCCTTGTTATTTTGGATCTATTAATTATTAATAAACAAATACCTCTTTCCTGGTTTCTCAATTTGAGGCTGCATCTCGGAAAAAGGGGACTTCATGGAAAAAATTGTTTTTCACTTGTATCTTCTACATCTGTGCTCAAAATTTCGTGAAATTTCAAATCTGCACTTGTTGGAACGTTGCCCAGGTACCTCTCTTCTGGTTTCTCAATTTCAGGCTGTGTCACGGAAAAAGGGGGCTTCATGTAAAAAATCGTTTTATGTAATATTTACTACATGACTGCTCCAAATTTTATGAAATTTCGAACTTTGAATTATTATTACAAAATGCCACAAATCACACACCACTTGTATTTATTTCAATGATGCAATATTGCCTTATGGGAAAAGAGGGCTTAAAGGGGGTTTACTGGGCTTATTGTCCTCTACAAGTTTGTGTTGGCCATCTCTAAGATAGTAATTGCCTTTTCAATTCAATTTTTGGGGAGCATGAACAGGTCCTTTTCGGATAAAAGAAGTAAATTTATATCAATTTCATATATTTTATGACAAGCACGTGTTCAGGGAGCATAACCCGTCTCCGACGCTCTTGTTTGAAAAGGGTCACCCAAGGAACATATCTGTGAAATTATTTCAAAATCTGACCAGCGGTTTCAGAGAAGAAGATTCTTAAAGAATTCTTTCATTTCTGTATAGTGCAAGTAGCCCCCCCCCCCATTCACCAGAGCCACAGTTTTTGACAAATCAAAATTTCACGAACAAATTTTGAAAAGAGTCACCCAATGAACATATCTGTGAAATTATTTCAAAATCCGACCGGCTGTTTCAGAGGAGAAGATTTTTAAAGAATTTGCTGAAAAATTCCATTTGGTTGCCATGGCAACCAGAGTTTTTGATGGAATCAAATTCTGTGAACAATTTTTAAAGAGGACCTCCCAAGGAACATTCCTGCCAAGTTTGGTCCAAATCCGCCCAGTGGTTTAGGAGGAGTTGATGTTTAAATAATTGATGACGACACACGACGGACACCAGGTGATCCTAAAAGCTCCCCTTGAGCATGTTGTGCTCAGGTGAGCTAAAAAAATTCATTTTTTTTTCAGTTTTGTTGCCATGGCAACCACAATTTTTTAAGGAAAAAAATTCTTACAATGAATTCTGAAGAGGACCATGTCAGGATCATTTCTGTGAAGTTTCATCAAAATTGGATGGGTAGTTTCTGAGAAGATATTTGAAACAAGAGGGCCAAGATGGCCCTGGATCGCTCACCTGAATTTTTGAGATGACCATAGCCTATTTTTTTTTGAGGTATTGAAACATTGGAACCAAATTTATAATTTTGCTAAGCAATTTTCAAAAGGTCACCTGTAAAATTAATTTCGAAATCTGACCATCAGTTTCAAAAAGAAGAATTTTTAAGAATTCTTCATTTCTGTAAAAGAGCAAGTAGCCCCCATCCACGACAGCCATGTTTCTTGATGGATCAAAATTTACAAAAAGTTTTGAAAAGGGTCACTCAAGGAACACTTCAGAAAATTTCTTTTAAAATCTGACCAGGGGTTTCAGAGAAAGAGAATTTTCAAGAATTTCATCATGTCCATATAGCGCAAGTAGCCCCCATTCACAAGAGCAAGGATCACCTGAGGAACATCTCTGTCAAGTTATTTTAAAATCTGACTAAGGGTTTCAGAAAAGAAGAATTTTCAAGAATTTCTTCATTTCCATATAGTGCAAGTAGCCCCCATTCACCAGAGCCATGTTTCTTGACCAATCAAAATTTCGCACACACTTTTTGAAAAGGGTCACCCAAGGAACATCTCTGTGAAATAATTTTAAAATCTGACCAGCCGTTTGAGAGAAGAAGAATTTTTAAGAATTTCTTCATTTCCCTATAGCGCAAGAAGCCCCCATTCACCAGAGCCATGTTTCTTGACGTATCAAAATTTCGCGAACACTTTTTGAAAAGGGTCATCCAAGGAACATTTCTGTGAAATTATTTCAAAATCAGACCAGCGGTTTCAGAGAAGAAAATTTTTTAAGAATTTCCTCATTTCCCTATAGTGCAAGTATCCCCCATTCACTAGAGCCATGTTTCTTGACCAATCAAAATTTCACGAACATTTTTGAAAAGGGTCACCCAAGGAACAACTCTGTGAAATTATTTCAAAATCTGACCAGCGGTTTCAGACAAGAAGATTTTTTAAGAATTCCTTCATTTCTGTATAGTGCAAGTAGCCCCCATTCACCAGAGCCACATTTTTTGACGGATCAAAATTTCATGAACAATTTTTTGAAAAGGGTCACCCAAGGAACATATCTGTGAAATTATTTCAAAATCCGACCAGTGGTTTCAGAGGACCTGATTTTTAAAGAATTCCTTGGTTTCTGTATAGTGCAAGTAGCCCCCATTCACCAGAGCCACAATTTTTGACAGATCAAAATTTCATGAACAATTTTTTGAAAAGGGTCACCCAAGGAACATATCTGTGAAATAACTTCAAAATCCGACCAGCGGTTTCAGAGGAGAAGATTTTTAAAGAATTTGCTAAAAAATTCCATTTGGTTGCCATGGCAACCATAGTTTTTGACGGAATCAAATTCTGTGAACATTTTTAAAGAGGACCTCCCAAGGAACATTTCTGCCAAGTTTGGTCCAAATTTGCCCAGCGGTTTAGGAGGAGTTGATGTTTAAAGAATTGTTGATGACGGACGACGGACACCCAGTGACCCTAAAAGCTCCCCTTGAGCACATTGTGCTCAGGTGAGCTAATTAAAGTTAATGAACGCATGGGGGAACGGACGCACAGACGCAGGGCGGACATCGGGCCATGCCATGAGCCCGCTGGCCTTTGGCCAGTGGAGCTAAAAAACCTTTTGGATACTTTAATTGATTAAACCCTTGAGTGCTTAGAGAGTGCTTATGTCTGGTCTTCTCTGAAATATTGTTGCAAATTTACCTTCGAAATTGTACTGTGTAGGTCTGTTTGCCTGATTGAGGAACCTGTTCTATCTGTTTACTCTCTATCAACCAGTCCTAAAGTTTAAGAAGCTAACCAGCCTTTTCTCCTGTCCCCATTAGGTATTCTGCCCTTCCAAAATTAAATTTCAAGTTTTGATTTGCATTTTGTAATCTGCAAACATTTTCAAATTGGAGCAGTCTTAAATTACAAGAGGGCCAAGATCGCTCACCTGAATTTTTGAGAGGATCGACCATAGCCTTTTTTTTTTTTTTGAAGGTATTGAAACACTGGAAACAAAATCATTATTTTGCCAAGCAATTTTTAAAAGGTCACCTGTAAAAGTTCTCTCAAAATCTGACCAGCAGTTTCAAAAAAGAAGAATTTTTAGGAGTTTCTTAATTTCCGTACAGTGCAAGTAGCCCCCATTCACTAGAGCCATGTTTCTTGACCTATCAAAATTTCGCGAACACATTTTGAAAAAGGCCATTCAAGGAATACTTCCATGAAATAATTTTCAAATCTGACCAGCCGTTTCAGAGAAGAAGAATTTTCAAGAATTTCTTCATTTCCATATAGTGCAAGTAGCCCCCATTCACCAGAGCAATATTTCTTGACGAATCAAACTTTCATGAACAATTTTCAAAAAGGGTCACCCAAGGAATATCTCTGTGAAAATTTTCCAAAATCTGACCAGCCATTTCAGAGAAGAAGAATTTTAAAGAATTTCTCGCTATAGTGCAAGTAGCCCCCATTCACCAGAGCCATGTTTCTTGATGAATCAAAATTTCGCAAACAATTTTTGAAAAGGGTCACCCAAGGAACATCTCTGTGAAATAATTTTAAAATCTGACCAGCCGTTCGAGAGAAGAAGAATTTTTAAGAATTTCTTCATTTCCATATAGCGCAAGAAGCCCCCATTCACCAGAGCCATGTTTCTTGACGTATCAAAATTTCGCGAACACTTTTTGAAAAGGGTCATCCAAGGAACATTTCTGTGAAATCATTTTAAAATCTGGCCAGCGGTTTCTGTGAAGAAGATTTTTTAAGAATTTCTTCATTTCTGTATAGTGCAAGAAACCCCCATTCACCAGAGCCATGTTTCTTGACAGATCAAAATTTCGCGAACAATTTTTGAAAAGGGTCATCCAAGGAACATCCCTGTGAAATTATTTTAAAATCTGACCAGCAGTTACAGAGAAGAAGAATTTTTAAGAATTTCTTCATTTCTGTATAGTGCAAGAAGCCCCCATTCACCAGAGCCATGTTTCTTGACGGATCAGAATTTCGCGTACAATTTTTGAAAAGGGTCACCCAAGGAGAACCTCTGTGAAATTATTTTAAAATCTGGCCAGGGGTTTCAGAGAAGAAGAATTTTTAAGAATTTCTTCATTTCTGTATAGTGCAAAAAGCCCCCATTCTCCAGAGCCATGTTTCTTGACAGATCAAAATTTCGCGAACAATTTTTGAAAAGGGTCACCCAAGGAACATCTCTGTGAAATTATTTTAAAATCTGACCAGCGGTTACAGAGAAGAAGAATTTTTAAGAATTTCTTCATTTCTGTATAGTGCAAGAAGCCCCCATTCACCAGAGCCATGTTTCTTGACGGATCAAAATTTCGCGTACAATTTTTGAAAAGGGTCACCCAAGGAGAACCTCTGTGAAATTATTTTAAAATCTGGCCAGGGGTTTCAGAGAAGAAGAATTTTTAAGAATTTCTTCATTTCTGTATAGTGCAAAAAGCCCCCATTCTCCAGAGCCATGTTTCTTGACAGATCAAAATTTCGCGAACAATTTTTGAAAAGGGTCACCCAAGGAACATCTGTGTGAAATTGTTTTAAAATCTGGCCAGCTGTTTCAGAGAAGAAGAATTTTTAAGAATTTCATCATTTCTGTATAGTGCAAGAAGCCCCCATTCACCAGAGCCATGTTTCTTGAGGGATCAAAATTTCGCGAACAATTTTTGAAAAGGGTCACCCAAGGAACATCTGTGTGAAATTATTTTAAAATCTGGCCAGCGGTTTCAGAGAAGAAGATTTTTAAAGAATTTCCTAAAAAATTCTATTTCGTTGCCATGGCAACCAGAGTTTTTGACGGAATCAAATTCTGTGAACAAATTTTAAAAAGGACCTTCCAAGAAACATTCCAGCCAAGTTTGGTCCAAATCCGCCCAGCGGTTTAGGAGGAGTTGATGTTTAAAGAATTGTTGACGACGCATGACGCACTGACACACGACGGACGACGGACACCGGGTGATCCTAAAAGCTCCCCTTGAGCACGTTGTGCTCAGGTGAGCTAAAAAGTAAGCTACTTTTGATAGTTAACCTCTAGCCCAATTTTGCTGTAATTCAATAGTAACTGAGATAAAAAGTAGGTGTTTTAATGTTTTTGTTTGACCAAAGCAGTAAAATGACCTTACCTTCACATTTTTCTTCAAAAATACCTAAGTATGAGAGAGAGAGAGAGAGAGAGAGAGAGAGAGAGAGCAAAATGAGGGAGAAAAAGAGCTTTATAAAAAAGCACACTCATGAATTAGCTGTTAGAAAGGTGATATATTTATGGATTTTCATAAAACACATGATCATTGGTTCAATACATACAGCTTTAAACTAATGTACACAAAACACTTTTTATGATAAAATTTCAGAAACTAGGGCCTGTATTCACCAACCATTCTTGAGAATATTCTTAGTCTTATTCTCCAAGATTTTCTTAATTTGTAAGTACATGTAACACAACTTCTGATTGGCTAAACCATCCGGTTTAGCCAATCGAAATCCGGTTTAGCCAATCGAAAGTTGTGTAACTTACAAATATAGAAAATTCTGGAGAATAGGACAAGGAATGTTCTTAAGAATGGTTGGTGAATACGGGCCCTGATCTACTGTTAGTAACCAAAGGTATTTCATCAGATGCAAAAATCCTATATACTTACATGCATTTCCAACTTACGCTTTAAATGTTGCTTAAAAAGGAAGCTATAGTTATGACACTTATATCAAAATGAAAGGAATTTAAAATTCTACTAGCAATTATACATTTTCATTAAACTAGCCAGATTAAAACTTTTATGTATATTAAAATGAAAGGAATTTAAAATTCTACTTGCCAATATACCCAGTAAGATTGGATAGAAATAAGCGATTTAACTCTTTACCAAATGACAGGATTTTTAACTGGACCTAATTGAAAGCATTTGCAGACAACAAATTACTGTCCCTGGAATGGTGATTTCTGTATTTGCTATGGTAGAAAACATTGTAGGAAAGGGAGAAAATGCTGGTTACCTGCATTTTCTCCTTTTCCCACAATGTTTTCAAAAAGCCTTCTTTCCCATGGCTGTCAAAATATGAGATTGACTGCTAATAAAAAATTACAGTTTTACTACAACATCTATTTCAAAAAATGATGTTTATCATCACAAAACTCCACAGAGTTCAACTTAAATTTTACCAAGCAACAATATTATTACAACAATGATTTCTTTAAATGATGTCAATCATCCCCAAACTTCATGAAATTCAATTCCAAGTATTACCAAACAACATTTTAGACCTGTATAAATTCAAGACATTTTCAGATTACCACCTAGGTGTTTCTCAAATGACTAGATTTTATTTGGAAAGGTAAAAATCATCATGGATAAAGGAAAAATTGCTGTTCATCAGCAATTTCTCATTTTCCCTTGATGTTTTCAAGAGCCTTTTTCTTTGTGGTCATTCCAAGAACGGAATGTTTGATAAAGGCTTAAAATTTTAGATCACGAGATACAGATACAAAATTTAGCATTTTTAAGAATTCAATTTATAAATTTTATAAATTTCCTTTCAAGTGTCTGGTTTACCCTACACCAAGTTTACAACATATCAATGTGTGTGAATGAAGAAAAAAGCAACCTGTAAACATCACAAGAACAAAATATTGTAAGCAATGTCAAAAAGTGACAAGGAAAACTGTGTATAAAATATCTGGAGGTACCTGCCCTTCCAGTATAGGTTCTCCTTTTGACGAATAATTAACAACTGGCTTGGTTTTGAAATAAATATCCTTTTTTTTAACCACAAGGATACAGAAAATGAAAGAACAATAATTGGGCTGACTTCAGGGCTTTTATCAATAGAAGCTCTGCTAAAAAGTATGTATATGAGAGAAAATAATTCTCGTAAAGTATTTGACAATGTATCTTACCTACCAGCATCAAATTTCGATTTTGGATATTTATTTTGTAGTCTGCAAGTGCTTTTAATTAACTCTTTACCGCATGAGAAAATTTTGGACTGGTCCAAATTGAAAGCATTTGCAGATGACAATATAAAGGTGATTGAAAAATAGAAATTTGTTCTGGGAAAGGTAGAAAACACTGTGGGAAAAGGAGAAAATGCTGGTTACCAGCATTTTCTCCTTTTCCAACAGTGTTTTCAAAAGGCTTCTTTCTCAGGGGTGTCAAAAATAGGGATTGTGTGGTAATGGGTAAAGACTAATCTAAAATTATGATGTTTTCTAAAAGAGATAAAAGTTATTGTACTATTTGTGATATAAGGTTCCTAAGGAAGTAACTAGCATTTTCTCCTTCTCCTACAATATTGTCAAATACCATCTCAGGACTATTAAAACTTGGGGCCATTTGTAAAGGCTTACTTAAAACCGAATGTTTTAAAATGTGAATTGTTGTAAAGAAAAAATGTTGCCTGTAAAAATTTGTAAGTTGAGGTAAGATTTTTGTTTCAGAACAGTACAGATTATAATATCAACTGGAATTGAACACATTTAGTGACTATCACTATGGTCTCATTACAATATAATAGCAATACTGTGTCGGCTGGTCAGGGCTAACTCTAAACAAAACAAAAAAAACTTAGACCTGTCCAAAATGGAAACATTTGCAGATGGTTACTGTAATTCAAAAATTGAAATTGTCTTCAGATGGCTAAAAAACACTGGGGGAAAAGGAGAAAATGATGGTTACCAGCATTTTATCCTTTTTCACAACATTTTCAAAAACTTTCTTTCTCAGTCGTAAAAGCTCAGGATTGTGTTTTAAAGAGTTTCAAGAGAAACAACTTTTGAGTAGGAATGTAGAGTGCAACATAAAAAATCTTTTAAATGACAGTCTTCATTCCTAAATATATATATGAACAACTATTATGAGTTTTTATGATACTGGATTTAATATTTACCAACCACTCTTAAGAATATTGTTGGTCTTACTCTCCAGAATTTCGTATGTTTGAAAGTAATATGACTTCTGACTGGCTGAACTATTTGTAAGTTTAGAAGATGTGTTACCTTCAAATTCTAAAAATCCAGCAGGATTCGATAAAGAATGTTCTTAAGAATGACTGATGAATACAGATCCTGTTCTGTGTTGTTTTTCGGACTGTTTGTATTTTTAAAAAGGACACAAAATTTGACTTTGCTATGAAACCACCTGAAACAAATTTGCAGTGGAAGAGTAGTAAAAATTTCCATGCAAAAAAAAAAACAGGCATTTGGTTTTAAGTAACCCTTTACAAATGGTCCCAAGTTTTAACAGTCCTGAGATGGTATTTGACAATATTGTAGGAGAAGGAGAAAATGCTGGTTACTTCCTTCGGAACCTTGTATCACAAATAGTACAATAACTTTTCTCACCAATCACATGATATAATTGCACCTTTGTACAACTAAACAGGTACATGTAACTAAGCTCAAAGTCCCATCACATGCCCTGATATCAGTCATCAACTGTACACTCATACTTTTCAATTACTACAGCTTTACAACTATACACTCATATTTAGCCATACATTCATATCTCAAATTTATTGTCTTACCCTCAAAATAAAAAGTAATGTACAATTTATAATAAAAAACCACCCTGGATTGTTTTCTTGGATTTAGTGAAACTCTATTATCTTCAAACCTGCACTGGCCATCACTTCTGTTAAGAAACGTCCTATATCAAGAAGCAACCATTTAAACCCTTCAGCATACAACAATAATTCAGATTTCTCCAACAGTACAGCAATGGTAGAAGACAAATGCATGCCAGAATGATCAGATTTTTTTCTGAAGGGCTGTAAACATTTAGTGAAAAGGAGAAAAAATGATTCCGAAAAGACCTGGAAAAGGAGAAAAAGCTGGTGACAAAAATATCTCTTTTTCCCATAATGTTTTCTACAATGTCTTTGATATGGGACATCATAGAGTCACAATTAATTTTTTGCATGCTAATGCTCTTAACAAATTTAGCCAATTCCAAAAAAAATTGTTGTGTGTTAAAGAGTTTAAATCTTTACCAAACAACAAAATAAATGTGACTCAAAAATTGAAACTTGACTGTAGAAGAGTACAAAACATTGTTGGCATTTTCTCTTTTTCCCACAATGTTTTCAGAAGGCTTCTTCCTTTGGGTCGTAAAAACCAGGGATTATTTGGTGAAGGATTAACTCTTTACCACGTGAGAAAATTTTAGACTGGTCCAAATTGAAAGCATTTGCAGATGACAAAAAAAAGGTGACTGAAAAATTGAAATTTGTTCTGGGAAGGGTAGAAAACACTGTGGGAAAAGGAGAAAATGCTGGTTACCAGCATTTTCTCCTTTTCCCACAGTGTTTTCAAAAGGCTTCTTTCTCAGGGGTGTCAAAAGTAGGGATTGTGTGGTAATGGGTTAACCAATCTAGATATATTTAAAGCATTTTTGTTTATCGTGAGAGATTCTAGTTTTGAACAAAATTGAGTCGACTCTGTACTGTGTGTACAATAAGGGCATGTATCCATATACTTCAACAAAAAAATTCATACACTTGTGTCGCTCGTCAAAGTGTGATGCGTCTAGAGCAAGAGTCTGCGGGCAACCAGGGCACCTAAAGGTCCACCTGGAAGTTACCTACAAAATGGAAAAAAAAATATGTCTGATTAAATCAAAGTACATGATTCCATGTTGTACCCTTAAAATCTGAGCTTCTAGATAGTCAATATGAGCAATTATTATATCATATTTTGTATACGCACTGTCAGTTTTAATGATCCTGAGGAAGAAGCCTTTCAAAAACTTTGCGGAAAAAGAAGTTAATGCTGGTAACCAACATTTCCTCCTTTACCCACAATGCTTTCTTCCTGTTCAGAGTCAAATCATAGTTGAAGTTGAATCCAGAGACTCTGGTTTTGATTCTCACTCAAGGCACTGTTTTTTTTTTTGTCTGTGTCTTGGACAAGACTTCAAAGATCTGGCCTCATATTAGCGAAATCCAGGACACAATGAATAAGGGAGCTGCTACCATGATACAATTGCTACAGTACTGGAAATAGTCATGACATTCAAAGACAAAAACTAGCAAAACTAAGGACACAGTAAGGGAGCTGTTGCCATGATATAGCATTAACATTGTTGTTAACACACTGCAGACTTTTAACGACGCTGAGAAACAAGCCAATAGAAAGCATTGTGAGAAAAGGAGAAAATGCTGGTAACCAACATTTTCTACTTTTCCCACAATATTTTTTACCCTAACAAAGTCAGAAATCCTCATATTTACAAACTTTTATTTGTACTCTGCAAATGCATTAAATTTGGGCATATCCAAAAATTTTGTTGTTTGGTATAGACTTAACTCAATACCAAACGACAATATTTTGGCTTGTCCAAATCGAAAGCATCTGCTGACGACAAAATAAAAGTGACTGAAAATTTGAAATTAGTTTTGCAAAGGGTAGAAAACATTGTGGGAAAAGGAGAAAATGCTGGTTACCAGCATTTTCTCCTTTTCTCATAATGTTTTCAAAATGCTTCTTTTTCAAGGGCGTCAAAAGTAGGGATTGTGTGGTATTGGGTTAAACATCATTTAAAAAATCAACAAACATTTAGGACTACATGAGCAACTAAGGCCAATCTACAGACTTACCTTCACAGGAGGTTTTCTAGTTATGTGTGAGACAAGAAAGTTCATGGCAATATCTTCACAATTCATGTACTGGTCAACTTTCTCTCTGATAGCTTGTGGCATTGTGTAACTATACAGGTACGCATAATACTGGAAGAAAGAAAGAAACAGACAACAGTCAACACAATAGGGTTATCAAACTAGTCAGTGTTTTATCAACCCTGAGAAATATGGCCTTTTGAAAATATTACAGAAAAGAACAAAATGCTAGTAGTAAGCATTTTCACTTCTTAACTCTATCAAACTACAAAATTTTGGACATGTCCAAATTGAAAGCATTTGTAGACGAAAAAATAAATGTCACTCAAAATTAAAAATTGATTTGGAAAGGGTAGAAAACATTGTGGGAAAAGGAGAAAATGCTGGTAACTAGCATTTTCTCCTTTTCCCACATTGTTTTCAAAGGCTTCCTTGCTCAGGGTGGTCAAGTCGGGATTGAGTGGTAAAGACTTAACTCTTTATAAAACAACATGATATGAGACATGTTCAAATTGACAGCACACGACTGTATTGTAGTAGAAAGCTTAAATGTCGCTCAGATGAAGGAATTTGTGCCAAAACGGGCAGAAATTGTGGGAAAAGGGGAAAATGCTGGTTACCAAAGTTTTGAATATAATTTAACAGCTTAATGTAAAAGCAACATGGAATTCATGCTTACCTTGTGGAAAAAAGCAGCACCAGTGAGCACCATTGACATTTCACAGGAATAGTTTGAGTTGTACAGCCAAGAGTCATGTTTATCGTCCCAAGCGTGGTATCGCCCTGGAAATCCAACTATACGATCTCTTTCTTCCCGCCACACTCTAAAAATTTTACAAAGTTGAAGAGGAAGAGTTAGAATGGTTAGAATTGAACAACAACAAGTCATAAAGTCTTCCCAAGATGACTAACATTTAACCCTTCAACTTATTACCGAACAACAAAGTTATAGACTGGTCCCAATTCAAAGCATTCGCAGACAACAAAATAAAAGTGACAAAAAAATTGAAATTCATTTTGGGAAGGGTAGAAAACATTGTGGGAAAAGGAGAAAATGCTGGTTACCAGCATTTTCTCCTTTTTCTACAAAGTTTTTAAAAGGCTTCTTTCTCAGGGTCGTTAAAAGTCAGGATTGTGTGGTAGAGGGTTAACACACAATGCCGACTTTTAACAACCCTGACACAGAAGGCCTTTGGCATTATGGGAAAAATAAAGGGTTTAACTACCAAACAACAAAATTTGAGACTAGTCCCAATATTCAAAGTAATTGTAAACAAAACAAAAATAATTGTGACTTGAGAACTTAAACTGGGATTTGGAAGATTCGACAACATTGTGGGAAAAGGAGAAAATGCTGGTTACAAGCATTTTCTTCTTTTCCCAAAATGTTTTCTATCCTATCAACCATTTGAGCCACATTGAAATTGTTGCCTGCAAATGGTTTCAATTTTGAAAAGGGTAAATTTTTTTCTGTCTGGTAAAGAGTTAACCCATTACCACACAATGAAGACTTTTGATGCCCTTAAGAAAGGAAGCCTTTTAAAAACATAATGGGAAAAGGAGAAAATGCTGGTAACCAGCATTTTATCCTTTTCCCACAATGTTTTCTACCCTTCGAGAGACAAATTTCAAATTTTTTGTCACTTTTATTTTGTGGTCTGCAAATGCTTTCAATTTGGAGAAGCCTAAAATATTGTCGTTCAGTAATGAGTTAAACTTGCCCATATTGGACATCTTTGCCAATTACAAATGTGCATGTCTCTGGTATAAGAAATTTAGTACAACTCTATGATGCCTTATAACAAGAATATCATCACATAATAATCAATTTTTGTCAAACAACCCACTAAATCATAGGGTAGGATGGTCCTTGGATGAGCCATTGGCCCTGGACTGGCATGTGACTAATAACGCTTAAATTCCATTATATAACAGACATGAAATGATTATTTTCCATAATGTCTTCTTCGGACGCTATGTTTTAAACTTCCTGTATGTAAATGAGTGAATTGATCATCTAAAATTAGAAATTGTCTCCCTTTGATGTCAACCTGGGCTGTAGTAAATCTCTAATTTCTCTTGGCGTCGGATGTTTTTCAACTATTGGGGTTTTATGAATAAAAATTAAAAGGCTTTGGGAGTATAAGGATGATTTTTTTGCATTTTTGATAAATTTTCGTCCCAAAAAATCTGAAGGGCCATCTTCAAATGGTATGATATGAATGACATGACACCTTCTTTGATATTTTGGGCTCTACTGGGCAATTAATAAATCTTATTTCAAATGTTAATTAAGTCAGATCCAAAAATATACTACTCAAAATTTGCTAGGGATCACCCTAAAAGATTCGCTCTAAATATATATGTAGCATGTATCATGTATGGTTTTACAATCAGTTACATTGCCACACTGAGCAATAAAATGACTGGTGGAAATAGATCTGTAAGCCTTTACCTCACAATGCTGAGTGTTAAAGACACTGAGAAAGAAGCCTTTGCAAAACATTGTTGGAAAAGGAGAAAATGCTGGATACCAGCATTTTCTCCTTTTTTAACAATGTTTTCTACCCTATTACATAGAGCATAGTGCACGTTGCATTTAGTTCTTGGTCAGCAAATGCTTTCAACTTGGACAAATCTAGAGTTTTTTTTACAGTATGGTAAAGATTTTATGCAAAACTGTTGTTACATAATTATAAACCAAGACAGAAATATGTAAGTGATCCCTATCAAAGTTTGAGTAGTATATCTCAATCCATTTTTAACGTAACAGGTCAACAAGTTTTCAAATATTGGCAACCTGATCCAACTACAGATAGTAAGTATTCATAACAGACCTGAACCCAAACACAATCTCATCATGGCGTAAATGTGAATCATCGTCTATACTGAGCACAGCTTCTGTTTCAATGGCTTCAAACGGTAGAAATCTGTTGTTTAAACTGTTCTTTTTTGTCTTCACTACCTGTAATAAAGATTTACCATTCAATCCTGAGTTTTACAGACATAGAAGAAGAGGCCTCTTGAAAACATAGTGGGTAAAGGAGAAAATGCTGTTAACCAGCATTTTCTCCTTTTCCCACAATGTTTTCTACTCTAATAAAGACAAGTCTTTATTATGTGCCAAATTTAAATTGTTGTCAGCACACATTTTCTAATCCATAGATGACAATTCCATCATTTGAGCCAAATTTAAATTGTCTTCTAAAAATGCTTTCAATTTGTACAAATATAAGTTCTTCTCCTGTGGTAAACAGTCAACTGTGTAGCAAGTACTCCTGTATTTTGACACATCAACAAGGGTAACTTTTTTAAAACATTGAAAAGGAGCAATGGCTAATTACAAGCTTTTTCTTCTTTTCTTGCATTTTTTTCTTTTCCTATCGGTAAACATCAGTTCATTGAAAAGGTTTCAATTTTGAGAAATTGGTTCTTTGCAGATGCTTTCAATTTGAAAAAGCCTAAAATTTTAAGTTTATTGTGAAAGGGTTATCTATTTTACACACAACAAACAAAATGGTGTAATCCTGATAGGAAGCATTTGCACACAACAAATTTAAAGTGGCTGATATTGTGAGATTTGGCTTTGAAACATAGATCATGGTGGGAAAAGAAGAAAATGCTGTATACTAGCATTTTCTTCTTGTCCAAAATTGTTTTCAAATATTTCTCTCTTCATATCATTAAAACTTGAAATTGTTCAGTAAGTTTAAATACCAATGGAAGAAATACAAGCAAATAAGATATAACAAAGATATGGAGAAAGCCTTTAACAAAATAATGTTTCACACCAAGTTCATGGAATGTTTCTTGAAAATTTAGATGATAAATAAGCGGTTGGATTGGTATAAAAAAAATTGCTTTTTGTAAGAATCTGCTTCTTTTTCCCGTAACCTTTTCCTCATTATTAACTCTTTACCAAACTAACAACTATAATATTGGTCCAAATTAAAAGCAGTTGCAGAGGACAAATTATTAAGCATGCTAAAAATATTAAAATTTGTTTCCAGGAGGGTAGAAAATATTGTGGGAAAAGGAGAAAATGCTAATAACCAGCATTTTCTTCTTTTCCCACAATGTTTTCGGAAGGCTTCTATTTCAGGGTCATAAAAACCAGGGATCATTTGGTAACGGGTTAAGACATTTTCCTCTCCTCTCAATGCTCAAGCATTCTGAATTTACAGTATTAATGAGTACTTACCACAACTGGCACTCCAATATCAGGCCAGCCCAGGTTTTCAGATGGTGGGGCCGGGTTATTCCAGACAACAATTACTTTATTGAGGTATGGTAGACCTTTGAGTCTTGTAACTGCCTGTATTAACACTTCAGATCTTTCATAGGTCAGCATCACCACTGTTTGTAACAGACAGAAAACTGAATTAGATAATAAGCATTACACAACCTCTAAACTTCCTTTAATCTTTACCACACAATCCCGACTTTTAACGACCCTGAGAGAGAGGCCTTTTGAAAACATAATGGGAAAAGAAGAAAATGCTGATATAGACTTGACAGTCCAAATACAGGTACAGTTTATGTATACTGATCCATATTCTAGATATTATAGTTTAGTATATGTTATTGTTTTACTCCTCAGAGACTGTCAGTTACCAAGTTTTTATGCGCAAGATTTTTATAGTAAAAAATGTCCCTCCACTCTCTTAACACTTTACTGCACAGTGACTACTTTTAACCCCCCCTGAAAGAGAAAGCTTTTGAAAACATTGTAGGAAAAGGAGATAATGCTGGTTACCAGCATTTTCTCCTTTTCCCACAATGTTTTCTATCCATCAAAGAAAAATCATTTGATATGAGCCCCACTAAAACTGTCATCTGCATATGCTTCCAATTTGGACAGGACTGAAATTTTGTTGTTATGGCTTTAAGGGTTAAAGTGACATACAACCAGACTTCATTCCTGAGGAAACTAGAACCCAGACTTGTAGTTAACCCTTTACGAAACAGCAAATTATGGACCAGACCAAATTGAAAGCATTTAGCAGATGACAAATTAACAGTTGCTTAAAAGATTACTTTTTCATATGATAGGGTAGAAAACGTGGGAAAAGGAGAAAATGCTGGTTACCAGCATTTTCTCCTTTTCCCACAATGTTTTCAAAATGCTTCTATTCCTGACCAGTAAAAACCAGGGTTTGTTTGGGAAAGGGTTAATATTCACATGCATAAGGGCAATGATGGCTTAAAAACTATAATATAGACAAATATATTAGTAGAAAACAAAGGAATTACCCATTTTTTGTATTTTTTCCTATAAAATTCTACCCTTTTTGATGTTAGAGACCACTATGAAAAGGGCCTCAATACTTTTAGAACACAGAGAAGAATAGCAGCTTTCCAGATAGCCAAGTCTACAGAGTAGGTGGGCAATAAATTTGAAGGTTGCAGGTTCAAATCCCAACAGAGGCAAAAGGGTCATGTTGTGTGAAAAGCATTTGCAGTGGCAAGAACTATTGACCCATGTTCAAGTCTTCACAGTCCATGCAGGCTGACATGGGTAGGAACCTTTTGCTCTTCCTCAATTTTCTGAATGTCAAAGGACAGTAATACCTCAACATTCCAACAGTTATTAGACAAAATGGTCTTCAAGGATCCAAAATAAGCTTGAACTTGATTCCAACATCCCCTATTTTTTCTCTTAGACTCAAAACCCAATGTCATGTCAGCATGTTCAAAGCAATTGTATTCTGTCTCATTCTGCAGGGACACTATACATATATGAGGTAGGTAAAACTTGTACTTGACACCACTATACAGTCTACTAGAAGAAATCACAGCCTACTTGTGAACTGTTCCCTTGGATGGTTTCCTCCTAAAGCTTCACTGAACTCTTTCCCAGAACCTCCTTCTCCCTTGTTGACTGGCCGGAAACCATAACCTGAACCTGTAAATCAATATTAACTCTTAACTAAATGACAAAATTTTAGGTTTGTCCAAATCAAAAGCATTTGCAGACGACAAAATAAAAGTGACTGAAAATTTGAAATTTGTTTTGTGAAGGGTAGAAAACATTGTGGGAAAAGGAGAAAATGCTGGATACCAGCATTATCTCCTTTTCCAACAATGTCTCCTGAAGGCTTCTTTCTCAGGGGCGTCAAAAGTAGTGATTGTGTGGTAATAAGTTAAAAGCTGTTTTTGTTTACCTCAATGCAATTTGACAAAATTTAGGGCAAACTCAAGTTGGAGGCATTTGCTGGCCATAAATCGAGTTTGACTCTATTTTAATTTGTATAGGAAAGGATTTAGAAGTATATGAAGAGCGGAGAAAATGCTCTTTACCAGCGTTTCCCCTTCTCCCATAATGTTTTTGAAAATCTTCCTTGTCAGGGCCATGAAAAACTGGGATAGAGTGGTGAAGAGTTAATCCTTTACCAAACAATCTATGGTTTTTAAGCCCTGAGATAAAAGCCTTTTACAAACATTGTGGGAAAAGGTGAAAAAGCTTGTTACCAGGGTTCAAAGGGAAATAACTACAAGACAGCAAAAGGTAGAGTTACGATCCTTCGGCACTGCACTTCCAAATATTGCAACAAATTCTAGTAAACATACCAAATTTCAAGTCGTTTCTACTTAAGATGACAAAGTTTTGCTCCAAACAAGCAAGAAATGCTATAAAAATGAATGTCAAAAGGAGAATAACTCAAAATTTGTGCTAGGGAGAGTTATGGTTCTTCTGCACTCCGTAATTTTGGTTGTCTCACATTGCACTCTGTATTATTGCAACAAACACAAATACTAAGTTACAAGTCAATCGGACTGGAGATGAAAAAGTTATGCACAAGAAAAAGAACTATTCTAAAGAGTTTCTAAATTAAGGGTAAATAACAGTTGTTCTGGTCTAATTAGACCCACAACCAAACTCATCTGAGATCTTATTGTCATATATATTTTGACCATGTTTGGTGCTGATTGGATAATATTTGTAGATGCTAGAGAGTAAACAAAGTCAAATATAGCAATTTTTCTAATTTTTCTAATTTGAATTGACCAAGGGTAAGTAACTCCAGATGTTCTGGTCCCATTAACCCTTTACCAAATGACAAAATTTTAAAACCGTCCAAATTGAAAGCATTTGCAGACAGCAAAAGAAATGTAACTAAAACATTGACCTTGTTTCCAGCAGGGTAGAAAACATTTTGGGGAAAAAAGGCTTCTTTCATAGGGTCATCAAAAGTCGGGATTGTTGGTAAAGTGTTAAACCCATAATTGAACTCATCCAAGATTTTAGGATCATGTATATTTTGGCCAAGTTTGGTGCCGACTGGTTAATAACTAGATGCTAGAGTGTAAAGAAAGTCAATATAGCAATTTTTCTAATTCAAGGGTAAATAACTCCAGTCATTCTAATCTGATTTGACCCATAATCAAACTCATCCAACATCTTATGGTCATATATATTTTGGCCAAGTTTAAAGCTGATTGGTTAAAAATTGTAGTTGATAGAGAATAAACAAGTAAAATATAGCAATTTTTCTAATTCAAGGGCAAATAACTCCAGTTGTTCTGATCTGATTTAACCTATAATCAAACTCATTCAAGATCTTATGGTCATATATATTTTGACCAAGTTTGGTGCTGATTGGTTAATATTTGTAGATGCTAGAGTGTAAACAAAGTGAAATACAGCATTTCTTTTTTTATTCAAGGGCAAGTAACTCCAGATGTTCTGGTTCGATTAGCCCCACAATAAAAATCATGCGAGATCTTATTGCTATATATATTTTGACCAAGATTCGTGCTGATTGGTTGATATTTGTAGATGCTGGAGTGTAAACAAAGTGAAATACAGCAATTTTTTTTATTCAAGGGCAAATAACTCCAATTGTTCCGGTCTGATTACACCCATAATCAAACTCATCCGAGATCTTATGACCATATATATTTTGATCAAGTTTAGTGCTGATTGGCTGATATTTGTAGATGCTTGAGTGTAAACAAGGAAATGTGAACAGACGGGCAGACAGACGGACGACAGAGGCCGACGGATGGTGAGTGATCACAATAGCTCACTCTGAGCACTTCGTGCTCAGGTGAGCTAAATAGGAGAAAATGTTGGTTACCAGCATTTTCTTCTTTTCCCACAATGTTTTACAAAGTTTACTTTCTCAGGATCATCAATACTTGGTATTGTGTGGTAAAGAATTATATCTTCTCAGAGTCATCAATTAATCAAATGCTTTACCTTTAAATTTGGCATCTGATGGGAGGATTTTAGTAAATGGCATGTATGGAAATAAATGAAAAGGATCCCCTGGCTTGTTAAACACATCTTTCAGTGTCTGAATGGTGAAATTTTGTGTGAACTTGGCAGACGGGAATGGAGGTTCGACTGGACCCAATACTTCATCTGTTTCGTCCTCTGGATTTACACCTGCAGGTAAAAACAAGCGGGAAAATATTAACCCATTACCACACAATCCCTACTTTTGACACCCCTGAGAAAGAAGCCTTTAGAAAGCATTGTGAGAAAAGGAGAAAATGCTGGTAACCAGCATTTTCTCCTTTTCCAACAATGTTTTGTACCCTTCACAAAACAAATTTCAAATTTTCAGTCACTTTTATTATGTCATCTGCAAATGCTTTCAATTTGGACCAGCATAAAATTTTAGCATTTGGTAATGAGTTAACACTTAACTAGAAACTCTTAAACTCTTAACCAGACAAAATAAATTTTCGAAAAGCGTTGGAAAATGACAAATTCAACCCTTTACCAAACAAACATTTTTAAGACTGGCCCGATTCAAAGCATTTGCAGATAAGTAGTGGGAAAAGGGGAAAATGCTGGTTATCACTGGTATTTAACCCATTACCACACAATCCCTACTTTTGATGCCCTTGAGAAAGAAGCCTTTTGAAAACACTATGGGAAAAGGAGAAAATGCTGGTAACCAGCATTTTCTCCTTTTTCCACAGTATTTTCTACCCTTCCCAAAACAAATTTCTATTTTTTAGTCACCTTTATTTTGTCATCTGCAAATGCTTTCAATTTGGACCAGTCTAAAATTTTCTCCTGAGGTAAAGAGTTAAGAAAGCTTTTTTCATGGTTGTTTAAACTCGGAATTGTGTGGTAAAGATTTAATGTTATTACTGCTGTAGGGAAGAAAACGTTATGGGAAACGTAGAAAATGCTGGTTAACAGCATTTTTTCTTCTTTCCCATAATTTTTCAAAGGCTTTCTTTCCCTCAGGGTCATTAAAAGCTAAAGCTGTGAATGATTGAAACAAAAATTTCCACTTAACTCTTTACCAAAAGACAAACTAAGAAGGCCCTGAAGCGCCTGAATATGCTCTACTGGCAGAGAATTAAATTCTGCTTTTATGCTAGCATACATTATGAATTCATGATGCAAAAAGACAAAAAACACACAAATGTGTTCTTGCAACTGGGCTTGAACCCACAAAGACATGTGTATTGGCATGCTGAAGTGAACAAACTGAAACAGTGAAAAATTTGAAGTGAAATTTCTTAAATCTAAATGTTTGGAATCCAGGCAAATTTGATAGGGTTTCAAACTTTCATTATGCCTAATATTAAACAATGCCTAGTATTAAACAATCCTGGTAAATTTCAAAGAAATTTGACTAATAATGTGGACTTGCTGATCAGAAAACGATACTATCATAAAATGGCTACTTTTCCTGAACAATTTACTAGATATCCAATCCCTTGATGAATCTTCAAAAGAATTGGGTCAACACTGTGAACTTCATTGCCTAAACAAGAATGGGAAATTTTCGACTTTGAATGCTTACATTTCCAAAACTGATTGTCAGATTTTCTTTTTAAATCAATAGGGTTCAAGCTCTTTCAAATACAAAGCAACTGTGCAAGATTCTTGAAAATCTAACCAAAACTGCTGACCTAATCACGTAAACAAGAATTTGAAATTTTGAACTTTAATTGGCTTTTTTTTCCCCACACCCGTGACCGTTTATTGGATTCTTTTCAAAATCAAATTTTCATGAAATTCTGACAAGAAATGCATACTTTATCGCGTAAACAAGAATTGGTAATTTTCAACTTGAAATGGTTTCTTTTCCCATACTGTTTGTTGGATTTATTTCAAAATAGATAGGGTTGAAGCTATTGGTGAGATAAACTGTGCAAGTTTCACAAAAAGCTAATTACAAATGCACATTTTATCCCGTAAACAAGAATTTGAAATTTTCAACTTGAAAATGAAATGGCTACTTTTCCTATATTGTTGGTTGGATTTTCCTCAAAATCAATAGGGTTGAAACTACTGATAAGATAAACAAACTGTGTGATTTTCATGAAAATCTGACAAGAAAGACAGACTTTATCGCGTAAACATGAATTAGAAATTTAGAAAGTTGAAATGGCTACTTTTCCCATACTCTGAGTTGGATTTTTTTCAAAATCAATAGAACTGAAGCTATTGATAAGATAAACAAACTGTGCAAGTTTCACTCAAATCGGGCCACAAATGCAGACTTTATCGCGTAAACAAGAATTGAAAATTTTCAAATTGAAATGGCTACTTTTCCCATAATATTTGTTGGATTTTTCTCAAAATCAATAGGATTGAAGCTATTGATGTGATAAACTGTGCAAGTTTCATTAAAATATGATAACAAATGCAGACTTTATTGCGTAAACAAGAATTTAAAATTTTCAACTTGAAATGGCTACTTTTCCCATACTGTTAGTTGGATTTTTCTCAAAATTAATAGCCTGAAGCCATTGATGAGATAAACAAACTGTGCAAGTTTCATTAAAATCGTGTAACAAATGCAGACCTTATTGCGTAAACAAGAAAAAGACTAACAGAAAGACAGACGACGGAAACCATGCCATGACATAAGCTCTGCTGGCTGAAAGCCAGTAGAGCTAAAAATTAGACAGGTCTAAATTGAAAGGCTTTGCAACAACAAATGTAATGTAACTGAAATAATATTTTTTTGTTTTGGATGGGAAAAAAAACATTGTGGGAAAAGGAAAAATTGCTGGTTACCTGCATTTTTTTCCTTTTCCAGCGACATTTTCAAGAGCCTTCTTTCCCAAGAAGAAAACTCTGAACTGTTTGTTAAAGGGTTAAAAAAGTGTTACAGACCCATAATATATATCATGTCTACATGCATGACTCACCTAAATGTTCTGGGACAGGAATGAAGTTACTAACAGAACTAACAGATGGTTCCTCTTTACTTGCTACGGCAGGAATTTGAAGTCGAGTCCTAATGACTGCTAATAATGTGGATATAATTGCAGTAGTTGTCCCAAAGTAAGTTTCCCAAAAAAGCCGCCCATGCCACTTGTAATCCATGACATCATTATCACTGAGTGTTCGTAACAGGAAATGAAGCTCTGTCACTCTTGCCTTTGGTACAAAAATGGCTGCTTTCTCCCAGTGTAACAGTTCATGGAAAGGTAATGAGGCATGTTCTCCAAGGATGACTGGAATAGCCCCACTTTTCAAAGCCTCATAAATTCTTATTTGAAAGACAGCTGTCGAGACAACGCTATAATTTGCAGGTGATATAATGATGTTAAATGTGGATCGGAGTAAAATGTTTCCTCGTTTTGATGATGAATCACACAAACTCCATTCTCCATTAATACCTGCTCCATCATTCTTATCACAGACAAATTCTAAAAACACTTTCTCTTTTGACTCAGTCTGAATTCTTTTTAAATTCTGAACAATCATGGATTCTAATTCAAATAATTGCTCTGTAAGTTTTGAAGTATCGTTACTAGACGTCATTTCGTTTAGTAAAGACCGTATTTTAAAGCTATGTGCCTTATCTAAGTCTACATTTTTTGCTTTATCTTCAACATTTTTATTTACAAAATTTATGTTATCTTTTTCTTGCTTTATGGAAGCAGTCGTTAAAACATTTCCAGGATCTTTAAACTGACCAAAGAATGACAAAAGTAAATGTCTACGAACAGGGGTCAAAGAAGGCAAGTCTGCCCACACTGGGCCATCCCCACGTCCCAAACTTGGGGGTAAGATAATATCAAAGTTAGGTCTGTACACTGACTCTATGAAAGAAGATTGCACTACAATTGCCCTACCAGTGTTCACTCCAGCAAACAGATCAAAATGGGACTCACTTCTAGCAACATTCAACAGTATGTGATTCCTCCCATCCCCATTCCAATGTTCCAGTGAAGTCAGTTTGTTCTGTAACATACTGGATGAGATCTCTGAGAATGTCTCTCCTAACACTACAACAAAAACACACGCCCTCTCTGGCTGGTTGGTAATATAAGGACTTTGTTTAAATGCATACAAAACCGACGTTCTCACAAATTCATTCAAATTCTCGCTTACAAAATACTGCTCTAGCTTATATACAAACACAGGAAAACCTCCCACTAAAGTACATCTTGAATAATCAAAACAAGTGTGCATTTCACAGGTGCTTGGCATTTTGACTGAAGATAACTTTCTCATGTTGCCCTCACTTAACAAAATCTGTTCTGGAGCTTTCATTATGGGCATAAACCTGTTTGACAACTCATTCTCTTCCAGTTTAAGCTGTTCAAGATTTAGCTTTGATTGTTGTATATTTTTCTCCAATGTTTCCTGCTGTATTCTAAAAGATTCTACCTCTGTTTTGTAGGCTGATATTTCAGTCTGTAAGGACAGCCGTTTACTCTCCAAATCTCGCAGTTCATTGTTGACAGAGGCTTTGATTCTTCGAAGTTCTTCAATCTGGCCTTTCAGATCTGAGCTTTTAAGGCTGTCCAGATCTTCATGATGTGCAAGTTGGGATCTGGATCTACATCAAATGAAAACAAAGAATCAGATTAGATAAGTACTTTGGTTCCTTTAACTCATTACCAAACGACAAAATTTTAGGCTTGTCCAAATCGAAAGCATTTGCAGAAGACAAAATAAAAGTGATTTGAAATTTGAAATTTGTTTTGTAAAGGATAGAAAGCATTGTGGGAAAAGGAGAAAATGCTGGTAACCAGCATTTTCTCCTTTTCCCACAATGTTTTCTAAAGGTTTCTTTCTCGGGTCGTCAAAAGTACGGATCGGGTGGTAATGGGTTGATATCTGTACTTCATTAGATGTCACATTGTGTATACTAAATGATATGATTTCCAGTGCAGGCCCTAAGTATACTGTAGGTTCAACCAGTCTTTAACACAATCCAAAGTTTTAATGAACATAAGAAAGATGACTTTTAAAAAAAACTTTTGGACAGGAAGCAGAGAAAATGCCAGCAACTGGTTACCAGCATTTTCTCCTTTTCCCACAATGTTTTCTAAAGGTTTCTTTCTCAAGGGCATCAAAAGTAGGGATTGTGTGGTAATGGGTTAAAGGATATTAATCTACATTTGTTTACAACTATAGGTATTTTTAATAAATGCAATTTTTTTCCCCTCAAAATTGCTCCTTTTTCCACATTTTTTGTCTTGCTAAAGTGCAACATTCGTAATTCATTAATACTCTAAATTTCTGATTAAAACTTCTTTTATTTTGGGATTTCAGTTAAATAAGATGTAGTCGCTCTATATTCAATGAGAAAATATTCCAATTTAGTGTAGGCAGATTGTGGAGCTGGCTAGCCAGACTGGAATCCTAATTTGGTCAAGATTCCAGTTTGGACTATGACATATACACTAAAACTTTATTTGATCACTAAATCCTGTGTTGTGGTACACATGATGGAGAAAACTCTAATGGTTACCCACAACATTAGTCTATAGAGAGAATCAAATGTGTATACTGAAATCATTCTCTTTGTCATTACCTGTGAGTGTTGGTAGATGTGTGTGTATTATCCCCACTTTGAACAACCCTGAGGAAAAAGCCTTTAGAAAACATTGTGAGAAAAAGGGGCAAATGCTGGTAACCAGCATCCTCTCCTTTCCCCTCAATTTTTCTACCCTTTCAAGAATGATCATTCAGCCATAATGAATTTGTTGTCAGCAATTGCTTTGAATTTGGACAAGTTAAAGATTTTATCGTTAAACCTTTCCCAAACAACAATATATTGCTCTTCAAAACTTAACCCTTTCCCAAATGACAAATTTTAGATTGTCCCAAACTCAAATTTGGATTTTTTGAGAATGGCAGAAAACACTAGACTAGGCTAGAAAACACTGTGGGAAAAGGAGAAATTGCTCGAGCAATTTCTCCTTTTCCCACAGAGTTTTCTAAAGACTTGTACTGCAGACACATAAAAACCAGGGCTTGTTTGGGAAAAGAGTTAAATTAAATGCAGATAACAATTTTGAAATTGGTTTAAATGAGTCGTAGCTCTCCATTCATAATGTAGAAACATTATGGGAAAAAGAAAACAAGCTGGTATGCAGCATTTTTTCTTTTTCCCACAGTTTTTTCAACTCAGCTGTCCTAAAATTTTACTTTTCCAGCACTGGTCTATTCCAGAGATAGATTTAAAAGTTAAAATGCACACAATGTTTGTTTGTATAAATAAAGGATATTTGTTTTTTTTTTTTAGGTGAAAGATTGAAATTAATTTCATCTAGTGGACAATATTTCATCGAGTGGCACAGCCTAGAGTGAAAATATTACTGATGGTGTCCACAACATGAAATAAATTTCAATCTTTCCCTGAAAAAAAAAAAACAACTATTCTATTTATGTCCCGCAGAGCAAGGCATTACAATATTAGGTCAAACGGGAGAAATGTAAGGTAAATGACGTCATATTTCCATCTGGCTGCAATTAACCTTGGTAACAAGAACATGAAAATCGGTATTTTCACTAGTGGTACCAGTGTAAGATAGAAAAATATTTTCACTGCTATTTCTCGATATCCTATCGGAAAGCATGAAATATGGGACTCTTATTCTACTTTGCTATAGAGCTAGCTTTTATAGCAGTAGAGTAGTGTGTTTGCTTTTAAACCTATAGACCCTTAAAGGCCTTTATTCAATGCCTATCCCCCTAGGTAATTCAGCTAAACTGTTACATCAGGGTTGTACAAACTGTACGGAACTGTTTTCCATAAAATGCGAGTTATGTTAAGTTGCATACTATAAAAAGTTACCTGTGTGTTTGAAGTCCATCTACATTTAGACTAGAAAGGTAGAGGTGTGTTGTAACAAATGTGATGATAAGCAGCACCAATAGGCAGCATATCAGCTGTGACAGTTTACATAGCCCAAGATACTGGATAAAATTCCTGCGCTTGCCAGTCTGAGAGTTGTGACTGTCCATTTTTAACCCAACTCAGCTATCAATGTCCCTGAAAAACACACAGTGTGTTATCAGTAGCTGCACCGACACACGCTCCTGTAAGTGATCATTTCTAATTAACAGCAACCCATCCTCAAAACAATTTTGGTAAAAGAAGAAATTTCTTATAAAAAGCAATTTAACTCTTTACCAAATGCTAAAACTTTAGTATTGTCCAATTTGAAAGCATTTGCAGATGACAAATCAATTGTCAATGAAATATTGAATTTTGTTTTAGGAAGGGTAGAAATCATTATGGGAAAAGGAGAAAATGCTGGTTACTAGCATTCTCTTCTTTTCCCATAATGATTTCGAAAGCTTTCTATTTCAGGGTCATTAAAGTCCAAATTGTGCGGTAAAGTGTTAACTCTTTACCACACAATCCCTACTTTTGAGGACCCTGAGAAAGAAGCCTTTAGAAAACATTGTGGGAAAAGGAGAAAATGCTGGTTACCAGCATTTTCTCCTTTTTCCACAACGCTTTCTACCATTCACAAAAAAAAAAAAAAAATCAAATTTTCAGTCCCTTTTATTTTGTTGTCTGCAAATGCTTTCGATTTAGACAAGCCTAAAATATTGTTGTTAGGTAATGAGTTAAGGCAGTTTCTCCTATTTCTGCTATATTTTAGTTTATTCTTGTCTTAAACCTTAATTCAACTTGACTAACCCTTTACAAAACAAGAAATTTTTTGACTGAAAAAATTTGCAGATGACATATTAAATTTTAATAAAAAAGTTACGTTTATCTGTGATAGGATAGAAAATTGTGTCTGGAGCAATCAAAAAGCACAGTTCAAAGTAAATACTCTTCATGCCAGAGTATGAAAGGGACAGATGAGTACCATGAAATTTACAGCATATTTACTCTCTAGTAACAGCATTTTTTCTTTGAAAACTTGAATGCTTTATTGAAGACAGATTAGGAATAGTATAAAGCACTTTCTTATGATACAGTTACTGAAAATCTATTCACTTTTATTAAAAGTGCATGTTCCAAAAAAAAAAAAACCTTGAGACATTGTAAGAGTATGAAATAGGCAACAAAATTCTTTGACATTACAAATTCAAATCTTGCCACCTTCACCAATTATGAAAAACATGTTACTGCACACCAGCACAACTACACATATATTTGGAACTTTTTAAGCTTGAATTACGAATCAATGTTAGAAAAATATTGAAGATGGCACATTCAAGGTAAGGAAAGGAATTTACATGTTTGCATTTAGCAAGTGAGTAGCAGGATCATAATGCATTGTTTACACATTCAGATTATTGGTTCACACGGAACAATTATGTAGTTTGCAAGAGAACTTGAGTATCTTTACCAGTGCAAAAAGCATCCTACTCCTTAACTAGAAGACCCTGAAGGGCCTGAATATGCTCTACTGGCAGAGAATTGAATTTTGCTTTTATGCTAGCATACATAATGAATTCATGATGCAAAAAGACAAACAAGAGGGCCATGATGGTCCTATATTGCTCACCTGAGTACCAAGCTGTAAAATCAAACTTGTGACCCCTGGGCAGGGCAAGTTTTGACCCCAGAGGCATCCTAAGAAAAAAACTTGGTAGAGGTCCACTAGGAGATGCTACTTACAAAATATCAAAGCTCTGCACCACCTAGTTTCAGAGAAGAATTTCAAAGTTTTCCTATTTTGCTCCTATGTTTCAAACTTGTGACCCCCGGGGCGGGGCCAATTTTGACCCCAGGGACATCATATGAACAATCTTGGCAGATGTCCCCTAGGAGATATTACATACCAAATATCAAAGATCTGCACTTTCTAATTTCAGAGAAGAAGATTTTTAAAGTTTTTCTTCTTTGTTCCTAAGTTTCAAAATTGTGACCCCCGGGGCAGGGTCAGTTTTGACCCAAGGGGCATCATATGAACAATCTTGGTAGAGGTCCACTGAGAGATGCTATGTACCAAATATCAAAGCTCTGCACCCTGTAGTTTCAGAGAAGAATTTTAAAGTTTTCCTTCTTTGTTCCTAAGTTTCAAACTTGTGACCCCTGGGGCGGGGCCAGTTTTGACCCCAGGGGTATCATATGAACAATCTTAGTAGAGGTCCACTAGGAGATGCTACATACCAAATATCAAAGCTCTGCACCTTCTAGTTTCAGAGAAGAAGATTTTAAAGTTTTCCTACTTTGTTCCTATTATACAAACTTGTGACCCCTGGGGCGGGGCCACTTTTGACCCAAAGGGCATCACATGAACAATCTTGGTAGACGTCGACTAGGAGATGCTACATACCAAATATCAAAGCTCTACGTCATCTATTTTCAGAGAAGAGGAATTTTGAAGTTTTCCTTCTTTATTCCTATAATACATACTTGTGACCCCCGGGGCGGGGCCAGTTTTGACCCCAGGGGCATCATACGAACAATCTTGGTAGAGGTCCACTAGGAGATGCTACATACCAAATATCAAAGCTCTACGCCTTCTAGTTTCAGAGAAGAAGATTTTCAAAGATTTTGCTATTTTTTTTCCTTTTGGTTGCCATGGCAACCAGAATTATGGCTGGAATTCAATCTCTTGAACAACTTTGGTAGAGCTTCACCCAAGGAACATCCTTACCAAGTTTCATCAAGATTGGCCTAGTTTTTTATCAGGAGAAGATGTTTAAAGAAATTGTGGACAACGGACGACGCACGACAGACGACGGATATTGGGTGATCAAAATAGCTCACCATGAGCACTTCGTGCTCAGGTGAGCTAAAAACACACAAAATGTTCTTGCAATTAAACAAACTTGTGAAATTCATGAAAATCTGACAAGAAATGGAGATTTTAATGCGTAAACAAGAATTTGTAATTTTCAACTTGAAATGGCTACTTTTCTCATACTGTTTGTTGGATTTATTTCAAAATCGATAGGGTTGAAGCTGTTGATGAGATAAGGAAACCTTGCAAGTTTCACAAAAATCTAATGACAAATGCACATTTTATCCCATAAACAAGAATTTGAAATTTTCAACTTGAAATGGCTACTTTTCCCATACTATTTGTTAGATTTTTTTTTCAAAATCAATAGGGTTGAAGCTATTGATGAGATAAACAAACTGTGCAAATTTCACAAAAATCGGGCAATAAATGCAGACTTTATCGCATAAACAAGAATTAGAAAATTTCAACTTGAAATGGCTACTTTTCCCATACTGTTTCTTGGATTTTTCTCAAAATCCATAGGGTTAAAAGCTATTGATGAGATAAACAAACTGTGCAAGTTTCACAAAAATCTGACCACAAATGCAGACTTTATCGCATAAAAAGGAATTTGAAATTTTCAAGTTGGAATGGCTACTTTTCCCATACTGTTTGTTGGATTTTTCTCAAAATCTATAGGCTTAAAGCTATTGATGCAACAAATGCAGACTTCATAGCATAAACAAGAGTTAGAAATTTTCAACTTGAAATGGCTACTTTTCCCATACTGTTTCTTGGATTTTTCACAAAATCGATAGGGTTGAAGCTATTGATGAGATAAACAAACTGTGCAAGTTTCACGAAAATCTGACCACAAACGCCGACTTTATCGCATAAACAAGAATATGAAATTTTCAACTTGAAATGGGTAATTTTCCCATACTGTTTGTTGGATTTTTCTCAAAATCAAAAGGGTTGAAGCTATTGATAAGACAAACAAACTGTGTAAGTTCCATGAAAATTGGGCAACAAATACAGACTTTATCGCGTAAACAAGAAAAAGACTAACAAACGGACGACGGAAACCACGCCATGACATACGCTCTGCTGGCTGAAAGCCAGTACAGCTAAAAACTGGTATGTGTCAATTATGAGAAGCTCCGGTGATCTTTTTCATATTTGGACATTTACTGTACACCATATCAGAGGCGAACAGTCAAAAAGTAACATCGCTTTTGGGGACAGTTATCTGTACTAGTATGTGGATGATCCTTTGTGCGTAATCATTAGGTGTTCAAAAAGGACAACAATCTTTTCAACATACATGTAGGCTCAATTGAAATAACATTTACATAACACTATAAAATCAAATCAGTGCAGGTGCTTTAAAACAAACATAATGAAAGAAACTGAATAAAATCAGTGGAGTTATTTACAGTTGAAACTATTTTTGAATATACAAACTTCTCAACACAGCAGAGCTGACTACTGAAGGAATGCAGTCAAAATGTACTGAAACCAAAAAACTCTCCCATTAAAATAAGTCGGAGTAATTTGTCATATCTAAGTTCCTTATGTATTCAACAAGGACACTAATCTATCCAGCATTGCCTTAAAAAAATTGAACAAGAGGGCCATGATGGCCCTGTATTACTCCACTGGCTGATAAGTAAAAACACTACAAGCCAAACATTAAAATATTATATATATATATGTATATTAGAATACCTTTCGCTAAAACAGGCCTGATTTTTCCTCAAACATTGATAAAAGCCATTTTTCCATTGCTACTTTACAGTCTCCCCGATATCGGGGACAGTGATGCATCATATAAGACAGGTCGTATCTTTGAAGAATATGACATGCACAGACAACTAGGCTTATCAAATCTATAAACTCTACAGCAGGAGTGACTTCTGCAATATTGCGGGACAAAAAGGCTCATTTCCAAAACGGCCCAATTTTTTTATACGAAAATGGCGTAATTTCCAAGTAAATATCGGGGCTAAACAACTTGTACAAAGCCATGCAATATTTAACCCTTTACCAAACAATCCATTGTTTAATGACCCTAGGAAGGAAGATTTTTGCAATTATTGTTTGAAAAGGAGAAAATTCTGGTTATTAGCATTTTCTCCTTTTCCTACAATTTTTTCTTCCGTGTCAAAAAAATCAATTTCATTCGTTCCACTTTCAAAATTTGATATCTGCAGATGCTTTCAATTTGGAATGGTCTAAAAATTGTCATTTGTCGTACAGGAAAGGGTTAATGAACCTTCAATATTAGCATCTTTTCCAATTCACATTTACTTTTTATCTAGTAACTACAGCTTGTTTCAAGCTACAGGTGGTATTTTCTAAAGGAAAACTGACCATATAGATTGAGTAGTTTAAAAATTATTACATAATTTGTATCTGTGTTTTACCATGTCTCTTCTGTCAACAGAGATCTAAATTAAGTAACTGTTGAATATTAATTCGGGGGGGGGGGGGGGGGGGGGGGGTATGTACGCATGCGCAGTAAATCCAGATAAACTGTGATGTTTAAATGAATAAATAATCAAAATAAAACTGCGTTGGGTAGTTTATGGAAGATAGATGGTAAAAATTTTTCAAATATGAGCATTCCAATTGGATAGAAAAGTAGGACAAAGACTTAGTCATCTATGATACCGCGGTAATCCGGAAAAATACCTAATTTCCATATATAGCCCCACCTTACCACTGTCAAATCAACTAGAGGCGCTTGAGCTCCTGTATCGCTCCACAGGCCTGATTTTTCTGTAACGGTGAAGAGAAGTTTTTAACAATTACCATTCATTCCTGCATTTTAGGTCACTAAAGAAAGAAAGCTATTGAAAAACATTGTGAGAAAAGCAGAAAATAAAAGTAACCTGCATTTTCTTAGTTTTCACAATAACTTCTACCCTTTTTGATACAAGTTTTACTAATTTGAAGATTTATTATGTTGCCTGCAACATCTTTCACTTATGGCCAGTTATAAAAATTTTGTCTTCTGGTTATAGTTAACTCATAACCATCCTCGGATACCCCGGGCTCTCCCTATTTGCTACGCTACATCGACCCCTGGGACAATTAGTTGAATTTCCTTCGCTTTACCGCTGGCCGAATGCTGGCTTTTCATTGGTTCCATCATCATTTTGTGATGGGCGAGTGTACTGTACGCTATGACGTTTCGTATCGATTTTCGGCGGCTCGCTTTACCGCTGGCCGAATGCTGGCTTTTCATTGGTTCCATCATCATTTTGTGATGGGCGAGTGGACTGTACAGTATGACGTTTCGTATCGATTTTCGGCGGCTGATTCAAAGTTTTATTAGTCAATTGTCCCAGGGTCGATGTAGCGTAGCAAATAGGGAGACCCTGGGGTATCCGAGGATGACTCATAACCAAATGACAACATTTTACGGTTGTCCAAATGGAAAGCATTTGTAGATAAAAAAAATAAAACTGACTGAAAATTTGAAAGTTGTTTTGTGAAGGGTAGATAACATTGTGGGAAAAGGTTACCAGCATTTTCTCCTTTTCCAACAATGTTTTCTAAAGTCTTCTTTGTCAGGGATCAGTTTGACTGGATTACAAAATGCCTTATCACAACAGTAAAGCCCTGTCCCTCTTTGCACCAGGTCACCAGTAGGTCAACAAACCTTTACCAGAACTAATCAAAGTGCAGAGGTTCTCTTGTTTTATATGAAAAGGATTATAGATTATGTAAAGCAACCATCTTTAACTCTTTACCAAACGACAAAATTTGGGATGTGACCAAACTGAAAGCATTTGCAGACAACAAATTAAACACTGATGAAATGATGATTTCTCTCTTTGATAGAGTAGAAAACACTGAGGGAAAAGGAGAAAATGCTGATAACCATTATTTTCTCCTTTTCCAAGAGTGTTTTCCAAAAACTTCTTCTTTAGGGTAGTTAAAAGTCAGGATTGTATGGTTAAGACTTAACCACCATAGGAACTAACCTGCAATACAACAATGAAAGTAGTTTGAGAGAAGAAATTTTTCAAAGATATTACTTTATACCATAAAAGGAAAATGAGTCTCCCATTAGAGCCATGTTTTTTGATGGATCTTTTTTTTTTTTTTAAGGAATTCCGTAGACCTCTATCTAAGGAACATTCCTGCAAAAAAATAATGCTATCCAATTAGCGGTTTGGGAGGAGAAGATTTTTAAAGGTTTTTTACTTTGGTTGCCATGGCAACCAGAATCATTCATGGAACACAATTATTTGAAGGAATTTGAAAGAGGACCACCTAAGGAACATTCCTGTGAAATTTGGTCAAAATCCAGTCCATAGTTTCTGAGGAGAAGTTTTTTAAAGAAAAAGTTTACGGACGCACGCACGCACGGACGGTTGGACGCACGACGGACACAACGCCATGACAATAGCTCGCTGGCCTTCGGCCAGTGGAGCTAAAAACAGAGGTGTTTTTGAATTGGTTCGGTCAAAAATAATAGATGTATCTTCATTAGTGATAAGTTACTTTCAACATTCACTAATTGCAATAAATAAAGTACAGTTTTCCTCAAATTTTGAAAACTATTACTCCCTACTCTACATAAAACTGAAAATTCATGTTTGACAAGTGAAGGTTTTTTGCTTAGGTGTCATAATCTTCACCAGAAAACAAGAACTACTGTATTTAAGTACTTTTTTTGAAAATCAAAGTTAAATTTGTTACAATTTTCCAAATTACAGGAGTTGATGCAGTACCATAGTGGACTCCCATCAGAGCACCCATAGTCAACATGGTAGCTTTAAAGGTGGCCCTTCAGATCTTGGGACGAAAATTTTTAAAAAATGCAAAAAAATCATCCTTATACTCCCCAAGCCTTTTATTTTGCCTTCATAAAACCCCAGTAGTCGTAAACCATCCGACAGCACGAGAAATTAGAGATTTACTATGGCCCAGGTTGACACCAACGGGAGACACGTTCTATTTTTAGATGATCAATTCGCTCATTTATATACAGGAATACACAGACAAAGTTTCAAATATAGGGTCCAAAATAGACATTATGGAAAATAATTATTACATGTTTGTTATGTAATGGAATTTAAGCATTATAAGTCATGTGCCCGTGACTTGACATTCCCAAAATGCTTTATTGATTTTTGGCGGGAAATCTAAAAATACCTTAAGAGGCTACGTAGCCTTTTAAGGGAACACCATCCAAAAAAATATTTTTTTTTGTAATTTTATGAGTCTTACTTACTGATGATTTGTATTATTTTTTCATATTAATTTTAGTGATATATATATATCTTTTAATTTGGTGAGATGTAAAATTTCTAAATACCCACATTTAAGGTAGCCCTTCAGATTCTGGGACGAAAATTTTACAAAAGTACAAAAAAAATCATCCTTATACTCCCAAAGCCTTATAATTTTCTTTCATAAAACTCGAGTAATCGAAAACCATCCGACAACAAGAGAAATTAGAGATTCACTATAACTCAGGTCTACACTGACTGGAAACACAATCTAATTTTACATGAGCAACTCGCTCATTTATATACCTGAAATACACATACAAAGCTTCAAACATATCGTCCGAAGAAGACATTGTGGAAAATAATTACATGTTTATTATGTTATGGAATCAAAGCGTCATTAGTCACGTGCCAGTCCCTTAACATTCCAACAATGTTTTTCCTTTATTTTTGGCGCGAAATCTAAAAATCGCTTAAGAGGCTATGTAGCCTTTTAAGGGAATACCATCAAAAATTTTTTTTTGTAAATTTATGTTTCTTAATTACTGATGATTTGTATTGTTTTTTTTTTTTTCATGTAAATTTCAGCGATATATATATTTTTTAATATGGTGTTATGTGAAAATTCTAAATACCCACCTTTAACCTACATGTAGATATTTTTGTCTGAAAAACAAAACATGAGCTTTGATAGCAAAATTTATTGTAACTTTACATGCATCAGTTTATCACAGTGTTGGAAAATAATACAATTAAATTCGGTCTCTTTTAAATTTTCAGCGAAATTAATTACCGTGGTATCATGGAGGACCATCCTTTTAATGAAATAGGCCAATTTATCAAGAGAAAAGAACAGCCACCAATCTCAAAACCATTTTAGTCTTTGTCCTACTTTTCTATCCAATCAGAACGCTCATATTTGAAAATCTTTTACTGTCTATCTTCCATAAACTACCTAGCGCATGTTTATTTTGATCATTTATCCATTTAAATGCCGCAGGTTATCTTGATTTACTGCGAATGCGTACACAAACCCTACTCCCTCATCAATATTCAACAGTTACTTAAATTAGTTCAGGCACACGAGGTTTAAGAAGTAAATCGATGATATTTTGAAATTTAAAGAAAAATTAATGCTGTAGTAAATCAGTAGAAATCTCCACAAGTTGAGTCTAGTTATTACTTTCTCAAAGTCTTGGTCAAATTTTGCAATATTTGAATTGTTTAACACTTGCGATAACAATTATATAACATGTCAAAGGATTTGATATTGAATGATGGGGAAATAACTAAGGCTTTCAGCCTATGTGCTGTGTTATGATGCGCAAAAAAATAACTGTTCCATTAAGAATGCCGCCATAAACAACCCAAATGGCGCCAAGAAAACACAACATTTCATCCATACTGCATCGCAGTCAGCACAGTCACAAATAAAAAAAACCCTGCTTTTGGTTTCAATTACCACTTCGTAATGAGTTTTGCGTCTGTTCATCTGAAATAGCTTATTGAGAAATTGTTATTTTAACTTATTGGGAATTTCAGCATCATATTATGAGAATTTTTTCCAGCAAAAGTGGGAAATCCTTTTAGCAAAATAGTGAAATTCTTCAGCCACAGTTGGGAAAAAATGATGCTTTTTACAATTGGGAAGTCACTGAAGTTCGGCCTCAATTATAGAAGGAAAAAAAAGTCCTGTGTATGAGTTGTTTAGATTATGTCATGAAATTATGGTCATTTTTTCGCGATGATGCAATAACGTTTAGACTTTGTCAATGACCAAACCAGCCAACTCCATATATGGGTGAAAGGGTGTTTCTTTGTGAATAGTTAATTCCCTATATGGCACATTATGTTAGCAATGATGTAACATGGGCAGAAAAAGACTAAGTCAGTAAAACACTAAGATGTTCAAAATTAAGCAATTTAAACAGCCACAGTTGGTCACTATATTCCCTCCTTTTGGCTGTTTAAATCGTTTAATTTTGACCTCTTAGTGTTTAACAATTATGTAGAATTTCCAGTACCAAAGATACAGCCCTAAGCCTATACTGCCTCTCTGTGTTGCCAGTTTAAACTGTATTGCAGCGAAATGCAATTAAATTCAAGTAACTAACATGACCAAAGACAAATTATTAAACCTTTCATTTCCAAAAGAGCTTGTAGAAGTTGTTTACAACATGTAAATCCGGAAAAAATATGGACAAATTTTATTGAGCGTGGTGGCCATTCCAACTATTTTCGGGAATGTAAATAACTCAAGTAACAAATGAAATGCATTGTTTTCTTGCATGTTAAGCGTTTTAAATTGAAACTATTTGTACTGTCACGGAGAGAGGTTAGATATATAAGCACTTGAAACCTGCCTTGCTGTTGAGCTAGCTTTTACAGCGATGTGGTTTGGTGTATTTCTCTCTGTGATAGTTAAGCAACGTGCATTAGGTTAGTGCCTGGATGGGTGACCAGGTCGTTGCACGTTACATTTGGTGGCAGCGGTGGGATAATGACAACTGCCGTACTGGAGTTGCCTAACCCATGTATATTCCCCTGGTGTTTCTGTATATACATGCTTGTATATAGGTCTCGGGGTCGAGACTTCTGAAAGGGGGGAGTAATGTCATGGAGAGAGGTGGTATCAGGAGAACTTGTACCCTGGAGAACTCGTACCCCAATCTTAAGGGTACGAGTTCTCCAGAGAAGTCGTACCCTGGGTACGAGTTCTCTGGAGAACTCGTACCCCAACTAATAAATGTTAGTTTACCAGCATGCTGTCAACTTTTATTTTTACGCCGTTATTGTAATGTAGATTTGATGATTTTTTTTTTTTTCTTGCACATGTGTTGAAAAGATAAATGAAATACAGAAATATGTGTGTTTTGTCCTGCAGTGTATGTTGTATTTGATGTAAAAATCGTAAGGAAAACATTTATGAACGGTAAATAAATTGTATTCAACTGAAAGATAATTGGTATAATTAATTTTTGCTCTATTCAATTCTTCGAGTGGCCGTCACTTGCATTCAAGTTTTGAATTGATGTTTTACTCTGTTTTGTGTAAGAACAGTCAAGGAGTCAGTATTTGATTGGATTAGATATTTGTTAAATGGAAGGAGTTTATGAAATGAAGACAGAATTAATCAAATTTTCACACCTGGTGAAAAGGCAAATTTCCTGAACAAAGAGAGCAAGAAAGGTGTGATAATGACCAAATTACTGTTACATAATTGCAATATTCAAATTGAACCCTTAAAGGTGGGTATTTAGAATTTTTACATCTCACCAAATTAAAAAATATATATATCACTGAAATTCATATGAAAAAATAATACAAATCATCAATAATTAAGATTCATAAAATTACAAAAAAATTTTTTTTGGAGGGTGTTCCCTTAAAAGGCTACGTAGCCTCTTAAGGTATTTTTAGATTTCGCGCCAAAAATTAATAAAGCATTTTGGGAATGCCAGGTGAATTGCACGTGACCAGTAACGCTTAAATTCCATTACATAACAAACATGTAATAATTATTTTCCATAATGTCTTCTTCGGACGCTATGTTTGAAACTTTGTCTGTGTATTCCTGTATGTAAATAAGCGAAATGATCATCTAAAAATAGAACCTGTCTCCCGTCGGTGTCGACCTGGGCTGTAGTAAATCTCTAATTTCTCGTGTTGTCGGACGGTGTTCGACTACTGGGGTTTTATGAATGAAAATTAAAAGGCTTTGGGAGTATATGGATGATTGATTTGCACTTTTGTACAATTTTCGTCCCAAATTCTGAAGGGCCACCTTTAATTCATTTAACGATAGATTTGAAACGGATGGTAAAGAACCAGATCAATATGTAAAAAATGGAGTCTGAGCTAGGATTTACACCATCAAGATTCTTAGCCAAACCTTTCGGAACAAAATATTTTCTGAATTTTAGTGAATCGTCGATGAAGTCCCCTGTATACTTTTGGCGCCAAAAGAGTTAAGCACGTAGGGTAATGGTTGGAAAAGTCAGTGATATAATTTGTCCGCAATGTTTCAGCAATACAAAAATGCCTCCGTAGAATCGCTTGTTAGTTGAAAATTTCATATAAGCCGTCTGAAGAAGCTTTAAAAATTGTTTGAAAAAGTGAGAAAACACGTGGAAAAAGGAGACCATGTTCGTTTTTTGATTTTGCACCTTTTCCCACAATGGTCACTTATTCTGTGTGGTTTAAACTCGAGATCGTGAAGTACCCGTCTCAGAAAACATAGAAGACTGTGCAATGAAAATGAGAGAGAGAGAGAGCGAGAGAAAATGCAAATATTGCTATATGTGAACTCATAGTCTCTTCAAAATATTGTATATATATCTGGTTAAAAAAAAATCATATTTGGAACAGACGTATTTATTTATCGGACTGAAAGGATGGACAAGAATTGTGGGAAAATGAGAAAATACTGGTTAATTAAGCACCCTCCCTCTTTTTTCCAACAACATTTTCAAAAGCTATCTCCCACAGGTTGGTATTTAGCAACTCAGCATTATTTGGATCCATCAAGATTCAAAGAGCTGCATTTCTTCTTTTAATGTTACGTCATAAAGAACCGGTTATAATACTTTTATCATTTTCCAAGAATGTTTATATAAGTCTTATTCCTCGTAAAACCACGCGATTGATTGGTAAAGTGTTAAGAGTCCTTGTGAAGAACTATACAGGTTTAAATGGTGGTAAATGGCAAGTGTGCACAGTCATGTTTATCACACCTGATATGTGACTTCATTGTACCTGACACCTTTGACTACTTTAAAAAAAAAATGGCATACTTCATTAACGAACCTAAAAATATCTAAACAAGCTTTAAAAAAAAAACCTATCTTCGAATTATTAGATGAATCCAGAGTATGTAGATCTAACTGATAATTTCATCTTTCTTGAATTTACCTGACCATTTACTTTACTTCCTTTTCATTTTAATCCTTGAAACATCCGGTAACAAAACTGATATTTTACTACAAATGCCCGTTAACAATGCTTGATTATTGTATAACTTAAGTTAATTTCACAAAAAATAAAATGAGAATCATCAATTCACCAAAATCTGAATGATATATACAATTCTATCCCCAAAAATATATCTGGGGTACGAGTTCTCTGGAGAATTCGTACCCAGGGTACGAGCTCTCCAGAGAACCCGTACCCATCAGATCAGGGTACGAGTTCTCCAGAGTACGAGTTCTCCAGGGTACGAGTTCTCTAGCAACCAGAGAGGTTAGATATATAAACACTTGAAACCTGCCTTGCTGTTGAGCTAGCTTTTACAGCGATGCAGTTTGGTGTATTTCTCTCCATGACAGTTAAGCATCGTGCATTAGGTTAGTGCCTGGATGGGTGACCAGGTTGTTGCATGTTACAGTATTTTGTTTTAAACAAAAGATTATTAAATATACACAAGCAACAGGCATGTTTAAATCCTAGTTTTATTCTCCAATTGCGAAATTGTGACAGTTCAAACTTGTGAACAGAATATATGCAGAAGTTTCAACTGGTTTTGTCTTGATCATCTCTGTAACCAGAGGCGACCAGTCAAAAAGTAACATCGCCTTTAGGGACAGTTATCTCTACTAATGAAATAGCTAGAATCACACAACGACAGGAATGCAGAGAACCCACACAAAAATAGGTCTTTGTTAACAACGACTGCAGTTTCTGTTAAGTCTAATGTTTTGAAAGTGGGCCGATCTGACCCAGTCCCTACTGAATCTGAAAGGGAAATAAACAAAAAGGGCCATGGACTCAAATTTTCATTCTGTCCTTGAAGAATCTTGCAAATCATTCTGCAAAACCAGACAGTTAAATCTGATTTTGCTGTTGAACTAAGTAATTAAGTGCTGCACTGACATCACCAATGACTTGGATCGGCTGTAAGCCATCTAACAGTTAGATGGGCAAAGATCTTCTGGCAGGAAGCAGCCATTTTGATTTAATCTCTAACCTTAAGTAATACAAAAGTTGTTTAGACACTTAAAAGTTCACAAATAAGTCAATTTTTTTACATGATTATTTCTAAGATAATTATAATTTAGATATTTTTGTTGATACATTTTGCTCAACAAAAACTTTAAGTTTAAAGATTAAAGCCATGGTCGGGTTCTGTAACAATTCGAACTAAATAAAACCAGTCAAGTTGTCATCTGACAGTCACATTTCCTGAAAATAGAACAAAGTGACAGATTTACTAATTTGTAAAGAAAAGACTGATAGCCACAGAATCTCGTAAATGTAGACATGGTAACTTATGATTTTGCGATTTCAATTTGTATTTTTTCTGTTGAATGTCAATATCGAACAATAGAGTTTTCCACCAGTACCAGTCCGACACTGTCTCAGTCAGTGTCTCTTTAGTGTCTAAATAACTCTAATAGCAATACTGATTACTGTAGTGTAATAACCACTTGACTTTGACGTTCTATAACCAAAATAAATGATAAGATATGAAAAAAATCTCCCCTGTAAAATATAAACACAAGGAATGCAACGTCTCGATTGCCAGCGCCAGCACAAGACAACCTTTCCAATCCAAAATCGCCCAAGACAAGTAGAAATGGTAAAAAAAAAATCGTAAAACATGACGGATATCTCCAACTAAAAGGTGTCAACTGAGGAATCGCCGAATGTCGCAGGTACATTGTTGTGTTGTCTATCGCTAAGCCAAAGGAAATTATGATCAATGTTTGTTTCGTGGGTGATTCTGGGTTGGAAAGGCTGTCATGTGCTGGCGCCGGCAATCGAGACATTGCATTCCTTGTGTTTATATTATATAGGGGAGATTTTTTTCATATTTTATCATTTATTTTGGTTAAGGAATGTCAAATTCCTGTGATGTAACTGAGTTCGGAAAATGTGTTTTGGAATTCATCAAATCACACTTTCCAAACTGAATGCAGGGAGCATTGATTTACAAGAATATTCTTGAATGTACAAGGGAATTATTTGTAACGATATGTATTAGTATACATGTATCAAATATTGGAGTACTGTTGTAAAGAAACCATTAACAGCTAGCACCAATAATTAGTGGTGGCCGATGATCGACAATAGTCGAAAGGGAACCCGTCGAAAGTCAGTTGGTTTTGGGTTCCAGTGCCGATAATCAATTGAGAAATCCCGGAATCGATTTTAGTCGGTTCCTGAACTCGCTTGGTGAAAAAATCTGAATTCTGGTTTTTTAGCGCTTGGTTTTGTTACTGTTATTAATCACAGTCTTGGATTAAACATATTAGATAACGAACATGAAAATTGCCCAGAAAATTGAGAAAGAAATGTTTGTCCATGGATGTCTTGACAAAACCTGAAAACTCAGTTTTCCATTTTCATAGAACACCAAAGTTCATTTTTTTTGTGGCACATCTTAAAATGAAATTCAACTGGTTATCCTTTACCAAACAATGATATTTCAGATTTATCCAAATTAAGAGTAAAGGACACATTATACTGTTGCTCAACTCTTTAAAAAACGACAATAATTAAGGCTTGTCCAAATCGAAAGCATTTTCGAAATAAAAGTGACTGAAAATTTGAAATATATTTTTTGAAGAGCAGAAAACGTTGTTGGAAAGGAGAAAATGCTGGTTACCAGCATTTTCTCCTTTTCCCACAAATGTTTTTTAAAGGCTTCTTGCTCAGGGTCTTCAAAAGTAGGGATTGTGTGGTAATGGGTTAAATTAAAAGATAGGATGGCCAAGGAAAAACAGATAATTGTGTAACTGTACAATCAGATTTAAACATTTTGAGCCAGTTGTCAAAAAAAAAAACTGGCTACTAAAGTTCATTATATAAAAATTCAAGACTATTCATTTTTGCAAATAAGAATACAAAAACTCTTACCACAATTATAGAATCACCATAGAAGAATATGAACCAAATATTGACTTTGGAGTACCTTTAGTCTTGCTCTGATGCTATTTTTGTTACTTGTCCCCACAGAGACATTGGAGCAAGCCTTCAGACTGAAGAGAACTTTAGAGTAACCACGAGTAACAAATGAATGTAAAGAAATTGCCTCCTGAAGAAATTATCCCCAAATTGAAAGAGACAATATATACAGGAAAATCATCCCAAAGTACATTTTTTGAGGAACCATTCCCACATACAGTATCCATATCCAGTATTCATGTATAAACACTGTACCACACAATCCTGAGTTTTGATAACCCTGAGTAAGATAACTTGTGAAAACATGGCTGGAAAAAGGAGAAAATGCTGATAACCTGCATTTCCTGTTTTTCTGACTGTTCTGTAACCTATCAAGAAAGCTTCTGGTAATTTTGCCTTCTTGATTTGTTCAAATACTAGTAATTTCACTTTGGACTTGGATACTATATAATTTTGTCATTTGGTAAAGAGTAAAAGAGTTAAATAGGAAATGTTAGAAATAGAACTAGGTTTGTGTAAAACTTGAAGTAAAAAGTCTGTGACCACAAGTAAAATGTCTGTTGCTATTGGACATATGGTATTGAACCACATAGAACTGTTGTAGATAAAAGGTTAGATCTAATTACTTTTGAAATTAACAAGTGTGGCCGTTAAGGTCAGTTAAGTTTGTTGTTTATTCCTTTCGTGAGACTTTCAACAGCTGTTCCATTATAAGTCCTGGGTGTGCCTGTAAAAGAAATTCCATTAGCCCATTACTACAAAGAAAAATTTTAGACCTATCCAAATTAAAAGAATTTGAAGACAACAATTTCAAAGTTGCTCAAATGGTGCAATTTCCCTTTGATAGGGTAGAAAACTTTGTGGGAAAAGGAGAAAATGCTGGCTTACAGCATTTTCTCCTTTTATCCACAATGTTTTCAAAAGGCTTCTCCCTCAGGGGTGTTAAAACTCGGGATTGTATGGTAATGGGTTAAATAGGCTAGCAGAGGGGAAATTGATACCAGCATCATGTCAATTAATTCATGTAAAAAACATGATTTTGCAGAGCCCTCTATCTGTCTTGCTTTTGATTTTACATATAAACATGCCCTTTCTCTCTGACCCACATTTATAAGTAATGAACTTTATATTGCAGGAGTAAAGCAGGGATATCCTTTGTTCAGTACTGCTATTCCCTATCTGTTATGACGCATCACCTATCTCCCTAATACCTGGGAAAAGTAGGGCTTATACTGAAGCTAGTAGCTTTTTACTGGAGCATGTAGAAGCTGTTTTAATAAATGGTCAATGCAAGTATTATATGCTAGTGGATTACTACTTAATGAATTGCACCAAGTAGCATTTTATTAGGTAAACGTTCATTTCAATTTGATATTCAAAGTAATGATTATTTGTTTGAAATATTACTTCTCTTTTGTACCCAGCATGCCCAAATTAGATAGATGTGTATTTGTAGAATGCCATCTAGCAGGAGATAATTGTTCCTTGACTATTTAAGGTTGTGTTGCCAAAGACTGGTATCTCCTTGTGTCAAAGAGATAACACTTAAAAGTAAAGACTTTGTAAGTTACTTTCGTCCAACTAGGACAATCATGCCTCAGGTCTGCCATTAAAGATTATGGCTATATTGTGATTGAATATCTGCATTGTTTGGCCTGATCTTGCTCTATCAGACTGTCATCTATTTCAAAATTGACATTTTAACCCTTTACCAAACGACAAAACTATAGACTGAAAGCATTTGCAGACGTCAAAAGTGCCCCATATTGTGGTTAACAGCCTAATTTTTAAGAATTTTTCTCTTAAAGGTGGGTATTTAGGTTTTTCACATCTCGCCAAATAAAAAAATGTATATACATGTATCACTGAAATTTATATGAAAAAACAATACAAATCATCAATAATTAAGAATCATAAAATTACACAAATTTTGTTTTGGTGGTATTCCCTTAAAAGGCTATGTAGCCTCTTAAGCTATTTTTAGATTTCGTGCCAAAAATAAAAAAAACATTGTGGGAATGTTAAGTGACTGGCACTTGACTAATGAGGCTTAAATTATTTTCCGTAGTGTCTTCTTCGGACGCTATGTTTGAAGCTTTGTGTATTCCAGGTATGTAAATGAGCGAGTTGCTCATGTAAAAATAGACCGTGTTCCCGGTCGGTGTCAACCTGGGCTGTAGTAAATCTCTAATTTCTCATGGTGTCAGATGGTTTTCGTCTACTGGGGTTTTATGTATGAAAATTTTAAGGCTTTGGGAGTATAAGGATGATTTTTTTGTATTTTTGTAAAATTTTCGTCCCGAATTCTGAAAGGCTACCTTTAATACATTCAAAGAGAATACGAACTGTAAGGGTGAAATATCTCTTACGAAAGGTGTAAACAGCGAGCTTTGACACTAAATTTTGTTAATTAAACCTTTTCTTAATGGCAAAATCTTTAGCATTGCCCAAACCCGGCCTGGTAGGTCAGTGGTTGGCATATCTTTCTGGTGACCAAGGGTATTGAAATTGAAATTTGTCTTTGGATAGGTAAAGAACTTTGCAGGTAAAGGAGGAAAATATTTAATGTTGTTTACAAGTGATTTCTCTTTTTCCAGGGTTCATGATTTGAAAACTCATTACAGTGACAGCTTTGATTTCCAATCATCCTAAAAAGATTCATGAGTGCCATCTGGAACAGTTTCAGATGATGGTATTGGAGATCAAAAAAAACTTTCTTTACCTGAAATAATGTTTTCATTGGTTTGTTGGTTGTATTGGGGTTTAACACCACTTTAACAGCTAAGTTTATATCGAGGCGGTCGGTGACGCACATGTGTTTCCTGGCTTTCTCACACCAGTAGTAACACTACTTTCTTACCAAAGCCATCAACTACTTTTCTCACATACTTTAGCAGAGGTGAGAGGCGAAAATACACGGGAAAGAAAGGTTGCTCAACCGGGTATCGAACTCACAACCTCCAGGTCATGAGTCTGACACGCTCACTACTGAGCCACCCGGGCGGGCTTTTCATAAGTCTTCTTTCTCAGGGTTCTTAAAACTCTGGACTGTGTAGTGTAGAGTCAAAGACAAATCCCATCTTTTTAGCCACGTGTAGTATCTTTCACACAAAACTGATGCTTATGAAAGGACTTGAAAGATTTGCCCTCAAATGAAAGGTTACCTCGATCTATTTTATTTACTTTTAGTCATATGACACAGAGGAGATCGTGGGCTCGTACAGTGTCTCATTTCCAAGAGGTTTTGGGTATGGAGCTGATGAAGGGGATGGAGATGGGGCTTCTGTGGCGATGCCCGAACACAAACCTAGAATTCTATTGATGGGACTTCGGAGGTAATTTTTCAGCAGACTATATTACCGTAGATAAGCATATTTTTTGATAAGCATATTTTTTTCGAAGTTAGATGGCTTTTCATTTTTTAGTGAAAAATTATGTGACTAGCAATAGTAAATTGGTGGTTTGAAATGCCTCAACTTTTAGGGGACTTTAACCCTTTACCACATGGCAATTTTTTTTGATCTATCGAAATTGAAAGCATTTTCAGATGACAACTTCTTAGTGGCTCAAATGACAGACTTATCTTTAAAAGGATAGTAAACTTGGCGGACAAAGGAGAAAACACTGGTTACCAGCATTTTCTCCTTTTCCACATTGTTTTCAAAATGCTTCTTCCTCAGGGTTGTGAAAAGTTGTTATTGTGTGGTAAAGGGTTAAGGAGACTTAAGTGTTATTGTTTGGTAAAGAGTTAGAAATGCAGCTCAAGACCACCAATACGATGTGAAAACATTGTCACAGTAGGTGAAATTACTTGTTTTGAGTGGTTTTATCTTTTTTCACTATGCTTATTGCCCTCAAAGACAATCATATTCAAATTTACTGGAGAATTTGCTTGACCCTTTACTCAGCAATACTGATTTGTAACACTTTGAGGAAGAAGGCTGCTGAAAACACTGGTGGAAAATGTTTACAAAAATTTTTTTATCCTATCAAAGAAAAATTGCAACATTTAAACCATCATGAAATTGTTATCTGCAAACGCTTTTAATATGAATAGGTCTACAATTTTTTTATGTGGTGAAGGATTAATGGTTTAACTCTTTACCACTGAGCACTGAATGACAACTTTTAACAACACTGAAGAAGAAGCCTTTTGAAAATTTTGTTGGAAAAGGAGAAAATACTGGTAACCAGCATTTTCTCCTTTTTCCACAAAGTTTTCTACCCTATCAAAAAAAACTTTTACTGTTTGAGCCAACTTGAAATTCTTGCCTGCAAATTAATGCTTTCAGTTTGGATTGGTGTAAAACTTTGTCTTGTAGTAAAGGGTTAAAAACTCATTACACTGACAGCTTTGATTTCTTAGGTTTGTGAGAGCCATCTTGAATAGGTTTAATCCTTTACCACACAATAATATCTTTTAACAACCCTAAGAAAGAAGCTTTTTGAAAACATTTTGGGAAAAGGAGAAAATGCTGGTAACCAAAAAGATAAAATGTTGGTTACCAGCATTTTCTCCTTTTCCCCACGATGTTTTCAAAAGGCTTTTTACACAGGGGTGTTAAAAGTTGTGTGGTAAAGAGTTAATTTGGCCAAGTCAAAATCTGGTATAGAGTTAAAGTTGTTAAAGTGGTAATAGATTTCAGTACTAAACTTCCACTGTCTGTAACTTAATTGTGTAAAACAGCAATCTGTCTTTACCCTTTAACACACATTCACAAGTTTTAAAATATTGCGGAAAAAGAAGAAAATACTGCTTACTATAATTTTCTCCTTTTCCTGCATCATTTTCGACTCAGAGCTAAATCTTGTCATTCTAGCCACATTTAAATTGTTGTCTGCCATTACTTACAACTTGGACTGGTCTAAATTTTGTTGTGTGGTAAAGAGTTTTTAAGGGTTTTGTATGTTCCTTTGTGTGATTCTTCAAGCCAATTTAATTTGCTTTTTAGCTCACAAGAGCACAACGTGCTCAAGGGGAGCTTTTAGGGTCACCGGGTGTCCGTCGTCCGTTGTGCGTCGTTCGTCGTCCATCGTGTGTCATCAACAATTCTTTAACCCATTACCACACAATCCCTACTTTTGACGCCCCAGAGAAAGAAGCCTTTTGAAAACACTGTAGGAAAAGGAGAAAATGCTGGTAACCAGCATTTTCTCCTTTTCCCACAGTGTTTTCTACCTTTCCTAGAACAAAATTTCAATTTTTCAGTCACCTTTATTTTTTTGTTTGCAAATGCTTTCAATTTGAACCAGTCTAAAATGTTGTCGTGTGGTAAAGAGTTAAACATCAACTTCTCCTAAACCACTGGGCCAATTTTGACCAAACTTGGCAGGAATGTTCCTTAGGAGGTCCTCTTTAAAAAGTGTTCACAGAATTTGATTCCGTCAAAAACTCTGGTTGCCATGGCAACCAAATGGAATTTTTTAGCAAATTTTTTAAAAATCTTCTCCTCTGAAACCGCTGGTCGGATTTTGAAATTATTTCACAGATATGTTCCTTGGGTGACCCTTTTCAAAAATTGTTCGTGAAATTTTGATCTGTCAAAAATTGTGGCTCTGGTAAATGGGGGCTACGTGCACTATACAGAAATAAAGGAATTCTTTAAAATTCTTCTCCTCTGAAACCGCTGGTCGGATTTTGAAATGATTTCACAGATATGTTCCTTGGGTGACCCTTTTCAAAAATTGTTCGTGAAATTTTGATCCGTCAAAAATTGTGGCTCTGGTGAATGGGGGCTACTTGCACTATACAGAAATAAAGGAATTCTTAAAAAAATCTTCTTCTCTTAAACCGCTGGTCAGATTTTGAAATAATTTCACAGAGTTGTTCCTTGGGTGACCCTTTTCAAAAATTGTTCGCGAAATTTTGATTGGTCAAGAAACATGGCTCTGGTAAATGGGGGCTACTTGCACTATAGGGAAATGAGGAAATTCTTAAAAATTTTTCTTCTCTGAAACCGCTTGTCTGATTTTGAAATAATTTCTCAGGGATGTTCCTTGGGTGACCCTTTTCAAAATGTGTTTGCGAAATTTTGGTTAGTCAAGAAACATGGCTCTGGTAAATGGGGGCTACTTGCACTATAGGGAAATGAAGAAATTTATAAAAATTCTTCTTCTCTGAAATGGCTGGACAGATTTTGAAATGATTTCACAGAGATGATCCTTGGGTGACCCTTTTCAAAAATTGTTCACAAAATTTTGATCCGTCAAGAAACATGGATCTGGTGAATGGGGGCTACTTGCACTACATGGAAATGAAGAAATTCTTGAAAATTCTTCTTCTCTGAAACCCTTAGTCAGATTTTAAAATAATTTGACAGAGATGTTCCTTGGGTGATCCTTGCTCTTGTGAATGGGGGCTACTTGCGCTATATGGACATTATGAAATTCTTGAAAATTCTCTTTTCTCTGAAACCCCTGGTCAGATTTTAAAAGAAATTTTCCGAAATGTTCCTTGGGTGACCCTTTTCAAAACTTGTTCGTAAATTTTGATCCATCAAGAAACATGGCTCTCGTGGATGGGGGATACTTGCTCTTATACAGAAATGAAGAATTCTTAAAAATTCTTCTTTTTGAAACTGATACCGGTAGTCAGATTTCGAAATTAATTTTACAGGTGACCTTTTGAAAATTGCTTAGCAAAATTATAAATTTGGTTCCAATGTTTTAATACCTCAAAAAAAAAAGGCTATGGTCATCTCAAAAATTCAGGTAAGCGATCCAGGGCCATCTTTGCCCTCTTGTTTAATCTATTCCATATTATTGCAGGAGTGGTAAATCTTCCATACAAAAAGTAGTATTTCACAAAGTATCTCCAAATGAAACTCTATTTCTAGAGAGTACAAGTAAAATTGTGAAAGAAGGTAAGTTTTTTGTTTTGCCACAGTTCTGCTACCTCATAACCAAACAACAGTATTTTAAGCTTGTCCAAATCGAAAACATTTGCAGATGTCAAAATAAAAGTGACTGAAAATTTAAAATTTGTTTTGTGAAGAGTAGAAAACATTGTGGAAAAGGAGAAAATGCTGGTTACCAGCATTTTCTCCTTTTTATACGCCACGCCCGTCGAATACGGGACATATTATGGGATCACCCGGAGCGGGTGGGCAGGTGGGCGGCGCCCAGTTCTTTGTCTGGAGCATATCTCCAAAACTATTCTAGCTAGGGTTATGAAATTTCATAGGTGGATAGATCTCACCAAGGGGGAGTGCAGTGCACAGGAATCATAACTCTTGCTCGCTTAATTTTTGAGTTATTGCCCTTTGTCGTTTTTCATACTTGAATTTTGTCCGGTGAATATCTCCAAAACTATACTAGCTAGGGTTATGAAATTTCATGGGTGGATAGATCTCATCAAGGGGGAGTGCAGTGCACAGGAACCATAACTCTTGCTTGCTTAATTTTTGAGTTATTGCCTTTTGTTGTTTTTCATACTTGAATTTTGTCAGGAGCATATCTCCAAAATATACTAGCTAGGGTTATGAAATTTCATGGGTGGATAGATCTCATCAAGGCAGAGTGCAGTGCACAGTAAGCATAACTCTTGCTTGCTTAATTTTTGAGTTATCGCCCTTTGTTGTTTTTCATACTTGAATTTTGTCCGGTGAATATCTCCAAAACTACTAGCTATCGTTATGAAATTTCATGGGTGGATAGAGCTCAACTAGGGGGAGTGCAGTGCACAGGAACCATAACTCTTGCGTGCATAATTTTTGAGTTATTGCCCTTTGTCCAAAATGCTAGTAACCAGCTATATCTCCTTTTCCCACCAAGTTTTTACCTCATAAAGGAAAAAAAAGCGGACTATTTAAATCACCATTAAATAGTGATCTATCGTTGCGTTTGATTTGTACAAGACTAAAAAAACATTGTATTTTGGGTAAAGATTAAATCTTTTGAAAGATTTTTGGCTCAGAGAGGTTTCAAACTTAAAACTTGTGGATTACCATTTTGCATTTTCCCTCTTGATATGCTTGAATTTTGGAAAAGAAAGTCAAGATGTTTTTAATGTACATCAAGCTTAGACTGGACGGAACATGCTGTCAGATCTTGCTCTTACCTGTCCTACAAAGTGAGATTTGTGAGGTGAAAAAAAAATCAAACCTGAACTGCAATATTTTTTGGGGGAAGTTGACATGCACTTAGTGTAGCACTTAACTCTTTCCGAAATGATAACATTTTGGACTAGTCCAAAATGAAAGTATTTGCAGACGACAAAATAGATTTTAATAAAAAGCTAAAATTTGAGTTGGCATGGTTAGAAAACATTATGGGAAAAGGAGAAAATGCTGGTCACCAGCATTTTCTCCTTTTCCAACCATTTTTTCAAAAGGCTTCTTTCTCAGGGTCATCAAAATTCGTCATTGTGTGGTAAAGAGTTAATGGGTTTGAAACGTTTGAGGGACGAACACTTTAATTGGCTTTTGCGGACAATGCAGCTAAAGATCAGACTGCACATCAGATCTTGAATCTGTTAAGTCTCTTGTTTTGTGAGGCATAAAATAATACAATTTGATTATGAAAAGATTGTGGGAAAACAATTTTTCTCCTTTTTCCACAATCTGTTTGTAAGATTTGTTCCTTAGGGTTGTCAAACATAGGATTGATTGTGTTGATGAAGGTACCTGTTTGGGACTAGTGTTGTCCATTGCTAAAGGCATTCTTCTGCTATTTCAAGTTGTCATATTCCTCAGCCACCCTCAGGGAAAGTAGGCTTAACTCTTTACCACACAATCCCAACTTTTAACGACACTGAGAAAAAAACCTTTTGAATGCATTTTTGGAATAGGAGAAAATGCTGATAACCAGCATTTTCTCCTTTTCCCACAATGTTTTATAACCTTCCCAAACCATATTTCAGTTTTTCAGTCATTTATTTCTTGTCATCTGCAATTGCTTTCAATTTGGACTGGTCTAAAACTTTCCTGTGTGGTAAAGAGTTAATGTGACTTTCTGATACATCATGCCAAGCAAGTTATAACTTGATTATCTATCAAGAAAAACCAGTTTGTCTGAGAACTAAATTAATCATCATTAGAATGGTCTTCAAACATGCAGAAATAGCAAAAAGTTTCTACCCATATCAGCCTGCAGTACTTTTTGAAAATGCAGCAAATCACTTTTCCACAGAGCATGGCTCATGTACACATGTGAATAAGAGCATTCTTCATCTTTTTTCATTTTCAGATGTGACTAACTGTTCATTTGTGGTCTTCCAAATCTGGGATCTGCCTGGACATTTGGATTACTTTGACTCAACCTTTGATTCAGAAAAGATATTTGGTGGATGTGGTGCCTTGATATTTGTCATAGATGCTCAGGTAAATGATATAGAGGATATTAGTTTTTTTCGGTGAAAGATCGAAATTTATTTCATCGAGTGGACACCATTAGTAATGTGCCACTCGTGAAAATATTACTGACGGTGTTCATGAAATGAAATAAATTTCGATCTTTCACGGAAAAAAACAAATATTCTATTTATTTCATGCTTTTAACCCTTTCTGGGAGGAGCTTTATCAAAAACCAGTACAGTTCTTTTCAGTTATTCCCCGTGGTGTGCCCTCCTGCTTAGCAACGCATTACAGTATTATGTCAAGCGCGAGAAATGTATGGTAAATGATTTCCATCTGGTTGCTCAATTAACCTAGGCAACAAGAACATGAAAATCGGTATTTTCACTGGAGGTAACAGTGTAAGATCGAAAAATATTTTCACTGCTATTTCTCGATATCCTTCCGGAGAGCATGAAATAATGTTTCTTCTTTATTTATTGTTGCTATGGTACTGGCAATTTCTCTACCAGGTGGACATTAACATTTTTTTTTTTTCTATCAAAATATAAAAGTTACCAGCATTTTCCCCTTTTCCCAAAATGTTTTCTAAAGGCTTCTTTCTCAGGGGCGTCAAAAGTAGGGATTGTGTGGTAATGGGTTAAAAGTTTGTTTTTCTGTTTGTTTTTACAGGATGATTATATGGATGCACTGACCAAGTTACATCAGACTGTTTCCAAAGCTTACAAAATCAATCCCAATATAAAATTTGAAGTGTTTATACACAAAGTGGATGGACTATCCGACGATCATAAAATAGAAGCTCAAAGAGACGTACATCAGCGGGCCACTGATGATCTTGTAGACGCAGGTTTAGAAAATTTACATTTAAGGTGAGGGAATAGGAAGAAAAGCTTCTTTTCTGTGTGTATTATTTTTCAAGGAACTGACAACTATTTATTTAAGAAATAGTCTTCTTTCTATTGTGGTTTATCATACAATAAACCTCGGTTGTGAATTATGAAGCACAATAGATAAACCACAGGGATCATTTCTTGATCCCTGCATGCTATTTTGGTCACCTTAGTGTGTGTTTAAGCAGGGCATTGCAGAGCAAAAGTCTTCGTTTAAACGTAGGAAATATGTAAAATAGTAAGCTTTCAAATGAATTGACGGCATTATGCCTAAAAGAATGATATGCACTGTAGAATTAGCCCTGCTGTTTTTGGAAGACCACACACCCTTTGTATTAATCCAAATTATGCATTATTGTCTTAAAGGAAAATGGGGCTTAAAGTTTGTGAAGGCTATTACTCCAAAAGTATTACAGCTATTAGTCGCAAATTCATAAACAGATAGATCTTACTGATTAATAGAAAACATAATTTTTACATCTTATTGATTAATAGAAAATGTAATTTTTCCATGTTTCAAGATGTTTTAGGGGAAAAGGGGGCTTCATGGTAGAGTTAGAGTCCGTTTTTCTCCATTATCTTGCTGGTCAAAATTTCACATTCAGTTACTATCCCCCCCAAAATTTTTTCTATCAGTATGTCCATTCGTTTTTCAACTTAAATGTATATTGGGAATATCTCTAAGATAGTAATTGCCTTTTCACTTCAATTTTTGGGAGCATGAACAGGTCCTTTTAGGATAAATGAAGTGCATTTATATTAATTTCATACATTTTATGACAAGCACTTGTTTGGGGACCATAACCTGTCTCTTACTCTTTTATCTATTTAAAGATTTATAAGAAAAGTTACAAATTTTATTTTAAGTGATTGTCTATATCAGAATTAATTACAGGTTTTTTTTATTTCTAACCTAAAATACTTTTAAACTTTACATTAACAAAGACTGAAACACAAAGATGTGTTTAAAAAAATATTGTAGCAATTAGTTTTTAACGATCTTTTATTTATTTTTTCTTAATTAGCATATCAAACTTCCTAAAAACAAAGTCTGTAACCAAAAAACAAAATAAATGCATAGCTCAAGTACAAGTAGCAGCAGCTCAAGTACAAATAGCATCAGGCTGGATTTGAACCCTTGAAGGGACAAATATCCTTTTTTTTCAAGGATTTACAAGACCAATACCATAACCACACTGAGCCAGAGAGATATCTCTCTGACACAGCTGTCAGGTATTGATTTTATACAGGAAAGCTATGCATTAAGGAAAGAGTGATCTCCCGTAACAGACTACTCATTATTTCAGACATTTATTAACCCTTTCCCAAACAATCCCTGGTTTTTACGGCCCCAAGATAGAAGCTTTTTGAAAACATTGAGGGAAAAGGAGAAAATGCTGGTAACCAGCATTTTCTCCTTTTCCCACAATGTTTACTACCCTGCTGGAAACCATTTTCAATACTTGAGTTACGTTTATTTTGTTGTCTGCAAGTGCTTTCAATTTAGACCAATCTAAAATTTTGTCGTTTGGTAAAGGGTTAAAGTTTTAGTGAAAATAATTGTGTGTTTTTCTACTTTCAGTTTCTATTTAACAAGTATATATGACCACTCGATATTTGAAGCCTTCAGTAAAGTTGTACAGAAGTTAATTCCACAGCTACCTACCTTAGAAAATCTCCTTGATATTTTTATTTCTGTATGTGCTTAATTTTCTCTTTGTTATCCTTTTAAAGTTTTAAGTAGATGACTAATAACCAAACACTGAAACATGATCTTTAACAAAATGGATTGATTTTAAACATTATAGTTTGGTTGAGTGGGAAATCTAGGTCAGTCATGATTTGTGAATTAAGGCATATCATCACATAATGTCTGTCTCATGGAATAGACTGTTTTTGAAAACATTAGGGCAAGAGAAGAAACTGCTGTGGAAATGTAAAGTAGTTTTTAGCAATATTTTTTTGTATGATATTTGATTTTTGTTGTTTAACCCATTACCATACAATCCCTACTTTTGACAATCCTGAGAGCCCGCCCGGTTGGCTCAGTGGTGAGCGTGTCAGACTCATGAGGTAGTGGTTTATGAGTTTGATACTGGGTTGAGGCGAACTTTCTTGCCGGCGTATTTTTGCCTCTCACCTTGCCTCTCACCTCTGCTGACACATGTAAGAAAAGTATTCGGTGGCTTTGGAAAGAAAGTTGTGTTAGTACTGGTGTGAGAAAGCCAGGAAACACATGTTCAACACCGACCGCCATGATATGACCTTAACTGTAAAAGTGGCGTTAAACCCCAATACAACCAACCAACGACAACCGTGAGAAAGAAGCCTTTAGAAAACATTGTGGGAAAAGGAGAAAATGCTGGTTACCAGCATTTTCTCGTTTTCTCACAATGTTTTCTACCCTTCACAAAACAAATTTTCAGTCACTTTATTTTGTCGTCTGCAAATGCTTTTGATTTGGACAAGCCTAAAATATTGTTGTTTGATAATGAGTTAACTCTTTATCACATGAGAAAATTTTAGACTGGTCCAAAAAAGCATTTGCAGACGACAAAAGAAATGTGACTGAAAAATTGAAATTTGGGTTGGGAAGGGTAGAAAACATCAGAAGAAAAATGCTGGTTACCAGTTTACCAGCATTTTCTCCTTTTCCCGCAATATTTTGTTTTGGGAGACCATTCCTTCATGCATAGCTTTATCCCTATTTAGATACAATACCTGACAGTTGTGACAGAGAGTTATCTCTTTGGTTCAATGGTTATGGTATTGGTCTTTCAAGGAAATTTGTCCCTTGAAGGGTTCAAATCCTGCCAGATGCAGTTTGTACTTGAGCTATGTATTTATTTCTTTCCTTTTTGCGGACTTTGTTCATAAGAGCTTTCAAAAGGCTTTTTGCTCAGGGATTGTGTGGTAGAGTTAAATGATGGCTTTGACATGTGGCATAACATCTTAGCTTTTTTCACATGCATGTACAAAAAGAAAAATCTAATGGCTGTATCAAAATGAATGATATATTATGATGAATTAATTTATACCCCTGCAAAACAAATGTTTTCGGGAGTATACTGGAATCAGCCTGTCTGTCCGTGTGTCTTTGTGTCTGTCTGTGTACAAAATATTATTTATTGTCTATTTCTGTCAAAGCGCTGGTAGGGATATTAGGTCACATTCAGTGACAGCTGTAGTTATTTTTGTCTTGAAAAAATCATAATTAGGCAGGTCTATGAGTAAAAGGGGTTTATTGAATCTTTGTAAATAATACCAAGCAAGTTGTCCCATACAGTGGATCTGTCCAAAATAAGTGGCTAAATCATGAGGCAAAATGTTCCTTTGACATGCCCAAAAATCAGAGCAACAAAAAATCCCGACCCAGGTCAGCCTTTGCTAACTGTGAAGGCTAACATGGTTAGATACTTTTAGTAGATGCATCAAACTACCTTTGCACAGAGCTTCTACTTTGTTTTTTTCAGAATTCTGGGATAGAAAAAGCATTTTTGTTTGATGTAGTATCCAAGATTTATATTGCAACAGACAGCTCACCAGTTGACATGCAGTCATACGAACTCTGCTGTGATATGATAGATGTAGTTATAGATGTCTCATGTATATATGGGTATGTAGTGGCTGTTGCAGTCTATCTTATTGTCTCCCCTTGTGCATTGCTAATACTAAGCAAAAGAGTTTATCTGGTTTTGAACAGTTACTGTTGTTTACAAGATAATTTCGAGTAAAAATGATGGGGAACCATTTCAGCACTTTACACAGTTTTCTATCAAAGCCAATTGCTGCTTTCCCACATAAATGTGATCACAAAAAATTTTAGAAGTGAGAAAGGAATGAATTTTGATGCACTGACTATCATCATTTTTGAGAAAGAAACAGGCTCACCTGAAATTGAACCATTAGATTCCCAGGTCATTATCATGTGGAAAACAAATAACCATTCATTTTAGGCAAAAGTGTTATTTTCTAGTTTGTTGGGCGTAGAAACCAAAATAGTATTAATGAGGTGGACATGCAAAACTCATGTTTGCAGAAAGATGAATTCATGTGATGGGTTAAGATATCATAACTGAAGAAATAAGACGGTTGAGCAAAGAATGTGAAGAAAACATTTCTTCTTTTCCCACAATGTTTTCAAAAGGCTTCTATCTCAGGGTCGTAAAAACCAGTGATTGTTTGGTAAAGGGTTAAGGTAGTTACAAACAAAATTTGCCTGAGTTTTACTGTGCTTTATTACAATAGTTTTCTTAAATGATCATAATACTTAGCACACATCTCGGGGTAGATGAATGCCACTTTACTATCGTTACGTAAAACCTACACAAATTTTGTTCTAAACTATCTTAGTAATACGGGGGCCGAGGTATCTATAAAAATTTTGCTCAGGAAAAAAACGGGAACCAAGTGCATCTCGGTCATGCATTATACTCAGCATGTAATTATATAACTAGAAATAAAAAGATAATAATTTCGCATAACAACTTACAGACTCATGGGGTAGACTGGTCCATTGATATGCAGAGAATTGACCAGCTGCAAAACGTTTTGACTCAGGTCTGTCCGAGCAGAATGCACTGGCTGAACTTGGTTGATAGTTTTTGCAGATACAAAAGGCCCCCTTTTCTTAGAGCGTAGCTCAGATATTACTTGCTCATTTATTCGCCATTATTCAGTGAATTAACTCATTACCAATCAACAAAATTTTAGGCTTGCCCAAATCGAAAGCTTCTGCAGACAACAAAATGAAAGTGACTGAAAATTTGAAATTTGTTTTGTGAAGGGTAGAAAACACTGTGGGAAAAGGAGAAAATGCTGGTCACCAGCATTTTCTCCTTTTCTCACTATGTTTTCTAAAGGCTTCTTTCTCAGGATCTTCAAAACTAGGGATTGTGTGGTAATGGTACTTTTACCTATCAAATTTGTTTAAAAGTGATGAAGATGTACTGGCGGATGTTGGAATAGTTCCTGCGCTTGCTAAGAGAAGATTTACATTGTCTATGAGCCCTGAAACTCCAACAAACAGGTTCACCATTCATGCATGCCCCTGACTGATCTAGCACTTCACCTACTCTCTTATTTAAAATAAGAAATCAAGGATATTTAATTTTTACGGTGGAAGATCAAATATATTTCATCAAGTGAACATCATTGGTAATATTTTCATAAGTGGCACAGCCACCCATGAAAATATTACCGATGGTGTTGACGAGATGAAATAAATTTGTATCTTTCACAAAAAAAAATAAATTGTATTCATTCTTTTAACCCTTTCTGGGAGGAGTTTTATCAAAATCTAGTGCAGTTCTTTTCCGTTATTCCCTGTGGCGTGCCCCTCCCACATTACAATATTACGTCAAGCGCGAAAAATATACGGTAAATTATGTCATATTTCCATCTGGTTGTGAGGCACGTGCAATTAACCTAGGCAACAAGAATATGAAAATCGTTATTTTCACTGGTGGTACCAGTGTAAGATCGAAAAATATTTTCACTGCTAATTCTCGATATCCTACCGGAAAGCATGAAATTAATAGAGGATATTTAATTTTAAGGGTGGAAGATCAAATTGATTTCATGGAGTGAACATCATTGGTAATATTTTCATGAATGGCACAGCCACTCATGAAAATATTACCGTAGATGTTCACGAGATAAAATAAATTTGGATCTTTCACAAAAAATAAATATATATTCTATTTACTTCATGCTTTTAGCCCTTTCTGAGACTGGCCCATTCTGAAAGAATTTATACCAACATTGCATTTTTTTTCATTTGGCAGTATTTGTCCATTTATAGGTAGAAAACTTGGAAAAGTAGAAAATGTTTGTGACCAGCATTTTCTCCTTTTCTCACAATGTTTTCAAAAGGCTTCTTTCACAGGGTTGTTAAAAGTCAAGATTGTGTGGTAAAAGGTTAAGCCCATTCAGTGTTGTCTGCAACAGAATGTTTTTTTTTTTTGCCAAAATTTCTATTAATAGGTTCCATTTCATGTGATTTTCAAATATGGATTAGTATTTTCTTATGCCCTTGAAGGAGGGGTTGTTCTTCTGAAAGATGTAGGCTAGGTTTGCTTCTCTCCTTATTAAACGACTACCGGTAATCTTGGAGAAGGTTGTTTTTTTCTTCTTGACAACTGGATTCTTTCCGTTCTAAATGACTTGTCCTAGATTGTTTTATCCTTCTTCGGGACTTACCTTTTGTTGGTTTATTTAGCTGAAAGACTTGCTCTTGATTGGTTGACAGACTTGTCTATGATTATACCTAGTGTTTTCTTCTTGAAAATTTGTCATGAATTGGTTTGATTGCTCTGAAAGACTTTCCTTCAAATGGTTTATACATATTGAACTCCCCTGGAATGGTTTATTACTCTGAAGGACTTTCCTTCAATTGGTTTATACATGTACATATTGAACTCCATTGGAATGGTTTATTACTCTGAAAGACTTTACTTCAATTGGTTTTTACATATTGAACCCCCCTGGAATGGTTTATTACTCTTAAGGACTTTCCTTCACTTGTTGAATTCTTTATACACTGCCCTGAAATAGTTTTTCCATCTTGATAGGTTTTTGCCCTGGATTCTTCTAAAAACTGCCCATGATTGATACTGAAGGTCTTAACCTTGAATGTGCTGAATTTAAACAAGAGACATTTTTAAATTGAAAAACATCTGAAATATTGCTGTACCAATTTTTTTTAAGCCAGAATATGTAAAAAAAAAATAGTGGACAGTGTAGACTGTGCGTTCTGTGCAGTCTGATCTTGATCTACACTGTCCACAAAAAACAAGTTAAGTCGGTTTCAGCACTTTAAGGGTTAAACCTTTACCACACAATTTACAGTTTTAACAACCATATAGAAAAAGAGTTTTGAAAACACATTTGGAAAAGGAGATTATGCTGGCAATCATCATTTTCTCCATTCCTTACAGTGTTTTTTTTTTTTCAATCATTTGAGCCACGTCTATCATCTGTAAATGCTTTCAATTTAGATGAAGCTTTAATTTCATTGTTTAGCAAAGGGTTTAAGACTTTTATCTGAAAATTAGTTGTCAGAAATGTTTTCCTTTGATTGGGTTTATTCTTCTTAACCTTTTACCTCACAGTGCAGACTTTAAACAACCCTGGGAAGTAAGCATTCTGAAAGCATAGTGGGAAAAGGAGAGAATGCTGGTAACCAGCATTTTCTCCTTTTCCCACCTGCATTCTATCCTGTCAAAGAAAAATTGCACCATTTGAGCCACAATGAAATTGTTGCAATGTGGACAAAGCTAATATTTTTTTGTTTGGTAAATGGTTAAATTGATTATGTTTGATTTGTTTACAATTCTTCTGAGAGACTAAGTCTTGTCATCAATGGGCACTATTCTTCACATCTCTTAATCATTCTAAATTCTATTTTTGTAAATTGTTTTCATAATACATGTATAATGTTTGGTATTGAAGTGACTGGTGGAAAATTAACTCTTTACCACACAATCCCGACTTTTAGCGACCCTGAGAAAGAAAACTTTTGAAAACATTGTGAGAAAAGGAGAAAATTCTGGTAACCAGTATTTTCTCCTTTTCCAACAGTGTTTTCTGCTCTGTCGAGGAAAGGTGTGCCATTTTAGCGATCTTAAATTTGTTGTCTGCAACTGCTTTGAATTTACACAAGTCTTAAATTTTGGTGTGTGGTAAACAGTTAAAGCTAGTGTACCAGGCAACTCAGTTTTATAAGTATGGCTTGACTCTTTACCAAATGACAAAATTTTAGACCTGTCCAAATTGAAAGCATTTACAGACGAAAAAATAAATGTGAATCAAAAGCTGAAACTTGACTTCAGAAGAGTAGAAAACATTGTGGGAAATGGAGAATATGCTGGTTACAAGCATTTTTCTACTTTTCTAACAATTTTTTCAATTGTTTTTGTGGTAAAGGGTTGATAGGCTAATTCATAACAAATACCCTTGGATGGATTCAAATATTGTTTAACAAGGTAAATTAGTTTGACTTAGACAAGCTGATTTTGAGATACTGGTGTTTAGAATTTCACTATAACATGCTTTGACCTAGCAAAAAAATATCCATGTATAGGGATTTAGTTGCAGGCAGGATAGGTAGGGATTTTTTTTTTCCAGAAACTTTTTACATGAACCATGAACAAAAATCACACCCAATAGATTTCTTTTTCTTTCCCCCAAGCATAGCATAAAAGGTTTAGGATTGGCAGCATTTTCCAGGTAGGGTCCAGAAAACCCAAACACACATTTTTTTTTTATTGGCCTTATTTAGATGTATATAATTATCATAGTTCAAGCTGGAATCTAGGCAGATCTGGAATCTGCCTAGACCAAACTGGAATTCTGTCTAGACCAAATTAGAGTATCAGTTTGGCTTGACAGCTGCACAGTCTGCTTAGACCAAATTGGAACATTTTCTTGTTAAATATAGTGTGAGTACTTATTAACCATATTAATTAACTCATATCTCAAAATAAAAGAAGTTTTTAATCAGAAATTCAGAGTAAGAATAAATTTTGAATGTTTTGCACTTAAGGAAAAAAATAATGTGGAAATGGAGCAACTGTGGGAAAAAAACATGTAAATTGCTTGAATTAAATTTCCTCTTAGTTGTAAACATATGTGGATTAATATCATTTAGACCACGTTTGTAGGGACTTAACCAATCAGCGTTCAGTATTTCCATTGTATATATCGAAGATACAACTCCCACAGTTGTATATCTGGATATTGTATGCTAGTATATCCCGCACATGAATTCCGACAATTTTTGTTTGCAATGTCGAGTCGGGGCAAAATGTACCCTTTGCGGTAACCCAATTTTGAAGTATGATTTGAACTGGGTATAACATTTTCATGTGTGAGTGCAATACTATTCTAAGTCTATACGATGTACAATCAATTAACACAGTATTGCCCTCAAAATGTGATCAACTACAGCAACCTCTTGAATGGAGTGTGCTTTAGGCGGTAGAAAAATAAGGCTCCAGTCTAGTTAAAAGTGTAATGTTCACATTTTGGCTTTAAAACATGCCATTGCCTTTACAACCATTTTTCTAAAACATCAATCTGAGAAAACACTTGTTTTCGCTAAGAAATTACAACAAATTTGATAGCTCTTCAGTTTGCTCTTTAGTTTGAATGCGCGTTTAACGTGTCAGTGCACCTACATATGAGTAGGTTGGTTTAGTAATGTTTACTAACCCTTAACCTGCTTAATAAGTGAAATAAAAAACCTTCAAGCCAATAATAACAGCCCAAATTTGGATATTTCAAAGATATTTAGGGGAAAATATCGCCTTTTCGGAAAGTGTACATCCATGATCAGATTGTACACGTTCTAAGCTTTCTCATCTGTATCTACATTGTCCACCAAAGGTCCTTGAGTCACGTTTAGCAGCCTACAAGTAAAGCTCAATGGCACTATGTACAAAGTTTACAAGTTTTTCATGTACGGCCTTGACATTGCTAACAAAAATTGCTCGAAATTTACGTATTGAACATAATTGCAAAAGAAAACTGAACAATATTGCTCAAGAACATTCCATGTGTTTCGTAATAAAATAGACTAGTACAGTCTTATTACAAGAGACACATAGTAAGTTCTAAACGATGCACGTCCCTATTTGTCTTTGACAATCTACATCAATCGAAGCATAACATTTTCAAAATTTTGCCGACAAATACAATTTTGATCTTTACAGTCCACAAATAGGTTAACTTTCATTAAAATCATAATGAATAATTTAGCATTTTGATATAAATTAGTACCTTACTTATGCCTCTTTTGAACTAGATGCAAAACTTTCATTTTAACAATTACAACGACTCAATTTTGTAACAAGCTTTTTATCTACTATAAATATGAGCATATGACGTAAAAAGCATGAATAAATAGTCACATGGTCTAAGTAAGATAGAAAATCTCATGCCGTGATATATGGAAAATATACACTCGCTAACGCTCGTGTATGTTTCCCATATACCACGGCATTCGTTTTCTATCCCATACCACTATCATCAATGAACACATTAACTTTAAACCTCGGACTAGTTTTTTTTGTATCAAAAAGGGACTCAGTACTTAGACTAGTAAAACTCTTTACTAAACAACAAAACTTTAGACTGGTCCAAATTGAAAGCATTTGCAGACTACAAAATTAAGGTACCTCTAGTGCTGCATTGCATAAAGTTTTCTTGATAGTTGATAAATACAGGTTTATACAGGTATGATACTTTTGCTTGTTTTAAACCGACCAGAAATTTCTTTATGCCTATCTTGAAATTATTTGTAGATATTTTGTTAGATTACAGAAAAGGGAAGTAATTACTATTTCTCTTTGTAATGAAAATATAGTGGTTTTAGATTTATAAATGGTAATTCTGGAAAAGACAAAAAGGGAAAAGTGGCTTGGTTAAAGCAGTACTATAACACCCTTTTTTGATCATAGCAAATTTTGTAGGATAATATTATTGTGCAAATAGCTGTTTTCTATTAGGGGTCTACTACGTTACTATGACTGAAAAATTTAAATTGGTTCTTGGAGAGGGGAAAACCTTGTGGGAAAAGGAGAAAATATTGGATACCAGCATTTTCTCCTTTTCCCACAAGGTTTCCAAATCGCTTCTTTCTCAGAGTCATGGAAAAGCAGGATTGTTTGGTAAAATGTTACAGTATCAAAAGGAGATTCAGTACAAGGACAGGTAGGCATCTAAATATTTTTCAACACAGTTAGGCTGCTTTTTCACTCCAGAGTCTTCTCTGAAAACGAGCTGAACATTGACTTTATATGGTTCTCGTTACACATTGAAAATGTCTGTTTTATTTCTCGTGGCTTTCTGAACATTAGTTTCAATACTAACTTTGCTGTTCTCTTTTGAACTTTTCAGTGATGATGGAGATTTCACATTCATGCCAGACAGGTAAATATTTAACTCTTTTTCCCTACGACAAACTTTTATAATTGTCAAGAGCATCTTCAGAAAACAAAATGAATATTGTTACAGCAGAAATGTTTTTGTCATTGAAACTTTCATGATTTTTTGCATGTTGATAATATGGAATAAATGGGGAAGGGATTGACAGTGAGTGTTTTTTTATACCTGGAGGGTCATATTATGTTACGGCCCGGTTGTCTGTTCGTCCGTCTGTTACTAATTTCTTATGTGTACAACTCTCCTTTCCAATGTAGTTTTCATTCGAAGAAGTATAAACTTACCACAATGAATCTCAATGATTAAAGTTGCACATGTGATTTGTAGAATTTGAATATCTGAAGGTGTTTTAGATTTAAACACATTTCACTGCAAGCCCCTTTTGGTGTTTATGCGCCACTTTGCCAAGCTCTTGTTTTATCAAGTTCTACCAGAATACCAGTATAGTGGCAGTTAATACTGTCAATTAAACATGTTTTATTGAATTAAAAATTTAGATCTATTAAATTGATTAACTCTTTACCACACAATCCCGAGTTTTATCGACCCTGAAAATGAAGCCTATTGAAAACATTGTGGGAAAAGGAGAAAATGCTGGTAACCAGCATTTTCTCCTTTTCCCACAATGTTTTCTACCCTTTTCAAATCAACTTTCAGTTTTTGATTCACAGTTATTTTTTCGTCTGCAAATGCTCTCAATTTGGACTAGTCCAAAATTTTGTTGTTTGGTAAAGAGTTAATATGTTAGTTCTACAGTACAAAGTACAGAATAGACATGTTGGAAATTGGTCTTTATGTCTCGCAGAAATTAAACCTAAGGTTAATATTCAGAATAATCAGAAGTTTAGATTTGCAGTAATACCCTCTTTTTACAGTATTATAACATTTAAAATTGTTTTGGAAAGGGCAAAAGTCATCATTGTTGGAAAAGGGAAAAATGCTGCTTACCAGCATTTTGTCCTTTTTCAACAATGTTTTTAAAGCTTTCTTTCTTGATTAAAATATAACTTCCAGCAGATAACTTTTTTACTGCAAGCAGGAGAATGCTTTTAAACCTAGTTTGTATAGAAAAGAGAAATAAGTCACTATGAAAAGAGTGTTTTAATTTGTATTTATATGTTGATCGTTTATTGACATCAACTTCACATCTGTTAGAAGGATGTTTTCCCAGTGATCTCTAACTCTTTAAACCCTTACCACAAGATCCTGAGTTTTAGAGACCATGTGAAAGAGGTCTTTTGAAAACATTGTGGGTAGAGGAGAAAATGCAGGTATACATTAACGGTTTAAACCTTTAATGAGACCCTTATCCTTCTAAGGTAATGTTTCCCAAAGTGATCTACAGCCAGAGGAAAAATTGTTTGACCCTTTACCATAAATCTGGACCTTTGATGACTCTGAGAAAGAAACCTTTTGAAAATATTGTGGGAAAGGGAGAAAACACTGGTTACCAGCATTTTTTCCTTTTCGCACAGAAACAGAGTTTGATTTTTTAGCAACACTTTTTTTTGTCGTCTGTGAATGCTTTCAATTTTGACAAGTTTGAAATTTGTCGTGTGGTAAAGAGGTAACTTAACCCATTACCACACAATCCAGACTTTTAACGACCCTGAGAGAAAAGCCTTCTTAAAACATCGTGGGAAAAGGAGAAAACTGCTGGTGACCAGCATTTTCTCCTTTTCCCACAATGTTTTCTTCCCTTCCCTACAAAAATTTCAAGTCACTTTTATTTTGTCGCCTGCAAATGCTTTCAATTTGGACCAGTCTAAGATTTTGTTATTTGGTAAAGAGTTAAGAGTTTAAGAGTAAATGAATAATATCTTATATTTTTTTTACAGAGCTAAAGATGAAGGGGCGTTTAACAGACAAACATCAGCTGTAATCAAGTTAAATAACCAAACAGTCATGTACCTAAGAGAAGTGACCAAGTACCTGGCTTTAGTCTGCATATTGAGAGAAGATAGTTTTGAAAGACAGGGTAAATACATAGAGGATACAGTTAACCCTTTACCAAACAACAAAATTTTGGACTGGTCTAAATTGAAAGCCTTTGCAGATGACAAAATATACATAGCTCAAAAATTTAAATTTGTTTACAGCAAGGTAGAAAACACTGGGAAAAGGAGAAAATGCAATTGTTTATAGATACGGTAGAAAACATTGTGGGAAAAGGAGAAAATGCTGGTCACCAGCATTTTCTCTTTTTGCCACAATGTTTTCAAAGGCATCTTTCCTAGGGTCATCAAAAATCGTGATTGTGCACGAAAGGGTTAAATGCAGTTGAAAACCCTTTTGTTTACATGTGGAGGTTGTTTGGGCTTTAAATTTTAATGTTGCGTATTTGATGGGATGTAACTTGCTTTGAAAGGTTGCCTTTCTCAGGTGTGTGAAAATTTCAGATTTTATGGTTGACATTTACCCAGATTTTATTTAGACGATTTTTCCACCTTCTGTTTTAGGTTTGATTGACTACAACTTCATCTGCCTCCGACAAGCCATACAGGAAGTGTTTGAACTGAGAAAGAAAAAAGAAATATTGAATGGAGACGGAGCAGTGAACGGTTTACCAGAAATGTCCGATGTTCCGACAGGATGACAGAAATATTGTAGCAGCGTGTGTGTAGAAATCTGACAGTTTTGAGATAGCACACAAAAGTGAACTATTGCAATATAAACCAACTCCTTTACAGAGATAACAACCTGTTCAGGACTGGAGAAATAGAGTTTATTTCATCAACTTGTGGTTAATATGGGGAAATATTTGGCAAAATAGGGAAAGATATGTAAAAATAACAAGTGTCGTAAGGCACGAGTTATTTTAGCGGACCTTTCCCTTTTGAGGCAAATATTTCCCAATATTATCCACAAACTGATGAAATAAAGTATATATTTCCTCTGTTTATTTTGTCAATGAATGCCACTTTTAAAACAGTAAAACAAAGTAGAAAGAAAAAAAGTAGTTCCAGATTTTCGGCAGGAGGAAAATGTTCACTATGATGGGAAAATAATTCACCCCCAGTTTAAATTACGACATTTCTTTACCCATAATATTACTGAAAAAAGACACAATGAAATATAATAAATCTTAATAAAATTTTGTAAGGTTTAGTCTCCTGAAGTCTTTCAGTGCCATGAAAATTAGCCAAGCACTGTAAAAAAGGCTTGATGCTTCCTCCAAAAGGTATCAAACCATGTCGGTCTGAGACATTGGTTTAAACCCCTTAGCTCTTTTTAAATGTTCTGCTTGTCAAGTGGTCATTCTACCTTGATTCAGTATATTGTTAGATAAAATGGATTTTAATGGATCCATAATTATGTGATGTCTTGGTTGGATAAGTTCATCCATAAAAATACATTAAAGCCCTTTTACAGAGAGCATGGCTCAGTTATATTTGAATGCTTAAACTCTTTACCACAGAAACCTGACTTTTAACGACCCTAAGAAAGAAGCCTTTGAAAACATTGTGGGAAAAGTAGAAAATGCTGGTAACCAGCATTTTCTACTTTTCCCACAATGTTTTCTACCCTGTCAAAGAAAAATTGCACCTTTTCAGCCACATTGAAAATTTCATCTGCAAATGCTTATAGTTTGGACTAGGCTAAAATTTTGATATCTGGCAAAGAGTTAAATGGCTGAAAGTACAATCCACTGAAACTCAGGAAAAGTTTTATTTTACAAGCTTGACTAAATGATATTAATGGTATTGATCTAGTAGGAGACTACTCATCCTGCAGTCTGATCTTGATCTATGGTATTTGCAAAAGCCCATGTTTCTTCCAGTGGTGCTGAAAGACTTTACAAGTTTTTGTTTTTGTATAGAATAAGTGTAATTGTTAAAATTTGAGTTTGAACCTGATAAATTAAGGTCCATAACCTGTGGCTAAAAAGGAGATCTAAATTGATCAACTGTGGTGTCCAGACTGAGTTTGACATTTGTTTGCTTCCAGCATGTACACGGGTAAAATGTGTCCAGAAAAGGAAAGGACAAAATGTTGGTATTTCATCTTTTGGGTAATGACTTTCCAATATTATTTCAGTTGTTAGGTGGTAAGTGCAGCCTGATTTGGAAAGGCATAAAACAATGTTGAAGGGTTTGAGAGGAGTAAATCATGTGTTCAGCTGGGAATGGATAAAACTGAGTCACTGTTAGGATAGCTATCATTTGACAGAAGTTGCTGATGTATGAAAAGTTTGAAAAAGAAATCTTATTGTGTTTCTGCTTATCTTTTAACTTTTTATCAAACTGGTCCTTTCTGTTTATGACGCAGGGCAAGACAATAAAGTAATACTTTTTATCAAAATGGTCCTTTCTCTTTGTGACACTAGGGAAGAAGGTAAAGTAATTCAATTTCTGACTGGCTAAATCAAAAAGTTCGGCCAATCAACAGTTGTCTTACTACTTTTAAATTTTGAAAATCATGGAGAAAAAGACAAAGAACTTTCTAAACTCTTTAGCCACAATCTGCACTTTTAACAACCTTGAAAGAGAAGTCTTTCGAAAGCATTGTGGGCAAAGGAGGAAATGCTGGTAACCAGCATTTTCTCCTTTAACCACAATGTTTTCTACCCTTCCCCAACCAAATTGCAATTTTTCAATAACATTTATTTTTTCGTCTGCAAATACTTTCAACTTTTTGGACCTGTCTATAATTTTTTCATTTGGTAAAGACATAAGAATGATTGGTGAATATGGCCCCAGGTTAAAACAGTAACAGACCAGCTATTCAAAACCGAAAGTTAGCACCCATGTGTCCCTACGCATGATGTATTTTGTTCCAGCCAGTTCCATCAAAGCAGAGGATTTTTTATCAAAATCTGCTAAAATGCTGGTAAACCATGTTGTCTTCTTCTCTGAAAATGTTTTCTACCCTTTCATTGACAATTCGAATTATTTAAATCTTTACCACACAATCCTGACTTTTAACGACTCTAGAGCAAGAAAGCCTTTAAAAATATTGTATGAAAAGGAGAAGATGCTGGTAAACAGCATCATCTCCTTTTCCCACAATGTTTTCCACCCCTTACAAATCAAATTTCAATTTTTGATTCACACTTATTTTGTAATCTTTAAATGCTTTCAATTTGGACTGGTCCAAAATTTTGTTGTTTGGTAAAGAGGTAAAGTAAATATTTAATTTGTCGTCTGCAAATGCTTTAAATTTAGGCAAGACTAAAACAGCATCAGGAACAGATTGAATAAATTACCAGCCACAGACAGAATTATAGGATATGGCTTTGAAATTGTCCTTATAAAAAGTTGATAACTAATTTAGATTGTTGTGTTACTGCAAGATTTCATGGTGTGTAAAAGAGAATTTTGGCTTCAATAAAAGAATGATAGGAATACATTGATAGGTAAACTGTCTGGTGCAGTGTACATGCAAGACAGGAACAATCACACTACTTACCAGGGTTGGATATTATTAGTTGTACGGTCAGGTGGCAGGGGACTTGGAAACTTGTTCACAGCTGTGGTTAATCGTGTTGTTTCGAGGCGAGGTGGCGACATGATTTGCCACAGCCATGAACAGGTTTCCAAGTCCCCAGCCACCTGACCGTACAACAAATTTGTTATACTGCCAAGTTTTCCCCTTTCAAAGCATGTTAATCGAAATTTTCCTGTATTATAATCTCATGAATCAAGTATGCTAAAGAAATAGAAATTCCCTTCTGAGTGCCCCAATTCAATGAAAACTGACGTCACTGGAAACTGACGTCACTAAAACCTGCAGTTTGATGTATAAATGTGCAGTCTGGTGATCGATTGACGCCACTATTTTGGATGTTGTGTTGCATGTGTAGTGATGTTTATGGGGCACTCAAAAGGGAAACTGGCTTTGCGTAGTTTTTGCCAGGGAACATGATATATATGTTCCCGGCATGTTAACCAATCAGATCACAAGAAATTTCCTTGCAGTATAATAATAGGCAATTTCTTCTAATGTAGTTCTAGGTAAGAAATCACAAACCATTATTTTATTGGTCTTTATTCTAGATTTATCATTTAACATAACATCTGATTGGCTAAACCATTTAGCTAATCAGAGGTTATGTTACATTTCAACTAACAAATATTCTTGAAATAAGATCAAGAATGTTCTTAGGAATGGTTGGTGAATACCAACGCTTGTGTAATTTTTGTGTAATATTTGTGTAAATACTGTAATTGTATAATACAGTTACATTTATACGTATTTTTGATAGCACTATGTAAATTCCATTTATCATGAACAACATTAAATGCTTTGTTAGAACTTAAACATTGTGTTTTTGTTCCTTCCAAAATAGAGAGTCAGTTTGCTTAACTCATTCCAAACAACAAATTTTAGATTTGTCCAAATCGAAAGCATTTGCAGACGACAAAAAGTGACTCAAAATTTATAATTTGTTTTGTGAAGAAAACATTGTGGGAAAAGGAGAAAATGCTGGTTACCAGCATTTTCTCCTTTTCCCACAATGTTTACTAAAGGCTTCTTTCTCAGGGGCGTCAAAGGTAGGGATTGTGTGGTAATGAGTTAATCTACTCTTGACACCATTTTCATAGGTATTTCACATATACAAAGCAACAACAATATCCATGTGTTCTGTTTAACTGCAAGGCAGAAGCACTGTTCCCAAGTCACTAGTAACTCACATACATAACCATCAATGAAACAAAGATCAGCCATCAAAAGAGGACTGATTCCTGGTACATTGACTATCATTGATCTTGACCCTTAAAGCGTTGGAACCGACTTAACTTGTCTTTGTGGACAGTGTACATCAATATCAGACTGCACAGAACATGCAGTCTGATCTTGATCTACACTATCCATTATTTTGTTACATATTCTGGCCAAAGAAACTTTGGTACAGCAATATTTCAGATGTTTTTCCTTTTTAAAAATTTCTCTTGTTTTGATTCAGTGCTTTAAGGGTTAACAATTCAAGTAGCCAAGATGGAGATTCAAAACAACTACACCCTTAACTCTTTATCACACAATCCCAAAGTTTGACGACCCTGAGAAAGAAAGCTTTTGAAAACAGTGTGGAAAAAGGAGAAAATACTGGTTACCAGCATTTCTCGTCTGCAAATGCTTTTGATATAGACAAACCTAAAATTTTGTCTTTTGGTAATGAGTTAACCCTTTACTGCACAAAGACAATTTTTAACTACATGTACTCTAAGAAAGGAGCTTTTTTGAAAACACTGGGAAAACGAGAGCATGCTGATAACCAGTATTTTCTCCTTTCCCACAAAGTTTTCTACCCTATGAAAGAAAACTTGAGCCACTATAAAAAGGCATCTGAAAATGGTTTTAATTTGGATAGATCTAAAATTTTGCCATGTGGTAATGGGTTGATCTCAAGTTCTGTATGCCATTGACTGTACTATAAGGGCCCTGATTACACAAATGACATTAAGTTATTTACTCTTAACTAAGCAACAAAAATTTGTCCTGGCAATCAACATTTGCAGAGAAAAATTTAACTCTTTACCAAAAAAAACCCAAAATTTTAGACTTCTTCAAATTAAAAGCATGAATTGCGGATGACAAAATAAATGTGGTTGAAAAATTCAAATTTGTTGTTGGAAGAGAGTAGAAAGCATTGTGGGGAAAAGAGAAAATGCTGGTCACCAGCATTTTCTCCTTTTCCCACAATGTTTTCAAAAGGCTTTATTCATAGGGTCATCAAAAGTAGGGATTGTGTGGTAATGGGTTAAACAAATGAAGTTTAGCTATTTATTCTTTACTCTGCAAAAAAAAAAAGAATTTTCCTATCTGAAAACATTTGCAGAGATTAATTTAACTCTTTAAATATCAAGCAACAAAATTTTAGACTTCTTCGAATTGAAAGCATTAGCAGATGACAAAGTAAATGTGGTTGAAAAATTGAAATTTGTTGTTGGAGGGATAGCAACATTGTTGGAAAAGAAGGAAGTGCTTGTCACCAGCATTTTCTCCTTTTTTCCACGATTTTTAGCTCACTTGAGCACAACGTGCTTAAGGGGAGCTTTTAGGATCACCCGGTTATAATCTTGAATGTAGCCGTGGACAGTGCAGATCAAAGATCAGACTGCACATTGAATGCAGTCTGATCTTGATCTACACTGTCCACAAAAGCTTTTGGTGTTGTCTACAGCAGGGAAAGAGGTGATAAAGCAAGGCTGACCTAGAAGTTGAACTTGTAAACCTTTAATTACAAGTCTGTTCGGCAGTAATTGAGATTCCGGGCTGGATAGGAATTCTAACTCTGCACCACTATTCACAGGAATCGGACGTTTATTTGGTGAAAATAGGTAAATGTCAGCCGAAGAGGTCACTCTCTATTATAAAATATATTTTATAATAGAGAGTGACCACTTGGGCTGACATTTAGCTATTTTCACCAAATAAACGTCCGATTCCTGTGCACTATTTTACCAAACAGTCTTTTGTTTTTATAACACTGAGGAAAGATTAGTATCAGGTAGTGAACAGTGTAGATTCAAGATTATACTGCATATTTTGTATAGTATGATCTTTGCCACCTATCCAAGGTGAAACTGTCAAAGAAAGAGTAAAAGGAAAAATATTGCGGAATGAAGAGTAACTGGAGTTACTTAGCATAAGTATCCCTTTTCCACATCATTTTGTATCCTTGTATAGATAACCCTGTAAAATACTGTACTTATCTAATAATTTTGATAGTAGACTCTACCATGTAATTTCCAATTATAAAGAAACAATTTTAGATTTAAAGGCTTTTCAGGAAATTACACGCTGCGTCTCCTCACCGTTATTTGCTATATGGCGGGGACGGGGGAAGAAAAAAAAGAAAGAGGGCGGGGGGAGGAGGGGGTGGGGGTGGATAAAGGGAACTTACTCATACATTAATAAATCATATGACATTAGGAGTTTTTTCCCTTTGACTATTAATTTATTTTGGAGTTGGGAGAACCTTACAATCGCGTTTTTTATCCTAGTTCTACACAATAGAATAGAAAATACAATTTCATAAACACTCTGTTAAGGTTATTGTAGTTTGTTGAGCATGTTAAATCATATACGGTTTTATTTTTCACATTATTTTCTTCGCAAGATTCGGTTAAAATCGGGTACGATGTGAATTCTAATGGCTGCACATCAATCGCAGAGGAGTTCAACTGTGAGCTGGGGAATGGCTAAAAAGAAGATACAGGTTGATTCGTTTTCTCTTTTTGAATGACTGTCTGTGTCATAAATCCTTTATAAATTGTTATGCGTTGATATTTGCATATTTTTGCTCCGTTTAAGTTTGAAGAAGCAGCCGGATAGGTTATCCGAATTGGGTGAATTTTTCGGAAACATAATTGCGGAAATCTTGTCTTTTAGAATCGATTAAGAATTGAATGCTTTGTACTAGACTGATATGAATCTGTTGGACGTGTGGATGTTGAAGTAATTACGAAATACCAATTTGATACCGTTATTAATAATAATGTTGTCGGTTTAAATCTTAAGTGCTTATCTTCGGATGTGACATATTTCCGGATACAATGCTTGTATTACCCACCTCAACAATACATCGAACTCAGAACGATATCCACATTTTCTTATAGATCTATATAACTCTTTACCACACAATCCCGAATTTTAACAACCCTGAGAAAGAAGCCTTTTGAAAACATTGTGGGAAAAGGAGAAAATGCAGGTAACCAGGATGTTCTTCTTTTTCCACAAGGTTTCTACCCTTCTCAAACCAAATTACTATTATTTAGTTACCTTTATTTTGTCGTCTGCAAATGCTATCAATTTGGACCGGTCTTAAATTTTCTCATGTGGTAAAGAGTTAACTCTTTACCAGACAACAAATTTATAAACTGGTCCAAATTGGAAGCATTTGCAGACGACAGAATAAATTTGTCTGAAAAATTGGAATTTTGTTTGGTTAGGGTAGAAACATTGTGGAAAAAAAGAAAAATACTGGTTACTAGCATTTTCTCCTTTTCTCACAATCTTTTCAAACGGCTTCTCTCTGTGAGTCGTTAAAGGTCATGTTTATGTGGTAAAGAGTTAAGCTAAGCCTTGTAGCACATTGGTAGCAAACAGGACTTAAAACTATGGGATGGCTGGTTCAAATTTCCCAGCTTTACAAATCTCTTTCTCAGTTCTGTGATTGAGACAGGATTTATTCCTCTCTTACCTGTATTAAATTATATGTTGGACGATGATTATATGGTTATATGAGAAAGCAGCCATTTGTTTGGAAAGAATACTGGTATTGTGCAAAGTAATTGTAAAAGAAAACCCAGGAAACACAGATACTATGTACAAGCTACTGTGATATAACTGAAAAGGTGTTGAAAACAATGTTAAAGACCGTACAAACAAACTATTGGTAAAGTATTAACTCTTTACCACACAATCCCGACTTTTAACAACCCTGAGAAAAAAGCCTTTTGAAAACATTGTGGGAAAAGGAGAAAATGCTGGTAAACAGCATTTTCTCTTTTTCCCACAATAATTTCTACCCTTACCAAAATCAAATATTCAATTTTTCATTCACACTTCTTTTGTTGTCTGTAATTGCTTTCAATTTGGACTGGTTTGAAATTGTCTCATGCGGTAAAGAGTTAACCCTTTACTCCATAGATACTCATTTCTACGCATTGCTTGTAGGAGCCTTTGAAAAAACATTGTGACAAAAGGTGAAATTGCTCGTGACGAGCAATTTCACCTTTTGTCACAATGTTTTCTATGCTATCAAAAGGTGTCATATACACATAAGAAACGACATCATCCTTGCTGTTAATTAGGGTCAGTTAGAGATAGAATAGAAATGCCTTATGGAGTAAAGGGTTAAACATGATGAAATTTGTGTTAATTTATCATTGCTTCCAGTTGTCCATATGGACTTCACAGTCACTGACGGCTGTCGGTATTGTGGAAGTGAGCAGATGTAGGATGAAACCAATCCCAAGTTACACCTGGTTCTTTATCTGCTCAGTGTATAGGATTTCTAAACAGGACCTAGGTTTAACATCTCATCCTAAAGACTGTTAGTGGTTTTCCATGGCCAGCCAGGAGAATCAAACCCACACCTGCAAATGACCCGAAACATCGCATTCATGATACTCATGCTCTACCAACTGAGCTTTGCGGGCTGGTCAAATATTTAACCCTTTACTCCATAGATACTCATTTCTACACATTGAAATGTAGGAGACTTTGGAAAACATTGTGGCAAAAGGCGAAATTGCTTGTGACGAGCAATTTCACCTTTTGTCACAATGTTTTCTATGCTATCACAAGGCGTCGTATACACATAAAAAACTGCTTCATCCTTGCTGTTATTTAGGGTCAATTAGAGATACTATAGAAAATGCCTTATGGGGTAAAGGTTTAACATGATGTGGATTGATTTATGGATATTATGCATAATCTATACTTCTTTGATCAGGTGTCCTTTGTGATACGGGATGAGATAGAGCGTCATCACAGATCTGGGGTCAATGCGCTTCAGTTTGATCCACTTCTAAGCAGACTGTACTCAGCTGGTAGAGATTCTATTATTAGAATATGGAACACAAAGGCTACAACCAAGGTATGGAATATTGGACATAATTATAATACCTTCCCCCATGTTTTTTTTATAGAATTAACTCTTTTCCACACAACAAAAATCTGTATTTGTTCAAATTGAATGCATTTGTGCGCAATGAATACTAGTAAAATTCAGACAAAATGACAATGTCAGTATTTGAGAGGCTAGTTTGCTGGTTACCAGCATTTTCTCCTTTTCCCACAATGTTTTCTAACCTTCCCAAATCAAATTTCAATTTTTGATCAGCATGTAATTTGTCATTTGCAAATGCTTTCAATTTTGACCAATCCAAAATTTTGTCGTTTGGTAAAGATTTAACACTTCAAAAGATGACAAGTTTTAGCCTTCTGTAAATTAAAAACATTTTGCTGATGTGACATTAGAGCCGACTGAAAAATTAAAATTTGCTTTAGGAAGAGTAGAAAGCACTGTAGACATATGAGAAAATGCTCATAACCAGCATTTTATTCCTATACCACAGTGTTTTTAAAAGGCTTCTTTCTAAGGGTCAGGATTAAAGTCAGTATTGTGTGGGTGAAAAGGGTGAAAAAAATGTCACCTTTGCAGATGGAGAAAGGCTTTAAATTTCTGTTGACCCTTTACCACATAATACAGACATTGTATGGCCATGAAGAAAAATCCTTTTGAAAACATAGGGAAAATGGAGAAAATATCCTGGTAACCCGTGTTTTCTTCATTTTCCTCTATGTTTCTACCCTTCCCAAAACAAATTTCAATTTTTGTGCCACATTTTGTTTGTTATCTGTAAATGCTTTCAGTATGGACAGGTCAGAAATTTTGTTATTTGGTAAGGAGGTAAGGTACTGTCTCTAACTTTCTGGAATGAAGTCATATTTGAGTCATTTTGAGATTTTAAAAAAGTTTGGATAAGATCAAATTACAATAAGCCAGGACAGAGATTAGCATTTTATATAGATATTCAGTGATCTGGCAAAATAGAGGTTTTGGGACATGATGGTCTTATTGAGCAAGAAAAGTCTTGTTGAACTTTTATCATATAGTCAACAGTTTTAATTACATGTAGGTCTAAAAAAATGTTTGTGTTTAGGATTTCCCTACCTTACCTAGAAAATGTTGCCAACCCTAAACTTTTTTCATCATGATTGACAAAAAAAAATTTCCATTGAGTTTTATTTCACTATATGCTCCTTGTAAAAAGTTCTTGGGAAAAAAATCAATTCCTACCTACCCTACCTACAGTAACTCATACTGGAACCCTAAACTCAAATATTTTTTTTATGCCTGACCAAGAAGAAAAGCGACTTTTAGAAACCTTTCTTTTTTTTGCTTTTCCTAAAATGTTTTCTATTCTTTGAAAGACAAATTTTAAGATTTTTTACAAATTAAAATTGGCTTATACAAATGCTCATAGTAAAAAATCTTAATGGCTATCCTTTACCACAGAATCCAGAGTTTTAACAACCCTGTGATAGAAGGTTTTTTAAAACATTGTTGGAAAAGGAGAAAATGCTGGTAGCCAGCATTTTCTCCTTTTCCTACAATGTTTTTTTCCTATTCATGGACAAATACTATTACATGAAAAACATTTAACCCTTTACTCCATACATACTCGTGACGAGCAATTTCACCTTTTGCCACAATGTTTTCTACACTATCAAAAGGTGTCATATACACATAAGAAACGGCTTCATCCTTGCTGTTATTTAGTGTCAATTAGAGATACTATAGAAATGCCTAATGGGGTAAAGGGTTATACTCTCATCTCTAACTTCCTTCAATATGAAGTATCTTTCATGGGGTTTTATAGTGGAAATAGCTGTTTTCTACCTTACAGCTGGTTCTTTAACATGTTCTGACAGTGTGTAGCACTATCACACCAGATTTTGGTTTAATATCGCTTCTAAAGACTATTAGTAAGTTGAGATGGCCAACCATGGGAATCAAACCCACAACCTCAAGGTTGGTCATTAAAGTAGTTCTGTTCTCATTGCCCCAGTATATCTAAATCTGTACCACTTTGTCTTCCCTATCTAGGATCCATATATACTATCTATGGAGCATCATACAGACTGGGTCAATGACATTGTGCTGTGTTGTGGTGGAAGAACATGTAAGTTCATTAGCCTTTTCTTCTGTCTACCCATCTGTCTGTTCCTACTCTGCCTGCCAATACACACTCCATCCCCCCTCTCTCCCTCTCTCTCTCTCTTTCTCTCTCTCTCTCTCTCTCTGTCCGTCCGTCCTTCACTAAACCCCCCCCCCCCCACACACACACACACACACACACTTCCCTTCTCCCATTACACCTTCCCTTCCTCCTCATGAGGAGCACAAGCATAGAGTTTGTATTCATCTTTACTAAGCAATCCCATGCTTTCACAGTTGTTTCATTTTCTCCTTTTGCCACAGTATTTTCTTTCCTTTCAGAGATAAAATATTTTTGGTCCAAATTTGATGTATCATATGCAAATGCTTCCAACGTATACAATACTAAGATTTCTGTCTCTGTTTTTATTTTTCAGTGATATCAGCATCCTCAGATACTACAGTTAAAGTCTGGAATGCTCACAAAGGTTTCTGCATGTCCACACTTCGGACACACAAGGTTTGTAACATGGAAATATACTTAACTCTTTCACCACACAATCCCGAGTTTTAACGACCCAGCGCAAGAAGCCATTTGAAAACATTGTGGAAACCAGTATTTTCTCCTTTTCCACAATGTTTTCCATCCTATCAAAGAAAGATCACATAATTTGAGCCACATTTAAGTTGTCGTCTACAATTTGGACAATTCCAAAGTTTTGTCATTTGGTAAAGAGTTAACAGGTAGGCTGAAAAACAAGGTTTCATGTGCTTTTGAAGACATTCAAGATCAAGATCAGAATGCAAACATAAATTATGCCAAGTAAAGCATATTTGTTTTTTACGATGAAAGATTGAAATTTATTTCATCAACTGAACATTATTGGTAATATTTTCATGAATGGCATGGTTAACTCATTACCACACAATCCCTACTTTTGATGACCCTGAGAAGAAGCCTTTAGAAAACATTGTGGGAAATGGAGAAAATGCTGGTAACCAGCATTTTCTTCTTTTCCCACAATGTTTTCTAACCTTCACAAAACAAATGTCAAATGTTCAGTCACTTTTATGTTGTCGTCTGCAAATGCTTTGGATTTGGACAAGCCTAAAATTTTGTCTTTTGGTGAAGAGTTAAAAGAGTTAAAAGATGACCTAAAATCCTTTTGAGACAACTTCTCTGATTAGCTGGGCTATGGTAGTGGGAAGTCCAGATTTCTGAGAAGATCAAATGAAAACAAATATTTTCAACTATACTGTGTAGGCAATTTTGAAAGGATCTCAACTGAAACTACATTCCCTTGTCATCCTTTTAAAATACATGGTAGTTTTTTCTCTATGTCTTACAGGACTATGTCAAAGCACTGGCATACGCTAAAGACAAAGAACAAGTGGCATCAGCGGGTTTAGATCGGTCCATTTTTCTGTGGGACGTGAACACACTTACAGCCTTAACAGCCTCTAACAATACAGTAACAAGTAAGGACAAATTTAACTTGTTACCAAACAACATAATTTGAGACTGGTTCAAATTGGAAGCATTTGCAGACGACAAAATTAATGTGACTCAAAAATTGAAATTTGGTTTGGGAAGGATAGAAAACATTGTGGGAAAAGGAGAAAATGCTGGTTACCAGCATTTTCTCCTTTTCCCACAATGTTTCCAAAAGGCTTCTTTTTCAGGGTTGTCAAAAGTCGGGATTGTGTGGTAATGGGTTAATTGAGGCGTGCCCTGTGAAAAGGGGATGTAAAGAATCTTTACTATGCATGATACATGTACTAAGTCTACGCATAATTATGGATATATAGAATCCACTTTTTGTATCACATGCAGAAAATGTACCCAGAACAAAAAATATCGGTCAATGTCAGCATATACAGATTATGCTGGCTGATTCGAGTCGAAACTTTTCGCAGATGAATTATGCCTGCATTTCATAGAGCTGAACAATTGTTGCAAAAAGGCAAATATAAAAGTGACGTTACCAATAACCTTGTTAAAAAAATTGGTACTTTTTATACCACAGCAAAACATATGTCTTCGGAGGGTATACTGGAATCAGCCTGTCTGCCTGTGTGTCCGTCTGTGTACAAAATACGGTCAAAGCGCTGGTGGGGGTATAAAGTCACATTCAGTGACAGCTCTAGTTTTGTTTGGTAGACAGTTAATTGTTACCAAATGAGACATTTTCTTTTTTTCTTTTTTTAATTTTTTAGTCCAAATCAAACACATTTTCAGACGACAAATTAAATGTGGCACACAGGATAAGGAAATTTATAAAAAAAGAGTAGAAAACATTGATAACAGGTTAGATCTATTCTTATTTTCCAGCATCCAGTCTAAATGGTAACAAAGACTCCATATACAGTCTGGCCATGAACCCGGCAGGGACAGTCATAGTATCTGGGTCTACAGAGAAAGTGTTGAGAGTGTGGGACCCTCGTTACTGTCAGAAGTTGATGAAGTTGAAAGGTCACACAGATAATGTGAAAGCTTTGGTCCTGAATCGTGATGGAACTCAGGTTAGTGATCCTGCTCTGGTTTAGATATGTTGTTTAACTCATTACCAAACGATAATATTTTAGGCCTGTCCAAATCGAAGGCATTTGCAGACGACCAAATAAAAGTGACTGAAAATTTGAAATTTGTTTGGTGAAGGGTAAAAAACATTGGGGGAAAAGGAGAAAATGCTGGTTACCAGCATTTTTTCCTTTTCCCACAATGTTTTCTAAAGGCTTCTTTCTCAGGGTGGTCAGAAGTAGGGATTGTGTGGTAATGGCTTTATATCTTTGAGAGGAAAAAGGCTTTGGAAATCATTGCAGAAAAAAAGAGAAAATGCTGGTAACCAGCATTTTCTCTTTTGTCAATAATGCTTCCTACCCCATCGCAGAAAACAAATTCTATCCTATTTTTTGTCATGTGAGAGCATTTTCGATCTGGACTGATCATAAATTTTGTTTTGTGGTAAAGAGTTCACTCTTTACTGTGCAAAAGTGTTAAACTCTCCATCAAAAAAAAAAATATTTAGTTCAAATTGAAAGCATTTGTAGACGACAAATTAAATGTGGCTCAGGTCTAGGATATGTCTCTGGATTGTGATAAAGGACTTATTGATTATTTGGCTTCCATCATGTGAAAAAGGGCATTCATACATTTGCTTAACCCTTTACCAAAGAATCCCTGATTTTTACGACCCTGAGATAGAAGCCTTTTGAAAACATTGTTGGACAAGGAGAAAATGCTGGTAACCAGCATTTTCTCCTTTTCCCACAGTGTTTTCCACCCCACTGGAAACAAATTTCAATTTTAGAGTTACGCTTATTTTGCTGTCTGCAAGTGCTTTCAGTTTGGAACAGTCTAAAATTTTGTTGTTTGATAAAGGGTTAAAGTGTTGTCTTTGATCAGTGTGCCCAGTTTAGGCAGGCTAATTGGAGATGGCACTTACGACTACATTAGAGTTTGTGCAAAGAGGAAATTATATAAAAAGGGGAAGTGTTGTTTCTGATTGGAGATGACACTTTCTGCAAATGTGGGAATGCCCCTTTTTCGCGTGTTGCAGGACAAAACTAATGGTGTTTTACCCTGTTTTATATAGATATGTGGTCAATACTGTCTAGACTGATTTTTTTATTTTCTAGTGTTTGTCTGGTAGTTCAGATGGGATGATCAGATTATGGTCTTTAGGACAACAGAGGTGTGTGGCAACATTCCGGGTACATGATGAAGGAGTCTGGGCATTACAGGTTTTCTAAATTTATAAATTTGACTTTTAGCTTGGCTGGGCTGAGCCTAAGTAGGTCAGTTGATAGCATGATAGCATACAAGACTTGAGACCCGGGGTGGGGGGGGCGGGGTCATGGATTTGATCCTCAGCTTGTCCAATTCCTTTTTGAGGATTGGAGACAGTCATTTAGACAGGATTCATTCCTCTTCCACTGCAGAACATTGTTTCAATGGTTTCAATGATGGTTATGTGGGAAAGCAGCCAGTGGCTTGGAAAGAATATTGCACGGAGTACTGGTAAAACAAATTCCAGAAAGTGTGGATTGGTGCATTGGGTGCTGCGATATGACTTTTCCCACAATGTTTTATACCTAGCTGGAAACAAACAGCTGGTTACCAGCATATACTCCTTTTCCCAGTATGTTTTCTTTCTAGCTGGAGACAAATTTCAGTTTTTGAGTTATTGTCATTTTGTCGTCTGCACATGCTTTCAATTTGGACCAGTCTAAAATTTTGGCGTTTGGTAAAGAGTTAAATATCAAAAGAGAAACCCATAGAATAAGGGAGGGTAACCATCATAATATTTTTGACATGGTTATACCCTTGTATGGTCTATAATTTTCACTGAAAACCAAATTATTTCTAGAGGCACTAGGGTCGTTAAAATTCTTTTCTGCGAGATAAAGGGATTAGCAGAACTACATCATTCTGAGTGTGACGTTCTTATACATGATCAATGATATGTCTGTGATACTAAGTAAGAGCAGGTCATTGATAATCACATGGCAATGGTTTAGCTTATACCCTGTTATAAAGCATCACCTAGACCTAGGCCTAGCACCTCAAAACAGAGTTCATGATTAAAATCTATCTTCAGGCAAATGAGAACTTTTCGATGGTGTATTCAGCTGGTAGAGACAGACGGGTCTGGGCTACAGATATTAAAAATCCTGAATACAGGGCGCTGGTTTGTGAGGAAAAGGAACCAGTTTTAAAGGTCAGTCCATTCTTGTGTTGTAATGTAAATGAGTTTGTGAAAAGGTGGTTTAATGCATTTGTATAAAGTATTGACAGATGTCAGCAGGTGCTGCCTGTACAAGCTGGCCCGAGTCTAAATGTTTTGCTATTGGTCAGTTTTTACATGTCAGAAAGTCTATGACAAATTCTGTCATTCAATTTTTGAGTCACATTGTTTGTTGTCTGCTAATGCTTTTGATTTGGACATGTCTAGAATTTTGTCATTTGTAATTAAAGAGTAAACAATTTTATCATCTGGGTTATGATACTGGTCAAAGCTCGTTCTGTTGTACTTGTTGTCTGATTGTTATTTCTCTGGTTTATACCTGAACCAAATTACAAAATTTACGCTGAACAGTTACTGTAATGTGACTGAAATACTGCTAAAACCTATTCAGAAAATCATCCAAAGAAATTTGATTTTAACATTGATATTGTATTGAAAAGCAACCAGCAAATGTCATGCAGGTTAAAATGATCTTTCAGCTTGACACTTAACCCTTTACTGCATAATGCTTACTTTTGACAACCTCGGAAAGAAGTCTTTGGAAAACATTATAGGAAAAGGTGGAAAAGCTGGTAACTAGCATTTTCTCCTTCTCCCACAACGTTTTTAACCCTATCAATGAACAATTGCTCTATTTGAGCCACATGGTAAATGCTTTCAATTTGGACAAAGCTAAAAATTTGTTGTTTGGTAAAGGGTTCACTGATCTTGTTAATTTAAAACATAGCAGTCTGTAGCTTTGAAATAAAAGAAGTTAGATTAAAATAGTGCAAACATTTTCACTGTGTAACTTATATGAATTTTATAAATTTTAACACAGTTTTATATGTTCACAGTTAGAGCTCACACAAAATGATCCTCAGACAGTTTGGGTAGCCACCACAAATTCTTCAATAAAAAATTATGTAAGTTTTTTACTGTGTTTTTTGGTTGCCATATAACTTGTGCAAGGCAGTAACTGTATACTTTACTTCGCCTTCAGCCAAACATTCATGTGTGTTGATGACCTTGATGAGAAAAACTTTTGAAAACATCATATAAATTTTGGAAAGCAGCAAATGCTGAATATCTTACAATTTCTCTTTTGTCCACAACATTTGTACTTATTCAGAACTCCAGATAAGAGTGAGTGATGGTAATCTAAATCCATTATTTCTGTTCCAAACCCTATGTTATCGGTACACTTTAGAATCATCACAATGATTCTAATGAGTATCAAGAACATTGGGTTTATTGGAGAATAATCAATATTTTCAAATATGAAATTAAAATCACTCCCTCTATGTGGAGCTCTGTTATCAGACAAAAAAAATCTGATCATTTAAGCCATATTTAATTTGCCATCTACAACTGTTTTTCAAATTGACAAAAATTTAAGTTTGTCGTTGGTGTAATGAAAAGTAAATCTAACAGATACCTGGAATGATTTAATTCTTTACCAAAAACAGATTCACAGGTTGATAGGTGACACCGAGGAAAAGTGCACTGTACAGGAACCAAAACTTTCAGCCTTATAGTTTAGGAGTTATTTAGTTATTCCCATCATTATTTTTCCATACTTAAATTTGTGTGGAGCGTAACTCGAAAAAGTAAGACATGTAAACATGATACCGGTACTTCATAGATGCTTAAAGAACTTTGAGGAGAAGCACAATGCAAAGAACCATGACTCTCTATTGCATAATATTGGAGTTATTGACCCCTGTAATTTTTTACTTCCTTTAACCCTTTCCCAAACAATCCCTGGTTTTTACAACCCTGAGATAGAAGACTTTTGAAAACATTGTTGGAAAAAGAAGAAAATGCCGATAACCAGCATTTTCTTTTCCAACAATGTTTTCATTCCTGCTTGAAACAAATGTCAATTTTTGAGTTACATTTATTTTGTCGTCTGCAATTGTTTTCAACTTGGACCAGTCTAAAATTTTGTCCTTTGGTAAAGGGTTAATTTTGTCAAGAGCATTACTGAAAAACAACATAAGAAATAAACATTAAATTTCACATGTTGATAGATGACATTGTAGAGAAGGGTACATGATCCATAACATTCAGTGTCTCTTTGTTATTTTTCATACTATAACTCTCTACCATATGACAAAATTTTAGACTGGTCCAAATTCAAAGCATTTGCAGTTGAGAAAGTAAATGTCACTCATGTTATGTACATACCCAGTTATTTCTAGCTTTGTTCATGTGTGTATCTATTTTTGAATGGTTTTCCCCTGTTGCTATTTTTAGAACTGGATTCTCTCTTGTGGAATATTGTGCTGGAAGTTTCCAGGCCTTTTTACAATCTGTTTACTAGAAATTATGCAACTGATTTTAACATGAATTTTCTGGAAGTTTCCCTGTTATTATAAAAGGAAAAGCTTTTTACATCTCGGTGTTCACTAGTTAATACATGATTGCCAGACTACAGTGGGGATTATCTTGTGTTTGTGTCATAATTAGTGCCTGGATTACATTCAGTTTGGATTCGGATCAGACTAGACTAAAGTGAGGATTACTTCGTGTGCTTGGATTACATTCAGTTTGGATCAGGATCAGATTGGAATTAAGACTGGAATAGTTTGTCTTCTGAATTTAACGTCTAAGGTATTGTTTTGTACTATTGTAATATTGTCACTGTTTATTTGATATTTTTGTTAATAAATTCTGTTAATTGTTATCGTTTGTTGCTGGCTTCTTCTTTCTAGTTACGCCTGACTCGTAACAGAAATTGGGGGCTCGTCCGGGATTGGAAAATAGACTAACGTATTTGTTTTCCATTTTGGACTATCCATCGATTGGAAAATAAGACTAACGCATTCGTTTACTAATCAGTAATTATAATACAATTTTGTACTTGAATCCAGCAACAAACAAACATGTCTTTTGACTTAGATAAATTTACGGCTGAACCGTCTGTGGAGTTATTGAATTTGGGTAAAAAGACTGATTTGCTTAATCTTGCGAAGCACTATAAATTGTCTGAAATAAAATCTTCAATGCGTAAACATGAAATTAAGAACATTTTGGTACAATATTTTGTTGATGAGGAGATTTTTAATGAAAATGCTCTTTCCCTGATAGTTGACGTTCAGTCAGTTTCAAGTTCGAAAGAACTTGAATTAAAACTTCAGATCAGACAGTTAGAAATAGAAAGAGAAAGGGAAAGACAGAGAGAAGAAAGAGAAGAGAGAGAGAAGGAGAGAGAATTTCAATTAAGAATGAGGGAAATAGAAATGCAAGAAAGAGCAAATCGGCCCAAGGAAAAGGTTGAATACAATTTCGATGTTACAAAACATATTAGGCTTGTTCCTCCATTTCAAGAAAAAGAAGTTGATAAATACTTCCTACACTTTGAAAAAGTTGCAGAAAACTTAAATTGGCCAAGAGAGCACTGGACTTTGCTTCTGCAAAGTGTTTTGATAGGCAAAGCTCGTGAAATTTATACACAACTAGGTGTTGAACAATGTCATCATTATGAGACTGTTAAAGAACTTATTCTCAAAGGTTATGAGCTGGTCCCAGAAGCATATAGACAAAAATTTAGAAATTGTAAAAAAGATTCCAACCAGACTCATGTTGAATTTGCTAGAAACAAAGAACAGTTATTTGATAGATGGTGCTGTTCTAAGAAAATAGACCAAAATTATGATAAACTAAGACAACTTATGTTAGTTGAAGAATTCAAACGTTGTATTCAATTTGATGTTAAGACATTCTTAGACGAAAAACAAGTTGAAACTTTAGAAGAAGCAGCTCGTCTGGCTGATAATTACTACCTTACACATAAAGTTTCTTTTATTAATAAACCAAAACCTACTTCCTCACATCCCCAAAATAAATTTACGTCTGGTAATTCATCTGGCATGCCCAGTCAATCCAATACACCCAAACCCAATTCTACTAGTGAAACCAAAAGTCAATATCCCTTATCTCGACCCACTTGTAACTATTGTAAGAAACCTGGTCACCTTGTTTCTGAATGTTTGAAATTAAAAAGGAAGTTAGAAAGTGATGAAGCCAAGCCAACAGGACTCACCACTCTTAGACCAAGGCCACAGTCTTCTATTAAATCCAATACAATTGACATAGTCACAAAACCCAAGTCTGATTCTACTATGGAGATTTTTGAACCATTTATGTTGAATGGTTTTGTATCACTTTCACGTGATAATTGCCCACCTACCCCTATTAAAATTTTAAGAGACACAGGAGCTTCTCAATCTCTTATTTTAGCAGATATACTGCCTTTTTCTGAGAAGACTTCTTCCGGTACTAGTGTCCTTATTCAGGGTGTAGAGTGTGGAACTGTTAATATCCCTCTCCATTACGTTAATTTGTCATCAGATTTGGTTACTGGGCCTGTGGTTATTGGTATTAAACCTTCCTTACCATTTAAAGGTGTCCATTTACTGCTAGGCAATGACTTAGCTGGAGATAAGGTTGTGGTTAATCCACTTGTAACTGACACACCAAATATAGGTCAAACAGATGACCCTATCGAGCAGGAAATTCCTGACTTGTATCCTTCTTGTGCAGTTACCCGAGCTATGGCTAAAAAGGCCATTTTGAAAAACTCAAACTCTGACATTGACTTGACAGATACTTTTATCGGTCAATATTTTAATAATGAGATTAAAAAGTCTCTTGATCCCAGTTTGTCTGGTACTCAGATAGACTCGTCAATGTCTTGTCATTCATCACCACGGTCTATTGACCAAGGTCATGACACGCTGTCAAAGTCACAGCTTATCCAGGAACAGCAAACTGATCCTGAGATTTCAAAATTAATTTTTAGGGCTTTACCTGAAGATGAAATTTCACAAGTCCCAATGTGTTACTATATAAAGAATGGGATTCTTATGAGAAAATGGCGACCATTTGATGTCCCAGCTGATGATGAATGGGCTGTTTACCACCAAATTGTGGTTCCAAAGTCATATCGTCATGAAATACTAAGTATAGCCCATGAAAGTCCTATGTCAGGTCATCTAGGTATAAACAAGACCTATCACAAAATTATTAATCATTTTTATTGGCCTGGTCTCAAATCAGATGTCTCTAAATATTGTAAAACTTGCCATACATGTCAAATGGTAGGTAAACCCAACCAAACCATTCCCAAAGCTCAATTACAACCTATTCCTGCTTTTGATGAACCTTTCAGTAGGATACTCATAGACTGTGTTGGTCCTTTACCTCGAACCAAGTCAGGAAATGAGTATCTCTTAACAATTATGTGTACTTCTACACGTTTTCCTGAAGCTATTCCTTTAAGGAACATCAAAACAAAGTCAATAGTCAAAGCTCTTATAAAGTTTTTCACATTTGTTGGTCTTCCAAAATCAGTTCAGTCTGATCAAGGGTCAAATTTTATGTCTGGTATATTCCAACAGGTTATGCATGAATTAGGGATCAAGCAATACAGGTCATCCGCCTATCACCCTGAAAGTCAAGGTGCTTTAGAAAGATTTCATCAGACATTAAAAAATATGATAAGATCATATTGCTTTGACACTGAAAAAGATTGGGATGAGGGCATCCATTTGTTACTATTTGCAGCCAGAGAATCTGTACAAGAATCTCTTGGTTTCAGTCCTTTTGAATTAGTTTTTGGCCATTCTGTTCGTGGACCTTTAAAACTTTTGAAAGAGAAATTTCTCTCAAATGATGAAACACCTTTGAATTTACTGCAGTATGTTTCTGACTTCAGAAATAGACTGTCTAGGGCATGTGAGGTTGCTAGGTCTAATCTTAAAACGTCTCAGGGCAAAATGAAAGCAAGATATGACAACCATGTTATAGATAGAAAATTTAAACCAGGTGACAAAGTCCTTGCTCTTTTGCCAATACCTGGCAGACCTCTACAGGCAAGATATTTTGGACCCTACACTATTGACAAGAAAACAAGTGATTTAAACTATATAATTAATACTCCAGGAAGGCGCAAAAACAAATATATGTGTCATATAAATATGTTAAAGGGATACTTTGACAGAGATAGCTCTATTTCAAAACCAATTACAGTTGTAAACACTGTCCCACAAGAATCAAATGTATCTGATCTTGAAGTAAATTCGGACTTTATTGATAAATCTGATCCTGGTCCATCTAAACTTGAGAATTCTGATATTTTGAGAAACCTCGACAACAAACTTTCTCACTTGGAACCATCGCAGCAGGAAGAGCTGAAACAGTTGATACATGAATATGAACATTTATTTCCTGATATCCCCACAAGAACTGATAAAATCTATCATGATGTCATTGTGGAAGATTCTAAACCAATAAAGCAACATCCATATAGAATGAATCCTTTGAAACAGAAATACCTCAAAGATGAAGTAAAATACTTACTGGAAAATGACTTTATTGAGCCTAGCCAGAGTAATTATAGTTCACCATGTATATTAGTACCCAAATCAAATGGAACTTATAGAATGTGTACTGACTATCGTAAGGTGAACTCTGTGACAAAAACAGACTCTTTTCCAATACCAAGAATTGATGACTGTATTGACAAAGTTGGAAATTCTAAATATGTCACCAAATTTGACCTGCTAAAAGGATTCTGGCAAGTTCCACTGACTGATAGAGCAAAAGAAGTATCAGCCTTTGCTACTCCAAACGGTCTGTACCAGTACAAAGTTATGCCGTTTGGGATGAAAAATTCTCCTGCAACGTTTCAGCGACTTGTAAACAACGTTATATGTGGATTAGATGGCTGTGATGCATATATTGACGACGTCATCATCTACTCAGACAGTTGGAGTGACCACCTTCAAAGAATCAGGAAGTTCTTCGACAGACTCAGTAAAGCGAAACTGACTGTGAATCTTGCAAAAACTGAATTTTGTCATGCTACTGTAACATTTCTAGGACATCTTGTGGGACAGGGTCAAGTTAAACCGTTAGAAGCTAAAGTCAATGCTATCTCTGAGTTTCCTGTGCCTAAATGTAAAAGACAGCTGATGCGATTTCTTGGTATGGCTGGCTACTACAGGAAATTCTGTAAAAATTTCTCGGGTATTGCTGAACCTTTAACAAATTTACTTAAGAAAAGCACAAAGTTCAAATGGAATGACAAATGTCAAGATGCATTTGATCGTCTGAAAGCCATACTGAAGAGCGCACCAGTTCTCTTGGCACCTGATTTTGACAAATGTTTCAAATTAGCTGTTGATGCAAGTGATGTTGGTATTGGTGCTGTTCTTTTACAAGAAGATAATAATGGTATTGATCACCCAGTTTGTTACTTTTCTAAGAAATTTAACAAACACCAGAAAAATTACTCTACCATAGAAAAAGAGTGTCTTGCTTTAATTCTGGTAATCCAGCAGTTCGAAGTTTATTTAACCTCTTCAACTTCACCAATTGTTGTATTCAATGATCATAACCCTTTAAGTTTTCTACAAAAACTTAAGAATAAGAATCAAAGATTACTGAGGTGGAGTTTATTGCTTCAAGAGTTTAATCTTGACATAAGACACATAAAAGGGAAAAATAACATTATACCAGATGCTCTTTCAAGAGTTTGAAATTCAAATAGTCATTTTCCCTAAATCATGTTCAAACTGAATTTTTAAATTGTACTTTCATTACCTTGATTATTTTCATTAGTCTTAAAGTAACAATAGCGTCCAAATGTAAACAGTGGGAGCCGTTCAAAAGCAGTAAATTCATATTACACCATATAAAAGTATGTAAATTAATATGAGGTTGACACTCTTTAAATGTGCGATTGGTCAAAGTTCCATTCGCTGACAGAAGAATTAAATTTAAATCTAGTACAAGTCCAACCAAGCCGACTAAATTTTTGTTTACATCGATGACCATGACGTAATGATCACGTGACAGCCTGAAACTAAGGTAAACGAAAATACAAAATGGAGGACCGTGAAGGTTCAAATTCGACAGGGGAGCAAGTTTATTAACCGAATTCGCTGAAGTCTTGCAAAGGGCAATACAGCAGAACAAACGGGCGTCTATTTTAGAAATTGCTTTCGACTAAAAACCCCATGCAAATAAAAAGAATGAGCGAAAAGCCGGAAAACAGATGCGGATTTCAGTTCGCACGGAAACCTGTTCACGATCGGTAAGTCACCTCCAAGGCTCCATTTACTATTGTTATAGAACATGAAGAACTTTTCGATCCATGAATATGGGATGGTTTGATAACAATGATCATTTTTATGCATTATTCAGCACTCGATTGACCCATTTACTGTGCAGGTATTGCAAAGATTAAATGTGCATAATTATGTCTGATCCTCGGATATTCCAGCCTCGTTGACCCAGTTTCGATTGATTCTAATGCATAGATAGTAACGTAATGCTTAAACCTGAGTTCAGAGGGTGCGTTTATACTCAAAACATGTTTATTGAGGGTTGAACTCTTTACCAGACGACAAAATTTGAGCTCTGTCCAAATTTAAAGCATTTGCAAACAACAATTTCAGTGTGGCTCTATTGATTAGGTAGAAAACATTGTGGGAGAATGAGAAAATGCTGGTTACCAGCATTTTCATTTTTTCTGCAATGTTTTTAAAAGGCTTCTTTTCCAGGGGCGTCAAAAGTAGTGATTGAGTGGTAATGGGTTAATTATAGATCTAAATCTAGTCTAATGCCTAGTTCTAACGCCACTGAGAAATGGCTTTGGAAAATTTTGAGCAGGATTATATTCTTATGTACATTGCATACATTACTTCTTGCAAGCTATGGGATACATACCAATGCAAATTTTATAGATGAAAATTGAGGGAAAAGATTGATTGATTGTATGCTATTTAACACTTTTTCCAACATTATTTCAGTTATATTGTGACAGCCAGTGCACTTGTCCATGCTTTCCAGGAGTCTCTTTTACAAGTTGTCTGCACAATTTTCTTTCCAGGCCACTGGCTGTTATCCCATATAGCCATTGTCAAGACTATGGTCAGAGGTGGGAGAAGAATGAATCCTGTCACAAGGGACTATCATCAATCCACCGAAAGAAATTTTCTGAGCTTGGGATTGAACCCACGACCCGCTCTTTCTCAAGTGCTGCATGCTACTGACTAAGCTACTGTGGGTCGGTTTGATGGAACAGAAACACTTCCAAGCTTTTAGCACTGTATATTACTAAGTCACTAGGCATACCCATGATAATGACAAGGGGAAAGACTAGAATCAGGTTGCTGGTTTGTCCATAATTACTCTCAGATTTGTTAAGGGCTCTTCTTGGACAATTTTCAACTATTGTCCTTGCAGAAATAATGTATGTATGTAATTTTCATAACGATTTGTACACATAACGTTAGGTGGGACTACTGAAGGACTCCTTAATACATGTGGTACATGTAGTATGGCCCTTATGATTTTATTTTTCATCTGAACCAGAGATACAGCCACTGTTTGATTGTGTTGGAGGTTGTAGACCTAAATGTATCTAATTTTAATGAAATGTAAAGTCTATACTTCCTCTAATGTTGGTTGGTTGTATTGGAGTTTAACACCACTTTAACAGCTAAGGTCATATCATGGCGGTCGGTGATGCACATGTGTTTCCTGGCTTTCTCATACCACTACTAACACTACTTTCTTTCCAAAGCCACCGACTACTTTTCTCACATGCTTCAGCAGAGGTGAGAGGCGAAAGTACGCCAGAAAGAAAGTTTGCCTCAACCGGGTATCGAACTCACAACCACCAGGTCACACCACCGTGCCACCCGGGCGGGCCTCTTCTAATGTGGAAGAACTCTTAAGAAACACCTCTAAAAACTGATGTGTAGGTCACTTTCATTTCCCCAGTCATTTTCATGTAACCAAAGAGTTTAACCTTCATAAAATGTTTAACCCTTTACCATACAAACCCTACTTTTAACGACCCTGAGAAAGAGAAATTTTGAAAACATTGCTGGAAAAGGAGAAAATGCTGGTAACCAGCATTTTCTCCTTTTCCTGCAATGTTTTCTAACCTGATGGAAGCAAATTTCAATTCTTGAGAAGCGTTTACTTTGTCGTCTGCAAGTGCTTTCAGTTTGAACCAGTCTAAAATTTTTGTCGTTTGGTAAAGGGTTAAACAATATTTGGAGCTCTCACTTGTTTTGTAATTGATATTTCAGAGTACAGAGGGAACTATTTTGCAATTCTCTGGCCAATGCGAATGGATCCTCCGACAGAGTGATACACAAACAGAATCATGCTATGAAGATGCAGATTAGCCTTGGTTTCTGACTCTTTCATCATTCCATTCCAGTAGACACAGAATTTGGCCATCTGCTTTCAGGTAACTTAATTAGGTAAAACATAATGAATGAATGAATGAATGAATGTTGTTTTATGGTGCATCGACAGCTTTGATTAGGTAAATCAGGTTTTATTTCAAAAGCCATATTTTTATTTACGTGACTGGTTAGTGAAAATTGAATGTATGTATTACCGTTTCAGTGGTTCACCTCTACCCAAACTCACAAGCCATCTACCCAGAGAACCATTGTAGATACAAGATTACTGGTATACTGTAAAAAGATTTTGCTGTCTCATCTTGATCTTGAATGAACCCATCATTATAGACTGGGTTAAAAATGGAGTGGAATTCTTAAAAATGTTCTGTAGGACAAAGTAGACAATTGAGATAAGTACTGCTGTTCTTGTGTGACTGAATTTGGTATTGTCACCTAGGGCTATACAGTCCTTCTATACCATGTGACATTAGTAATGTCCTGATTTTTATTCAGCTGAACAGCTATAAAGGGCTTCAGGATTACTTCATGACTCAGTGGTTAATTTAATGCATAATACAAGTAATCCATGACTACAAATCAGTTCTCTCTGGGTTTTGTTGGGATGTCCATGTGCATGTTACTTCAGATATTGGTAAAAGTAAAAACTCCAGAAATTAAGAATATTATAGTTTATCAAATTGGTATGACTGATATCATGTTGAAAGTTACACAAATGCATCACTCATTCAGTCAAGCCTGGCTTCATTTACAAAAGTGTCGTCGATTTTAGTGAAAGATGATGCATTACATTGTTAATTAAAGGTAGCTCAGACTATGAAAATTGTCCTTTATAGGGTAGAAAACATGGTGGGAAAAGGAGAAAATGCTGGTTACCAGCATTTTCTCCTTTTCCCACAATGTTTTCTAAAGGTATCTGTCTCAGGGTTGTCAAAAGTAGGGAGTGTGTGGTAATGGGTTGAACAAAGCCAGTTTTGACTTTAACCCTGTTCCAAACGACAAATTTTGGACTCTTCCAAACTGAAAGAGTTTGCAGACGACAATTTTAGATTTTGAGAAAATGGCAGAAAGTTTTCAAAAAGGGTAGAAAACACTGTGGAAAAAGATAAATTGCTCGTTACGAGCAATTTCTCCTTTTCCCACAGTTTTTTAAAGACTTTTACTGCAGACATGTAAAAACCAGGGCTTGTTTGGGAAAGGGTTAAATAATGTATGGAAAGTATTGTGAAGATGACAATATGTTGGTTTTATGATCAATGCAAGTGCAATTTGATGGCAAAAAACCCCCGTTTTTTGAAATCAGGTAAAAGAAACCAAAGGACTGAGGGACATGGCAACTTTTGACCTACTTTTAAACTCCATTTTCTGCCATTAACTAACACTTACACAGGCTGCAAAATAACAGCTTGTCACCTTCCATAATTTCCATACTTCTGTTATTATTCAAATTTAGATGCATTTTAAGACCTACTTCGTGTACTTTTGCTGCCATTGGGGCACTATGACATACCCCAACTCCTTGCTAGTACAAACAACATGTGAAGTAAATTAGTAAAGGGTTGGAGATGCACCAACAATCCAACAGTCCAATTATAATTATGCTGGATATTATGCTGGAGGTTATTCTGTCGTCAAATGGAATGAAGTGGAGTATAAAAACACCCATTTCAATAATTCCATTTTTTTTCTTCCGCAGATTTTCAGATTGAGATGAATTGAAAAAGAGATTATGATTTTTTTTTTTATTTTTAGGGTATACAGCAGAACAATCAAATTTCCAAAGACCTATTCTGTGGTGTTGCTGAAGAATATGTAGCATAGGAATATTTGGCCTTCCGTATGCTTGTTACAATATATAACTGGCCACTTTAGATGACAGTTCATACAAGGACAGATATGTTTCATGCAATAAGCAAGGCAATAAGGTGTAAATATTAGTTTATAATTTTAAATACATTATATAATCACAATAAGAATTTGTAGACAAAAAATAAAATACATTCATACATACAGCGATGTTAAAGGGTGTTGCCTGTTGTCAGCTCTTAACCCAAACATCAAAGTTTTCCATGTTAAGAATTATTTAGTAATTCTAATATTGAAAATGATTTCAAGGCATTTTTGCAAATGGAAGAATTGCTGGTAACCAATATTTCTTTTCCCTTTTTCATAACATTTACATCTCTTTCAGAAAAAAAATCATATCATTTCAGCTATGTCTAATTTTTCATCTGCAAATGTTATCAATTCCGAACTTTTACAGCTTTTTGATAACATTGTGGAAAAAGGAGAAAATGCTGGTAACCAGCATTTTTACCTTTTCCCACATTTTCTACTCTATTAATGACAAATTTCATCATTTGAACCATTTTTCAATTGTCGTCTGCAAATGCTTTCAATTTGGACAAGTCTATTATTTTGCTTATGTGGTAAAGAGTTAACAAACGTCAGAATGATAAAACTTTGCAGTCTAATAAATTTGTTTTGCGGTCAGGTGGTAGGGAACTTGGAAACATGCTCTGACCGTAGAACTAATAATGTTTCAAGTGGTACAAAATGCTCCGACAAACAAAAATCAAATATTTACTGGAGAACAACAATTAACTCTTTCCCAAACGACAGAGTCTGGACTCTTCCAAACCAAAAGAGTTTGCAGACGACAATTTTAGACTTGGAGAAAATGGCAGAAAATTCTCAAAAAGGGTAGAAAACTCTGGGAAAAGGAGAAATTGCTTGTTACGGGCAATTTCTCCTTTCCGGAATTCCCAGTGTTTTCATAAGACTTTTAATGCAGACATGTAGAAATAAGGGCTTGTTTGGGAAAGGGTCAAGTCTTTTCTAAATCGAAATTTTTTGCTGATGAAAAAGTAACTGAGATAATAAAAGTCTCTTTAAAAGGGTAGAAAGGAATAAGACGAAAATGCTGGCTACCAACATTTTCTCCTTTTCCCACAGGCTGCATTTGACCAACATTTTGTCAATGTTTGCATAGAGGGTCTTTCTCCAGGTTGTTAAAACTTATATTGTTTTCAAAAGGGTTAAAATGATGTTTCTTTTACATCTGTTTCGTTTACTAGTATCCTTTGCAAAGTCTTTAAAATTTTCAGGTTTTTCCACCCTGCCCCATGAACAAAATCCAAATTGTGTTCAAGAGTTACAGAGGGTCGATTCCTTTTCCAATGACATTTAATATACATTGGCAGTAAATTGAAAAAAACCGAGGATGTGACGGTGCATGTACATCCGCCATAGCCTTTTGGTTAATTTGATGTTTTAAATATTGTTCTAAATATAAACTGTAGCTGGAGCTAAAGAGGTACATGTAGGATGCCAATAAACCATACAAATTCTCTCTGCAGATTGATGATAGCCACTGAAACAAAATTCATTTTTCTCCCTTCCCAAACATGGTCTGAACTTATTTGGCTTAGCAATAATGTGTATGGTGTGTATGGAACACGGATCAAACAAGCTCTGACAGTTGGGATAGTTGCAATGGGCAGTGTGATATACTAGTAACTCAAATAGTATTATTAAACCCCCCCAAAAAAACTGATAAAGAATACATGTCTTAGAACAGATTAATTTACCTTCAAAAACAAATTTCATCCTTTGATTCTTGTTTAACCCATTACCAAACGACAAAAATTTAGACTTGTCCAAATTGAGAGCATTTGCAGACGACAAAATAAAAGTGACTGAAAATTTGAAATTTGTTTTGTGAAGGGTAGAAAACATTGTGGGAAAAGGAGAAAATGCTGGTTACCAGCATTTTCTCCTTTTCACACAATGTTTTCTAAAGGCTTCTTTCTCAGGGGCGTCAAAAGTAGGGATTGTCTGGTAATGGGTTAACTCTTTACCAAACGACTAAATTTTGGACTTGCCCAAATTGAAAGCAGACAACAAAATAAATGTGAATCGAAAATTGTAAATTGATTTGGAAAGGGTAGGAAACATTGTGGGAAAGAAGAAAATGCTGGGTACCAGCATTTTCTCCTATTCCCACAATGTTTTCAAAGGCTGTCTTTCTTAGGGTCGTCAAAAGGAGGGATTATGTGGTAAAATAAATGTGAATCGAAAATTGTTAATTGATTTGGAAAGGGTAGAAAACATTGTGGGAAAAGAAAAAAAATGCTGGGTACCAGCATTTTCTCCTTTTCTCATAATGTTTTCAAAGGCTTTCTTTCTGAGGGTCATCAAAAGTAGGGATTGTATGGTAAGCATTTTCTCCTTTTCCCACAGTGTTTTCAAAGGCTTTCTTTCTTAGGGTCGTCAAAAGTAGGGATTGTGTGGTAAAGAATTAACTCTTTACCAAAGGAAAACATTTTAGACTGAACCCAATTAAAAACATTTGAAGATAACAAAATAAAAGTGACTGAAAATTTAAAATTTGTCTTGGGAAGGGTAGAAAACATTGTGGGGAAGGAAAAAATGCTGATTACCAGCATTTTCTCCTTTTCCCACAATATTTTCAAAAGGGTCCTTTCTCGGGGTCATGAATACTCCAGATTGTGTGGTAAAGGGTTAAAAATCAACTGCAAATGCTTTAAATTTTAACAAGTCTGCATTTTTGTCTTATGATAAAGAGTGAATAATAAGATTTTCTTTTCAGTATACTATATTGATACTGTTTGCCTTTAAAATGGTTATCTGACATTTAAAGCTACAAGTACCGACATTGTTCACCGTAACTAAATTACAATTCTTTCAAAAAGTCTCTTTTTTTTCATTTTCTTTTTTTAATTCTAATTTTGTTATCACACTACCATTTCCCAACTTTGTGCCAATCACGACCTCCAATGTTGATGGCCCATCAAACGCAGACTCCAGTTCATTCATGTCCTTGTAACCTGGCTTTACTGGGCCGGCTTTGTGCAAAAGGAGACACTGAAATGACAAGATTATAAGTTTCTTGCTAAATACTGTACTGTAATATAGGAGCCATGCTCTGTCAAAAGTGTGTGTAGGCTGACATGGGATGACTCTTTTTGCACTTTACAAATTTTCTGCATGTCAAAGTACCATTCTACCATCAGTTCAAGTCCACTGTTATACAAATTGGGTTTTATGGATCCATAATGTTACGAGAGACCACACCTTCCTGCATGGCATTCTCCCGATTTAAATACAATACCTGGCTTCTGCGTCAGGGAGATATCTCTTTGGCTCAGTGGTTAAGGTATTGGCCTTGCGTCCGGGAGTTCCGGGGTTCGAATCCCGCTCGGTCCCTTACATCTGCCATGCATTTATTCATTTGTTTCTTTGTTCGTAAGATGGGGGCTCGTCCGGGATTGGCCATTAATCCCATTTGTTGTCCAAAATCGGACTTCCTGCCTAATAAGGCTTTGAGTCATAAATAAAGAAAGGAATATTTGCTTGTTACATACAATTGCTTCTTTCCAAAACTTGATTCTTTCCAAAAATTAATTAGTGCACATGCAGTCTATGGTATGGATGTACAAAGCTGAACCTTTGTCTGGTCAAGTATTTAAGCTCCGAATACAAAAGACACAAGTTCTAACATTAATGTATTTTAGATCCAGACATAAATATCATTGAAATACCTGTTGACATGTTGTTGAAATCTGTAAAAAAAGGAATCCATTCAGATGGGATATAACACCAGACTGGGGTATCTAATCATCAGTTTAAAAACATCTTGGTCTCTCTGCCTACCTAAAAAGATAAATTGTTGTTAGATTAGAAAGGAAAGTGATCAGTAAAAAAGACATGAAAAACATGATTCTCAATCACAATGCTTTAGATCTATTTGAGTAAAGTGTACTACTGCTGATGGTCTTCAACTGTCTTGCATCTGTAGGGTTCATCTGTATGCAATGACTTAATTGATGAAATAACACCAATTTTTTCTTAAAAACTGACTGAAAAGATATCTGTAAACTGCAAGTTAACCCATTACCGCACAATCCCTACTTTTGACGCCCCTGAGCAAGAAGCCTTTAGAAAACATTGTGAGAAAAGGAGAAAATGTGGTAACCAGCATTTTCTCAATTTCACACAATGTTTTCTACCCTTCACAAAACAAATTTCAAATTTTCAGTCACTTCGATTTTGTCGTTTGCAAACGCTTTCGATTTGGACTTGTAAGCTTTAAATATTGTCATTTGGTAATGAGTTAAACCAAACTCTTCAAAGTTGAGACTTAAAATATGCTGGTTTGACATTGTAACGTTAGTCAAGACCAGAATATACCTGGTAAGAATTCTGACATTTAATATAAAACGTCTACCACCTGATGTTAAACTCGGATCAAAATTCATCAATTATTTTTTCACAAAACAAACTTCTAAACTCATTCACTACCTACGACCAAGATCCGAACGCACCTAATATAAAGTCCGATCTTCACTACAAAACAACCACAATGTGTTTAACTAGGTTTCCCTGGTCCATATTACAACCCTGTGTACCCTACACATTCGACTTTGTATGTATAAACGCCGAATGTCTTATTGGACGAAATAGTAATGGACCGAAAGTTTTATGGGCCGAGACGCGAAGTTTCTACCAGTACAGCTCTGACAAGAGAAAAAACGGTGTTTATTCATGTCCTGATCAGAATGATGAAAGCGCAACTCCGATTTTCCAATCAACATACAAGGAACGCAGTCCTAATCTCAAGAAAATTAAAATCTTACCGAGGTTTCGCAGTAGGTTTCATGTAGAGGAAGCACATAGCGTCTGTGGATATACGTCATCATTATCAATCACGTGATGCCCAAATATAGGACATCAGAATCATTCCGAATAGATGTAGCAACGTCTTTTTGGAGTTGGGAGAGTTGATAATGAAAAAATGCAAATGGTTCTGTAGCAGGAGCCGATGTTGCAATGAACGCTTCTATCCTCTTGTTGACAAAATTAGAGTATAATTAGCAGATTCGTGTCTTTATTCCGACTATTTTCACGCACAAAAATACCTCTATATGAGCGCTATTGGGGCTTTAAATAATTAATATTTGTGTTTGTTATTTCCTCTGTAATACTTCAGTTAAAGTGTCATATACGTGTATATAAATAATATTGCAAAAAAGAAAGATTTATTTCATAAACCTTTCTTTTTCTTTTCAAGGGGGGAAGTGTTATGTACATACCCAGTTATTTCTAGCTTTGTTCATGTGTGTATCTATTTTTGAATGGTTTTCCCCTGTTGCTATTTTTAGAACTGGATTCTCTCTTGTGGAATATTGTGCTGGAAGTTTCCAGGCCTTTTTACAATCTGTTTACTAGAAATTATGCAACTGATTTTAACATGAATTTTCTGGAAGTTTCCCTGTTATTATAAAAGGAAAAGCTTTTTACATCTCGGTGTTCACTAGTTAATACATGATTGCCAGACTACAGTGGGGATTATCTTGTGTTTGTGTCATAATTAGTGCCTGGATTACATTCAGTTTGGATTCGGATCAGACTAGACTAAAGTGAGGATTACTTCGTGTGCTTGGATTACATTCAGTTTGGATCAGGATCAGATTGGAATTAAGACTGGAATAGTTTGTCTTCTGAATTTAACGTCTAAGGTATTGTTTTGTACTATTGTAATATTGTCACTGTTTATTTGATATTTTTGTTAATAAATTCTGTTAATTGTTATCGTTTGTTGCTGGCTTCTTCTTTCTAGTTACGCCTGACTCGTAACACTCAAAATTGACATTTGATTTAAGAGGATTAGAAAAACTTGTGGGAAAAGGAAAGAATGCTGGTTACCATCATTTTCTCCTTTTCCCACAATGTTTTCAGAAGGCTTCTTTTTCTTGGTTGTTAAAACAGGGATTGTTTGGTAAAGGGTTAATTTTGTTTATAGCATAAAGCACTGTACAAGCTTGGTAGAGTCCAGGTAAAAATAAATGGATAAGTTACTTGTTGCCTTGATATCACTGACCTGTTTAAACTTGAAAGTGGTGTAAAATGCCACTAAAAGAATCCGAAACTTTCTTGAGTCTTAGCACATCATTACTTTGTGTAAATAGTGGGAACACTCTACCAATTAACAAAATTTACTTCACACATCAACATTGACAAGCAATTGTAGACATGTTTTGTAAAGTTTTCTTTTTCAAGGTCGTTAAAATTTGGGATTATGTGGGAAAGGGTCTACAGATTGTGGTTTTTTTTTATTTTCAGTCTGTAAAAAGTATAAACAAACATCTGACATCCAGTTTTGATAATGTTTCCTTAACACCTATGTATTCACAACCAGATTTTACCATCAAAGGTAAGTGACAGTCATAGAATACATCATAGGAAGTGCAGGAATTATTGCTGGTTCTAAACAAGTGCTATTGTCGTTCAACGTTGTCAAAAGCTGTTTACTGTAAGGGCATAAAACATTCTACTGGTAACACAGTACTGTATATAGGTGTCAAAAATTTTACTAATTAACAGATTTTGCATACGGAAATGTTCGCGAATTCAGGACACTCATAGATTTGTATACTTGTAAAAATATGCGAACAGAAAAGTTCGCGAATGTTTAAAATTCGTGAGATAGGAAGAATTTCCACATCGCAAAAATTTCCACTTATACAGTATATGTATAGTAATTGAAATTTGAAGACATCTGTGCAATGCAAATGTAACATTTTATAATTCCATGCCGGATTGTGAAGAAATATTGCAGTAGTGTTATTGTTTGTCCATCTGTCTCTCAGTTCACATATCTCTCCTTCCATTCATCTATCATGTCCTCCTGTCCATAATTTTGGTTTTTAAAAGAATGACTCTCAGCTTTCAAAAACACCTATAGAAAACATTATTGGTATCTGCTGTTTAGAGTCCCAGTCTTAACCCATTACCACACAATCCCTACTTTTGACACCCCTGAGAAAGAAGCCTTTTGAAAACACTGTAGGAAAAGGAGAAAATGCTGGTAACCAGCATTTTCTCCTTTTCCCACAGTGTTTTCTACCCTTCCCAGAACAAATTTCAATTCTTCAGTCACCTTTATTTTGTCGTCTGCAAATGTTTTCAATTTGAACCAGTCTAAAATTTTCTCATGTGGTAAAGAGTTAACTATAATGCTCTTTGGAGTGCTGTAAAATACCCTTTAACCCATTACCACACAATCTCTGCTTTTGACCACCCTGAGAAAAAAGCCCTATAAAGCATTGTTGGGAAAGGAGAAAATGCTGGTAACCAGCATTTTCTCCTTTTCCCACAATGTTTTCTACTCTTCACAAAACAAAATTCAAATTTTCAGTCACTTTTATTTTGTCGTCTGTACATGTTTTCGATTTGGACTAGCCTAAAATATTGTTGTTTGGTAAGGAGTTAATCCTATATCTTTTATTCCAGATTTTTAACAACCCTGAAGTCAGAATCCTTTGAAAACCTTGTGGGAAAAGGACACGAGCTGGAAACCAGCATTTCGTCCTTTTCCTGCAATGTTTTCTACTAGTCAAAGGCAGAAGACATCATTTTAACTACGTTTAGTTTGTTCTCAGAATATGTTTTCACTTTGGTTTAGTAAAAACATTGATTGTTTTGTAAAGAGTTAAACAACGAAGTACTTTTCCATGTAGGTAGTATTGAGGGTAATTAACTCATTACAACACAACAAAATTTTAGACTGGTCCAAACTGAAAACATTTGCAGACGACAAAAGAAAAGTGACTGAAAATTTGAAATTTGTTTGTGAAGGGTAGAAAACATTGTGGGAAAAGGAGAAAGTGCTGGTTACCAACATTTTCTCCTTTTCTCACAATGTTTTCTAAAGGCTTCTTTTTCAGGGGTGTCAAAAGTAGGGATTGTGTCGTAATGGGTTACCCCCATTACCACACAATCCCTACTTTTGATTACCCTTAGAAAGAAACATTGAGACAACATTGTGGGAAAAGGAGAAAATGCTAGTAACCAGCATTTTCTCCTTTTCCCACAATGTTTTCTATCCTATGCAAAACAAATTTAAAATTTTCGGTCACTTTTATTTTGTTGGCTGCAAATACTTTCGATTTGCATAAGCCTAAAATTTTGTCGTTTGGTAATGAGTTAATCAATTATTAACCCTTATATTCTCTAAAAACGTTACTTTGAAATAGTAATATTTCGGTTTTTACCATGAAATTGATCATTTAGTTAATCAGCTCAAGTATTAATAAATTTATTCTTCTGTCACACTGTTATTGCAGGTGGTTCCAGTATTAGGCAATACTATGTTTTGAATGACAAAAGACACATCTTGACCAAAGATACAGAAGAAAATGTTGCATTGTGGGATGTTCTGAAAGTAGGTAACTGCTGGAACAGTCTATTCTCATAACCCTTCACCAGACAAAAAAATTATAGGCTTGTCGAATTGAAAGCATTTGCAGATGACAATTTTAATGTGGCTCAAACAGTGCATTTTTCTTTTATTGGGTAGAAAATATTGTGGGAAAAGGAGAAAATAGTTGAAACCAGCATTTTCTCCTTTTAACACAGTGTTACCAAAAGGCCCTCTACCCAGAGTTGTTAAAAGTTTGCATTGTGTGGTGAAGAGGTAACCCTAACTTAGTGGACCTGTAATAGAAAACAGCTATTTCCACTAAAATAATTTATCCTACAAAATTTGCTAAGATTAAAAATGAGTATTATTGTACTACTTTCACCAAGCCACTTTTTCCTTTTTGTCCTTCCTAGAATTATCATTTATTAATCTAAAACCACTATATTCTCAATACAAACAGATATGATAATTACCTCCCTTTTTCTGAAAACTAAAAGAAGTATCTACAAATAATTTCAAGATAGGCAGAAAGTAATTTCTGATCCGTTAAAAATGTGCAAAAGTGCTATATCTGTATAAATATGTATTTATCAACTATCAAGAAAACTTTATGCAATGCAGTGCTAGAGGTATTAGGGGTCTTCTACCTTAAATTATTCCAAAAAACAAAAAAGCACTTGCAGACGACAAAATAAACATAACTAAGAAATTGAAATTTGTTTCCAGCAGGGTAGAAAACATGGTGGGAAAAGGAGAAAATGCTGGTTGCCAGCATTTTCTCCCTTTCCTACAATGTTTTCTAAAGGCTTCTATCTCAGGGATGTAAAAAACAGGGATTGTTTGGTAAAAGGTTTAAGGTGCCTGTCACAACTTCTGTTGCCTTTGCATGAAGTGCATATCAAGATAAGACTGCATGAAGCTTGCAATCTGATCTTTGATAGATGAAAGAAACCTGGAAATTGCATTTAATTGTGTTTTATTTCAAGACTTAAAACATCTATCGGTATAGGTTCTATTCAATACTGTGATGGTTAATAAAATTTTGTAAGCGATCCATTTTGTTAACCCTTTACCAATCAATCCTTAGTTTCTATGATCCTTACATAGAAGCCTTTTGAAAACATTGTTGGAAAAGCAGTAAATGCTGGTAACCAGCATTTTCTCTTTTCCCACATTTTTTTTCTACCCTGCTGGAAACAAATTTTGATTTTTGAGTTGTGTTTATTTTGTTGTCTGCAAGTGCTTTCAATTTGTACTAGTCTAAAATTTTGTTATACGGTAAATAGTTAATGACCTAGTTAATGATAAATCATAGACTGCTATATAAAGAATATTTGATGTTTTCCACAATGTTTTCTATTCATTTAGGGACAAATCGTTTGAGCAAACAATCAGTGTGACATGTGCAAATGCATATAATTTGGACAAACTGTAAACTTTGTAGTCTGATTAACCTTAAGTCTGCCAAGGCTAACTCACTGTCTCTTGCAGACAGTCTAGATAAAGATTAGACTGCACAGAAGGTGCAGTCTGATCTTGGATCTACACCTTTGAAATTTTAAAACAAAGGTTCATACTATTGGCTTTGAAGCTCTGTTTCTCTTCCAAGGCTGGATATGTGTTAACTTACGTTTTTTTTTGTCTGTTATCTCATATTTATACCCCTGCAAAATGAATGTTTTCGGGGGTATACTTGAATCAGCCTGTATGTCCATCTGTCTGTCCATCGGTGTGTCCATCTGTGCACAAAATACTAGCGATTGCCTATTTCTGTCAAAGCGCTGGCGGGGGTACTAAATCACATTCAGTGACAGCTGTAGTTTTGTTTGTAAGTGTTATTCAATTAACTAGATAAGTAACAGTTGCCAAGACATGCTATATGGGCCAGTATGTCTAACAAAACATTTTTATTAATAAACACCAATCTGAGATTTTCTATAACCACTTGATTTCAGGCCAGAAAGATAGAGCATTTTGTGAAGCTATTTATTTAAGATTTCAGTCTGTGTTCTGCACTGGTTTTCTTTTGAATTTAGTTTTATTTTGGTCAACATGTTTGATTAAAATGATTATCATTAAACACCTAATAATCATATGATTCATCTGATTTTAGGCCAGAAAGATAGAGGATCTTGGAAAAGTTGACTTTGAGGAAGAAATCAAAAATCGCTTTAAGATGGTCTATGTTCCAAACTGGTTTTCTGTGGATTTGAAAACGGGGGTGAGTTCTGCTCTTCGGATTACAACTCTTGTAACAAGCGAATGCTCCCACAATATTTTCAGTGCACTTTGTAAAAGCAATTTTTCTTCTGTTGAAATGTTTGCCAAACGGCAAAATTTTGGACTCATTCAAATGACATTATTTTCAGAAGATAAGTTAAAACTGATTCAAATGGTGAGATTTGTCATGCAATAGGTAATAAACATTTTTCGAAAAGAAGACAGTGCTGCTCACCAGCATTTTCTCTCTTTCCTACAATGTTTTCAAAATCCCTGTCTGTATGAGGGTTGTTAAAATTTGGAATTGTGCGGTAAAGAATTAAATTTTACTCCTTAAGGTAATGTATAAGAATTACAGGTTGTTATGAAGATAGTCTTCTAATGAGATTAATTTATTTTTTAAGTCCAAACATTGTGTTAACTTCTTTTGTGTGCCAAGCAGGTAGGACTGAACTTTCACCAAATAATCCCTAATTTTTACAGCCTTTTGAAAACATTGTGGGAAAAGGGGAAATGGTGATAACCAGCATTTTCTTCTTTTCCTACAATGTTTTCTTTCCTGCTTGAAAAGAATTTCAGTTTTTTGAGTTTTCGTTTATTTTTGATGTCTTCACATGCTTTTAATTTTGGCAGAGTCTAAAACTTTGCTGTTTGGTAAAGAGTTAAGTTGCAAAGCAGCCAGTTGCTTGAATAGTTTAGTGTATGGTAATTCTTCTATACCACACAATTTCAAGTTTCCTTAAAGGTTTTGTTGAGGATCAATTGAATGCGGCTTAACCTTGAACAACATTTAGTAAAAATCCCTGAGGAAGAAAGGCTTTGAAAACATTGAGACAGGATTTATTTTTCTGTCCTAGCTGATCATTGTTTTGGAGGAAGAAGGGCAATGGTTTCGGAAAAGTATTGTCCAAAGTACTGATGATAGAAACTCCAGGTAACCGCTGATAGGTGCTGTGGCCATAGCTATATAACTGAAATAATGATGAAAATAGTGTTAACTCTTTGTAAGCTCTTGCAGACAACAAAACATAACTCTAAAATTGAAATTTGTTTCCAGCTGGGTAGAAAACATTGTGGGAAAAGGAGAAAATGCTGGGTTACATCATTTTCTCCTTTTCCTACAATGGTTTCAAAAGGCTTCTTTCTCAGGGTCCTCAAAAGTCGGGATTGTGTGGTAAAGAGTTAAACACCATATAAATAAACAAAGTCCCTGGATTTTGTGGTAAAGAGTTAAACAACATACAAATAAACAAAGTCCATGTTTTTACCCAAGTTCATTACTTTCAGCTGTTAACAATACATTTAGATGAGAATGACTGTTTTTCTGCCTGGCTGTCAGCCAAGGAGTTGGGAGTAAGTTCTGCTACAGATGTTCCTGACACAAAATGTAAGTTTCCATGCATTATATTACCCAGCAAAACGAACGTTTTTGGCGGTATACAGGAATCAGCCTATCTGTCCGTGTGTCCGTCCATCTGTGTGTCCGTCTGTGTGCAAAATACTTGTGATTGTGTGTCGCAAACTCCTACAGTTTTCCTTCAACTGTATTGTAACTTTGCACATATACTGATCATATGCTGAAGATTTGCAAGATGCAATTATCCAGTTTAAACTCTACCTAGTTGAGGAATTATCTGCCCTTAAACTTGACACTTTTTTTCTATCAAAGCGCTTGTGAGGGTATTAAATCACATTCAGTGACAGCTCTAGTTTTACATTAGAGAAGGATATTTTTTCTTTGTGTTTACCCTCTAGTTATCCTCACCCAAAAATCAAACATAATGGCAGTTGGTATTCAGAAAATTTAACTTTGTCCTGTCAAACCTCCATATGCAGTGTTTCAACTTTATACCTAACAACAGAATTTATTACTTGTCAGTATTGAAAGTATTGATTTTGCCGACACAAATTATAAGAGGTTCAACAGATGGGATATGTCTGTGTAATTGAATAAAATTTTGTAGTTTCAGGCATTTGCCCGCTTTTCCAAAATGATTTTGAACGGTTCACTTGAATGTTAAACTTGAAGGGCTAAACCTGTTACATATCTTTTAAAATATACTTGTATATTCATAATTTTATGGCATATCAGAAGAGGTTTGAGCAGAATGGTTGTTTGTCTGTATTGATTTTATTTAACTTTTTACCACACAACAAAAGTTTTGACCTGTCCAAATTGAAAGCATATGCAGACGACAATTTCAGTGTGGCCCAGTAGTGTGAATTTTGTGTAATAAAACAGAAAACATTGTAGGAAAAGGAGAAAATGCTGGTTACCAGCATTTTCTCCTTTTTCTACAGTGTTTTCAAAAAGCTTCTTCATCAGGGTTGTTTAAAGTCCACATTGTGTGTTAAAGGGTTAATAAGATGATTATCTTTATTTCGTTCATTTGTTACTATTTTTAGAACAGATTTTTTTGATACTTCAATTCAAAAGGTTAGACAACATTGTGGGAAAAGGAAAAAAATGCTAATTACCAGCATTTTCTCCTTTTCCAACAAGGTTTTCAAGGCCTTTCTTCCTTAGGACTGATAAAATCGAGGTTAGCTGGTAAAGAGTTTACCCATTACCACACAATCCCTCCTGAGAAAGAAGCCTTTAGAAATCATTGTGGGAAAAGGAGAAAATGCTGGTTACCAGCATTTTCTCCTTTTCCCACAATGTTTTCTACCCTATCAAAGCAAAGCTGCACAATTTGAGCCACTTAGAAATTGTCATCTGCAAATGCTTTCAATTTGGGTAGGTGAAACATTTTGCCGTGTAGTAAAGGTTTAAAAGCTTCTTTTGATTAACTCGTTACCAAACAGAACATTTTTAGACTTGTTCAAATTGAAAGCATTTGCAGATAACACAATAAACTTGACTCAAAGATTTAAAACTTTACTTTAGAAGAATAGAAAACATTTTGGAAAAAGGAGAAAAAGTTTGTTACAAGCATTTTCTTTTCCCACAGTGTTTTCAAAAGGCTTCCATCTCAGGTTTGTAAAAACCAGGGATTGTTTGGTAAAGGGTTAAGGAATTCTGTATTTTCTGTTTTCTTTTCCACATCAGTGAATATTGGACAACAGCTCCTACAGGCTTTGTTAGACAACTGGCCAAAGACGCACCTGTTTGAAAATCAAGGTAAATTAATCAAAATTTGTTCAAAATACTGTCCAACTTGTTTAACCCATTACCACACAATCCCTACTTTTGACACCCCTGAGAAAGAAGTCTTTAGAAAACACTGTGGAAAAAGGAGAAAGTGCTGGTAACCAGCATTTTCTCATTTTCCCACAATGTTTTCTGCCCTTCACAAAACAAATTTCCAATTTTCAGTCACTTTTATGCTTTTGATTTGGACCAGTCTATAAAATTGTTGTTTGGTTATGAGTTAAAAGATGTGAGGGAGGCTCAAATTAAGACTTCCATAGCTCTTTGGAAAGACTGTTCACCCTACAGGGATGTTAACTTACAACCCCTGGCAAAGTAGCCGTGTACACTTACAGTAGGCTACTGGGACTCAGATTTCAAGGCAAGTTCTATCCCTGGCTGGATTGCTTCTTTTTTTCTCTATAGTGAATGAAGACAGAATAAGGATAAATTTGAAGACTGTTTTTTGTAAGCTCATTTTCATACCATTTAGCCCATTGGCGGTAAATTGGGACTTTTTGCGCAGTATAGTTCCAAGATCGGACTGCACAAAACATGCAGTCTGATTCTGGATCATGTATTGTCCGCTTGTGGAGCTTAGCCTGTTAGACATGTTTTTATGTACTGGAAGATAAAGGCTGTTTGAAACATTGGGGAAAGAAGGAGAAAATGCTCAGCTGTAAAACATCATTTTTTCCTGTAGTGAAAGTGTTTTAGACTTTTCTAAAGAATAATTCCATTATTTGTGTCTTATCTTATTTTTCGTCTGTTAGTGCTTTCTGTCATCTTATAAAGAATTAACCCTTTACCACACAATCCCTACTTTTGACAACCCTGAGAAAAAAGCCTTCAGAAAACATTGTGGGAAAAGAAGAAAATGCTGGTAACCGGCATTTTCTCCTTTTTCCACGTTTTCTACTCTTCACAATTAAATTTCAAATTTTCAGCCACTTTTATTTTGTCGCCTGCAAGTGCTTTCAGTTTGGACCAGTCTAAAATGCTGTCGTTCCATAATGAGTTAATAGCTGACCATGGTTATTTCATCTTACTTGTACTGAAATGGTACAGGTCTGTACACTCCTCTAAGGCTGATAAAATTTTTTAAAACACTGCTAATTTAAAGATTTGCATCTCAATACAGAATGCATGAATGGCACAGATGCTGAAGTTGCTGTGATAGGACCTTACTTTAGAGTGCCTGGTCATACTCCAGTGATTTTCAGGTTTGACATAATATTAATTTTATTCTCTTCTAATGAACCTTCTCTTACCACTGAACATTGTTCCAAGGATGCTTGTAAGTGTCTTTGGAAGAATATTGTGGGAATTACTAGAAACTCCAGGGTCTGTATTCACCAAATCGTTCTTATGAACATTCTTAGTCTTATTCTTTAGAATTTTGTCAATGTGAAAGTAACAGAACTTCTGATTGGCTAAACCATTTGGTTTAGCCAAACAGAATTTCTGTTACTTTCACAGTTAGAAAATCTCAGATGAACAAGATAAAGAATGGTCTTAACCCATTTCCACACAATCCCTGCTTTTGACACCCCTAAGAAAGAAGCCTTTTGAAAACACTATGGTAACCAGCAATTTCTCCTTTTCCCACAGTGTTTTCTACCCTTCCCAGAACAAATTTGTATGTTTTACAGGCCTCCTAGTGAAACCTTTAAAACCTTTAAAAACCTTTAATTTCAGAGCAAACCTTTAAAACCTTTACATTTCCCCAGAAAACCTTTAAAACGCCAAAATAGCCTGTAATTCTCACTCAAAACCTTTATATTTGCTCTCACTGGTTGCCGTGCTAGCTTAAAGCAAGTAATGGATTTTGTTCTGCATTTTCCCTTCTTTTATGTGTAGTTAAACAATGCTGCTTTTGTTTCTTTCATCTTGAGTTTTTCAGAATGCTGTTGTGTTCACCAGACTACCATGCAGTAGCTGTTTGGTATGACTGCGGGTTTAATAAAGAAATGAGAACTTCGACGAAAATAGCCTTTATTTACTCTTTATTTTTTCATATTTTACACTAAAAGGCCTTTATTTTCATACATTGGAGCCTTTATAAAAACCTTTATTTTTGTTTTGTCCTGCTAGGAGGCCTGGTTTTAGTCACCTTTATTTTGTCATTTGCAAGTGCTTTCAATTTGGACCAGTCTAAAATTTTCTCGCATGGTAAAGAGTTAAAAATGGTTGGTGAATACAGACCCACAGGAAAGCATTGATAGGTTTTCTTGCTGTGACAATATAGATGAGGCTTGCTCTGACAGAAGGGGGCTTAATGCATCTCCATTATCTGTAGTATCATGGAATTTATCACATGACCATGGATCCTTAAAATTCATTTATTCTAACAATCAACAGAATCATGAGGTAGACTGGTGCTGTGACACACAGCAAATTGAGAAACAGGGAAATGTTTTGGCCCAGGTCAGCCTGTGCAGAGGCGGACTGCACAAGCTGACCTTGGTTGATACTTTTCCCAGATGCCTTTTCACAGAGCCTTAATAATGTTGAAAATGAGACCCTGTACAAGGAAACAAGTCTGTGAGAGTAAGCAAGACCCAGAAGCTCATCGGAACACAAAGATCTGGTATATAAGGGATTAGTTGCAATTCCATCTCGACAAAAACAAGAACTCTTTCCGATATTTTTTATCGACATCTGTGTCTTTTAATTCTTTACCACACAAGAAAATTTTAGACCTTGTCCAAATTGAAAGCATTTGCAGTCAACAAAATAAACGTAACTCAAAAAATGAAATATGTTTTGGGGGGAAGGGTAGAAAACGTTGTGGGAAAAGGAGAAAATGCTGGTTACCAGCATTTTCTCCTTTCCCCACAATCTTTTCTCTAGGCTTCTTTCTCAGGGTCGTTAAAACTCTGGATTTTGTTGTAAGGAGTTAATTAATTTACCTGTCAAAGTTTTGAAAGGATGGTTTCAGTTATCTGTTGCAAAATTGTTTCAAGCAATTAAAATTGGGTCTTAAAGTTTCTCCTTTTGTAATCTTTGTTTATGGATGGATGGGACGAGACGAGACAGGACAGAATGGGATGGGGCTGGATGGGATGGGCTGGATGGGATGGGATGGGATGTATTTATGGAGGAGTTGGTGGATGGATGAAAGGTAGTATTAGTGGGTACATAGCTAGGCAGGAAGATTGATGACAAAAGAGAGAGACAGAAGGATGGATAGACAAGCCTACGGATAAATTTTAGTCAATCTGTAGATATGTTTGTCTGATCTGTTAATTAATATCTCAACAATGTTATTATTACAGTGAGGTTGGGAGAGGTAAAACCTTGTTCAGGTTACTATGTAGAGACGCTGGCGGGGAAACAGAACAGATGTTGTTGAATGAAACAGTACCACAGTGGGTTGTTGATGTTTTAGTTCATGTAAGTTTGGACTGTGTAACCTTTGACAGAGCACTAGATACAGGGAGTGGTTTTGATTTCAAAATTGAAAACACTGATTATTATTCACTAAACCCTATGTTGTGGGTTCTCATTAAAATTGTTGTACTCAAAAATTGTATAACACAGAATATCCCTTTACCAAATATTTTTGTGTTTTCATAACCCAGGGAAGGAAGCTTATTGAAAACATGTTGGTAAAAAGGATGAAAAGACAGAACTGAGCATTTGTACCATTTCCAGCAATGTTTTTACCCTCTCAAAGACAGGTCTGTTTAGCCTCATTAATTTGACAAGTGTTTGTATTGAGTTGTCTGAAAACTTTGCCTTCTGGTAAAGCATTGGGAGAACTTCACAAATATACTCAGCTTCAATGAAAAGTCAACAGGTACTAAAGATAAATAATTTTCACCTTGGCACAAGAGAGAAATTTTCAATTACGTCATTTATTACGTCATTTACCAACTTGAATTTTTGACATGAGAATGCCCCTATGGCTTTGTGTTAAAAAAAGAAATACAGCTATGTCAGGAATTATGCCCTTACATCAGTCCAGAGTAAATTCTGATTGACTACCTGGTGACATTTCATGGTGGCTGAGTATACTAGAGTATACTAAAGAAGTTACATGATTTGAAAAATAATTTTAAAAAAAGTTTGTGAATGCAAGTGTAATTGATATGAGCCATGCTCTCTGAAAAAGGGGTTTAATGCAAAAAAGAGAAATTGCATGTTGGGTAATACATTATGATTGAGTTAATGAAAATTTTTTTCTAATATTTCAGGGCAATTCTCCAAAATCAAATAAAATACCTTTCTTTTTGCAACCTCATACAAGTCTTGGGCAGAAAATGGTTATGAAAAAGTAAGTACTTCTACCTTTTACTGACCAAATCCTTTTTAGCTCACCTTAGCACCAAGTGCTGAGAGTCAGCTATTGTGATAAGTCACCATCCGTCGGCAGTCTGTGCATTGGTGTGTCTGTCCGTGTGTTCGTCTGTACAAAATAGTAGTAATTGCCCGTTTCTGTCAAAGCACTGGTGGGGGTATTAAGTCACATTCAGTGACAGCTGTAGTTTGTTTAGTAGAGGTGGGCTGTACTACAGGCATTGCCATTCAGAAAATTCCTTTGTTTCAATTATATTTAAGTGTGTACCACACAATCCCAATTTTTAACAACCTTGAGAAAGAAGCATTTTGAAAATATTGTGGGAAAATGCAGGTAAACAGCATTTTCTCCTTTTCCCACAATGTTTTCTATCCTAATAAAAACAAATTTCAATTTTTGAGTTACGTTTATTTTGTCCTGTACAAGTGCTTTCAATTTAGACCAGTCTAAAATGTTTTCATTTGTTAACTAGTTAAATCATCAAAGAATAACTGTATTTTGCTATTCAGGGATCGTTTGTCAGCCAGTGATATGATACAAGTTCGTAAGGTGATCGAACATGTTTATGAAAAGGTTCTAGGTCAGGGGTCAGATGCTGGGTCACAGACAGCCAACAATGCGTCCCAGGATCGAAGTGAAGATAACGAGGATTCCTCAGTAGTAGCGGAGGAGAAAGTGGAACTTTTGTGCAATGATCAGGTCAGTACTGGTACACTCTGTAACAACTACATGTATACTCTAGCATTACAGTGTTAAATCCATCTCTGTGATCCATTATACCAAAGCAAGCCATCACACTTCTATGGATCTATAATGAACACATCATTTAATATTCGACTTAATCATGAGGTAGACAAGGCCTTGGCAATACTAAACATTCACCAATTGGGAAAAGTGTGTGCCCAGGCCAGCCTGTGTTAATCAGTCAAGCTGACCTGGGTCAATACTTTTCACAGATTTATTAACCCTTTTCCAAACGACAAATTTTTGGACTAGACCAAACTCAAAGCATCTGCAAACGACAATTCAGCTCTTGATGAGAAGATGATTTCTGTCTATGATAGGGTAGAAAACATTGTGGGAAAAGGAGAAAATGCTGGTTACCAGCATTTTCTCCTTTTCCCACAATGTTTTCGAAAGGCTACTATTCTAGGCCCGTAAAAACCAGGGATTGTTTGGGAAAGGGTTAAGCTTTCTTTTCACAGAGCATAATTCATGTAATTATTTTTAAGCATAAATTCTCTATCTAAACACAGTAACTTTATAGACTTGTCCATTTGTAGAGCGTTTCCATATATCAAATTGAATATAGGTCATGTGGTAAGATCTGTCTTTGAAAGAGAAGAAAACATGGTGGAAAAAGGTGAAAAAGCTGGGTAAACTTAGTCCTATGTACCTTGAGTCCCAGAGCAAAGGCCTAGCTTAGTGCTGGTGATACCCATGAGTTTCTTGAATATGTGTGCTGTTGCTGTGATAATTATAATTGAAATGATGATGAAAGCAGTCCTTTCCCCACAATGTTTTCTACACAGCTTCAATATAAGCTTACCTGGTACCTGTTGAAAAATATCAGACTTGCCTAGGTTCACTGGTTTCAATTACGGAACATTTGGGACTCGTCATTTGACATTTATTTCAGGTTTTGGATGCCAACATGGATTTACGGACAGTCAAACATTTTATATGGAAACAAGGTGGAGATTTAACTTTACATTATAGACCTCTGAAAACTTGAGGTACTTCATCTAAAGACGTTATAAATGATACAGTGTTTTAATGACCCTAAAGAAAAAAGTCTTTGAAAATATTGTGTGATCTGTTATTTTAATGAGCTTTATGAAGAAAGCACACAAAAACTTTGTAGGAAAAGGAGAAAATGCTGACTCTAAGGATTGCCAGTGATTGGATTTCTTCTTTTCTCTCAATGTTTCCAAAAAACCATCTTCCTAGGTGTGTTAAAGAGCCGAAAAAGTGTGTTTCATTAATTTAGTACTCATTATGTTAAAGACCCCACAAAAAACTTTCTATACTGTATATCAACATGAATGTTTATATATATATACATGTAGAAGGCTTATCTTATAGTACTACTGTCATTAACATACAGGATTAGTAATCTAGGAGTTATGAGTTAAAATCCCTAACTGGGCATTGCTTCTTTTGAAGATTGACAATAGGTATTGTGACAGGATTCATTCCTCTGTAACTACAGAATATTGTTTCCCGAGTGTTGAAAGCAGCCAGCAGCTTGAAAAGAGATGTGAAGTTGTGGAAAAAGAAACTCAGGGAATGTATGGATAGGTGAACAGGCCACCATGATGTAACTGAAATGATGTAAGAATTTTGTTATGAATAAAACACCATAAATGAAATGAAAAAAATAACATGCCTGTATATGAGTAAAATAATATGTGACATGAACTAATAATAATAGATCTGAATTGTATTTTTTTATTCCAGTGTTAACAACATACTGCCATGTATCTAGAGAGATACAGAAGACTTGATTTTATGAATGTTACAACTTTTATTATGCACAGCAATACATGCTGTTATGATTATTTGGTTCCAATGTGAGGCTAGTAACGTTTAGTTTTCTTAACTCTTAAAGTGTGCTTAACAAGTATACTTGCCTGTGCAGCCAGTATAGATAAAGATCAGACTGCAAAAAATGTGCTGTTTGATCTTTATCTACACAGTCTGCATTGCTAATTTTTGCTGGAGAAGAGTAGCCTTCAATCAGTCTCATTTCTTGATTGAAAGTGACCATGTGGGTTTTTTCATTGTGTTCATCTTTAAATTGCTAAATAAATGAACTGAAACTCAGAAAAAAAAACACTGATACATAGCACTGCTATCTTAAAGGTTGTTAAACCAGAATATTTATACCCTCGCAAAACAAATGTTTTCGGGGGTGTACTGGAATCAGCCTGTCTGTCCGTGTGTCCGTCCGTCTGTCCATGTATCTATCTGTGTACAAAATACTAGTAATTGTCTGTTTCTGTCAAAGCGCTGGCGGGGATATTAACTCATTACCAAACGACAAAATTTTAGACTGGTCCAAATTGAAAGCATTTGCAGACGACAAAATAAAAGTGACTGAAAATTCGAAATTTGTTCTATGAAGGGTAGAAAACATTGTGGGAAAAGGAGAAAATGCTGGTTACCAGCATTTTCTCCTTTTCCCACAATGTTTTCTAAAGGCTTCTTTCTTAGGGGCGTCAGAAGTAGGGATTGTGTGGTGATAGGTTAAGTCACATTCAGTGACAGCTCTTAGTTTTCTAAGTAGTAAACAATTCAGATCAAAATCAGACTTCACTTTTTATATGGACTGATGTTGATCTATATTGTCTGCCAAAGTCTTAACGAGTTATGTTGTCTACAAAAACAAATTAAGTTGTGTTACGCACTCTAAGAGTTAAGCAGATTTCGTTTCCTTGTTGTTTTACTTTGCGTTATTTGAACCTGAAACAAAGTTTATATGATCTAGAAACACATTTTCCTCTTGTTTTCCTCCTTGCGTTTTTGCTTTCCCAAAATTGTTTAATTTGCCTGTTGCAACCACACTACAGACTGTCACTTTTTATTTGAGAATGTCCTTAGGCAAGATACCAGACTGCCGAGCAAAGCACTTTAATCCATTACCACACAATCCCTACTTTTGAGGACCTTGAAATAGAAGCCTTTAGAAAACATTGTGGGAAAAGGAGAAAATGCTGGTAACCAGCATTTTCTCCTTTTCCAACAATGTTTTCTACACCTCACAAAACAAATTTCAAGTTTTCAAGTCACCTTTATTTTGTTGTCTGCAAATGCTTTCGATACGGACAAACCTAAAATTTTGTTGTTTGGTAATGAATTAATACAAGCAAGTGATACATACTGGTCAGGTTGATGTACCCATTTATGTATGGCAAAAGATAATACTTTTACTCTGGCCCCTTTTGTTGTTTTACTCGGCTATTAATCAATGTTATTTCAATTATGTCATGGTGACAGTTCACTTGCTGATGTTTTCCATGGGTTCCACAAGTTCCAGGCTTTGTATACTGCAGTATCCTGTCCACCATTTTCAGGTTTGACAGTGGAGACTGAATTACTATTTGAATAGATTACAAACTGACTTCTTAACTTTTCGCCAAACAACAACATTTTAGACTTGTCAGTATTTAAAGTATTTGCATATGACTAGATAAATGTTACTTCAGAATTGCAGTTTGAAGAAAACATTGTGGGAAAAGGAGAAAATGCTGGTTACCAGCATTTTCTCCTTTTCCCACAATGTTTTTAATATGCTTCTTTCACAGGGATGTTAAAATTTGGTATTGTGTGGTAAAGGCTTAACAATTTTTCCTTTAACCCATTACCACACAATCCGTACTTTTGACGCCCCTGAGAAAGAAGTCTTTAGAAAACATTGTGGGAAAAGGAGAAAATGCTGGTTGCCAGCATTTTCTCCTTTTCCCACAATGTTTTGTACTCTTCACTCGACGAATGTCAAATTTTCAGTCACTTTTATTTTGTCATCTGCAAATGCTTTCAAGTTGGACCAGTCTAAAATATTGTCGTTTGGTAATGGGTTTTTCAACCCAATATTATTTTCAACATTATTCCATTTGTATAGCAGAGTTCAGTGCACATATGTTTTCTTTCCTCGGGCTTCGTGCAATAGTATTTTGCACTATATTCTTCCCAAGCTACTGGCTACTTTCCCCCACATAACAATCGTCGAAATGATGATCAATGGTGAAAGGGAATGAATTCTGTCGCGATGACTATCGTCAGTCATCAGAAAGAAACTGAATTTGGACAATGTATACAGCAAAGTTTAACATTATACTTACTTCATAAATCTATTTTTTTAAGGGCTTAGACCTTTAAACCCCCATTTAAACCTTTACCACACAATCCCTACTTTTAATGACCTTGAGAAAATGGCCTTTTGAAAACATTGTTGGAAAAGGAGAAAATGCTGGTAACCAGCATTTTCTCCGTTTCCCACAATGTTTTCTACCTGTTCAGGAACAGGAACAAGTGTTATCATTAAAATAAAAATATGTGAAATGTCCACTGTGAATCCCATGAATGAGGACCTGTCTGAAATTCTGCTGTGTGTTAATGGGTTAAATCGTTCAGGTGAAACATTTTAAATGGACTTATTTTTACTCTGTACCAAACATGTCCGAAATTTAACGAGCGGGAGAAATGAAATTTTTGAAAACATTTTGGGAAAAGGAGAAAATGCTGGTAACCAGCATTTTCTCCTTTTCCCAAGATGTTTTCTGTCCTGCTTGTCGCTAATTTCATCACTTGATCCGGAATCATTTTGTCGTCTATTAAAGTTTTTAATATGCAGGAGTGTAAAGGTCTACATCCCGTAACTCTCATGTTAAAAGACGGAAGATGCCGAGATTTGTCGACCAGCCCTTACGAAAACGTGACGGATATCAAACGATATTTACCGATGAGTTAGTGAATCTACGGCCCCTTACTCTTTTATCATAATACGAAAACTGTCGATATTTGCCGAGTAGCCTTTACGAAAACGTGCATGTTAAACAATATTTACCGATGAGATAGTGAATGTACTGCCCCTAACTTTCATATTAAAAGACGGAAGATGCCGAGACGGCCGATCAGCCCTTACGAAAACGTGGATGCCAAATGATATTTACCGATGAGTAAGTGAATCTACGGCCTCTTACTCTCATGTTATAAAGCGAAAGCTGTCGATATTTGCCGAATAGCCTTCACGACGATGTTTAACTCTTTACTACACATTCCCGGGCCACTTTAACCACCCTGAGAGAGAAAGCCTTTGAAAACATTGTGGGAGAAGGAGAAAATGCTGGTAACCAGCATTTTCTCCTTTGCCCACACTGTTTTCTACCCTTTCCAAATTAAATTTCAATTTTTGATTCTCATTTATTTTGTCGTCTGCAAATATTTTCAATTTGGACTAGTCCATTATGTATTCGTTTGGTAAAGAGTTAGACGATATTACCGCTGAGTTAGTGGGTCTAGCGCCCGTTACTCGCATATTATAAAACGAACAGCCGTTACGGAAACGTCGCTGTATACCGATAAGTTAGGGGTCGTAGACCTTAAATTTTGTCTTTTTGGAAGACTCTAAGGATAAAAGAATCATTTCTTTACCTGACAACTAGATTAACCCTTTACCAAACGACTAAATTTTAGACCGGTCCAAATTGAAATCACTTGCAGACGACAAAATAAATGTAACTCCAAAATTGAAATTTATTTCCAGCAGGGTAAAAAACATTGTGGGAAAAGGAGAAAATGCTGGTTACCAGCATTTTCTCCTTTTCCCACAATGTTTTCAAAAGTCACCTATCTCAGGGTCTTAAAAACCAGGGATTGTTTGGTATAGAGTTAAATACTCATCCAGTTGGAAGCATACGCACGCGACAGATTCAGTTTGGCTCATATGGTGTAAATTGTCTGCGAAGCAAGGAAAACACCTTATGTTTAAAACATTTTCTTTTTTTTTTCTTTTTCCCTGAAAGAATTTCAAAAGGTCTCATCTTTCTTGTTTATTAGAATGTGGAATTATTTAGTGAAGGTTGAGAAAAAAAGAGGTATATCTAATAAAGAGCAAAGCAATGAAAATTTCTCCACACTGTTTTTACAGGTCGTTTTAGTGGCATGGGTTTTAAAGGTGGATGTTTAGATTTTTCCCATCTCAACAAATTGAAACATATATACATGTATCTAAAATTTATATGAAAAAATAAATCATACAAATCATCAATAATGAAGAACCATAAAATTTAAACAAAATAAATGAATGGTATTCTCTTAAAAGGATACGTATCCTCTTAAGATATTTTTAGATTTCGCGCCAAAAGTAAAAACAGCATTGTGGGAATGTCAAGTAACTAGCAGGTAACTAATGACGCCTAAATTCCATAACATAACAAACGTGTAATTATTTTCCATAATGTCTTCTTTGGACGCTATGTTTGAAGCTTTATCTGTATATTTCCGGTATGTAAATGAGCGAGTTGCTCGTGTAAAAATAGAACGTGTTTCCCGTCAGTGCCTAGTAAATCTTTAATTTCTTTTGTTGTAAGATGGTTTTCGTGTACTGGGGTTTTATGAACGAAAATTAAAGGGCTTTGGAAGTATAAGGATGATTTTTTTTTTTTTTTTTTTTAATTTTTGTTAAATTTTTGGCCAAAAATCTGAAGGGCCACCTTTAAAACCTTACTTGTGTGAACATGAGCTTAGGTCGACCAAAGTGCAACCTAGTGCATAAAAGGAGCATTTAAATGGGTCATCTCAAAGTAGAACTGAAAATTAGGTCTTTGGGGAGATTAAATTCTAATTCTAATATAAAGATCAAATAATTATGCCAGCTATATAGTTCGGTTGCCATTTTACGATAATATTTAGTTTTCATACGCATCGAAAAAATAGGACACAAAAAGGTGAAATGTAAATTAATAAGAGCAGACACGAAGAAATGAGTACGATTTGTATACTGGCAGTTTCACCAAACGATATGAAACATTCAAATTTGTCATTCAAGTTTCCGGGTTGAACTCTTGACAGATTACAACTTAGACTTGTCCAAATTTAAAGGATTTGCAGACGACAAATTAAATGTGGCTCTGGTCACGGGATTTGGTTCTCGAAGGTAATATAAAATTGTGTGCAAAGGAGAAAATGCTTTTCACCAGCATTTCATTTCGTTTTTCCCACGGTGCTTTAAAAACCCCTCATACTTGAGATCATTTAATTGTAGGGTAAAAGGATTGCCATCGATGTGCACGACTTGTTCACACGGGGTGTCACGAAAATGCCCTTTGGTGACTATTAGCCCTTGCAGCGCAATGAATGAAACGTGCTTTTTATACGCCCGTCGAGACGTATTATGGGATCACCCATGGCGTCCGGGCGGGCGGCGTCCAGTTCTTTGTCCGGAGCATAACTTTTTCATCTCAAGTTCGATTGACTTGAAACTTTGCAATTGTGTTGGTTGCAATAATACGGAGTGCAGTGGAAAAAAAAAACGTAACTCTACCTTGCGCTGTCTTTGAGATATTTCCCTTTGATCGTCATTTCTACAGCAGTTTCTGCTTGTCCGGAGCATAACTTTGTCATCTCTGGTCTGATTGACTTGAAACTTGGCGTTTGTATTTTGTTGCAATAATACGGACTGCAGTGTGAAAGAACCGTAACTCTACCTTGTGCTGTCTGGGTTATTTACCTTTGATCATCATTTTTACAGCATTTTCTGTTTGTCCGGAGCATAACTTTGTCATCTCTGGTCCGATTGTCTTAAAACTTGGCATTTGTGTTTGTTGCAATAATACGGAGTGCAGTGCGAAAGAACTGTAACTCTACCTTATGCTGTCTTTGAGTTATTTCCCTTTGATCATCATTTTTACAGCATTTTCTGCTTGTCGGGAGCAAAACTGTCATTTCAAGTCCTATTGACTTGAAACTTGGCAATTTAGTTTGTTGCAATAATATGAAGTGCAGTGCGAAAGAACCGTAACTCTACCGTGTGTTGTCTTTGAGTTATTTCCCTTTGATCGTCATTTTTACAGCATTTTCTGCTTGTCTGGAATGTAACTTTGTCATTTTCAGTCTAAACATCTTCAAATTTGGTCTGTATGATTGTTGAAAAAATATGGAGTGCAGTGGATAATATTTTTTTTTTCCGCGGTACGCAGTATAGCGGAAAAGCTTTGTCTTCTTGATACGCACCTGCAACAAAGTTGTTATGACACGTTTACGAAGGATTGGCCAATCAGATGAGAGCACAAATAAAGTACGGGTAGATAGATCGAGAAGGAGTCAGTTCTAGAGAGTACGCCTAGAAGACAGGAACAATTTGTTCAGTTATGTAATAATATTTCTTCTTTAATGGTAGTTCGTACGAAATCCCACGAAGTCAATCGCTTGACTGTTCTGGGCTACAGCTTTTTCAGAGTAACTTCTCTGTTTTTTGGCCTGACGTTGCGGTTTTGGCTATGACGTGGGTGATATGTTTTTGTTTTAATAGATTTATATTTATGTTTCTGTTGTTACATTGTAAGGTTGAATCAACAATTAAATCTATGGCATTCGCATCTTTTGCTCTTTATTTATAGTGAAATATATGAGTGAGTAAAGAGAAGACGAATAATAATCTGCTGCACTGCTATTTTGCTCTACCTGCCCTTTACCATTAGTATTCCCCCTTGACAACTGGCGGTGTGACGGGCGTATCTTGCGACAATTTGCCGCTATTGTTTTCGGACTGTGTAGATCAAGATCAGACTGTACAGAACATACAATCTGATCTTGGATCAGTATCGTCTACATATTCAGTCAAGTCTTTGAAATATCTTGAGTTCCCGTCGGTTATCATTTCAGCCGTCGAAATATTTCCGCAAATCACAGATGATCCGCTGATCAAATCGTCGGCTGTAGTTACGGAATCGGCCGAATTGTCTCGAGTGCTGTCGAAAGAGGTCAGGGGTCGTTTTATCAACCATTTTCAGTAAAATTCTTTGTATAATTTTAACTTTAGAAAGCAAAAGAAGTTCTTATTGTCTAAACCAAATTTTAATTGAATTCTTCGTTTTTAAATGCTTACAGTATGGACTTGTCTAACTTGTGACGTATAATACAGGGTTACATGATATACTGATAGAATATTTTAGACCCAACACATACTATACATATGTGGAGCACACTCTGGGTGCATAAGTTCCACCACTGTCAGAGCATGGTTCAAGCACTTGCGGGACAGTTTTGAATTTTACTTGGAAAAAATGCACCTGCAGTCGACCATCAGTACACACATACGATGTTCTTGTCCCAACAAATGGAGTGAAACAGGGTCCGTATTCACCAACCATTCTCAAGAACATTCTCAGTCTTATTCTTCAGATTTTTGTCCATGTAAAAGTAACAGAACTTCTGATTGGCCAAACCATTCGGTTTGGCCAATCAGTAGTTCTGTTACTTTCACAGTTAGAAAATCTTGAAGAGTAAGGCAAAGAATGTTCTTAAGAATGGTTGGTGAATACGGACCCAGATCGCCTTCGAGACGGCTAAACTTATCCGGGTGCTCGAGACACTTTAACCCTTTACCAAACAATCTCTGGTTTTTACGACCCTGAGATAGATGTCTTTTGAAAACATTGTGGGAAAAGAAGAAAATACTGGTAACCAGCATTTTCTTCTTTTCCCACAAAGTTTTCTACCCAGCTGGAAACAAATTTGAATTTTTCAGTTTTGTTTACTTTGTCGTTTCCTAATTGCTTTGAATGTGGACCAAACTAAAATCTCATTGTTTGGTAAAGGGTTAAAGCGCTTTTTGTCGGTGTGGAGCAAAGAATGGACTGCAAAATGTGTGAACATGTCGTCTGATCTTTAGCGTAAGGTGTTTTATATAACCATCTCATCAAAATCGCATTGCTATATGCAACACATGTATATATTTCCATTTCTTTTACATAAAACTTAAATTTCATTTATGACGGCGAGCAGGGGTAAGGGTTGACCAATTAAACGTTAATTAACCTTTTTTTCTTTAATCCCGAATGCAGTTTTCTTTCTTTTATATACAGTTTTGAAGTTTTTATATACAGTTTTGAAGTTTTTATATACAGTTTTGAAGCTTTTATATACAGTTTTGATCAAGATCAGTACGTGCAGCCTGATCTTCGATCTACGTGTGACCGGATTAAAGGGAAATTTTCCGCCCCAAAATTGTTGATGTATTTAAATCGTGATCTTTTTTCGTCGATATATTTTTTGTTTGGTAAATGGTAAAGCATGCACAGTGATCTATCTTGATCAACAGTGAGCACGAACCACAAATTTTTAACCTTTTGTCTGAACCCATTACCACACAATCCCTACTTTTGACACCCATGAGAAAGCAGCCTTTTGAAAACACTGTGGGAAAAGGAGAAAATGCTGGTAACCAGCATTTTCTCCTTTTCCCACAGTGTTTTCTACCCTTCCCAGAACAAATTTCAATTTTTTAGTCACCTTTATTTTGTCGTCTGCAAATGCTTTCAATATGGACCAGTCTAAAATTTTCTCGTGTGGTAATGAGTTAACCCTTAGACTGATAAGCACGATTCGCTTACCTTTTTGTGAACAGTGTAGTTCAAGATCAGAATGCACTGAGAGTGCTATCTGATCTTCGATATACACTGTCCAATAATGAGATTTTATACTCCAAAATATAACTTAGAAATAGCTAAATTTAGGTTTTTACTATCGAATTGAAAATTTTATCTCGGTTACTTCGCAGGATAAAGGTGAATTTGCAGGCTGGTTTTTTTGTAAGTTCGTCCATTTTCGTACGATTTAGTGAAATAGATTTAAATTGGGACATTTTGCGGACGGTATATATCCAAGATCAGACTGCACAAAACGTGCAGTCTGATCTTGGTTATATACCGTCCGTTTTTGTTGTTAATTCTGTTAGATAACTTTTTTTTTTCAAGTTTATGAGTATTTTAATTTTAGCTGTCCAAAAAGGGTTAGGTATATGAGCGATGCTTTGCGAGAAGGGGGTTAAGCTGCGGTAGCTCTGTCGGTAGCTTGAGGACTTGAGGACGACGGTTCGTGGGTTCGATCCCCGGCTAGGCCAATTTCTTCCCGAGGATTGATGATAGTCATTGCGACAGGATTCATTCCTCTCCCACCACTGACCATTGTTTCAACGATAGTTTTGCGGGAAAGCAGCTAGTGGCTTGGAAAGAAAATTGTGCGCAGTACTGATAAAAGAGCATCCAGGAAGGTATGGATAGGTGTACTGGCCGCCGTGATATAACTGAAATAATGTTGAACGTGGCGTTAAACACCACACAATCAATCAATCAATCAATCAATCAATCAATCATAATTAGTCAACAAAAAAAACTCGAAACAGACAAGCTAGTAAAATCTGCATAGGCTGACCTGGGTGGAAACTTTTTGCTTTTGGCACATTTTCTGAATGTGTAAGGACCATTCTATTGCAGACTTCAATCGTTTTTTATACAAAATTGAATTAATGGATCCAGAACTTTGCCGTGACTTTCTGTTGTTTGAGGCGATACGTTAGATACCCGTTTGCCAGAGTACTGGTAATCTATAGTTGACGCCCACAGAGTTACAAAAAAAGTCTTACAGACGAGAAAGGGCTGGCTGTTAGGTGCAGAATGATGAAATGTTTTGCTGATCAAATCCAAATGGGATGAATTTTTTTTTTTTTGTAATAGACGGAATACTTTGGTATATTTAGTCTTTTGGACAGTGTCTCAAAGTTTTGAAATCGGCTTTTATTGTTGAAGCCGAGAAACGGTAGCGGAGTCGGTAGGGAACAAGACTTGAGACTAAGGGTTCGCCTGTTCGAATACTCGGTTCGGTCTTTTTTTATTCATTCTGGAAAGGATGATACTTATTGTGACAGGATTCACGCGTCTGTCACTGGCTGCTGATCATTGATTCGACGTTGGTAATGTGGTGTTAGCAGCCAGTGGCTTTCGAAGAACATTTTGTGCAAGGTACTGGTAAAAGAAAGCCATGGAAAGCATGAAAAGCTGCACTGACCGCCGTTATTAAATTGAAATGATGTTGAAATGGACATTGAAAAAAACTGTTGTTGATACGAAATTAGCCCTTTCCAAAACGGCAAATTTTGAACCAGACCAAGTTGGAAGCATTTTGCAGATGACAAATTAACAGTTCCTAAAAAGATGATTTTTCTGTATGATAGGGTAGAAAACATTGTGGGAAAAGGAGAAAATGCTGGTTACCAGCATTTTCTCCTTTTCCCACAATGTTTTCAAAAGGCTTCTATTCCTGATCCGTAAAAAAACAGGGATTGTTTGGGAAAGGGTTAAAGGAGGACTCATTAATTATGGACCTCCTGTTAAAAAGTGGGACGTTAACCATAAAAAAAAACAACCATGTCATATATAGCCATTGGTTTGAAGTACCAGGAAAAATTGTTGAGAAATTATATAGATAAATTACTGATCCTTTACTCGACAATCCTCTTGTGTTTTACCGACCCCGAGGAGAAAATAGAAGGCTTTTGAAAACATTGTGGGAACAAGGAGAAAATGCTGGTAACCAGCATTTTCTCCCTTTTCCCACAATGATTTTCATACCCTCTCCAAGACTAGCCCCATTGTTTCAGTCATCTTTAATTCTTCGACTGTTAAATACTTTCAGTTTGGGCAGGTTTAAAATTACGTCGTCTTGTGCATGGTCAATCAATCTAGTAAGCCGGTAAGTTGGTGAGCTCTGTAAGCCTGCCTGTCAGTCAGTGAACCAAATCTGACAGAGCTAACCAGTCAGTCAGCGCGACAGTTAACCCATTACTACACAATCCCGACTTTTGACGACCATGAGAAAATTTTTTAGAAAACAATGTGGGAAAAGGAGAAAATGCTGATAACCAGCATTTTCTCCTTTTCCCACAATGTTTTCTACCCTTCGCAAAACAGATTTCAAATTTTCAGTCAGTTTTATTTTGTCGTCTGCAATGGCTTTCGATTTAGACAAGCCCAAAAAATGTCGCTTGGTAATGAACCAATAGATCGGTCAGAACGTACATAAGTACCTGAATCAACCCGATAAGTCAATTGGCTTTTCCGTCTGTCTTTCAAAGCAGTCAAACAACACAGCCTATGTAATGCAGTGAAATGACCCTCCCTTACAAAATGACCCGGGTCATTATTCTACGTAGAGAAAGGACCCCAGAAGTCATTTCACTACGTAGAGGTATGACCCGGGTCATTATTCTATGTAGAGAAATGACTCTCTTGGGTCATTTCTCTACGCAGAATAATGACCCGGGTTATCCCTCTATGTAGAGAAATGACTCATGGGTCATTTTGTAGGGGTGCATCATTTCTCTGCATTACATCGGCTTCCCGCTATCTAGTCTGTTGGTTTTTCAGCTAATCGGTCAGTCGTTATGTCAGCCTTTAAGCCTATGTAATACAGAGAAATGATCCCCCCCTCACAAAATGACCCATGGGTCATTTCTCTACGTAGAGGAATGACCCGGGTAATTTATCTACGTAGAGAGATGACCCCAGAGGATCATTTTTCTACGTAGAATAATGACCTGGGTCATTTTCTGTTTCTCTACGTAGAATAATGACCTGGGTCATTCCTCTACCTTGTGAAATGACTTCTGGGGTCATTTCTCTACGTAGAGTAATGATCCGGGTCATTTTGTAGAGGAGGGTCATTTCTCTGCATTATACCTGCCTATCAAGGTGTCTTCCCAGTTCGCCCAATTCCATTTCGCCCATTCCCATTTCGCAAAACTTTTCGCCTTTTGCCGTCTTGTCCCCTACCCATTTTGCCCTTTTTCATTTTGCCCCAATGCCATCTCGCCCAATCATCTTTCCGCCCAATTACCGTTTCGCCCTTTTGCCAATTCACCCTTTGTCGATTCGCCCAATGCCATCTCGCCCCTTTATCATTTCGCCCCTTCACCACTTCGCCCAATGCCATTTTACCCAGTTATCAGCTCGCCCCATCATAATTTTGGCCCTTACGTGTTGTAGCCTACACCCTGTTCCTTTACCAAAGGAAACACTGTGTAACCAATATGTCCTCACCTGTGATTTGTGCAGGCCATAATAACCCTCAAAATAAGGTCCATAAATTGAGGAATTAACTTATTAGAGAACTTTTCACTAGTTTTGGGCCCAGATATCAGAAAAATGGCGTTTGGGCGAAATGGAAGGGGCCTTGTGGGAAAAGGGCGAAATAGTCTTTGGGCGAAATGGGAAAGCTGGCGAGGTGGCTTCTGGGCGAAATGAAAAGTGGGCGAAAATGAATTTGAGCAAAACGGGAAAAGGACAGGACAGATATTTGGCGAAATGGGAAAAGGGCGAAGCTAGAAAGGGCGAAAAAAAAAATTGGCGAAACGGGAAAAATTCTGGCGAAATGCGAATGGGCGAAATGGGATTGGGCGAACTGGGTATAAACCGCCTATCAAAGCAATCAAACAACATGTCAGGCTAGCGGCTAAGTCATCTGGCCATACATTCTATCAGTCAGTTGAGTAGCTTAGCATTTCGTCGAAGAAATCAAACAACACGTTCAGCCGTTAGATTTGTCGTCTTTAGGCCTAACAGTTAAGGGATCAGCTTGTGAAACGGTCAGCCTTTTTGCCTACCGATGAAGTAAATAAAACAGCACAACAGGCTGTCAGCAATGGAGTCCATGGGCCATTCAGCTAAACGATTTGCTGATAAACCATTTAGCATAGGTATAAACCTGCCATTCAAGTAAATCAAGCAGCACAACAGGCTGTCAGCCATGGTGTCTGTTGGCCATACAGCCAAACGATCAGCCGATGAACCATTCAGCATAGATATAGGCCTGCCATTTAGGTAAATCAAACATCACCACAGGCTGTCAGCTATGGTGCCTGTGGGTCATACAGCTAAGCGATCAGTCGATAAACAGAGCAACCTTTTAGCCTGTAAGTACAGTAAATCAAACAACACATCCAGCTATCAGACATGTAGTTTGATGGCCATACATTTAACCCTTTCCCAAACGACAATTTCTAGACTCTTCCAAACTGAAAGAGTTTGCAGACGACAATTTCAAATTTGACAAAAAGGAAAAAAGTTCTTCAAACGGGTAAAAAACAATGTGGCAAAAGGAGAAATTGCTCGTTACGAGCAATTTCTCCTTTTCCCACAGTGTTTTCAAAGGGCTTGTACTGCAGACACGTAAAAACCAGGGCTTGTTTGGGAAAGGGTTTAGCAGTGTGCACATAAAGTCAATCAGCTTTTAGGCATTACGGTTAAGGAAATCAGACATCACACCCAGCTATTGGCCATACAGCTAGGCGATCGGCCGGTAGACCTATCAGCCTTTTAGTCTGTCAGTCAAAAAATCAAACAAGACAGCCAGTTATCCGGGTCATCAGCTAGGTTGTCGATTGGCCGTACAACTAAGCGATCAGCCGGTAAACCAGCCTTTTAACCCGTCAGTCGAGGAAATCAAACAAAACAGCCTGTTATGCGGGTTATCAGCTAGGTCGTCGATTGGCCGTACAATCAGGCCATCAGCTAGTAACCAATCAGCCTTTTAGCCTGTCGGTCGAGGAAATAAAACAACACAGTCGGTTATCAGCTAAGTCGTCTATTGGCCTTACAGTTAATCGGTCAGCCCGTAAAGAAATCGGCCTTTTAGCCTGCCAGAAAAGAAAATCAAACACATCCAGCTGTCATGTAAGCAGTTTGTTGGCCATACATCAAGGTGACCAGCACATAAAGTCATTCAGCCGTTTAGCCAGTCAGTTATCGGCTATGTCGTCTATTGGCCAAACAGCTAAGTGATCGGTCGGTAAACCAGTCAGCCTTAAAGCTTGAACTTTATATGACCTTTATGAGTTTTCATTACTGGCTGGCAATCGTTAGTTTAAATTATTTAGCTAATGAAAGGTAACAGTGCTAGAGTACTGGATCTGTTGACGTCATCATACGTGTTCTAAACAAACGTGTTGTTGACCCATAATGCTGTACCGTTTGGGACAGTTTTACCGGATGTTACAGGATGTGTCCATATTGAAAGCGTTTCCAGACGACAAATAAATCGGTGTTTAAATGATGGGAAAACGTCAGAAAGATTGAAAAGACATTGTGGAAAAAGAAGAAAATGCTGGTTATCAGCATTTTCTCCTTTTCTCACAATGCTTTTAAAAGCCTTCTTCCTGAATGTCGTTAAAACCGCAGGATTGTTAGGTAAAGGGCTAATAAACAAAAGTGATCTAGATATTTATCATTTTTGACAGCCCGAACATCTTCGCTGCCCGTCAATTCAACCATGTGACATAGTTTTCTCATTAACACATTCATTAGCAGACGACAAAATCAGTTTAGACTCGTCCATAGTGTAAGCGTTAGCAGACGATATATGATTATCTCCCGGTAGACGGCATTCTACAAATATCTAATCTACCTAATTTGGGCATTCTGGTTACAGAACCTGACTACTTTTCTACGCGACAACCGTTTCTTTGAATTTCAAACTAAAATAAACGTTTACTCAATAAAACACTACCTTGTGCGATTCATTCAGATATAATCAGTGGTTTAGAGAAATCTGGAGCTAAAACAGGCCCGATTTCTCCTCAAAAGTACTGATAAAAGCCATTTTCTCCATTGCTACTTTATAACGCGTATCACTGCAATCCCCCCTCCCCCCCTCCCGTCAATGGGGGGGAGTGAAGCGTCATAGCAGACAGATCGAATGTTTGAAGAATATGACATGCGCAGACAAAGAATATGACATGCGCAGACAAAGAATATGACATGCTCAGACATAGAATATGACATGCGCAGACAAAGAATATGACATGCTCAGACATAGAATATGACATGCGCAGACAAAGAATATGACATGCTCAGACATAGAATATGACATGCGCAGACATAGAATATGACATGCGCAGACAAGGGACGATATATAAACTGAAGCTTTTTTTAGTTAGCGGAATCCTGAGGTAAACTGGTCGTGAGAAATGCAGAAATTTAACAGTAAAATATTTCGACCAGATTAGCATGCGCGGATTGCGCAGGCTGATATTAGTCGATTTGTATTTTTCAGATGCAACAGGCCCCCTTCTCACAGAGTATGGCTCATTTGAAGATTCGAATGCGTGTTAGTGGTCACCTCTCTTGCACAGTTAGTCGAAAAATTTGACCCCATAATTTAGAGTTATATAATTGGCTTTCAACAAGTGAAAATGGGTATTCGGCAATTTGCGTAAAGTGTCCTCTCGGATCAGCCTGCGCACTCCGCACAGGCTAATCCGAGACGTCACTTTACGACTATTGTAGATTTTGTGCTACAAGAGACTTGAGCAAAACAGAAAATTACATAAAAACGGAAAGTGTCGTCTCGGATTAGCTTGTGCGGACTGCGCAGGCTGATCCGAGACGACACTTTACGCGAATGACCGAATGTCCCTTTTCGCATGTTGTTAGCCATATTTGAACTTTATCAAGCAGCGCCAGTCTTCATCTAGATATATATGATAAAAGAAAAAACGACACTACAGTTTGTATTTTCAACGTGCCAACCAGTATACTTCTTCTTTTTTGTGAAATGAATAAACAGTTTTCCAAATAAAACAAATAAAATTCATTGAAATTAAATTTTGAGATAAAGGAAAATTATGACAAATGGAAAACACTTTACACAATTTTCAGTCCGCCATGATGTTTTGAAAGACCTTCATCTTTACTCGTAGATACGTAAGCACGTCAAAATGTTTCCCGAGAGGTAAACTTGCAAAACACGAAAAGCGGCAGTCGAACATTTGCGTAAAGTGTCGTTTCGGATCAGACTGTGCAGTCCGCGCAGGCTGATCCGAAACGACACTTTCCGTTTTTATATAATTTTCTCTTTTTTGCAAGTCTACTGTGACACAAAATCACATGTAGTTGTAAAGTGCAGTCTCGGATTACCCTGCATGGACCGCACAGTCTGATCCGAGACGACACTTTACGCAAATTTCCGTAGGCCCCTTTTGGCTTGTTGCAAGCCGAACGGTTTAATTCTTTATCAAACGACAAAATTTTAGACTGGTCCAAATTAAAAGCACTTGCAGACGACAAAATAAACCAAACTCAATAATTGAAATTTGTTTCCACAGGGCTAGAAAACATTGTGGGAAAAGGAGAAAATGCTGGTTACCAGCATTTTCTCCTTTTCCCACAATGTTTTCAAAAGGCCTCTATCTCAGGGTCGTAAAAACCAGGGATCGTTTGGGAAAGGGTTGATAAGCCCTTGTCCGAGACGCATTTCCATTCTAAAAGAGAAACGTAATTTAAACTATCAGTATTCATCTACATAACGTCCTTAGATCGAAAGAAGATTTGTTTTCTCGGCATTTTTATGTTGTTGCTAAGTCTACAAAGAATGTAGTAAAACAAAATGAAGATTCAATCAAATCTTTATCTACAATTTATCTTACATGAAAAAAAAAAGTCCCCCAAAAAAGAACGAAAAAGATCATGACGGATCTCTTTTTACTTTTGGAGGTATGGTAAAGACACGTGCAGACTCCTTTTTATAGCTATATTCAAGCATTGTATAACACGCAATATTAGGCCAAAATAAACACTAGAGGGGAATATAATTAAGAAAGATAGAAACGAAGTACTTATTTGATTAAGTGGATGGTGATAATTCTTCATCGAGATTTAAAAAGAAAGAAGTGGAAGTGGATTGGAAAAAATAATAAAAACAGAAAATGGGCCCAATTTCACAGAGGTAAGATTGAAGGATTTATTATTATTATTATTATTATTATTATTATTATTGTTGTTGTTGTTGTTGTTGCTGTTGTTATTATTATTATTATTAATATTATTATTATTATTGTTGATGTTATTTATTTGTTGTTATTATTATCATTATTATTATTATTATTATTATTATTATTATTTATTTACTTATTTATTATTATTATTATTATTATTACTAAAAATGTTTTAATATTGAATGAACTAGTATTTGGTCTAAATGCTAACCATTTATTTGTTCATTGTAGCCTTATTCTAGATTAAGACAGTAACACAACTTCTAAACCGCTAGCCCAGATGGTAAAACCGATTTGAAAATGTGTAATTTTAAAATTTAAAGAAAAAAAGTCTGAAAAATAAAACTTTTTGACTATTCTTTAAAATGGTTGGCGGATCCTGGATTATGGACCAGGTACGACAGCGACTAAGCGACCAGACTCGGCACAGCCCGCATCGCTGTGATACTTCGCTTTGCTCTCGGCCG